>JAKWJD010001766.1:15211558-15936560 GCA_027705065.1 Solanum peruvianum | reverse complement strand
TGCCTCTAGAGTCTTATTTTATGTGCTTTTACCTAAACCTTTTATCGTGGTTATATGTATGACTACTAGAAGAGCCGCTTCTAGAATATCCAAAGAAGGGATTGCAAATTCAGGAGTTCATGACAATTAAGCTCCTCCGCAAGACAACTAGGTGCCTCTAATTAAGCAAGTTGCTATGGGTGATCAAGTTCCGATTGTTCCTACACCTATGACGGATGGGGAAATAAGGTCAGCTTTTCTCAATTTGGACCATGCCATGAACTTTCAAGCTAATTCTTTCACTTCTCAAGTCCAACCTATGACGGCCCAAGTAAATATAGAGGTTGGATTTCGTATGCCTCCACATGCTAGCACTATGGCTTCTTGTTTGAGAGACTTCAATCAGATGAATCCACCTATTTTCTTCAGGTCGAAAGCTGATGAAGACCCTCAATACTTCCTTGATAAGGTCTATAATAACTTATTTTCTATGGGTGTGGATCCGTAAGAGAAGGCAAAGTTGGAGGCCTATCAACTCAAGGATGTGGCCAAAGCTTGGTACACACATTGGGGGGGGGGGGATAATATGGTTCTAAGACGTGGTCTGATGACATGGTATATCATCAAGAAGGATTTCCTAGAGAGGTTCTTTCCTAGATATATGATGGAATCTATGGTTGAAGAATTCATCAACCTTTGTCAAGGAGATATGAGTCTACTTGACTACTCCTTGAAGTTTACTAAGTTGTACAAGTACGCTCCATCCTTGGTTTCTAATCCAAGAGATGAGATGAGTCGTTTTCTTATGAGAGTGTCGGATGACTTGGTGGAAGAATTTCGTTCGGCTATGCTACATGACAATATGAATATCTTTCATCTCATGGTTCATGCTCAAAAATTGGAAGAAATAGACTAAGAAGGAAGAATACAGAGGCCAAGAGGGTCAAGTCATAAGAAGGTGATTCTTCAAAGGGAAGATTTGAAATTCAAGACAAGACTAGATTCACGAAGAGGTTTTCCAATCAATTTCCTTCAAAATTTCCCAAGGCTTGTGATTATAGGGTGCCTAACACTGACTCTCAAAAGGGAAGAGGTACTAATTAACCAAGCAAGAAGCCAACTTGTGGAAAGTGTGGAAAGAAGCATAACGGTGAGAGCCTTGTTGGGATGGACAATTGATTTGGTGTGGCAGGAGTGGCCACAAGGTGAAAGATTTCCCTAATATACAGGTACAAGACAAGAGTAGTTGTCAAGCACAAAAAATTGGTTTTAAATGTTGAGCTCCAAGAAAGAATCACTTTTATGCACTGTGCTCTAGTGGTGAATAAGAGTGTTCTACCAATGTGGTGACTGGTATGTTACAAGTATTCTCTATTGATGTTTATGCTTTACTTGACCTGGTTCTACATTATCTTTTTTTACTCCCTTGGTAGCTAGTCTGTTTGATATTTTGCCTGATATCTTAAATGAACCTTTTATGGTAACTATCCCGGTAGGTGATTCGATGGTTAAGAAGAGGGTATATAGAAATTGTCTTATAAAGTTGACCAATAGATTTACTCATGTTGAATTATTAGAACTTTATATGGTTTATTTTTATTTCATTTTAGAGTTTGATTGATTGCATGATTGTTTTTTTTGTTGATTGTAGAACAAGAATCGTCAAGTCAATTTTCCTAATGAACCCGCCTTAGAGTGGAACGGGGAAAATTCTATTCCTAGACGTCATATCATATCTTGTATAAACGCTTGTAAGATGATCTCAAAAGGGTGTTTATACCATATTTTAAGAGTCAAATAGTTTGATGCTGAAATTCCTCCCATAGAGTTAGTCCCCGTAGTGAGAGATTGTCCGGAGGTCTTCCCTAATGATCTTCTCGGAATCTCTACCAAACAGGAAATTTATTTTGGTCTTTATTTTCTATCGGATACCAAACCCATTTAAAGTACTTATTATCGGATGGCTCCAGCCGATTTGAAAGGGTTGAAGACTCAACTCAAAGACTTTCTAGACAAAGGATTCATTAGACCTAGTATTTCTCCATGGGGTGCTCCAATATTGTTTGTAAAAAAGAAGGATGGATCCTTTGAATGTGCATTGATTATATCCAACTCAATAAAGTCACCATTAATAATAAGTATCCTCTCCCTCAGATTGACAACTTATTTGATCAACTCCAAGGGGCTAAGACATTTTTAAGGTTGACTTGAGATCGGGGTATCACCAACTTAGGGTGAGAGGTGAGTTCCTAGTAATGTCCTTTTTGTCTAACTAATGCCCCGATGACTTTTATTAACCTCATGAATAAGGTATTCTGAAGTTAATTGGATTCATTTCTCATTGCCTTCATTGATGATGTCTTGGTATATTTAAAAAATTAGGGTGAACACGTGGACCATTTGAGAGTGGTATTACAAGTTCATAAAACCAACTACTTTCCAAGTATAGAAAATGTGAGTTTTTGTTGAGGTCGCTGGTGTTTCTTTGTTATATCATCTCTAGTGATGGAGTCAAGGTTGATCCAAGAAAAACCGAGGCGGTTAAAATTGGCCTAGACCATTGACTTCAATCGACATTAGGAGTTTATTGGGTCTAGTGGGGGTACTATAGGAGGCTTGTGGATGGTTTTTCATCCATTGCTTCTGATTTGACTGCCTTGACCCAAAAGAGTGTGAAATTTGAGTGGTCGGAGGCATGTGAAAGAATCTTTCAAATCTTGAAAGATAGGCTTACCTACGCTTTGGTGTTGACTTTACCGGAGGGTACCAAGGGCATCGTGGTATATTGTGATGCATCCTGAGTGGGCTTTGGGTGTGTCCTTATGCATCATGGGAAAGTAGTATCCTATGCGTTTAGACAACTTACGGTGCATTAGAAGAATTATCCAACTCATGATCTTGAGTTAGATGTCACATCCGGGATTACCCCCTAGACGTAACCGGCATCGTCGTCCTCTTTAAGGACTAAGAATAGCCTCTGAGTTTACATCATTAAATTCATAGGTCAAAATTAGCGGAAATTTAAAACTTTTTACTACTTCTACATTGAGGTTTACATAGACCTCTACATACACATAATAGATATATATCGAGTATACATAGACCCTTCGTATATGAAGATTATTGAATCTTCTACTTTTCTTACACATAGATATATAGAATATAACATAGTCTCAAAAGCATGTCTCATGTCATAACCATCTAACAAGAGTATACAATTTGGGCCTAACCCATACATCAATGAAACAAAACCACATATAGGTCATACAATGATTAATAGTCAAATGAAAAGGAATAACATAAAGAGTCTTAAAAACTAAAGAAACATCATAGGCTTGATAGTGGATTTACCCTCGGAAAGTGAGGGCCTACCCAACTTGGATGATCAAGAATCCCAAGTCTTCTTAAAGTCGTCTCCAAATTCCCTTCAACGACTGAAACCTTAAATATTAGGGAAAAAGGAATAAATTGGGTTAGTACACCACTTGTACTACATATGAGACCATATGCACACATATCATGAAAACATGCTAAAAAGGGACATTTCATTAAATATGCAAGTTACTTCGAAAACCTTTATTCACATTCAACAAGACCATACCAATCAATAAGATATATTCATTAATTCATAGGCATGAACATCACAAGACCAACAACATCAAATCTAGTCAACTCAACATGTATATCATGTAATTTAATACATAGTCAAGTAAGTCTATCATCAAGTCATAAATAACCACAAGCATGAATAAGAGTTCATTATAACATAACCAAAGAATACAATTACCGACAACCCCTATCAAGTCAACAAGTGTAATGACCAACCAAAGACCCATAACCTTACTCAATAAAACAACTGAAAAAGAATCATGACCAACATCCCACTTCACGTGGCATGTCATTTAAGAGTACATATAATCATACTTTAACAATGTAGACCAATACATATTCATAAGTGATACTAATAAACATATAGCATAAACAATGTGCAAGTTCATCATATGCATATCATGCACCATTAAAAGCATATTACATAAGAACATCCTCCTAAGACTTCCCTTAAGTCTAACTAGTGCAAATTTTAGGTAGAGTCCAATGACGCTACCTAGACTAAGCTAAACCCCTTAGGTTATCTTAGTTAGATCTCATTCATTTAATTCATTTTACCTTTTGGGAATATCTTGCCTTAACTGATATAGACCACATGAGCTCATGTGGAATTCGGTGTCACGGAACCCTACATGTAAGGAAGGCGGACTACTTGCCAAGGATTGTCTAATGAACTACGGATCGCCGATGGCCATCAAAGGTTGCCTCTCAGCATTATTTTTCAGCTGCCTACTGCATTTTTATTATGGACATCTTTCCTGCAAAACAAATTCAAAAACATGTTAAAACTACTACAAAAAGGCTCTAGACACGCATAACTCTTAAGCAAAAAGCATTCAAAGCACCATGAAGCCACAACACATCAACACCCTAAACTTAAATTTGTTATTTGTCCTCAAGTAACCCACTATGACTCAAAACCACACTTGTACAAAAGTCTACTCTTTGTTTGATTTAATGCATGCTTACACTTTCAGCTTTGAACAAGCTAACTCATGTGGATCACACTATTGACACAAACTTACCATGCACAGACAATTCTACTAATTTGCCTCTCACTAAGGCACCAACTTTCAAACATTGCAACTAGTGTCCTAAATTCAATAGAAATCCTCATTTTACACAGTGATTTCAGTTTGGGTACAAGGATCTTTATTCAACACTCACGCTCAAAAACAAGTTCATAAATAGCTAGTACTCGTCGCCATAGGCTTGTTCTTATTTTCACTCCTCAAGTTCACCACATTAGACTCCTAATCACTGCAGGACTTTCTTGGATATATTTTTAGTGACATCTCCACCAATATTCCTACATCTTGTCATTGTTAATGCCCTACTTTTCTTTGTTTTTCCTCTTTTCATTGCTCACCTTCTTTTTAGATATGACTTATATTTGTTTTTGCATTTTTTCTAACTCTTTTCTTTCTTTTCTGCACTATTTCTTTTTCTTTTTCATATACATTGATGATTTCACTGAGTCACATCTTTCACTCACTTTCTCTTTTCTTCTCAACATTCAACTCTTCTCATACCCATTTTTGGGTTCTCACTCATAATAGCCACCCTCAACTCATTGTTTTTCCATGAGTCGAAGTACACAATAATCGAGATTAGGACAGGGCCAAGACGAGGTCATTTTCTTAATTAGCCACCCTCACCTTAGGCTTTTGGCCTATGTCGAGGTGCACATGTGATAAGAGGGACCGAGGCTAAAATATCAAACCCTGGGAAGTTGAGTTAGAGAAAAAAAATAGCTCTATTATAGGCTCAACAAATTTGGATAAAAAAATTGATAAAGCTTCCAGTTGGTTAACTCCATTTTAGACTAGATGCTTGCCAATTCGAACAAAGGGCCTATGATTCTTCCTAGTACTCTAACGCTGATTCTTTTTGCAGGACTAACCGAGCAAGTTCTATCTAGGTACTTACTGTGTAATACTCCAAAATCCTGAGTCTCTTGAAACCTCATTACAGTAAATTTTAAGATTTCCTAGTTTAGGTGTTAGTTTAGGGTCATATAGTGGGTACCTATCCATGTCATGCTTAGAGCCAACACATTCAACTCATTTTCACCTATTCATGCAAGCTCTTTCTGTATAAGATATCATTTAATTTCAACCATCATTCTTCATATTTAATGTTTTTATACTTTGTAAAACTAATGACATGCCGTTTCAACAAAAAATTAACTAGTCTCTTGAGGATAAAGAACATAGACAAGAAAACCTCAAGAGAGGATTGGAAGTTAGGCTACTCAGGCTTCACCCTAACACTCGCTCTCCATTTACCCCAAATTCAACAAAACGAGTATACCATTGTCCCCAATGCATAAAAAATATAAGTACAGGGTGGTAGGTGAAGAAGACCTGAGGCGCATAGCGCCGACGATCTGTCAACAAATGTGCGAGTTCAATTTCTCAGAATTTACAACAAGAGTACTTGGGTCACCCTCAGTGCTACCCACATCAATCTCCTCACCCTCACTGGTGCTCATCTGATCGGTCACCCTTGTGAAACTAGATACCCTAGAAGCCATCTCTCGTGCCCTAACCTAGAGGTCCTCCTCATCTATCAAATCCTCGCAGCCTCTAGATCCCTCTTCTCATTCTTCCTCGCATGGTCATCATCTCCCGCTGTAGTGCATCAATAATGGTACCTCTTGGAATGATACGCTCAAACTTACATCTCAAATAAGAAGTAAAGCGGTCATATAAAGTAAAGAGCCCAACTAATGAGGTTGCGATCGTTCCTACGAGGAAAATAGTTCATACTTAACTTTAATATATTAGTACTATTATTTAGTCAATTATATCCTTAGAAAACAAAAGACAATAAAAGGGGGTTTTTATTTCTAAATTAATAAAAATAACTAACTAAATTAAAGTAAACAACTAACAGATTCAAATGTTGGAGTTTAATCAATTAATAAAAGTAGGTTTAAGTGTTCCCCACAGGTTCCTAACTTGATAATTCTGACTATAACAATTCTTTCCTTGTATATTGTATGCAAAGTGATAAGTTATGTATTTCTAAATCCTTGGTCCGGCATCTAGAAAATTTCACTCTGCACCTTGGTCTGGCTGCGTGTGTTGCAATACTAACCCTTACCTTTACCTCATATTAAGAATTGTATTCGATATTTGACTAAGCTATTAACTCGTACCAATCAATACTAGCCTATTAAATAGTATACACTAAATCTATGTTGATAATTCTTTTCCTATTATCTACCTCCTTGGTCCAGCAAGTAGCATTAAGGCGAGTTCTAACATTGGCCATCAGTTAAAAAGACTTCTAAGCAAAAAGATATCAATACATGCAAGACACTATTCTAGAATTGTTATTTTAGTTAGATTTTACCACATTATTCACCCATGGTTCCCACAACCCTAGTTATGGAGTTTAATTACCCATCGTCATAATCACAATATTCATATATTTAATATAAGAATTCATGCACTTACTTCAATGATAAAGAATAAAATCCAGAAGTTTACTTGATTGACCAACAAACGCATCAACAATCAATTCCAGAAAAAGTGTATCAATTACTGAAAATTAATCGAGGACTAAAGATTCTCCAAAATTATAAAAATCACCATGTCTAATAACAAAGAGTCTACTTACAAAGAGTCTAACCCCAAAAACTAGGTTTTTCCAACTATTTATAAAAAAACAAAAAACCTAATAAAAAAAGGACTCTAATTGCTGAAAATCTGTCAAATCGAGTCCGAGTCGACGGACCTCATGACGGGCCGTCGTGGTCACGATGGTCCATCATGGCCTCTGTCATCCTATACTTTACAAATCCTTCTGCTGCTTTCTTCATTATCCTCGACGAACAGGTACGATGGACCGTTCCAAGCACGACAGTCCATCGAGGGTCTCCATTCCATAACACTTAAACTTCTTGAAATTTAGGTACTGGACTACTCTCTGATCATCACGACGAACCATCAGGACGGACCATCGTGGCTATGACTGTCCGTCATGAACTTCGTAATTTCACACTTAGGTCAGACTTCCCCATCTTCCTTCAGCATCTTCACTACGATGCCACCTACGGGCTGTCACAAGCACGACGGACCAATCTTGCTCAAAAACTTCCGCGTTCATCTTTAGATAAAATTCCTGCAAATAAAGAGAAATTTACAAAAAAATTAATACAAAAAGGCTTTTGGACACACACTAAACTTAGGGAAAAAACATTAAAAAGCCCGCAAAACCACAGTATATCAACACCCTCAAGTTAAAGTCATTTTTTGTCCTCAAGCGACGCACTATGACTCACTACAAAATCTTTGTACAATACTATCTATGTTTTAGCTTTCACAATTATTTGGCTATCAATCCTGATCAGTCTCATCATGTTAATGCATGTTAGCACTTTTAGGCTTGAATTATGTGGAATCAGACCATGACACAGACTCACCACGCACTGACACCTATCCTCTTCAATTTCTCACCGAGGTACTAATATTTCCGGTATTGCAACTAGTGTCCTCACTTAAAAATAACATCCTCATTTTTCACACAATGATTTCAGTTTGAGTATAAGGATTATTTTTCAACACTCATTCTCAGAACAAATTCACAACTCATTCATACATATTGCCATAAACTTGCCCTTATTTTCACTGCTTTAAGTTCACTATACAACTTTTAGGAACACGATAGGACTTTCTTAGCTTGTAACATAGGCTCATGGTCAGGTAGGGTATATTTAGGTATACTTTAGTGACTTTTTCCCCTCCTTGACATATCGTCTAAACATACCACTTTTTATCATTTTATTTCGCCCAATTTTTCATATTCTTTCACCTTGCTGTTTTCTATTCTTTCTTCAATTGTGTAAGTGACTCTCTTATTTTCTTGCTTGTATTATTGTATTTTTTTTATTTTAGTTTTATTTCAATTGGTTCTTGAGTCAGTTTACTTTTTTTCTTTCTCTCTCTTTGTTCTTTCAACCCCACTTTCTAGAGCAATCCTCATAATAGCCACCCTCAACTCATGGCTTTGCCATGAGTCAAATTATACAATACCCAAAGTTGGGTCAGGGCCATGAAAAGGTTGTTTACTGCATTATCCACCCTCAACTTATGCTTTTGGCATAAGCTGAGGTGCACATGTCAAGGAGGGACCAGGGCCAACACATTATTCCCAGAAAAGATCAGTTGGGGTGAAAAAGAAAGGTCTTTTTTAAGATCAAATCATTTGGATCAGAGAGGGATTAATTTCATTCATTTTTTTATCTAGGCTAAAAATTGGCTATATTGAACAAGGGCCTATTATCCTTTCTTAATTGTCTATTACAACTTACTTTTAGCAGGACTAACGAGGCAAGTTCTAGCTCAGTACAAATAGTGGACTATTCAAATCTTCCTCACACTCACTTGACATATCATTACTCTACCAGATTATCAGACACCTAGTTCGAATTTTAGACTTAAGAGTCATGCAGTGGTGTATCTCTATGTGATGCTTAGAGACACACATTGATCAGTTACACTCCTAGTCATACATCATTTTTATTTCATCAGGATATCATTTTAGCCATCATGCTTCAGAGTTAAACTTTGTACACAAGATATAGACATACCGGTTCAATAATAAAAATTATCAGTCTCTCGGGGAAAAAGAACACAAGCAAGAAAACCCCAAAAGAGGATAGTGAATTGGGATACTCGGACTTCACCCTAGCACTCACTTTCCATTTACCTCACCCCCAACAAAAAGACATGCAATTGTCGCGAATACATAAAAAAAATTTAAATATGAGAGTTGTATGTGAAGCAAACCTGGGCGCAAAGCACCAATGATCAGCAAGCTGGTGGGTCCGGTTCCCCGAAACCCACTCCCTCTGTAGTCTGGGCACCCTGAGTAGTGTCCTCATCAGCAACATCACTATCAACAGTGCCTCCCGCTATCGCCACATCTCTGGTGCTAGACACCCCAGCAGCTGACTCTACAGGCCTGATCCGACGCGCCTCCTCATCAGCAAGTGAGGCTCTCCTCGAAGCCTCCATCTCACAACGCTCTTTCTTCCGTGCTCTAGCCTCATCCTTCTCCCGACCCTTGCGCCTCTTGGAATGCTCTCAATTGGGAGGTGGTGGAATCTTATAAATGGTGAATAAGGCCGCCATCACTTTTTCCTCAGTAGGTTTTGCAGAAGGGGCCTCAAACTTAGGCACATTAGCCTCTAGGATCATATCAATGTCAACTCGTAGACTCTCGACCGCTGCTTGAAGGGTCGACACGTCCACCTGAGGGACTGGTCGGGCTAGCACCCGTAACTCAAAAGCGTCCAAGCGCTGATGAACCTCAGCAATCTTCCGCTATGTGTGCTAGATCATTTTACGCTCCAAGCGCTCTTCTGCCTCAGCAATAGACCTCTTCATCCAAGACTAGATCCGATGCAGAAGTGTATCCATCTGTACCTCTAGTTTCTTGACCCTAGAAAGCGGGACAAGAGCAGGGAAAGGGGCTGAGCGAGAGGAGCTCGGGGCAGTGCTACTACCCAGGATAGACTCAATCGGGGTAGTGTTAATGATTTAAGAAGCATCTTGCGTAGCCGTGCGAGCATGTGCTACCGTATCAGCCAGATTTTCACCTAGTGGAGGCAACTCTAGACAGGGCCCTCTGCGTGGAGCCAACTCATTGGCCTCATCCTTGATGAGGCCGATATAAACAATGCCCAGCAGAGTCTTGAGCTGATCAATATGGCAGATGGTCACACCTGCGGACCTGCATAAGGGAAATATCATGCACGGAAAAAGGTAAGTAGTTGTGACCTTGAAAGCCCTCTCGTGCATGACCGCTTGTAGAAGCCATGCGAAGTCCACCTCAAACCCGGCTATCATCTCCCTTATCAGAAATGCACGATCCCATGTGACTATATTATCAGCGGCCGTGAGGGAAAGGCTTTGGCAGATAATCAACCATAAAAACTAAGCCGTGAAGGTCAAGTTTGCCTTCTTGATGGCTCCCTTAGGATCCGTTACCCAGTCGGCACCCTCTCCATCAACAGACAAGTGCAGGGCCATCCACCTCTTTGTGGTCTCTCTCAGCGATGGCTAACGCAAGAATTGGCCTTACAATTTGCCACTGGTAGTTGAACTCAGCGGTGAGAGGGGTCCTGTTGGCATCAACATCCTTTCCGTATAGATACCGACGGATGGCAGGCAGGCAGATATCGACGTTAATTCCACGTACTCGGACATTCTCAAGTGGGGCCTATTTGGCGGGGGCAGCCCGCCTATCTATCTGTGATCTAAGAGTATCCACGTAAGAGGCGTAGAAATGTCGGACCAACTCCTCACTATAACAGCCTAAAGAACGAGCTGTCCTCTCCAGCCGGTGTCTAGTGAAGAGATTGTGGATCTCTGGCATGGGGGGGAGACATACCATAAGGACCCTCCTGTCTAGCGTAAGGGTCCATGTCATGACGCCTTTATCATTTAGAAACTTGGCATGGGAATACACTTGATATTGCCCGTTGACATACCATCGGTTAGGCTGGTCGACCACCAGGGTTAGAGCACCAGTCGGTGAGCCTGGAGTGGAATCAGGACTATCAGCCTTATCTGACGAGGCAGACTGTGCAAATGTGGCGGGGGCAGGGACTTCGGCGGACTCGAAGCCTTCGTACGACCACGAAACTCCTAAGGAGCCAGATGCTCCTACTTCATCTGTAGATGAACTAGAAGGTGTGCGGTCACTGTTCACTCCTCATCAGGCTAGAAGGCAGTGACTACGCCGGAAGCCACCTTTTATAGGCATAGCTCTGGTAGCACATGTAGATCGTGATGGAGTGGCAGTGCTTGGGAGGACATACTCGGGGTCATGCTTATCATCAAAGCCTATAACCAGTCGGGCAGATGGGGCGAAAGACTTTGAACGCCCACGTGCGTAAACTCGATCTTATTTTGGTGCCATTGGAGATAGTACCTATAAAGAATCAATATTAGTACTAGAAGGAGCAAACAAGATGAGAAAAAAAGACACAAAATAAATATAAAAGCTAAGCTTTAATGACTTTTCTGCAGTAACAGTGAAACACGACGAACCAGGTGACGGCTCGTCGTGAGGACGACGGACCGTCATGTCTTACTTCAACTATGTTGATGTGGAGACCCCTGAAGAAAAGTCTCTAACAATGACGACTAAGAAGGTAGGAAGTTAGAAGTTGAAAAGGGAGGGAAATGGGAGAAAGAGGGAAGGAAATGGGTGAAATGAAGGGGTGGGTTTTTTAAATGTTACCAATTTTTCAAATTACCCCCAACAGGGTTGGGTCGGGTATGCTCATTAATGATGCAACTATTACACTATAACGGTCCATCGCAGATGCGACGGTCCGTCATTGGTTCCGTCACGTGTGCCCGAGTTTTGAAAATAAATGAAAGACGTACCTGGCACAATGGATTTATGCGACGGTCCATCGCGTGCGTGACGGTCCGTTGATGTGTCCGTCAGTGACTGTTGTAGTGTGATTTTCTGCATAATTCCTAGTGATGTGCCTGCAAATTTAAAACCCATTAGTAGAAAATGCTACCATTACTAGAAAGAAAACAATAAGTTTTGTGGTGCCTCCTAACAAGAGCCTGATTTAACGTCACGGCATGACTGAAGACACTTGATTACTCAGACTTCATCAAGATGGTATGCCTCGATTACTTCATTTGCTGATTCATCATGCCTGAAAAAGATTTTAATGTGTTGTCCATTCACCTTGAATCGCACACCCTCCTTAGTTTCCAACTCAAGTGCTCCATGGGGGAATAGTTGGGTAACCAAGTAAGGACTAGTCCATTTGGACTTGAGCATGCCCGGAAACAAGCACAACCTAGAATTGAATAAAAGCACCAAATCCCCCACCATAAACTATCATTTTTCAATTTTAGGTAATGGTACTTCTCCATCTTTTCTTTGTAGAGGGATGAGCTTTCATAAGCTTTCAGGCAAAATTCATCGAGTTCATTCAACCCAGTTAACCGTTGTTCTTCAGCTTCGTTCCAATCCATTTACAACTTTTTCATAGACCACATGGCTTTATGCTCTAATTCAACCAGAATATGAAAAGATTTCCCATATACAAGTTGGTATGGGGACATACCTATGGGAGTCTTATAAGCTGTCTGGTAGGACCAAAGAGCATCATCAAGCCTCCTTGACCGATCCGTTCTACTAGCGTTCACTGTTTTTGACAATATCTGTTTGATCTCCCTATTTGACACTTCAACTTGCCTACTAGTTTGATGATGGTAAGGAGTGGCCATATTATGGCGAACCCCATATTTCTCTAATAATCCCTTGAACAATCTGTTGCAAAAGTGGGAGCCCCCATCACTAATAATTGCCCTTGGGGTGCCAAAACGAGAGAATATATTTTTTTTAAGAACGCAGTGACACTCTTCCCTTCATTGTTTGCGAGTGCGATAGATTCCATCCATTTAGATACATAATCAACCGCTAAAAAATATACTTCATTCCATGAGAACTCACAAAAGGACCCATAAAAGTTAATACCCCAAACATCAAATAACTCAATCACACGAATGGGGTTTAGAGGGAGCTCTTGCTTTCTTGAAATGCCACTATCATCTATCACATGCTTTAGCAAACTCATGAGCATCTTGATGAAGAATTGGCCAATAGTAACCACATTGTAATATCTTATGAGCGGTTCGGTTACCACTATGATGTCCACGAACAGGTGAGGAATGGCATGCCTCTAAAACACTCAACATCTCACATTCTGGCACACAACGTTGAATAAGCCCGTCGGCACAACTCCTATATAAAGATGGTTCATCCCAAAAGAACTTCTTCACATCGTACATGACCTTTTTTCTTTGATGAAAGGAAAAGTACGATGGAATAATTACGATGGAATAATATCTGCGAACCATGGAATCAAGTCTTGCGAGGCAGCCAATACATGCTCATCGGGGAAAGTATCATCAATATCAGTCTTATCCCCTAACTCTCTCATAGCTTCATCTTCTAATCAGTACAAGTGATCGGCAACTTGATTTTTTGTCCCTCTTCTATCCCTTACTTCAAAATCAAATTCTTGTAGCAGTAATACCCAGCGAATCAACCTTGGTTTCGCATCCTTATTTTCCATCAAATATCTCAATGCTGAATGGTGAGTAAGCAATATAACTCTAGTACCTAGCAAATATGAGCGAAATTTTTCAAAAGCAAAGACTACTGCAAGGAGTTCTCGCTCAGTCACTGTATAGTTCTTCTGAGCTTCATTTAGGGCTTTACTAGCATAGTAAATGGGGTGAAGCATTTTGTTCTTTCTTTGTCCCAATATTACACCAAGATCAACCCCACTAGCATCACATATCACCTCAAATGGACTGTTCCAATGTGGAGAAATAATGATAGGTGCATACACCAATTTTTATTTTATCTCGCGGAATGCTTTAAGACAGGATTCATCAAAATAAAATTTAAAATCTTTCTCCAGCAGTTTGCACAATGGATGTGCAATTTTTTAAAAATCTTTGATGAATCACAAGTAAAAACCTGCATGCCCAAGAAAGCTTCTCACACCTTTTACAGATATAGGTGGGGGAAGTTTCTCTATTTCCTCGAATTTAGCTTGATCAACTTCTATGCCCTTTTTTGAAATGCGATGACGCAAAACAATACCTTCTTTCACCACGAAGTGGCATTTTTCCCAATCTAGTACTAAATTGTAGTCTTTACATCTCTTAAGGACCTCAGATAAATTGTTCAAACACCGCTCGAATGATTCACCAATCACAGAAAAATCATCTATAAAAACTTCTATAGTATGTTCCACCATGTCAGAGAATATCGACATCATACATCTCTAAAATGTGGAGGGTGCATTGCACAACCCAAACGACATTCTCTTGAATGCAAAGGTCCCATATGGGCAAGTACAAGTGTTTTTCTCTTGATCTTTTGGTGAAATAGAAATCTGATTATACCCTGAATATTCCTAAAGAAAATAGTACCACCCTTTTCCGGCAAGTCTATCTAACATCTGATCCATGAAGGGCATAAGAAAATGGTCTTTTTCAGTGTATGCATTTAATTTACGGTAATCCATACATACCCTCAATCCAGTAACCGGTCTCATTGGAACAAGTTCATTTTTCTCATTGGGCACCACAATCATTCCCCCTTTCTTAGGTACACACTGAACAGGGCATACCCAACTACTATCGGCGATCAAATAGATTACTCCGGCATCCAACCACTAAATGATTTCCTTCTTCATGAACTCTTGCATAGGTGGATTTAAGCGTCTCTGGTGCTCAATACTTGACTTATGATCGGGCATGAGTTGGATTTTATGAGAACAAATACGAAGAGGGATCCCAATAATGTCCCCAATACTCCACCCAATAGCTCTTTTGAACCTTTTTAGCACTTTCACAAAACTTTCAACTTGTTGTTCATTTAGGTCTGATGCAATGATTACCGGCTAAGTGTCACTATTTCCTAAGATTTCATACCTGAGATGAGGTGGGAGAGCTTTTAGTTCTAACTTTGGAGCCTCCTCTAAAGATGGTTTCGCAGGTGGACATTTTCGATTCGTCATGTCTAACTCATAGTGCTTCAGTTTAAACCGAACATCACCTCAATCAAGAGCCGCGACTAATGAGTCATACTCTTCAATGAAATCATTATCAAAATTCATTATCGCTGCCGCTAATGCTTCTACACCTCAACGTTCTTCTATTTGTGTCTCAGATGACTCACCAACTTTGTAGGATATAGCAGATACCGGTTGGAGCTCACCACTCTGCCTCATGGATCTACAAATGTTGAAGGTCACTTCCTCATTGTTCGACCAAAGTTTCATCTGCCCCTTTTCAATATAAACTAAGTCTCTTCCCGTAGCAACGAATGGCCTCCTAAGAATAATGGGCACTTGAAAATCTACTTCACAATCAAGAATAACTAAATCTGCCAAAAATATGAACGACTCCACTTTTATTAGCACATCATGGAGTATCCCTATAGGCCTTTTTATTGTTCGATCGACCATCAGTAGCCGCATCGCGGTGGGCTTTGGATCACCCAAACCCAACTTCTTGTAAATTGAGAGGGGGGACATGAGGTTTATGCTTGCTCCCAAATCACATAATGCTTTCGCAAAATTTAATAACCCGATTGTACAAGGAATAGTGAACGCACCCGGATCTTCTTTCTTTTGTACCATAGATCTTGTAGCAATAGCACTATAATGATGCATCTATCATCATCCTCAAAAGTGACCGATCTTTTCTTTGTAACCAGATCTTTCATAAACTTGGCATAACCGGGCATTTGTTCTAAAGCTTATACCAAAGGGACATTGATAGAAAATTGCTTCAACATTGTTATAAAACGCCATTATTTACCATCCTCAGTCTTTTTCACTAATCTTTGAGGAAATGGGGGTGTTGGTCTAGGCATGGGAGTTACCTTTTTAGGCTCTTCAACATCTTTTCTAGTGTTATCTTCTACTTCACCATTAACCTCTACCACTTTATCATTATCTTTTGTCACCTTTTTCTCATTGGACGACATAGGTGGGTCAATGTTTTGCTTACCACCGCGAGTAGTGATTGCCATACAATGTCCATCATTTTTCAGATTTTGGACAGTGTTTCTAGGAAGAGTGCCCGGTTGCCGTGTGTTCACAGTCGCAGATAATTGGGCCAAATGTAACTCAAGCTACTTAATGGATATTGAATGTGTATCGACTTTCTACCCAATACCCTCTAAATCACTCCTCAACTCTTTAGTGTGCTCATCACTAGCATCGAACCTCCTAATCATTTTGTGCAACATATCCTCAACTCTCGCCATCCTACCTCCACCATCCTAAGAGTAACTTCACGATTTTGAGGAGGAACATAGGGCCCATTCCTATCATTTCTATTACCATACTTACCCCTGTTGAAGTTGTTGTAATGGTTGTAATTTCCTTCTCGAACATAATGACCCTCGCGGTTATAGTTACCATATATCTGACCTTGGTTCCCTTGACTTTGGTGCCAATTCTCCTGAATAGGTCCTTGGGCATTCGGCCAGAAAACCCCCCGTATGCTCATATACCTCATAGGGATTCTCCTCATAATAGCATTCATCATTTGGTGGTGGTGGCTTAGACAAGTAGTTAACTGCATTTGTCTTTTCTGCACCTCCAATGACATGTTTTAATGCCAACCCAAGATCAGTTCTCATTTGTTCCATCTCTTCACGAATCTCATCTGTGGCTGGGTTGTGAGTGGATAGCACTGCGAAGGTATTTCTCTTAGTATCTGACTTCCTAGTACTCCAAGCATTATTATTCCGGGATATTTTCTCAAACTTTTTAGAAATCTCGGCATAAGGACACTCCCCATAGGAACCACCCACTATAATATTTAATACCACGTTATTATTATGATCCTGTCCTCGATACAAGTATTCCTTCAGTGACTCATCATCTATGTGGTGATTGGGGACGCTTCTAAAAAATGAGGTGAATCTATCCCTAGAACTACTAACTGACTCTCTTGGTATTGCCACAAAGTTGTTCACATTGTCTTTGTGGTTTAGTTTCTTGGAGACGAGGTAGTGACGTGCTAAGAAAACATCCCTTAGTTGGTTCCATGTGAAAATTGAGTCACAAGGGAGATTAGTGAACCAAATAGCATCCTCTCCCGTTAGTGAGAGAGGAAATACTATTAGCCCTATTACATCCAAATCCAAATCAGGCCTCCCTACACAACTTTTACACACTTCCCTTACCTTAGCTATATGGGCATGTGGGTACTCAAAAGGTAGCCGTGAAAAAAAACCTCTGGCAGTGAGCATTTGCATCAGACTACTAGTTACCACAAAGGTGTGGCATGGTGGTAGAGAGGGTAAGACAAGTGGCCCATCAGAGTCTGCTATATTATCATAGCCTCTGTAGTATTCTTGAGGACGTGGAGCGAGATATTGTCCCCTTTGTTGATTTTCAGCCTGATCATCATGTAATAACTGACCGTGAACATCAACTGGAGCAGGGATATTCTGGTTTGGATCATCATTATTAATACCCAAGTTTTGATTCATATTGCGTAGTGTACGCTCTAATTCATGATCATAGGGAAATAAGGGTTCTCTTAATCTCCGTGTATTTTGCATACAAGGAAGATAGATCTGCAAGAATCAAAAACAATAAAAAAATAAAATTAAGAAAATATTGGCTAAATTTTAGTGACAAGTTTAAGTTAATCTAAAAGTGCCAAAATTTGATAGGCTCAAACTTACTTCTCAAATAAGAAGTAAAGCGGTCGTATCAAGTAAAGAACCCAACTAATGAGGTTGGGATCATTCCCACGAGAAAAATAGTTCAGACTCAACTTTAATCTATTATTACTATTAGTTAGTCAATTATTTCCTTAGAAAAAGAAAGACAATAGAGAGGGGTTTTTTATTTCTAAATTAATGAAAATAACTAACTAAATTAAAGTAAATGATTAACAGATTCAAATCTTGGAGTTTAATCAATTAATAAAAGTAACTAGGGTTTAAGTGTTCCCCACAGGTTCCTAACATATAATTCTGACTATAACAATTCTTTCCTAGTATCTTGCATGCAAAGTGATAGGTTATATATTTGTAAATCCTTGGTCCGGCATATAGAAAATTTCACTCCGCACCTTGGTCCGGCTACGTGTGTTTCTATACTTACCATTACCTTTACCTCATATTAAGCATTGTATTCGATATTTGACTAAGTTATTACCTCGTACCAATCAATACTAGCCTATTAGATAGTATAAACTAAATCTATGTTGATAATTCTTTTCCTATTATCTACCTACTTGGTCCGTCAAGTAGCATTAAGGCGAGTTCTAACGTTGGCCATCCGTTAAAAAGACTTCTAAGCGAAAGAATTATCAATATATGCAAGACACCATTCTAGAATTGTTATTTTAGTTAGAGTTTACCTCATTATTCACCCATGGTTCCCACATCCCTAGTTATGGAGTTTAGTTACCCATAGTAATAATGGCAATATTCATATATGTAATATAATAATTCATGCACTTACTTCAATGATAAAGAATAAAATCCAGTAGTTCACTTGATTGATCAACAAACGCACGAACAATCAATTCAAGAAAAAGTGTATCAATTACTGAAAATTAATCGAGGACTAAAGACTCTCCAAAATTATAACAATCACCAAGTATAATAACAAAGAGTCTACTAACAAAGAGTCTAACCCTCAAAACAAGTTTTTTCCAACTATTTATAAAAAACAAAAACCTAATAAAAGGAATCTAACTGCTGAAAATCTGTAAAAACGCGTTGGAGTCAACAGACCTCGTGACGGGCCATTGTGGTCACGACGGGCCGTCATGGCCTCCATCATCCTATACTTTACAAATCCTTCTGTTGATTTTTTCATTACCCTCGACGAACAGGTATGATGGACCGTTCCAAGAAAGACGGTCCGTCGAGGGTCTCTGTTCTATCATACTTAAACTTCTTGAAATTTGGGTACTGGACTACTCTTTGATCATAACGATGAACCAGCAGGATGGACCGTCATGGCTATGGCGGTCCGTCATGAACTTCGTAATCCCACACTTAGGTCAGACTTCCCCATCTTCCTTCAGCATCTTCACAACGATGCCATCTACGGGCCCTCACAAGCTCGACGGACCGTCACAGGCCCCGTAGGTGGTAACTTTTGTGCATTTCTTGCTAAAAAACATCCACGTTCATATTTAGACAGATTTCCTACAAATAAAGAGAAACTTACATAAAAATCAATACAAAAAGTCTTTTGAATAAACACTAAACTAAAGGTAAAAATATTTAAAATACCGTGAAACCACGGTATATCAAGGAGCGGTTGTGAACAGGAGGCAAAAACCATTTCCTCCGCAAGCTCGAAAGGTACACTCTCAGGCTCAGTCACCCGCATCTCCATGATAGTGTCTACATCCGCCCACAAACTGGCCACAACCTCCTCAAGAGTAGTCAAGTCAATGGTGGGGGCTGGGCGTGCAAGTACCCACAGCTCAAAAGCGTTGGTCAAACGCCTGAATCTTTTGCTTAGTTTGGTGGGCCACCCTCTTTTAAATTCGGCCCTCAACTTTGGGGATGGACTTTTGCATCCACGGTTGTGTGTGGTGCATCAAGGTGGCTATTTGGGCCTCTAACTTCTGGACCTACGCCAAAGGAACCAGTGTTGCAGATGGAGGAGTAGCCCGGGAGGAACTGAGGGCTCAATTGGCGCATGGGAAGACTCATCCAGGGCAGTTAGCACGGGCTATGAAGTAGAAGGGTTTTTCCCTTGGGCTAACTTCACCATGTCTGCCATGTTCTCACTCAATGGCTGAAACTCAATTCTAGGTCCTCTCCGGGGAGCTGCTACATCGGCCTCATCCTTGAGAAGACTGATATCAACTGTTCTCTCCGGAATACAGAGTGTATCACAGTGTCATAGTGGCACTCCGACATCTCTGCACAAGTGGAAGATAAGACAAGCGAACGGGTAAGTAGTTGAGGTCTTGAAAGCCCTCTCATAGATCACCGTGATCAACAACATCTCAAAGTCAATCTCCAATCCTACCACCAAGGTTGCTACCAGCACCTCCCTATCCCAAGTAAGAATATTGTCGGCATTTTTCGAAGATAGGAGGTGTCAAACTAAAAACTAGAAGAATTTGGCTATGAAGGTGAGGTTGGCCTTTTTAATTAACCCTCGGGGGTCTAACACCGAGTCTGTTCTCTCACTCTCAATCGCCAAATGTTGAGCCCACCATTTTTTCATATTCTCTCACTTCTCGGTTGTCCTTTGAAACACGCCACTTTTGATAGTCTCCCACAAGTAGTCAAATTCTAGAGTCATGGGGATCCACTGTTTCTCATTAGTAGGTACATATAAGAATCAACAGAGAGTGGCATTGAGATGTCTATGTGGAAGCCCAGGAATAACATAGACGTGAACGAGCCCTTTTTGGCAGGTCCTTCCCTCCAATCGAGAGAAGCTCAGAGAGTAGCTACATTGGAAGTGTAGAACTCCTTGACTATATCCTCACTGTAGGCACCCAGACTCCGAGCCATCCACTCTAACTTGTGCCTGTTAAGCAATTTGTGCACCTTAGAGACATTATGTAGGCACCCTGTATGAATTCGATGCTCAATTGTCACCAACCAGGTCATCACCCCCTCTTATTCAACATCTTTTCATCTCAATATATTTGGTGCTACCCGTACACGCACCACTGTTTGGGTTCCTCAGCAACGGGTGTAGGTTTAGCTACTTCGGGTCTGAGTGCACGCTCCATATATTGGCCTCATCAAACGAGGCTTGGTTTTCTGTCCCCGTGTCTTCCTGAGAAAGGTAACTAGAGGCACTGTCTGCATTTGTCCCAGAAGAATGGGCCAAACTGGAAGTAGAAGAAGATTCGGAGCATGATTCTCCTTCCAAGCTAGAGGCAGCCCCAAAAGGTAAGCCGGTCAATGTGCTCTCCTCATCAGACTGGGAGGCAATGACTACGTCGGGAACCACCTTTTATGGGGTATCCTTAGTGACCTGTGCGCTTGTGTAGGGGTGGTGGCACCCGGTGGAATGTAATCGGGATCTTGCTCATTATCGGAGTTAACAATCATCTAATGAGACGGGGCCATAGACTAGGACTTGCCTCTTGAGTAGATAATATCCTTTTTAGGAACCATTTGTACCAGTGGAGAATTTGGTAGTCTCACCTCAACAATACTAAACACTCGAAACAATCAGAGCGAAGAAAGAACTAAATTTCACAACACATGTTTTGCCATTTTAGGTTTACGAGCACTATCGACGGTCTGTCTTCTGAAATGTAGATTTATTCAACTTAATAAAAAATTTGAAACCTCTCATATTGAAATGACAGACGTGCAGATTTGCCCGTCGATCAATCGACGAACCATAGTCCACTTCCGTCACCTAACACTTATAATTATTTTTAAAATTGGTGAAAACAGGTTCTCTTAATGAAATGACGGACATCCAGAATATTCCGTCGATCAATCGATAGATCGTAGTCCACTTCCATCGTTTCAAACTTCATTACTTTTGGCATGGTCCAATCGAGGAACGTTGCAGCTTGTTTAGAAACAAGAAAGTCTGTGTTTCATATGCAATTGCAAACGTTGAGTAGTACTTCAAAAGGACTTGGGAACTGAAAAATTTTCATTCTAGTTAATTTATGTGCTTATTTGGATATATGGTCTAAGACTTAGTTTGGTATCATTCTTTCATTCATTTTTTTTATCAATCATATAGAGGTTCTTTTCAGCTTAATACATAACTAACTTGTTAAAATATTCCAATTAGACCTTCAATCTTACTCATGCTGCAATCGAACATGACTAAAATCAATATCTAAATAGAATATTTTGACTTGTTTATAAGTTTGTATCAAGCCTATTTTTATGACTTAATGTTTATGGGCTAGCAACCACGAAAAAACTAAGAAAATCAATCTAATTTATGTAAATTAGCCCAAAAATGGACTCTAAAAATTGTGAGACTATATGTATTGCTCCCACGATTTCCTACAAAGGATTTCGTAAAAGGTTTTGCAGCGGAATAGTTCGTAAGTGAATTCAACAAAATATTCATGGATTAACATATACAAAAAACTGAAAGAAAATGCCTAATTTCTATAAATTTTCCCCTAAATTTTTAAGATGGATTCAAAGAAAATTGTGAGATTGTACATATTGTTCCCCCCGACTCCTTGCGGAGGGTATTGAAAAGATTTTACAAAGAAATTTTGTAGAATGCATAACACCAAAATATCCTTGGGAGCACAAGAAAAATAAAGAAATCGCTTAATTCTCTAAATTGGCACCCATATAAGTAAAATAGACTCTAAAATTTTTGAGATTGTACGTATTGATCCTCCAACTCTCTACGAAGGTTCCGTAAATATTTCACAAAGAATTCTTCTATAAATTACCACCAAAATGTTTATGGGCTAACACATACGAAAAATTGAGAGAATCGCCTAATTCGTATGAATTGGTCCCTTATTGTCCAAAATGAGCTATAATAATTGTGAGACTATTCATATTACTCCCCAAACTTCCTACAGAGGGTCTATAGAGGTTTCACAAAAAAATCATCCGGAAGACATATAATTAAAATATTTATGGGTAGCTAAACAGAAAAAGAATTGTGAAAATCGCTTAAAACATGTAAATTGGCCCTTAAATGCGTAAAATGGAATCTAAAAATTTTAAGATTGTACATACTTCTCCCCTAAATCTCTATGGATGGGTTCTGTAAAGGTTTTGCAATGATATCATCTGAAAGTCATCTCACCATAATATTTATGGCTAATACACATGGAAAAAATGAGAGGAACGCCTAATCCTTGTAAATTGGCTACTATATACCAAAAATAAACTGAAACAATTGTGAGATTGTATATTATTCTCTTACAACTCCTACGAAGGGTTTCATAAAGTTTCCACAAAGAAATCAACTTGAAGCCATATCACCAAAATATTCTTAGGATAACACACACGATAAGCTCAGAAAATCTCGAATTCTTATAAATTGGCTCCTAAATACCCAAAGAAGACTATTATAGTGAGAACTTAGGTAATGCTTTGTGAAGAAATCGCCCAGAAGCTATATCACTGAAATATTCATGGGCTTATACACACTATAAAGTTGTAAGATCTCCTAAATCTTGTTCATTGGCCTCTAATGTACAAAATGGACTCTAGTAATTGTGAAATTGTACATGTTGATCCTCCGATTCCCTACGAAGGGTTCCGTAAAGGTTTTCGTATAGTATGTAGTATATTTATTATCCTCAAATATTTTTTTCTTGGTGATGTAATAACTTGAGATTTATCAAACTAAATAAAGACATGTATTGTATTTACTAGTTTCCCATGAGTTGGCAAAGTGTTTTTTTAATAGATTATCCCAATACCTTTTGAATTATTTTTGCTTACAATTGGACCTCTTACATAAAGAGGATCCAATATCTTGTCGTCTATATCTTTAAACATTTTTTTCTGAAGTATGGTACTATGCAACATTTCTAGATAGTCATCTTACTCTAACGAAGCAATTTAGAGATTTCAAAGAATAAAAATCACAACACTCCATATTTGATTTGCTAGGATGAGTAACACTTTCACAGACTTGTGTCACGCTATTAGTATAAACAATCTTAGATTTTGAACTTTCATCGATAGTACAACTAATGAAGGATTTTTTTCCTTTTCTAACAATTTTTGTCCATCTCTTTAGTATGTATTCCTTATGAATTGCACATCCTTTTTGTTGGAAGTAAAAAATTAGTAGACAATGTGCATATGTAATATAGATATTCAACAAAATTTTTGCAAGTGCATGTCAATTGTCAGATGTAAAATTGTGGGATTGAACTCAACGAATCATGTCTTGCTTGAGATATTCATTCTTACTTCTATTTAGATACTTGTCCATCATAACATACTTGTGTCTCAAGAAAATAGTTTAACATGATATTGCTTTTTTTCAAGAATAACCATCTTGATGATTGAAATAGAAAAACACAATCAAATATTATATTTTTTCAATGATGCTTTAATACAATAAATGATTCATAAATCATACAATACTTGTTTGTTTGATATATGATATCAAAAGATATGACATCACCGAAAAAATTGTAGTGAATCCACAATCAACCATCTTTCCATGAATCAAGTTCAACATCCTTATTAAAGAAAGTCTCACTAGCTTGTCTATTTTTAAAGTTGTTAAGACCTCTTAAAATGACAAACTTCCATATTTTATTTTATCAATTATTCAATGCAGTTAGGGCCAATCAAGCAGAGATCGATTGGCCTGCCAGAGAGCTGACATTAGAAGACTGAGACCCACAGCACCAAGAAAGCTGGACGACATAGGATCAAAAGTTCAGGATGATGTGAGTGAGATAGAACAATTGAGAATTAAGTCACATGGAAGAATAAGTTGATGGCAACCCTAATAAGTCTTTCCCCCTTTGGTTTACGTTAGCTACCAACTTTACTTCCTTTTAGATTATAATTAATATTTTTTCTCTTATAATTATGTATTAAGATAAGTCTTCTAATCTATTTAATTTTTCTTATATAGTTAATTACACTTAAAGGGGTATAATGCCGGTGTATAAATTATTTCTAAATATAAAACATCATTATTTTGGAAATGGTTATCACTCTGGAAAACAAAAAGACATACCACCTATAAATATTATTTTCGATATTGCCTCCAATAACAATAAGTTAATCATATACCTTAAATGATTATCTTAATGTTTAATTAGTATATAAAAAGCAACAAAGGAAAAATATATATTTATAACAGCACCTCGAAAATATAAAAATAATTGATTTCATCAAAAAATCTAACTGAAAATTCAAAATCAATGCAATTTTCTTTCTGATTATTTTTGGGTGGGGTGGTTGAGGGTGATTGGTTGGGTTACATTCCCAACATTTCTTATGAATCTAAATATTGTTTGCTGTCTTTTTTCTCATATATTCATCCAGAAGTCTTGATGGGATACTATAAAAACATCACCTAAAGTTTAAAGAAAATAATAACCATGATGTCTCAATTTTCCTCCCCCTTTTTCAATATTTACTTAACTTTTGTGTTCATTGAACCCCTTTCATTCTCAAACTCTGACATACAATTTTAACTACTTTTTTTTTTACCATATCTTGCAAATCTATACAAAATTTTTTACAACATAATTTTCTCCAATTCTAAGTTATTGAAATTATTGGGGCATAAAAATTGATGGAGTGGGTTCAAATATCGATACATGAGTATATTCAACTACTTGGTCCATTCGATTCACCCAATTTTAATTCTTCCTAGATTTGAATTTGAGTGTAGATATAATCCAAGATGAAGAGGGTTGAGATAACGATACATGCGTCATTTCAATTACTTGCTCGATTCAGTTTACCCGATTCAAATTCTTACAAGATTTGAATCTGGAAAAAGTGACACTCAGAAATGTAGCGAGTGAGTTCATATGCCATTAAAGGTGTCATTTCAAATACTTGCTCGATTCAGTTCATCCAGTTTTAATTGTTGTTAGATTTGAATCTGGGTGAAGAGAGACTTAGACATGTTGATACATTTGGTATTACATGTGAAACTGTTCAAAGAGGAAAAATTCTACCTAATGGGATAATGGGCGGATAAATACACAACTGAGAAAACCTAAGAAAAAAAAAATTCAAATCAGATTCAACTGGACTTCCAAATGTTAATGGATCGGACAATACTGGTGAGACTACTGAAAGAGGAAAATTTCAACCTGGTGGGTCAGTGGGAGGATAAACACATAACTAAGGGAACATAGAAATATACAAATTTCTCAAGTCAGATCCATCTAAACATCATGGATTTGTACCCGCCCTAATACTGAAAAATCTACAACAACGTTAGGGAATTTTTGAATGTCAAATCTTCCGAGATGGATGAGTGCTTTCTATTAATGTTGAAATTTGAATGATTTATTTATCACGTTATTGGTTCGTACCTACATCAAACGGGCTATCCAAGCTCTGTGATTACCAAATTTTTCATGAGAATTGATAATAGTATCATCTTCTTCACAAGTGAAAGGTTGATGATCCACTTGAGGAGAAATTTTATCACACCACCAGAGCCTACATAATTTTCAATATCGATTTGGAATCAATTGAACTATAAATGACTAGTTCTTTGTTCCATGTTCCTCTACTAACTTCTGTAATAACTCCTTCTCTTGAAGATTCCAATAGCAACGCTTGTTCTTGCCCTTTTTCTTCATTTGTTTCAACTGAATTAAATTATTTGTGTATATGAGATAGAAGGAATGAAGGATATTAATGATATAAGTACAAAGTATATATGTATAGTGGGTTGGTAGGAGGAGGTAGGGGCTATCACTTACTTGGTAAACACTTGTGAGGAGAGCGAGATATAAATAGTGGGGGTGCGGGTAGAGGGGATATGGGTGATTATATCAATCGGTACTTTTTAATTATACAAACAAAGTGTATCCCACTACTAAAATGTCATAAATTAATTAGATTTTTTCTTTAAATAATGATTGGTATACTGAATAAGAGGGGATAAAATCTAAGTAGAATAAAAGTTTGACTAGCTATTATTTTAGGAAAAATACAAAATAACATTGAAACTAACATTTTAATTACAAAATAAAAGTTTGACAGATAATATTTTCTATGGTTAAAACCTTAAGTGTTTTCCCATCAAACAAATTAATATTATAGATTAACTTTGATACAGACTTACATCGAGATTAACTAAAAATTCGATAGCAAATTAATAAGTTATAGTTATATCATTAGCGTATAAAGTCTTTGACTTAAATTATAGTTATATATTTTTAGTTTTGACTGTCTTATTCTCTTGATTATTATGGTTGACATATGAGGAAGAAAAACTTTGTCAACTAATTCACATGGTTCAATTGATTTTCCACCTTATTTCTTATAAGTGATTTCGTTGATTTTTTGGATAAAAAATATTAACAGTTTAACTGATACAAGTAGATAATGATCAATAACTGATAAACTAAGATTTTAAGTATCATATAATGATTTAGCATGTCTACAGATTAATAGATGATAGGTTGATTTGATAAACTTTAAATGTAAATCGAACCGCCCGATACAAAACCCTAGAAAAATCTAGTATATAGCTTAGGTTAAAATGCATCCGCTATTGATGCTTACATTAGTATGTTTTAACAAGTTACATCTTATCTCAAAGGGAATAAAAACTAAACCAAACCCTCCCAAGGAATATGATTAAATAAAGGCATAATATATATATTCGACCCTAAACTTGGCTTCAAATTGTAGCTCTGACCTCAAGCTTTCATAGTGCACAACCAAGCACTTTAACTATCAAACTTTTAAAATAAACACACGAGTCCTAGCTGGCAAGGCGTGTCATGTGCCTTTTTTTTCCGCGTGTTAGGATTAATTTTAAAGGCCCATAGCAGTAAACAAAAGTACTAAAATGACAACTCTACAATGAATCCATTTTATATATACCTTTATATTTTCAAATAAAAATCTCATTTTCCCTTTTCTTTCAAACAAAGATTTTTTCCTCTCTTTAGAACGATTTCTGCTCATATTGAGTGCAAATGGCTTCTAGTTTTTTTAATCATTGTGGAAAAAGAGCTATAATAAAGATTTCTTGGTCTGCAAACAATCCTAATTGTTGGTTTCTTGGATGTGAAGATGGTCGGATATTGTTCCATTTATGACATCTTATTTTTTTAAAAAACAAAATTAGTTCTCAAGATTAAATTTTTATAGTGAATTTTTTCTTCTTAAATAACTTGGATGCAAGTATTTTAGGTGGTGTGAACTTGATTATGCTAAACGCGCTAGAATTGCTAATTCGGAATTCCAAATGAGGATAAAAAAAGGTAATGAAGAAAAGGAAAAGATTAGGAGGAATTAATTTTGATTCTTGTATATAAATTGAAATTAATTCTGGTTTTTTATTTCTAAAATGACGTTAAAAATATTTAATTAGTTGGTAGCCATTGAATGACTCATAATACACATTGGAGCATTTGCATTTCACACTTTTGGCTGCAAGAATTGCGTGTTTATTTATTTAAAAGTTGTATTGTTAATGTGTTTGTTTGTGCACTATGAAAGTTGGAGGCCAAAGTTAAATTTTGAAGCCAAATTTAGGGTCCAATATATGTATCATGCCTTCAATAAATTTAACAATTCCAGTCTTTGCAATGTAATTTTTTTAAATCCAGGTGTTATTGTTTTAAACATAAATATATTTATTTGACCCATAAGGATTGTTTAGTGATTCAACAATTCATTCAAAATACCTATTTGGAACCAACATAACATTTCATACATCCCATAATTCATACTTACCATATTTTTTTCCTCTATATATATGAGAGGATTTAATAGTAATCCATATGTCTGTTTAAGTTTTAGCCGCCAACAATTCACAATAATGACCTCTTTAACCTCTGAGTTCCTCAATTACATTGTTTTCTGCTATCTTATTGAATCAATTAATTTAATTATCATCTTCACAACTTGTTCTATCTATCCAAGTTTAATTGAGGTTTAGTTTCTATTCTGAAATCCCCATGAATCTGAGTTTGAAAACTGGATCCTCTATTTGCACAAGGCATGGATTACGGTTTGTGTACATACCAACCTTCCCACACACCGCTGGATATGTTGTTTTTAGATGATGTTAAATTTTGCAAATTAAACATACATGTTGTTGTTTGCTAGGTTTGATCAACTCATCTAGAGTAATTGTTTTCCATCTTGTCTTCCTAAGATACTTATAACAAAATTTTGAGGAATTTGGTAAGAAATAACAAAGTTCAAAGAGTATTTTCAAAATTAGAAAATTAAAACTAGTTGAGAAAATAGAATAAGAAACTGATAAGAAACAACATAAAAAATATTTTTCTCAAAGAAACAGAATCAAGCCCACTGAATGCATAGTGTCCCCTTAAAGAAATTATTCCCCTCAAGTACTCGAGGTTAACTGAATATAATCACCCAGGAAAGAACAATCTTATTCACCGGTGTATGATTAACTTAAACCATGGTGTCATCAAACCACTCACACATTTCAGACCTCCCGAATTGAAATGACGGACGTGCCGAACGGTCCGTCGATCAATCGACCACTTCCGTCGTTTCAGACTTCAACAATCTTGAGGTGATCCAATTGACGGACACCATTGATGGCCCGTTGATCCATCAACTGTCCGTAGATAGGGTCTCGTACTGTTCCACTAAGATAGATTTCAATCCTTTTTGCAAGGTCCAATTTTTAAACAACTTTTTACACATGGAAGTTTAGGCATACATACAACTTTAACACTCTAACAAAGAATTCCTCATTCCTAGGGTTTCATTTCAAATAATATTTTGTTCTAATTCAGCCAAAGTAAGAAACCCTAAGTCAGAATCGTCAAACTTTTTGAGATACCCACATTTTATATAGTCTACAAGGATACACAACCACTCTCTATCATTCTGAGGACGTAACTCTATAAGTTTTAGCATGTAATTTTATCTTATGTAGTCCCAAGGTCAAGACCCACTTCCTGATTCATAATTTCAACTATGAACGAGAATTCAAAGTTTTCAGAGAGATAGAAATACCTTTTTCAGAGTAGTGGAGTGATTGTGTGCACTTGCAAACTTTCGAGGACTTGCCCACGCGCCCGAATTCGATGAACGGCCGAAGAACAACGGAGACAGAGAGAATTTGGAGAATAGAGTGTTTTGGAATGGAAGGGTTTTGATTTAGGTGTGATATGGGAGATGGGAAGATGGTGGTTTGTGTTAAAGGAAAAAAAAAAGGGATAAAAACAATTATGGAAGGGAATTTTAAAAGAATTTAAATGAAGGAATGAATTTTAACCGTTATGTCCTTTAATATTATCGGCCGGTTCAGGTCGAGTGAATGGAAATTTGGACCTACGAGACCCCGTCAGCGGTCCATAAGTCAGTCAATAGTCTGTCGACTAGGACTGTCGTTTGCATTTAGACTTAGAAATTTTAAGAGACATACCTGGGATCTACGTACACCATAAAAGGCCCGTCGATGAATCCGTATACCTAGGCACCAGACCATTTCCTACAGAATTTTTTTTGGTCCCTGCACATGTAACACCCATTCAACCATTCTTTTTGTGTTTTTCTGGATACTTTTGAGATACGAACCCTACACTAATCTCTAGACAACACCAGCATATATGCAAGAACAAAATAATATTAAAAACAAAATAAAGCAAGAAAATACTACTATTCCTACAAATAAAACATATCTTTGGCTAGAGGATACACCTTGGGGTGCCTCCCAAGAAGCGCTTGATTTAACGTCGCTGCACGACGGAGGCTCATTGATTACTCAGACTTCATCAAGGTTATAGGCCTCAATAACTTCATGGAGACTCTCCACATGCCCTAGGTAGATTTTGATCCTTTGCCCGTTGACTGTGAACTTTGTGCCCTCCTTATTCTCCAACTCATCCGCCCCATGTAATAACACTTCAGTGATGATAAATGACCCTTTTTACTTGGACTTGAGTTTGTCCAAAAACAAGTGTAGCCTAGGTTAAATAGATGCACCAAATCACCAACCACAAATTCTCCCTTTTCAATTCTTTGGTCGTGATCATTCAACCCACTTAGTCTTTGGTTCGTTGCTTCATTCCAATCCATCATCAGTTTGTTCATTGGCAACATGGATTTTTTCTCTAACTTGACTGGCAAGTGACAAGCCTTCCCATATACAAGTTGGTGTGGAGATATACCTATGGGAGTCTTGTATGCAGTCTGGTAGGACCAAATATTATCATCAAGCTTCCTTCACCAATCCATTCTATTAGAATTCACCGTCTTTGACAGAATTTGCTTGATCTCTCGATTGGACGCCTCAACTTGCCCGCTACTGATATTTGATCAAGTAAGGGCCAGCCCATTTGGGTAATCAAGTAAGGGCCAGCCATCAGTAGCCGCATTGCAGTGGGTTTTGGGTCACCCAAACCCAACTTCTTGTAGATCGAGAGGGGCATGAGATTTATGCTTGCCCCCAGATCAAATAATTCTTTCGCAAAATGTAATGACCCAACTGTACAAGGAATAGTGAACGCACCCGGATCTTCTTTCTTTTGTACGATGGATCTTGTAGCAATAGCACTACAATGTTGCAGTCTATCATCATCCTCAAAAGTGAGCGATCTTTTGTTTGTGACCAGATCTTTCATAAACTTGGCATAACCGGGCATTTGTTCTAGAGCTTCTACCAAAGGGACATTAATAGAGAGCTGCTTCAGCATTGTTATAAAACGCCGATATTTACCATCCTCGGTCTTTTTCACTAATCTCTGAGGGAAGGGTGGTGGTGGCCTAGGCATGGCAATTACCTTCATAGGGACTTCTGCATCTTTTCCATTGCTCTTTTCTTCTTCAACACTACCCTTTACCACCTTGTCATCATCCTTTCTCACATTTTCCTCATCAGACGGCATAGGTGGGTCAATGGTTTGCTTACCACCCCGAGTAGTGATCGCCATACAGTGCACATCATTTTTTAGATTTTGGACAGTGTTGCTAGGAAGAGTGCCCGATTGCCGTGTGTTCACTGTCGCAGATAATTGGGCCATTTGCAACTCGATCTATTTAATTGATATTGCATGTATATCAACTTTTTGCCAAATACTAGCTAAATCACACCTTAACTCTTTAATTTGCTCATCACTAGCATCGAACCTCCTCATCATTTTGTGCAACATATCCTTAACTCGTGCCATACTATCTCCAACATCCCTAGGAGTAACTTCACGATTTTGGGGAGGGACATAGGGCCCATTCCTATCATTTCTGTTACCGTAGTTACCCTTGTAGAAGTTGTTGTCGCGGTTGTAGTTTCCATCTCGGACATAATGACCCTCACGGTTGTAGTTACCATAGTTCCGACCTTGGTTCCCTTGACCTTGGCGCCAATTATCCTGATTTGATCCTTGGGCGCTTGGTCGGAAACCCCCCGTCTGCTCATTTACTGCATAGGTGTCCTCCGCATAATAGCATTCATCATTAGGAGGTGGTGGTTTAGACAAGTAGTTGACTGCATTTATCTGTATCAGACTTCCTAGTACTCCAAGCTTTATTATTCCGGGAGATCTTCTCTAATTTTTCGGTAATCTCAGCATAAGGACATTCCCCATAAGATCCACCTGCTATAGTGTCCAACACCACTTTATTATTATCATCCTGTCCCCGATAGAAGTATTCCTTTAGTGACTCATCATCTATACGGTGATTTGGAACACTTCTCAAGAATGAGGTGAATCTTTCCCAAAAACTACTAACTGACTCTCCTGGTAGTGCCACAAAGTTGTTCACTCTGTCTTTGTGGTTTAGTTTCTTGGAGAAAGGATAGTAGAGTGCTAAGAAAACATCCCTTAGTTGGTTCCAAGTGATGATTGAGTTGTATGGGAGCTCAGTGAAAGATATAGCAGCCTCTCCCGCCAGTGAGAGAGGAAACACTCTGAGCCCTATTACATCTAAATCCAAATAAGGCCTCCCTACATAGCTTTTACACATTGCCCTTACCTTAGCTATATGGGCATGTGGATCCTCAGAAGGTAGCCCTGAAAACAAACCTCTGGCAGTGAGCATTTGCATCAGCCTACTAGTTACCACAAAAGTATGGCCTGTGGGTAGAGGAGGCAAAACGAGTGGCCCATCACAGTCTGCTATATTATCATAGCCTCTGTAGTATGCTTGGGTCCGTGGAGCAGGATTTTGTCCCCTCTGTTGGTGTTCACTCGGAGCATCGGGTAACAGTTGACCATGCACATCAACTGGAGCTGGGATGTTCTGGTTCGGATCATCATCATTTATTCAAAGTTTCAATTCATATTGCGCAGTGTACGCTCTAACTCGTGATCATAGGGAAACAAGGGTTCTCTTCCTCTCCGTGTATTTGGCATACAAGAAGGATATCAACTAAACTATAGTAATAAGTTCAAGTTAATCTAAAAGCTATGTTCCCAGGCACAGTGCCAAAATTTGATACGCTCAAACTTACTTGTCAAATAAGAAGTAAAGCGGTCGTGTCAAGTAAATAACCCAACTAGTGAGGTTGGGATCGTTCCCACGAGGAAAATAGTCTAGACTTAACTTCAACCTATTATTACTTTTGTTCAGTCAATTATTTCCTTGGAAAGCAAAAACAATAAAAGGGGGGTTTCTATTTCTAAATTAATGAAAATAACTAACGAATTTGAAAGTGAAACTTAACAACTTTAAATGTTGGAGTTTAATCAATTAACCGAAGTAACTAGGGTTTACGTGTTCCCCACAGTTTCATAACTTGATAATTCTAACTATAATAATTCTTTCCTAGTATCTTGCATGCAAAGTGATAAGTTATGTATTTCTAAATCCTTGGTCCGGTATCTAGAAAATCTCACTCTGCACCTTGGTCCGGCTACGTGTGTTGCTATCCTAACCCTTATCTTTACCTCATATTAAGCATCGTATTCGATATTTGACTTAGTTATTACCTCGTACCAATAAATACTAGACAATTAGATAATATACACTAAATCTATGTTGATAATTCTTTTCCTATTATCTATTCTGGAATTGTTATTTTAGTTAGGTTTTATCTCATTATTTGCCTATGGTTCCCACAACCCTTGTTATGGAGTTTAGTAACCCATAGTCATAATCACAATTTTCAAATATATGATATAAGAATTCATGTACTTACTTCAATGAGAAAGAGTAAAATCCAAAAGTTTGCTTGATTAATCACCAAAAATCACCCATAATCACTTGCAAGAATCTCAAAGTAATCAATAATCTCACAAAAAGTATAATGATAATACAAAGGTATCTAACAATACGGAGTCTAATAATGATCCAGAGTATAACCTAATAATGTAATATCTAAGAGTCTAACCTCAAAAACGAGGGTTTTCGAACTATTTATAGAAAATAAAAACCTAATTAAACAAGGACTCTATTTGCTGGAAATCTTTCAAAACGCGCGATGGATCGTCGTGGTCACGACGGACCGTCATGGACTCCTTCGTCCCATACTTGTGCAATTTCTTATGCTGCTCTCTTCATACCCTCGACGGCAAGTATGACGGACCTTCACAGACACGACGGTCCGTGGAGGGTCTCATTCCAAAATACTTCAACTCTTGGAATATGGGTATTGAGATTACTTCTCTGAACTTCATGACGAACCTGCAGAACGGACCGTCATAGACACGACGGATTGTCATGGACTACGTAACCCCACACTTGGTCAGACTTCCCCATCTTCCTTCAGCAGCTACACTACGCTGCCACCTACGGACCGTCACAAGCACGATGGACCATCATAAGCTCCGTAGGTGGTCTCTTCTGCATTTCTTTGCTTAAAATCTCCGCATTCATCTTTGGATAGAATTCCTGCAAAATAAAGAGAAACTTATATAAAAATTAGCACAAAAAGGTTTTTGGACACACTAAACTTAAGGAAAAAGTATTAATAATACCGTGAAACCACGGTATATCAGCTACTCTGTGGATGATAAAGAGTAACCACATTATGGAGAAGCACATATTTCTCCAAGAGCCCTTTGAACAACTTGTTACAAAAGTGAGAACCTCCATGACTAATAATGGCCCTAGATGTGCCAAAATCTGGAGTAGATATTATTTTTGAATAACGCAGTGACACTATTTCCTTCATTATTAGGAAGCGTTATTGCTTCCACCCATTTCGACACATAGTCGACCGGGACCAGTTGTCACATACCGAAACCACACCCTAGAAGTTAGGGGAAATCTCGTATTGCAGCCGGTGTACTTGACCTCTCGGAGGTCTTGTACAAGCCTTTACATATCATTCATCGCATAAACATAGTGAAAAGTAGTGCGGAATTAAAACCTTTCACAAAACATAACATAGTCTTTAAAAACTCATAAAAAAACAATAGGAAATACTTAGTCTCAAACTCATCATCTTAAGACACAAGAATACTTGCGACACGACCCATTCTTCAAAATACGAATATAGAAATACTTAGTCTATTACAATACTTTGAATGGAGAACATATAAGACATGTATTTTCTTGAGTAAAATGAGGACATACTTCAACTTCTCTTGAACGGTGTGATGGTCTAGGTTTTCCTTCCCAAAAGCTCCTCACCTACCAAGAACTATAGAGATAGATAAAAGCATGGAGTTAGTACAATCATATCTACTAAGTATGGCATTATGCATAAAAATCATGAAAATGGACATTTATTGGAAATATGCATCTTTTCATTTAAAAATCATATTATAATCATAATAACAACATTTTACAACTTAGAAACACATAAGATAACATTTAAACAAATTAATGCATTTTTAGGATCACTTAACAGTGAGTCTATTTACTGTTATAATGAAGTCTCTTCACTGTACAGTGAAGTACTTAACCTTCACTAGACACTTTTTAGCATATAATTATCCCACTCAAAACTATCCTAAGATTCACTTAAGTCACACAATGAGAGACCCCCCTCCCATATAACTTCCCTAAGCAAACCTAAATGACCCTAAATATCACTTATAATGAGTCAGATACACACTTCAAGACATCAAAGCATCAACGTAAGATTCTCCTACCAAAGGTAACTCTAAGTGTCACTTGAGTGAGTTATGAAGCGACCGCCCAGACAATCCCTTACACACACACTCAAGAGATCCTTTAGACTACCTAGGATAGAATGATTGTCGCTAAGTGTATCAACATATAGATACTATGACATTTCCTCATCCAAGGCAATAAAAAATACTTACTTAAGTAGATGAAGAAGATAACCTCCGTGATTGACCTCTTCAAGACTACCTAAATATTCCTCAGGACTTCCTAAGTTCGCATCACGCCCAGATAATCAATATCTTCCCTAACTAGAGTCATTCTTAAGACTCATCTAGTAAGATATGAAGTGACCATTCCTATGCCCCCTTCACACCTTAACTAGATAAGCCTTAACTACTCTAGATAGGTACTTATCCCATTTACATACTTTATAACATAAGTTATTAGTTCATTAAGACTCATACATTACATAAAGGACATTCCTGTAATGGTCTTAGACAAGACCTAGGGACTCTACCTAACACCTCAAAGCCTATTGTGCAATGTATAGATAGTGTCCCATAACACCACTAAGCTTCATAACTTCTCTAGTACTAGTAAGTATCCCACATGATGAGAATAGACAATGACCGACATAGACCATGATAGCTAGACATGGAATCCGGAGTTCTAACCTACTCCGATGAGGGTGTTCTACTTGCAAAGGGTAGAACTAGGACACATCTCATGTAGGCATGTTGTTAAGGAATATGAAGGGTTTTATGTACTCTAGTCTCATTCTCACGTATAGATACGTTGTACTCTAGTCTCATTCTCAAGTAGAGTTACTTCTCATTACATTATCACTCGGTGCTATCCTTGGTTCTCATAGAGTAATTGACATTAAAGGATCACATGAATAGGGTTCTTTATCTAATTCATAACTCAATCACATTTACCCTACCAAAGAGGTCCACTAGGGCTACCTTTTAATGGCGACTAAGATAGATCGTTATGACTTTCCTAAGTATTAATATGATGTCGTTCCAGCCAATTAAGCTTAAGTCCACCATTTCTTTACATGAAGGATACCATTACGACTCTCGACTTCAATATTTATAACATAACCTTTACCACATACATGACCTTCTTAACATCGTCTAAGGTCTCACATATCATTCATTAATGCATGACAAGGGTTCACTAATCTTATATCATTCATTCATATATCAAGTAAGGGACAAAAGTCTACCAAACAAGACACTACATTCATTCACTTTATCACATATAACATATCATTCTGTAAAGCACTTAGGATGACCCTTTTCTTCTTAATTCCATCCTATACATTGCTATATCATTATCAATGTAACCATCATAACTCCTATAGTCATGTAGGAACAATAATGTCTCAACATCTAAGACTACACATATAAGCACATAGTCATAGTCTAACATGATCACCTACATAACATCAATAGATCACATGTACTTTCACATTGCTTAACAATTAGATAGATATAATCACACTTCACATAATGTACTGCACAAAGAGCCACATTACTTCAGGTAGTGCCGACAAGGCTATGATCATCATAATGGCTAAAGTAACGCCAACAAGGCCACGTCAATTGCAAGTAAAGCACATAACCCCGCCACCATAGGTGGAACATACCAATCATAACATAATTTAAGTATAAATAACATCAAAATAACGAAAGATGGTATCCTACCCCCACCTCAGCCTCAACACCTCAATTCGATGCTATGTCATCTAATTCAACACCATAAGACCCTTACCAATGGCCATGAACAATAATTCAGTGTAGAAACTATGATAATCAATGAAACTAGGTCAATTAAATAGACATTTATCCTTATAATATAACCTATATATCAATTGAACACAATTCTTATATCATTAGAAGGCCCATAGAAATCTACATCATTTTTTATTAACATTAGATCAATATCAAGTAACCCATAACACAGTCAAAATCTAGGGTTCATCCAAGTAATGGTTTCATAAGTAATTTAGGTTAAACTCATCAATAAAATATCAATTAAATCATTATTAAATGTTTAGAAATCATTAATGCAAGAACTCATGGTAGAATAATGAAATTGGACAATTCAACTTGAAAACTTTAGAAAACATCTTGAGAATTGGGGATCCTTGATGAAATGAGTTTCATGGATCAATATCCATACCTTGATAAATATAATTCTTCACTTTGATGAAGAATATCCACTCAAAACGTCACACCAAACTCTTCCTTGATTTTGGAATTCAATGTAGTCTTTGGGAGTTCTTAAAGGATTTTTGGGTTTTGATTTGGAAGAATGAAATATTCTAAGTGTTAAACACTTATATACATGTTTAAAATAAAAAAAAAGACCCGTAATAAACCTACAATACCCTTATTTGGAAGTAGGGTGAAATTACAATATCACCCATCAACTTACAGTGAGACAGTGCAGGAAAAACAGGCCCATCGATGGTTGGACAGCCGACAGACCGTTTCTCCACAAACAGACCGTTCTGTTCTTCCACTGGTTGGGTCAGAGACCTGTCAAGGTTAAATTTTCACCCAATACTATGTTTCCAATGAATACACCAATCAAAGGGGCTTCATAAGCCCATGAGTTGTCAATGCCTCCATCGTTTGGGGCTGCCTGGGACACTATTGACACCAAGTCTTAGGTCCTTCCTCAAAGACCCTTGGTTGGTCCTTGGGGATTTTCGTCCAGACTCTTCCAACCCACACATGATTTTCTATGAGTTTAGGACCTCTCACATTAATTTCATCAAAAACTAACACGTAAACTCAACGAAACATGCCTAGACACAAAGGGTCATTTCAAGGCACATCTTTCGAACGTCATGGACGTTTGACCTCCAAACTCCATGAGACTTTAACACACTTCCTATGTATGCTATAATAACTCATTTAAGGAACTTATAACCTCATGAACCGCACATGAACACATAAAAACACATATGAGGAACATAGGTGACTTAGTCATTGAACGTCTTAGTCATCCATTTACGTTTGACTTCCAATACACCTAATACTTTATACACTGCCTCAATACCATATAATAGGACCTTAGACCATCAACACAAACATGTTATGCTCTAGTTAACCAAATTCATTTGGGGGTCTTACACCAGCATATACTTCATCCACGAGAACTCACAAACTGGCCCACAAAATCAATGACCCATACATCAAACAACTCAATCACCAAAAAAAGATTTAAGGGGAGTTCATGTTTCCTAGAAATTCCTACATCTTGTTGGAACCAATAACATGACCCGGCGAAATCTTGAGCATCTTGGTGGATGGTTGGCCAATAGTACCCACACAACAAGATCTTATGCGCAGTACGGATGCCACTGTGGTGCCCACCCACAGGTGAGGAGTGACATGCCTCCAAAACACTCAACATCTCAACCTCTGGTACACAACGATGAATAATCCCAGTGGCACAACTCCGGTATAAGTAATGTTCATCCCAAAAGAAAGTTTTCACATCATGCATGAACTTTTTCCTCTGGTGGAAGGTTAAACCTGTCAGAACTACATCACTTGCCAGATAGTTCGCAAAGTCTGCAAACCGTGAGATCAAATCTTGAGAAGCAGACAATGCATGTTCATCTAGGAATGAATCATCAATTTCGCGTTTTCACCCAATTCATGCATATCTTCCTTCTTTAATCTAGACAAATGATCGGCCACTTGATTCTCATCCCCTTTATATCTTTCACCTTGAAATCTAACTCTTGCAGCAATAATACCCATCTAATCAACCTTTGTTTCGCATCCTTCTTTGCCATTAAATACCTCAAAGCGGAGTTGTCTGTGTGCACTATAAACTTTGTACCAAACAAATAGGAGCAAAGAGTTTTTAATGCAAACACCACTATAAGAAGATATTATTCTGTGATCGTGTAGTTCTTCTGAGCCTCATTTACGACCTGACTCGCATAGTTAATAGGGTGAAGGATTTTATCCCTTCTCCTACCCAATACCATACCAAGTGCAACCCTACTATCATCATACATCACCCAAATGGCTCACTCATATTTGGTGAAATAATAATGGGCGCGGAAATCAACTTCTCCTTCAACTCTCCAAATGCCTTCAGACATGATTAATCGAAATATAACATACATTCCTTCTTGAGTAGTTTGCACAACGAATGTGCAATTTTCAAAAAATCCCTAATAAACCTTTGGTAAAAACCGGCATGTCCAAGAAAACTTCTCACACCTTTTAAAAAGATGGGTGGAGGAAGCCTTTCTATCACCTCCATTTTAGCTCGATCAACTTCTATCCCTTTCTTCGAGATTGGATGGCCCAACACTATGCCTCCTTTCACCATGAAGTGAAATTTTTCCCAATTAACCGCTAGATTACAATCCTCACACCTTTTGAGCACCTCAACTAAATTTCTCAAACACCTATCAAAGTAGTCTCCATCCATAGAGAAATTATCCATGAACACCTTTAATTGTGTACTCCACCATATCTGAGAATATCGATATCATACATCACTTGAAAGTGGTCGGTGCATTAAATAACCCAAACGACATCCTTTTGAATGCAAACGTCCTATAAGGGCTAGTGAAAGTAGTATTTTCTTGATCCTCAGGGGCAATAGAGTCTTGGTTGTAGCCTGAATATCCATTAGAAAATCTATACCATCTTTTCCCTGTGAGTCTATCTAACCTCTGATCCATAAAGGACATGGGGAAATGTTCCTTTACAGTCCAAGAATTCAACTTCTAGTATTCCATACAAACTCTCCACCCGATCAATGGACGAATTGGAACAAGTCCGTTACTCTCATTAGGCACCACTGTCAACCTACATTTTTTAGTTACACACAAAACAGGGCCCACCCAACTACTGTCTACAATAAGATAAATGACTCTGACATCCAACCACTTGATAATCTCCTATTTCACTACCTCTTGCATAGGTGGATTCAAACTTCTGTGGGGCTTGATACTTGGTTTATGATCGGGCATGAGTTGGATTTTGTGTGAACAAATACCGGGAGGAATCCAAATAATGTCCGCAATAGTCCAACCAATGGCATGTTTGAACCTTTTCAAAACTTTCACTAAACACTCTTTTTGTTGCCTATTCAAATCCTCTGCAATTATCACCGGAAAAGTGCCATCTTTACATAAGAATACATACCTCAGATGAGGTGGTAGAGCCTTAAGTTTTAATTTTGGTTCCTTCTCAGTAGATGGTTTCGCGGGTGGAAACTCGCGATGCTTCATATTTAGCTGCTATTTCTTTGGTTTTGATGGATATTCAATTTGTTCAATTGTAGCCACTAAAGACCCATAATCTTCAATACCATTACGCGCAAAATTCAAGACCACTGCAGCTAGTGCCTCGACGTGTAGTCGTTCTTCAATTTGTACCTCGAAATACTCTCAATCCTGGAGGATGTAGCAGATACAGTTTGCAGCTCACCAGTCTGCTTCATGAACCTACATATGTTGAAAGTTGCTTCTTCATTGTTTAACCTAAACTTCATCTGCTCGTTTTCCATATCCACTAATGCATTCCTGGTGGCAAGAAATGTCCTCTCTAGAGTAATGGGAACCTCAAAATAAACCTCACATTCAAGAATCACAAAATCGGCTGGAAATATAAAAGCACATCATGGAGTATACCAATGGGCCTTTTCATTGTTCGATCATGCATAAGTAACCACATCATATTAGGATTTTAGTAACCCAAGCCTAACTTCTTATAAATGTAAAGAGGCATGAGATTTATTCTTGCACAAATATCACATAGTGTTTTAGCAAAGTGTAGCAACCCGGTTGTACATGGAATGGTGAAAGCGCCATGATCTTCCTTGACCTTGTAGCAATATCACTACAATGATGCATTCTGTCATCATCCTCAAAACTTAAACATCTCTTATTTGTCACCATATCCTTCATAAACATAACATAACCAGACATTTTCTCCAAAGCTTCTATCAAAGGGACATTATTGAAAGTTGTTTCAATAAAGTGATAAATCGCTGGTATTTACCATCCTCACTCTTCTCCACTAACCTATGAGGGAATGGTGGAGGAGGTCTATGAATGGGGACCACTTTATGAGACTCCTTTGAATATACAACCATGTGGTCCACCAACTCTCCACTAGTCTCTACAACCTCTTTGACTTATCTCATTTCATCTTCTACCACAGACGGCATAGGTGGATTACTGGTTTGCTTATGCCCTTGAGTAGTGACCGCCATGAAATTCCCATCATTTTTAGGATATTGGATGGTGTTGATACGAAGAGTTCCAGGTGGACGTGGATTTAGAGTAGTAGACAATTGAGCCATCTATAGGTCAATATTCTTAACCAAAATTGCATGAGTTCCCTACTTTTGTGAAATATTAGCAAAATCACCTCTCATATCCTTGGCATGATCATCACTATTACCAAATCTCCTTATCATCTTTTATATCATATCCTCAACTCGCGCCATACGACCTCCACCATCACTAGGAGAAACTTTCTAATTTTGTGTCGGAATATAGGGCCTGCTCTGATCATTTATATTACCATAGTTACCCCGATTGAAGTTTTTTTCATGTTTGTAGTTTCCATCTCGAACATATTGATCCTTTTAATTGTAGTTACCATAGTTCAGACCTTGATTTCCTTGACCTTGGCGCCAATTCTCCTTATTAGAGCATTGACTTTTGGCAAAAAAACCCATTTGATCATTCACTACATAGGAATCTTCTTCATAATAGTACTCATCTAATGGCGGTGGTAGTTTAGTCAAGTTGTTCACCGCATTTACTTTCTTTGCGCCTCTTCTCACATATTTCAAAACCAACCCTAGCTCAGTTCTCATCTGTGCCAACTATTCACGCATCACATCTACTTTTGGGTTGTTTCTAGATTGTACTACAAATGTGTTTCTCCCAGTGTCCGATTTTATAGTTCTCCAAGCATTGTTATTGTAAGATATCTTCTTCAAAATCTCTACAATCTCTGCATATGTTCACTCTCCATAGGAAACCCCCACAATAGTATCGATCTCTGCTTTATTGTTATCATCTAGCCCGGATAGAAGTACTCTTTCAATGACTCGTCAACAATGTGGTGGTTTGGGATGCCTCTCACAAACGCAGTAAATTTGTTCCAAGAGATAGTCACCGACTTCGTAGGTAGTGCCACAAATTTGCTCACTTTATCTTTGTGGTTGAGCTTCTTAGAAACCAAGTAATACCTTTCTAAGAACGCATCTTTCAACAGATCCCAAGTATAAATGCAGTTGTAGGGAAGCTCAGTAAAACATATGTCGGCATCTCTTATCAGTGATAGAGGAACACTCGAAACCCAATGTCATTCATATCTAAGTCTGGACTAACCCTCACAAATCTTACACACAGACCTCAGTTTGGCTATGTGAGCATGAGGAACCTCTGATGGCAGTCCAGAGAATAAACCCCTCGAGGTGAGCATCTGCATCAAACTAATCGTCACCATGAAAATGTGCCCAGTTGGCAAAGGGGTAAGACAAGAGGTCCATCAGAGTCAACAATGTTAACGCTGCCCCTATAATAATTCTTAGGTCGTGCTGTTTGGGGATACATCCTCAAAGCATTCTCGAATCGATTTTCAACTTGAACTTGATTGTGTGCCTCAACTTGTAATGGAGGTTAACATATTGCCCCATATTTTAGATTGGCTGGGTTCTATTGATTTTTAATCCTTCACAATGTATGGTTAAGTTCAGGATCAAATGGAATGAGTGGTTCTCCTTGGCTTCATGTACTTGGCATACACTAGAGCTAGACCTGAAAGTGATAAAAAGAAACTGAAAAAGTAATATTAGGAAATTGTTGACTAAATATCAATAATGTATTTAAGTTAATCTAAAATCTGGATTCCCAACTGCGGCACCAAAATTTTATATTCATAAATTACACCTCCCTAAAGAAGTATAAGCGACTGTAATCAAGTAGAGAACCCAACTAGTAGGTTGGGGTCGATCCCACGAGGAAAATTATTTAGACTCAACTTCATTGTACGATTTTATCTATTTAGCCAAAGTTTTTCCAAAAACAAGTAATTTAAAGGAAGGTTTTGTGAACCAAGTTTATTTAACACTTCAAACTTAACAAGTAAGAACAAGTTAAAATTGAGTTTTAATCAAGTTATGAGACTAACTAGGGTATATATGTTCCCCATGGGTTCATAACGTCGTATTCCTTGCAATATGCAATTCTTCCCTAGTGGTTTGCTTGTAAAGTGGTAAGTTATGCATCTCTACATCCTTGACCGGACATCTAGAGAATTTCACCCCATACCTTGGTCTGGCTACATGTGTATAATTTACTAACCCTTACCTTTACTTCATATTAGGCATCATAATCGATGTATGTCTTAGTTATTACTTTGCACCAATCGACACTAGCCTATTAGATAGTATACCACTCAATCTATGTTGATAATTCTTTTTCTATTGCTACCTCCTTTGTCCAGTAAGTAGCAACAAGTATACTTTAACACGTGCACTCGTTAAAAAACTTTTAAATGAAAAAATTATCAATACATGCAAGAAGCTATTTGAGAATTGAGTATTTGTTAACTCTAATTTGTTATTACCCATGGTTCCCATAAACCCTAGTTTTGGATTTAGTTACCAATGCAAGCAAGATCACAATTCATAATTTTTAAAGAACAAATCATGAACTTACTTCAACAATAAGAATAAACCAAAAAAATCAACTTGAAATTGCAAGATAAATCTTCAAACTAAATTTGGAAATTGAATTATTGTCAATGTTTGAAAAAAAAACAATCTACAAATAAAAATAGAACAATATTAACAATGCCTAACCCCAAAAACCAGGTTTTAATCCATATTTATACAAAACATTGTCCTAAAGCTAAAAGGAATTGAAATAAGTAAAGTTTGTCAAAATTTTGGCATTGATCGACAACCACTACAGAAAGAATGTTTATGGAACGATGGTCGCATTCTGCCTTCATCAGTCCATACATAGAATATTTTTCTCTTCTTCTGCTGGCACCTTCTCTAAAGCAATCGACGCATCAACAACATGGTCCGTCGATGAACCTACTATCCGTGGATTCCCTATGTCGCTCCATACTTAGAATTTTTTCAACTTCGGGTACTAGAACTATCTTTGACCAAAATAATGGTCTACCAGTACAGTCCGTCAATCAATCGACATACCATTGTTTCCTTTCGTAGTTGCACACTCAATCAGATTTCCTTGAGTTTCTCCTTCAGCCTGAAAATGATAGGCCATTGATTGCCTTCATAGGTCGTCTTTCTTCGCTCTTTTTCAGCTTCCTTCTGCATTTTTGATTTGGACATCTTTCCTGCAAAACAAACGTAAAAACATGTTAAAACTACTACAAAAGTCCTCTAGACACACACAACTCTTTAGCTAAATGCATTGAAAGCACGTGAACCCACAATACATCATTCTGACCACAAAAGAACACATACAAGGGAAAGGTAGATAGATAAATAACAGAAAGAAAAAGAGTGTGACTATGAGAGATATGAGTGATGTAATGGGTTTGGAAGGACATACATCTGAGGTTTACCATGATTCCTCAATAAATTGTTGAATATATGTCTTATTTTTTATATCTTCTATATTAACATTACAATTCTCTTTTGTTTTTAAACTCTTGTTTGGTTTTTGTCTGTAATTGGAGTACAAAAGGGTCACTACTTGCATATGGGTAAACGTTAGAGCCATTTTTTTCTTTTTTTCTCGCGTATACTAATGAATTGATATTCATATTCACACTTCAATTTTTTTAGACTCGTCAATGGATTCATGTCTGTTATAGCTATTGGGTTTTAAAAGGTGTGAATAAAAAATGAAGAATTGCGACTTTTATGAAGAGTTGCAACTTTTATTCAAGACTACGAGTTTTAAGAAAAGTTATGAATTTTATGAAAAGTTGCGACTTTTATAAAAAGTTGCGACTTTTATAAAAAGTTGTGACTTTTATGAAAAGATATGACTTTTATGATTGGTGAATACCTTTCTAAAAGATTTGATTTTTCCAAAGGTTTGTGACCTTTCGGGTTAGGCACAATAAGAACCTTTTCGCACTACCCTTTGTCTCCTATAAATTAAGGGATTTCCTCTCACTTTAAAATGTAGAATTTCCGGACATCTTCTTCTACTACATAATCTAGAATTCTAAGTATACTTTACTGACGTTGAGTTGCTCGGTGAGACAAGCATATTGGGTATCAACACACTGGTGATTGAGATCATTTTATCCTAAGAGGACATATTTCAAATCAAATCTCAGATACTAGAGCGGAATAATTTATTTAAGGGTACATTGTGCATTGTGGGCTTGATCTTCTTTCTAATTTTTCTGACTTTTGTATGGGTTACAGATTTTATATTTATGATACGTTAGGTGAATTTTGGGTCTAGGCTAGACATAGAGTAATATGATGTCTGTAGACTCGTTAACTTACAAATATGCATATATATTTGATAGATTGGAAATGTTCAGAAGCATTGAGGAAAGGAAAGGTATTGTAAAAGTAGCTTGCATGACTTTGGTTCTTCGGTGGGGGTAGGTCATGGTTTATTTCTATTTGATAGATAAACTCTAAGTAGCGATTGATATGTATTGAGTGATATTGTACAGTCTCCTATGTACTTGATTGTGTGGTTGTATGTTTTGATTGTGTGGTTTGTGGTTGGCCTAAAATTATGAGATTTTTGAATTTCTAATCTTGAACCCTCTCTATTAAAATGACGCCTTGAATAAAAAAGGCTTGATGAAATAAATAATGAGATAATTGGATCAGAGTGTCACATTTCGACACGGTATATGGGATCGGAGTGTCACATTCCAACACGATATATGGGATCAGAGTGTCACGTTCCGACACGATATATGGGATCGGAGTGTCACGTTCCGACACAATAACATTAAAGGAAAGGAATCTTTAATTAACTTAATATACTCAAACTCTAAGAACCTATTTCCCAAATGAGTATGGTGTGGAGGCATGAGTCCTCGTAGGTGTGCTTGATGTTGTGATTGATGGTGTACCTATTATGGTGTTGTTGTCAATGGTTCATGTGTTTGTTGTTTGCTACCTGTTAAGTATCGTAGTTGATTTTATATTATTATTCAATGTATATTGGTTCTATTTTGAGTTGGCTGATGATACCTACTCAGTACGTGTTCCTTGTACTGACCCCTACTTGTATCTTCTTCTTAGTTCTTTGTGGAGTGCAGCAAGTGTACCATCAACTTCAATTCGCCCTCAGCTCTAGTCAGTCTCCAGAACATCAGAGTTCAGGGTCAGCTATTATTTCTAGCTCGTGCTGGATTCTCTCATTCACGTCTTGATGTCTTTGAATTTCAGAGATGGACCATCTTTTTTTTTTACTTATTTTGGTTTCTTAAATACTCTTAGACTTGGTTATTTGAGGATAGATGTTCTTGATGTGATGACTTCCAGATTTTGGGGATAATAAGTGTTAAACTTTAAATGCTTATTTAATTGGTTACATTACTAAGTTTTGGATCTTCGGCATTATTTTTGTTATTCATAGTTGAACTATTGGTAAGTGTTGGGGTTTAGATTTGTCGGTTCGGTCACCTAGTAGGTTAAGTGTGAGTGCCACTCACGACTCATTTTGGGTCGTGACAAACTTGTATCAGAGCGTTAGGTTTGTTGGTCTCATCACATAAGGACAAGTCTAGTAGAGTCTGGAGGAACGGAATGGGGACACCTTTACTTTTCTTCGAGAGGCTATACGACTTTAGGAAAACTCCATTCTTTCTTTCTTTCGTGCTATTACTTGGATCCAATTTGTATCTAGGTGATACAAATTGGTATCTGACATTCTCACTCTATTTCGCAGATGGTTAGAAGTAGAGAAATAACTGTGCCAACACCAACATGATAGGGTGCGTCTGAGCCAACCATTGGGGCTGTAACTCGAGGAGGAGCAGTGGCAAGAGGCCGTGGTAGGGGCCGTAGGAGAACGCCCATTAGAGGCAGAGGACAAACACCTGGTCCAGATAGGAATAGAGTAGTGACTCCTCCACCGACAGATGAGGTGGTGAGAGAGGGTGAAGAAGGGGAAAATGAGCAGGTTCAGGATAAGAAAGTACCACCCAGCCTACCCCAGAGATGATTAATCATGTTCTTACTTATCTTAGTGGGTTATCTGATCAGAGCCATACACCTCCAGTGTTTTCTGCACCAGCACCTCAGGTTCAGGAAGTACAACATGCAGCTGTTGTTGCTCCCCGCATGGATGCATCATTAGAAGTAGGCACGTTTCCTCGATTGACTACAGGGTCTATAATGACAGGTGATCAGCATGAATTTTTCATTAAGTTCTTGAATTTGAAACCTCCAGTATTCAAGGGTGCTGAATCTAAAGATGCATATGATTTTCTGGTTGATTGTCATGAGCTGCTACATAAGATGGACATAGTAGAGCGATTCGGTTTTGAGTTTGTGACCTACCAATTTTAGGGGGATGCCAAAATGTGGTGGCGGTCGTATGACTTGGGAATCATTTTCTAGCTTATTTTATGGAGATGTATATACCCCAGACTTTGAGGGATAGAAGGAGAGATGAGTTCCTGAGCCTAGAGCAAGGAAGGATGTCTGTTGTTGCTTATGAGGCCAAATTTCGTGCACTATCCAGGTATGCCACTCAACATTGCTTCAGTCCAAAAGAGCGGATTCGCCGCTTTGTGAAAGGATTGAGGTCTGATTTGCAGATTCCATCCTTATAGGTAGCTGCTGCAGCAAAATCCTTTCAGGAAGTGGTTGATTTTGTGATAGAGGTAGAGGGGGTGAAGCCAGACGACTTCACCACAACATCGACATTTAAGAAGTTTCGTAAGGGAGGTGAGTTTAGTGGTTTTTACTCTAGAGGGCAGAGTTTAGGAGGTTATCCAGCCCGTCCTATTCAGTCTTCATTGTAGGCTTTAGTTAGGGGTCCATCGCAGACCAGTAAGCCTTTTTGTGAGTTTGGAGGTTATCTCCAGACTTCGTCATTTTTAGAAAGACCTACACTTGACTCCAGGAATTGTTATGTATGTGGAGAGGTTGGACATATTAGGAAATATTGTCCAAAACAGAGTTACAGACCCCCAGTAGTTAGAGGAAGAGGTCGTCATGGTTGAGGCCTCCATTTTGGAGGACGTGGTGGCCAAGGTAATGGTGGTCACCAAGTCAGTCGAGGTGGCGGGCAAGTTGGAACTACTGCAGCGCAGCTTGGTAGGGGCAATGGGCAGACAGGTGATAAGGCCCATTGTTATGCTTTCCCCGGGAGGTCTGAAGTAGAGACATGTGATGTTGTTATCACAGGTACTCTTTTGGTCTGTGATTACATGGCTTCTGTATTGTTTGATCCTAGATCCACATTTTCATATGTATCTTCCTCATTTGCTACTGGTCTTGATTTATATTGTGATTTGCTTGACATGCCTATTCGTGTCTCTACTCCTGTGGGTGAGTCTATGATAGTTGAGAAATTGTATAGGTCTTGCCTTGTGACTTTTGTGGGGAGCAATACTTATGTAGATTTGATTATTCTAGAGATGGTTGATTTTGATGTAATTCTGGGTATGACTTGGCTTTCTCCAAATTTTGCAATCTTGGATTGTAATGCTAAAACTGTGACATTGGCCAAGCCTGGGACAGATCCGCTAGTGTGGGAGGGTGACTATAGTTCCACTCCAATCCGTATTATCTCTTGTCTTCATGCTAAGAGGAAGGTGAGTAAGGGATGTTTAGCTTTCTTGGCACATGTCAGGGATGATACTTCCAAAGTACCTTTGATTGAGTCTGTTTTGATATCCGTGAGTTTTTGGATGTGTTTCCTACAGACCTTCCTGGTATGCCACCGGATAGGGATATTGATTTTTGTATTGATCTGGAGCCGGGTAGTCGCCCCATTTCCATTCCCCCTTATAGAATGGCTCCAACTGAGTTAATGGAGTTAAAAGCCCAACTTCAGGAGTTGTTAGGTAAAGGTTTTATGAGACCGAGTGCATCCCCTTGGGGTGCTCGTGTTTTATTTGTGAAGAAGAAAGATGGAAGTTTTCGGATGTGCAAAGACTACAGGCAGCTGAATAAGGTAACTATTAAGAACAAGTATCCCATTCCTCGCATTGATGATTTGTTCGATCAGTTACAAGGTGCTTGTGTCTTCTCTAAAATTGATTTGAGATCTGGTTATCATCAATTGAAAATACGGGAAACAGATGTGCCAAAGACTTCTTTTCGAACTAGGTATGGGCATTATGAATTCTTAGTAATGTCTTTTGGGATTACGAATGCCCCTGCTGCTTTCATGAGCCTGATGAACGAGATTTTTAAGCCATATTTGGACCTCTTTGTTATTGTATTCATTGATGATATACTGATATACTCAAAGAGGAGGAAAGAATATAAGGAGCATTTGAGAATTGTATTGGGGTTGTTAAGGGAGAAAAGTCTTTATGCCAAATTCTCCAAGTGTGAGTTTTGGCTCGATTCAGTGTTTTTCTTGGGGCACGTGGTTTCTAAGGATGGGGTGATGGTGGATCCTTCTACGATTGAAGCAGTGAAGAGTTGGGTAAGACCTACTAATGTTTCAGAGGTAAGGGAGCTTTGTTGGTTTAGCTAGCTGCTACCGTCGATTTGTCAAGGGATTTTCTTCTATTGCTTCCCAACTGACAAATTTGACTAAGCAGAATGTTCCATTTGTATGGTCGGATGAATGTGAAGAAAGCTTCCAGAAACTCGAGACCTTGTTGACTACTGCACCAATTCTTACCTTGCTAGTGGAAGGTAAGAATTTTATTGTTTATTGTGATGCATCTTATTCTGGTTTGGGTGCAGTGCTAATGCAAGAGAGGAATGTAATTTCTTATGCTTTGAGGCAATTGAAAATGCATGAACGTAATTATCCGACCCATGATTTGGAGTTGGCTGCAGTTGTATTTGCATTAAAGCAATGGAGACATTATCTATATGGGGTCAAGTGTGATGTTTATACAGATCATAGTAGTTTACAATATGTCTTTACTCAGAAAGATTTGAATTTGAGGCAGAGGAGGTTGATGGAACTATTGAAAGACTATGATATTACTATTTTGTATCACCCTGGAAAAGCTAATGTTGTGGCAGATGCTTTAAGTAGAAAAGCAGGGAGCATGGGTAGTTTAGCCCACTTACAGGTTTCTAGACGCCCATTGGCTTGAGAGATTCAGACTCTGGCTAATGACTTTATAAGGCTGGAAGTACTAGAGAAAGGAGGATTTTTGGCCTGTGTGGAGGCAAGATCTTCTTTTCTTGACAAGTTTAAGGGGAATCATTTTGCCAATGAAAAGCTGCCGAATTTGAGATATGGTATTGCGAGGAGAGGCTAAAGAGTCAGCAACGGATGAAGAAGGCGTCTTGAGGATTAAGGGAAGGGTATGTGTGCCCCGTGTGGGATGATTTGATTCACACTATTCTTACAGAGGCTCATAGTTCAAGGTATTCTATACATCCTGGTGCAACCAAGATGTATAGTGATCTAAAGCAACATTTTTGGTGTAGTAGAATGAAGTGTGACATTGTTGATTTTGTTGCCCAATGCCCGAATTGTCAGCAGGTAAAGTATCAACACCAGAGGACTGGAGGGACACTTTAGAGAATGCCCATTCCTGAATTGAAGTAGGAAAGAATTTCAATGGATTTCGTAGTTGGTTTTCCAAAGACATTGGGTAAGTTTGATTCTATTTGGGTAATTGTTGACAGGTTAACTAAGTCTGCTCACTTCATTCCGGTTAAGATGACTTACAATACCGAGAAGTTAGCCAAACTCTATGTCTCTAAGATTGTTCGATTGCATGGAGTTCCTTTTTCCATAATATCATATAGAGGTATGCAATTTACTTCAAAGTTTTGGAGGACATTACATGCTGAATTAGGTACCAGACTGGATTTTAGTACTGCATTTCACCCTCAGACCGATTTGCAGTCAGAGCAAACAATTCAAGTGCTGGAGGATATGCTTCGTGCGTGTGTGATAGATTTTGGTGGTCATTGGGATAAATTCTTACCCTTAGCAGAGTTTTCGTACAATAACTATCATTCGAGTATTGATATGGCCCCATTTGAGGCATTTTATGGGAGGAGATGTAGGTCTCCCATTGGTTGGTTTGATGCATTTGAGGTTAGACCTTGGGTACTGATCTTCTGGGGGAATCATTAGAGAAAGGTTAATTTATTCAAGAAAAGCTTTTAGCAGCTCAGAGTAGGCAGAAGGAATATGCAGATCGAAAGGTTAGAGACTTGGATTTTATGGAGGGTGAACAAGTCTTGCTGCAGGTTCCACCCATGAAAGGTGTGATGCGATTTGGTAAGAGAGGTAAGCTAAGTCCGAGGTATATTGGACCATTTGAAGTACTTAAGCGCGTGGGGGAGGTGGCCTATGAATTAACCTTGCCTCCAGGACTGTCAGGAGTGCACCCGGTATTTAATATGTCTATGCTGAAAAAATACCATGGTGATGGAAACTACATTATTTGTTGGGATTCAGTTCTTCGTGATGATAATCTGTCTTATGAGGAGGAGCCTGTTGCTGTTCTAGATAAGGAGGTCCGCAAGTTGAGATCAAAGGAGATTATATCTATCAAGGTTCAGTGGAAGAATCGTCCACTTGAAGAGTCCACTTGGGAGAGTGAGGTTGATATGCAAGAAAGGTATCCACATCTTTTTACAGATTCAGGTACTCTCTCTCGCCCTTGCCTTTATTTTTGATCGTTTGAGGACGAATGATGGGTAAATTGGTATCTATTGTAACGACTCTTTTGGTCGTTTTGAATACTAGAGCTTTTTATTTCATAAATATTTTTTTCTGATAGATTTTAAATGGGTGTTTTGGGTTATTTATAATTATAACTATGGAATTAATGGGGTAGTTTTACTAATTTATTTAGTTAATGGTTAAGAAATAATATTATACTTAATAGTGGGTCACTTTTATCACTATTATATTTGGATGGGTATAATAATTAGGGTAACAAATAATTTGTAAAGAAAAGAAAAGAGGGGAAGCGGAGAAAAGCGGTGGAACGAAGAAAAATCACGGGAACATCAACAGAACATCGTGCATGTATTTTTTTGGGGTACGTTTTCTGTATGACTACTGAATTTTTTAAATGATAATGCATGTGTGCCACTGGTCTCGTGACTAGTGGCTTCAATTGTTAATATCATATTAAGAATTAAGGGATAATATGCATATGGTTGCTACTAATAATTAGGAAAAAGAGAATTTATGCATGTGTGCCACAGGTCTCGTGACCAGTGGCTTTAATTGTTAATGTTAGTGGGAAATTAGGAAATTGTCTTCGAGGTGTTACTATTCTGCCACTGGTTTTGTAACCAGTGGCCTAATTTTAATCATAAAGTTTAGTTATGATATAAGAAATTATAGGTTGATATATTGAGATAGGTAATTAAATATTTGGTGTATTATATTATATGATTATTATTAAAATTGTGCTAAGTGGTGGAATTAAGAATTACTCTTAGGTTTAATTTTAGGAAATATATATATATATATATATATATATATATATATATAATATATATATATATATATATATATATATATATATTATATATATATATATATATATATATATATAAAGTTAGGTGAATTTTCGGTCTAGGCTAGACATAGAGTAATATGATGTCTATAGACTCGTTAAATTACAAATATGCATATATATTTGATAGATTGGAAAGGTTCAGAAGCATTGAGGAAAGGAAACGTATTGTAAAAGTAGCTTGCGTGACTCCGGTTCTTCAGTGGAGGTAGGTTATAGTTATTTTCTATTTGATAGATAAACTCTAAAAAACGATTGATATGCATTGAGTGATATTGTAGAGTCTCCTATGTACTTGATTGTGTGGTTGTATGTTTTGATTGTGTGGTTTGTGGTTGGCCTAAAATTATGAGATTGTTGAATTTCTAATCTTGAACCCTCTCTATTAAAATAACGCCTTGAATAAAGAAGGCTTGATGAAATAAATAATGAGATAATTGTATCGGAGTGTCACGTTCTGACACAATAACATTAAAGGAAAGGAATCTTGAATTAAATTTGTATACTCAAACTCAAAGTACCTATTTCCCTAATGAGTATGGTGTGGAGGCATGAGTCCTCATAGGTGTGCTTGATGTTGTGATTGATGGTGTACCTATTATGGTGTTGTTGTCAATGGTTCACGTGTTTGTTGTTTGCCACCTGTTAAGTATCGTTGTTGATTTTATATTATTATTCAATGTATATTGGTTTCTATTTTTAGTTGGATGATGATACCTACTCAGTACGTGTTCCTTGTACTGACCCCTACTTGTATCTTCTTCTTTGTTCTTTGTGTAGTGCAGCAAGTGGACCATCAACTTCAACTCGCCCTCAGCTCTAGTCACTCTCCAGCACAACAGAGTTCAGGGTGAGCTATTATTTCTAGCTCGTGCTGGATTCTCTCATTCACGTCTTGATGTCTTTGAATTTAGACACGGACCATCTTTTTTTTTTACTTATTTTTGTTTCTTAAATACTCTTAGACTTGGTAATTTGAGGATAGATGTTCTTGTGTGATGACTTCAAGATTTTGGGGATAATAAGTGTTAAACTTTAGAAGCTTATTTAATTGGTTACATTAATAAGTTTTGGATCTTCCGCATTATTTTTGTTATTCATAGTTGAACTATTGGTAAGTGTTGGGGTTTAGATTTGTTTGTTCGCTCACCTAGTAGGTTAAGTGTAGGTGTCACTCACTACTCGTTTTGGGTCGTGACACAAAGAGCTTTTCAACCTCAATAATTGTTCTTAAATGCTTGAGTTGAAGTTTGTGACATTAGCACTTGGGGTATGTCAATAAAAAAATTGTAAGAAAAAACTGATCAACTTAGAAGTGTTGTGTAACATTGAGTGCAATAAATAAAAATGTCAAGTGTGTGCAGAATATAACTATGCTGAGCATTCTTATAAATTGGTTTAAAGTAATTCTAATCCCTTAAAATTTATTTACACATGCAGCTGCGAGATGAAGTTATACCATCTTGTGGTGGAAAAAAGTATCTCTCGTTACTTTTACTGATAAATGCGCTAGAAATGACTATGTCTATTTGCGGAATGGTAAGGATGTAATAATAGAAACATCTAGACAATATAATATAGAAGTTGAAAATCAATTGGGAAAAAGAGAAGAAGTGATAAGGATGGTGTAACGACCTGTTTAATTGTTTTAAGCAGCAGATTTTATTTCTGGAAAAACCTGGCTAAGACTACGGACACCACGACGGACCGTCATAGGCACGACGGCCCGTCGAGGGTGTCTCGTTCCAGAACACTTAGAATTCTGAAATTTGGGTATTAAAATCGACTCTCTGTAATCTGTGACGGACCTGCAGGACGTGCCGTCACAGCTACGACGAACCGTCGTGAGCTCCCGTTGCAAAACACTTCAACTCTTGAGAATTTGGTACGGGGAACGAGTCTCTGATCGTCATGATGGAAGTGCAGGACGGACCGTCACAGGTGTGACGGACCGTCACAGTCTACTTAGTGAAAAATGGAGTTCTAAGATGCTGCGACGACCTGCGTGACGGACCGTCGCAGGCACGACGGGCCGTCACAGGTTGCGCAAATCCCAGACAGAATCGGATTTCTTTACACGTTTTAAGGGACGTATTGGACTATTCTTTCCTTAATTATAAAGTTAGAGAGATAATATTAATAAGTCTAATTACTTGGGGGTTAAAAGAGGAAATCTTAAGTTAATTAATGGTCATTATTTCCATCTTTTATTCTTAATTATATGTAATTAGGGTAAAAGAAAGAGGGTTTGATTAAAGAAAACAGAAAGAACAAAGAGAGAGAGAGAGAGTGATCGATTGAGAGACAGAAACGAGAAGAAGAACAAAGCTTGGGAAATTGCTTGTTGATCACTAATCTTCGGTGGAGGTAGGTTATGGTTTTTTTTTACGTTGTTCATAGTAGACTCTTAATAGCGAATAATATGTATTGGTAGTATTGTAAACCCTTCTATATGCTTAATTGTATGCTTGCATGAATATGATTATATGATTGTGATAAAATAAGCATGATGAAGTTATTGAATCCAATTCTTGAAAGAAACCCTAATTCACTTGTTATTGATGATGCCTTAGTGTAAAAGAAGGCTTGTTAAATTATATAATGAGATTGATGATGCCTTAGTGTAAAAGAAGGCTTGATGAATTAGGGGATCGGGTGCCATGTTCCGGTACCAGGATAGAAATAGAGGATCAGGTGCCACGTTCCAGTACCAGGATAGAATGAGGATCGGAGTGTCACGTTCCGACACCAGGATAGTATATGGATCGGGTGCCACGTTCCGGTACCAGGATAGAAGGAGGATAATAATAATAGTTTTGAATTGTTTTTATTAATGAGTTTAAGTCTTCCTCATTATTTTCTATTGATATACATTGAAATGTTAAGGGTTAGATTGGTTGGTTCGCTCACATAGGAGGGTAAATGTGGGTGCCAGTCGCGGCTCGGTTTTGGGTCGTGACAAACTTGGTATCAGAGCATTAGGTTCGTTGGTCTCATCACACAAGAACGAGTCTAGTAGAGTCTTAAGGAACGGTAGGGGGACACCTTTACTTTTCCTTGAGAGGCTATAAGACTTTAGGAAAATTCCATTCTTTCATTCTTTCTTTCGTGCTACTACTTGAGTCCAATTGGTATCTAGGTGATACAAATTGGTATCTGACGATCTTCACTCTATTTCGCAGATGGTTAGAACTAGAGCAACGACCGCACCAGCAGCAACAACGGCAAGACAAGAAACGACTGAGCCAGCCACTGGGGCTGTAGCTCGAGAAGGATCAGTGGTAAGAGGCCGTGGAAGAGGTCGTGGGAGGACGCCCTCTAGAGGAAGAGGACGAGCACCTAGCCCATCTGATATTAGGGCGGTGACTCCTTCACCGACCGAGGAGGTGATAAGAGAGGGTGAGGAAGGGGAGAATGAACAAGTGCAAAATGAGGAATTGCCACCCCAACCTACCCCGGAGATGATCAATCAGGTTCTTGCTTATCTTAGCGGGTTATCTGATGAGGGTCAGGCACCTCCAGTGGTTTCTGCACCAACACCTCCGGTTTCAGAGATACGACATGCGGCTACTATGGCTCCCCGCATGGATGCCTCATTGGAAATAGGCACATTTCCTCGTCTGACTACTCGGCCTATAATGACAAATGATCAGCATGAACTTTTCAGTAATTTCTTGAAATTGAAACCTCCAGTCTTCAAGGGTGAAGAATCTGAGGATGCTTATGATTTCCTAGTTGACTGTCATGAGCTACTACACAAGATGGGTATAGTAGAACGGTTTGGCGTTGAGTTCGTGAGTTATCAGTTTCAAGGGAATGCCAAAATGTGGTGGCGGTCACATGTTGAGTGTCAACCAACAGAGGCACCACCTATGACTTGGGCCTCATTCTCTACTTTGTTCATGGAGAAGTATATCCCCCGGACTTTGAGGGATAGGAAAAGGGATGAATTCTTGAGCCTATAGCAAGGTAGGATGTCGGTTAATGCATATGAGACTAAGTTTCGTGCTTTATCAAGGTATGCCACTCAACTCTGTTTCAGTCCACAAGAGCGGATTCGCCGGTTTGTGAAGGGGTTGAGGTCAGAATTGCGGATTTCGGCCTTACAGATAGCGGCAACGGCAAAATCCTTCCAAGAGGTGGTAGACTTTGTGATAGAGGTGGAAGGAGTGAAGCCCGACGACTTCACCACGACATCGACATCGAAAAGGTTTCAAAAGGGAGGTGAGTTCAATGGTTCTTATACTAGAGGACAGGGTTCTGGGGGTTACTCAGTTCGACCAATTTAGTCTTCATTACAGACTGTAGTTGGGGGTCCACCTCAGACCGGTCAACACTTCTCTGAGAGACCTATGCATGAACCCAGAGACTGCTATGGATGCGGGGAGATTGGACATATTAAGAGATATTGTCCAAAACAGAGTTATAGACCCCCAATAGCTAGAGGTAGAGGTGGTCATGGAAGAGGCCGTTATTCTGGAGGACGCGGTGGTCGAGGTAATGGTGGTCACCAAATCGGCCGAGGTGATGGGCAAACTGGAGCCCCTATATCACAACACGGTAGGGGCAACGGGCAAACAAACGAAAGGGCCCATTGTTATGCTTTCCCTGGGAGATCGGAGGCGGAGACATCTGATGCTGTTATCACAGGTAATCTTCTAGTTTGTAATTGCATGGCTTCTGTATTGTTTGATCCTGGATCCACATTTTCTTATGTATCTTCCTCATTTGCTAATGGTCTAAAATTACATTGTGAATTACTTGACATGCCTATTCGTGTTTCTACTCCGGTGGGTGAGTCTGTGATAGTTGAAAAGGTATATAGGTCTTGTTTGGTGAATTTTGTGGGGAGCAACACTTATGTAGATTTGGTTATCTTAGAAATGGTTGACTTTGATGTAATTCTGGGTATGACTTGGCTTTCTCCGCAATTTGCGATCTTGGATTGTAATGCTAAAACAGTGACGTTAGCCAAGCCTGGGACAGATCCGTTAGTGTGGGAGGGTGACTACACTTCCAATCCGGTGCGTATCATCTCCTTTCTTCGTGCTAAGAAAATGGTTAGTAAAGGGTGTTTAGCTTTCTTAGCACATCTCAAGGATAACACTACTCAAGTACCTTCGATTGAGTCAGTTTCGGTAGTCCGTGAGTTTCTGGATGTGTTCCCTGCAGACCTTCCGGTTATGCCACCGGATAGGGATATTGACTTCTGTATTGATCTTGAACCGGGTACTCGCCCCATTTCTATACCCCCTTATAGAATGGCTCCCGCGGAGTTAAGAGAGTTAAAGGCACAACTTCAAGAGTTGTTGAGCAAAGGCTTCATTAGACCAAGTGCATCTCCTTGGGGTGCTCCGGTTTTGTTTGTTAAGAAGAAGGATGGGAGTTTTCGCATGTGCATAGACTATAGACAACTGAACAAGGTAACTATCAAGAACAAGTATCCCATTCCTCGCATTGATGACTTGTTCGATTAGTTGCAAGTTGCTTGTGTCTTCTCTAAAATTGACTTGAGATCCGGTTATCATCAATTGAAAATACGGACAACGGATGTGCCAAAGACTGCTTTTCGAACTAGGTATGGGCACTACGAATTCGTGGTAATGTCGTTTGGTCTTACTAATGCCCCTGCTGCTTTCATGAGCTTGATGAATGGGATTTTTAAGCCATATCTGGATCTCTTTGTGATCGTATTTATTGATGATATACTGATATACTCGAAGAGTAAGAAGGAACACGAGGAGCATTTGAGAATGGTGTTAGAGTTATTGAGGAAGAAGAAGCTTTATGCCAAATTTTCCAAGTGTGAGTTTTGGCTAGATTCAGTGTCCTTCTTGGGACACGTGGTTTCTAAGGATGGAGTGATGGTGGATGCATCTAAGATTGAGACGGTGAAAAATTGGGTAAGACCTACTAATGTGTCAGAGATAAGGATCTTTGTGGGGTTAGCTAGCTACTACCGCTGATTTGTCAAGGGATTCTCTTCTATTGCTTCCCAATTGACGAACTTGACTAAGCAGAATGTTCCATTTGTATGGTCGGATGAGTGTGAGGAAAGCTTTCAAAAACTCAAGACCTTGTTGACTACTGCACCAATTCTTACCTTGCCAGTAGAGGGTAAAAACTTCATTGTTTATTGTGATGCATCCTATTCTGGGTTGGGTGCAGTGCTAATGCAAGAGAAGAATGTGATTGCTTATGCTTCGAGGCAATTAAAGGTGCATGAACGTAACTATCCGACCCATGATTTGGAGTTGGCCGCGGTAGTATTTGCACTAAAGCAATGGAGACACTATTTGTATGGGGTTAAGTGTGAAGTCTATACGGACCATCGTAGCCTACAGTACGTCTTTACTCAAAAAGATTTGAACTTGAGACAGAGGAGATGGATGGAACTACTGAAGGACTACGACATCACTATCTTGTATCATCCGGGAAAAGCGAATGTTGTGGCGGATGCTTTAAGTAGAAAGGCCGGAAGCATGGGAAGTCTAGCTCATTTGCAAGTTTCTAGACGCCCATTGGCTAGAGAGGTGCAGATTCTGGCTAATGACCTCATGAGGATTGAAATAAATGATAAGGGAGGGTTGTTAGCTTGTGTAGGGGCAAGATCTTCTTTTCTTGACAAGATCAAGGGAAGACAGTTTGATGATGAGAAACTAGGTCGAATTCGAGATAAAGTGTTGCAAGGAGAGGCTAAAGAGGAGATAATTGATGAAGAAGGTGTTTTGAGGATTAAGGGAAGAGTATGTGTGCCTCGTGTTGACGACTTGATCCACACTATTCTTACAGAGGCTCATAGTTCCGGATATTCGATACATCCTGGTGCAACCAAGATGTACCGCGACCTAAAACAACACTTTTGGTGGAGTAGAATGAAGCGTGACATTGTGGACTTTGTTGCCAAATGTCCAAACTATCAGCAGGTGAAGTATGAACGCCAGAGGCCCGGAGGAACACTTCAGAGAATGCCCATTCCTGAATGGAAGTGGGAGAGAATCGCAATGGACTTCGTGGTTGGTCTTCCAAAGAACTTGGGTAAGTATGACTCTATTTGGGTGATTGTTGATAGGTTAACTAAGTCTGCCCACTTCATTCCGGTGAAGGTGACCTACAATGCAAAGAAGTTAGCCAAAATCTACATCTCAGAAATCGTTCGACTGCATGGAGTTCCACTCTCCATCATATCAGATAGAGGCACGCAGTTTACTTCTAAGTTTTGGAGAACATTGCATGCGGAATTAGGTACTAGGTTGGACCTTAGTACTGCGTTTCACCCTCAGACGGATGGTCAGTCTGAGCGAACGATTCAAGTGTTGGAGGATATGCCTCGTGCATGCGTGATAGAATTTGGTGGTCATTGGGATAACTTCTTACCTTTGGCAGAGTTTTCATACAATAATAGCTATCACTCCAGTATCGACATGGCTCCATTTGAAGCATTGTATGGGAGGAGGTGTAGATCTCCCATTGGTTGGTTCGATGCACTTGAGGTTAGACCTTGGGGTACTGACCTCTTGAGGGATTCGTTAGATAAGGTGAAGTGCATTCAAGGAAAGCTTCTAGCGGCGCAAAGTAGGCAAAAGGAGTATGCAGACCGAAAGGTTAGAGACTTGGAGTTCATGGAGGGCGAACAAGTCTTGTTAAAGGTTTCACCCATGAAAGGGGTGATGCGGTTTGGAAAAAGGGGTAAGCTAAGTCCAAGGTACATTGGACCATTTGAGATACTTAAGCGAGTAGGGGAGGTGTCTTATGAATTAGCCTTGCCTCCAGGGCTGTCCGGAGTGCATCCGGTATTTCATGTGTCCATGTTGAAAAGATACCATGGGGATGGAAACTACATCATCCGTTGGGATTCAGTTTTGCTTGATGAGAATTTGACTTATGAGGAGGAACCGGTTGCTATTTTAGATAGAGAGGTTCGCAAGTTGAGGTCGAGAGAAATTGCATCCATCAAAGTTCAATGGAAGAATCGACCGGTTGAAGAGGCTACTTGGGAGAAGGAGGCAGATATGCAAGAAAAATACCCACATCTGTTTACAGATTCAGGTACTTCTTTTCGCCCTTGCTTTTCTTCTTTTGATCGTTCGAGGACGAACGATGGGTAAATTGGTATCTATTGTAACGACCTGTTTAGTCGTTTTAAGCAACAGATTTTATTTCTGGAAAAAATTGGCTAAGACTACGGACACAACGACGGACCGTCATAGGCACGACGGCCCGTCGAGGGTGTCTCGTTCCAGAACACTTAGAATTCTGAAATTTGGGTATTAAAATCGACTCTCTGTAATCTGTGACGGACCTGCAGGACGTGCCGTCACAGCTACGATGAACCGTCGTGAGCTCCCGTTGCAAAACACTTCAACTCTTGAGAATTTGGTACGGGGAACGAGTCTCTGATCGTCATGACGGAAGTGCAGGACGGACCGTCACAGGTGTGACGGACCGTCACAGTCTACTTAGTGAAAAATGGAGTTCTAAGATGCTGCGACGACCTGCGTGACGGACCGTCGCAGGCACGACGGGCCGTCACAGGTTGCAAAATTCCCAGACAGAATCGGATTTCTTTATACATTTTAAGGGACGTTTTGGACTATTCTTTCCTTAATTATAAAGTTAGAGAGATAATATTAATAAGTCTAATTACTTGGGGGTTAAAAGAGGAAACCTTAATTTAATTAGTGGTCATTATTTCCATCTTTTATTCTTAATTATATGTAATTAGGGTAAAAGAAAGAGGGTTTGATTAAAGAAAACAGAAAGAACAAAGAGAGAGAGAGATTGATCGATTGAGAGACAGAAACGAGAAGAAGAACAAAGCTTGGGAAATTGCTTGTTGATCACTAATCTTCGGTGGAGGTAGGTTATGGTTTTTTTTTACGCTGTTCGTAGTAGACTCTTAATAGCGAATAATATGTATTGGTAGTATTGTAAACCCTTCTATATGCTTAATTGTATGCTTGCATGAATATGATTATGTGATTGTGATAAAATAAGCATGATGAAGTTATTGAATCCAAATCTTGAAAGAAACCCTAATTCACTTGTTATTGATGATGCCTTAGTGTAAAAGAAGGCTTGTTAAATTATATAATGAGATTGATGATGCCTTAGTGTAAAAGAAGGCTTGATGAATTAGGGGATCGGGTGCCACGTTCCGGTACCAGGATAGAAATAGAGGATCGGGTGCCACGTTCCGGTACCAGGATAGAATGAGGATCGGATTCTCACGTTCCGACACCAGGATAGTATATGGATCGGGTGCCACGTTCCGGTACCAGGATAGAAGGAGGATAATAATAATAGTTTTGAATTGTTTTTATTAATGAGTTTAAGTCTTCCGCATTATTTTCTATTGATATACATTGAAATGTTAAGGGTTAGATTGGTTGGTTCGCTCACATAGGAGGGTAAATGTGGGTGCCAGTCGCGGCTCAGTTTTGGGTCGTGACAGATGGAGACTACAAATCTCAATTTGTAGAAATGTGTTTGAAAAATGGAATCATCTATCAAATTATTGCCCTATTCACCTCAATCTAATTAAAAGCTGAACATTGAAAAAAAGATGGATGCAAAATTAGTGAGTTCAGGTTTACTAAAAAACTTGTGTGGAGGAACTATCCTTACTGAAAAATGGAACAACAAAAATTTTGTCTTTTCAAAATGAAAACGATTTTGTTTGTTCATTAGATAATTTTTTCTATATGAGAAATGGAAAGGAAGGAAATCCAACTATAAATATTTCAATGTGAGGGGGATGTCTATCCATTGTCCAAGTTCCTATTCCTAAAAGGATTAGAATAGGACATATGACTATAGATTGTAAAATTAGACTTGAGTAGTCTAAAGAAGGGTATAAAAGTCCTTGGAAAGGAAAATGAGAATGTATTTAATAAAGATATTCAGAGGCGTAGTAAATGCTAAAGGACATTTAATTCCTTCTAATATGATTCCGTAACATTTCTTGTGTCTTCTGTAGACTCGTCCTTAGGAAAGATGGTGTCAAAAGTGAGATTGATGTAATCTTGAGCAACTATTTTGGAAGTTAATTGATCTTCTTCCAGAAAATAAACCTTTGGGTTCAAAGTAAATCTTTAAAGGAAAATAATAGTTGATGGAATTGTTGACAAATATAAAGCTACAATTTTTGTCAAAGGCTTTAGACAAAAGCAAGGTTATAATCTTGTCGATATATATACTTGTTAGTAACTATAATTACATCCATTTGGATGGAAAAAATTATTAGTTGTGGTATATAACCTCCAAATTCATCAAATGAACGTGAAAACAATTTTCTAGAATGTAGAACTGGAGGAAGAAATTGGATGGTGCGAACTTTTTAAGTCACATTATGGACTAAAACAAGCACCCAAACAACAACATAAGAAATTTTATCAAACTATGTTGGCAAATGGATTTATGAATGATGGAAGTGATAAATGTGTTCACATTAAAATCACAAGGTCATTGTTTGTTTGTACATGGGTCATATGTTGATCATAAATATAGACAATAATGACATAAATGCTACTTAACTATACTAGAAAGCAAGTGTGGAATGAAAATTCTTGGAGTTACTGACACAATCTTAGGTACAAGAATCCTTATAAATCCATAATATTTAGCATTTTAACGGTCTCATCGGATTGAAAAGGTACTTGACTAGTTCAAATAATTGGATGTCAGTATTGTCAAGTCTCCATTAAATGTGAACTTTGCATTTAAAATAAGTGAAAGCGAAAGTGACTAACAATTGAATTGTGCTAGAGTATTGGTAAGTATAATATATATATCATGAATCGTGCGCGATCAGATATAGCATTTATTATTAATAAACTGATTCGGTTCACAAATGATTCCAATCAAACTCATTAGATGGCAATAAATAGAGTTTTGGAGTATTTAAAAAATAGTTAAAACTATGTCTTGATTTATAACTGTATCTAGAAGTATTGAAAGAATATAGTGATGCATATTTGATCATCGGACAAAAGAAAAAAAATCAACGAGTGGATATATATTTTCTTTTGTTAGAGATTAGTCTCTTTGAAATATTTGAAAAGAGACATGTATCACTAGCTCTATAATAATCTTTGAGCTATGTAATCACGATAAGATAGGTGAATAAATTGAAAGACTCCGGAATTTTTCGATAGATATTCTTTTTTGGTCCAAACCAGTGGCATTATTATGCATACACTTTGATAGTCATGATGCATTAGGCAGGGCATGGAGCATGATGTATAATGGAAAGTCTCGTCATATAGGACATATACATGACACCATTAGAAAACTTCTCTCTAGTAGAATTATCAAAATTGTCTATGTAAAGTCAAAGGATAATGTGTTGGATACACTTACAAAAATGCCTAACTAGAGAGAAAGCTTAAAGATCATCTAAGGGAATGGGTTTACGACTTACGATGGGTTTACGACTTAGGACAAGTCATAGTGGAGGTAACTCTATCTAGAAGACTGGAGATTCCAAGAGCTAGATTCAAGGAGAAAAATAAAGTTTTGAATGACGGTTTGGCATTGTCAACTAACTCAATACATTCCCATGATAAATACATTGTTGAGGAAAAAGGATACAACATTAAGACTTGTTAATGAGTTAATAAAGCTTAATGGTTTTAATAATTTCCTAAGTTTGACAATGGTAAACCATTTACCAATTATAAGAACCATAAATGGTAAACGGTTACTTGCGTGATATATGGTTTTCTAGGTATACAACAAAGCTTGACGGTTCAAAGATATCGCATCTACCGATTGACCGAGTATATACGACATATGTTCACTACAAAAAGTCCAAGAGGAAACCTATTTATCTAGATGTAATTAATTCTTGCGTGTAAAGAATACATACTTGTCCGTTTGTTTGTCTTGGAGTCATTCCTCATTCATGCGGAAGATTGTTCAGTTTTAAAAGATGTGAATGGAATTAAGAGTTGTGACTTTTATGAAGAATTGCGACTTTTATGAAAGGTTGCGACTTTTATGAAAAATTTTGACCTTTATGAAAAGTTGCGACTTTAATGAAAAGTTATGACTTTTATCAAATGTTGAGACTTTTATGAAAGGTGAAGACCATTCTAAAAGATTGTGACTTTTCCAAAGGTTTGTGACCTTTCTAATAAAGGAACAATAAAAAACCTTTTGGCACTACCCTTTGTTTTCTATAAATTTAGGGATTTACTCTCAATTTAAATATATAATTTCTGAACTTCTTATTTTACTACTAAATCTAGTATTCTAAGTGTATTTTACTGTCGTTGAGTGGCTCACTGGCACCAGCGTTTTGGGTATCAATACACTGGTGGTTGAGATCATTCGATCCTGAGAGGTCATATTCCAAATCAAACCTCGAATAGTAGAGGGGAATAATTCCTTAAGGGGACACTGTACATTAAGTGGGCTTGATCTTCTTTCTTATTTTTCAAAATTTTTGTATGTGTTACAGATTTTAGATTTGTGAAATAAGTTTTGTTCTTTTATTCTTTTGTTTTTTACTAGTTCATTAAACTTCGATAACTTCCTATTCCAACAAAAAAAATTCTAAGTATAATAGAATACAAGTTGAACAACAATAGCGAACCTTGTGTAATAAAACGTTAGGTATAGAGGTGCTACTGCTATAATTTGGACTATTGGAGATGGTAATTTTGTTATCCCAGATGTTTTGGCTTTTAAAACTTTCAAAAGTCAATCAACTAAGGAAAACAAGGATATTACATCTCTGACTGAAATGTGAGTTTTCTATTGCTTGTTTTGGGCAGACTTACCTTGTCTATACTTTTCTGGTGGACTTTCTAAAACTAGTTTGCATTGCATGTGGCTACATATTTGATTTTCTTGTTATAATTTTATCTTTTATATATGACTTTTTATTGTAGAGTTCAAGGGTTCCATGCTTGAGACTAGTTCTTAGGATGGTCAAGCTAGAATACGGAAAGGATTCGGTAAGGGGGATGACGGGAAAACTTGTTTAGAAGACTAAATGTATATATTGCCAGCACTTCCTATGTCTTTTTTTTCTAACTGACTTTTAATCCAGGGGAATTGGTGAGTACTCTTAATAAACATAATGTGCCTATCATATCTTTGAAGTGGAACGAGAAAGTCGATTATCTCCTTAGCGGTAGTATTGATGCAACTTTTATTGTTAGGAATGTGAAATCTCGAGAATCGAAGTAGCAATCTGATTTTCATTCAAATGTGTCATCTCAATCATTCTTTATATTTTACGTCATATCTAAGCGAGGATAGATTTTGTTTTGTTTTGCTTATGTTTATAGTGATGTTAGACAACCCCATGTAGGTCTATTACATGATGTTGTTTGGGGAAACAATCAATCATTGGCGATCAGCTCTGCTGAAAATATGATATATGTCTGTAAAGTTGGAGAGAACAAACAAGTCAAAATGTACTAAGGACATCAGGTGAGGACTGAAGCTTAGCATATTATTCTTGATTCTAACATTGATGTGTCTGTTGTAAGTAGTCTTAAAGGGTTGTTTACTTTGCATTGATAATGAAATCAATGTTAGTGGGAACCTCAAATTCTTTGTTGTCTCCATAATGAGACCATAATTAAGGTAATTCATATATTGTCCTTCTAAATGTTAGGCACATGTCACATTTCAACTGTGTAGCAGGCATAAGCTATTTGTTAAAATTGAATAAGGTAAATAGGTGGTGCAATTTTCCAGTGGCCCTCAGGGATTTGGTCAATAATTTATTGTTTGTGCAGATATCGAGCATCAAACAAGATGTTTGTTAGCATGATTTTCGAGAACATAGAAACATATCCATCGTTTGTTATTTCTATTTCTTTATGGATTCATTTAATAAAATTATACATCAGTTGTGGACTAATATGCTTTTGTTGGGAGATACATACCATCAAATATAGTCCAACTGGCGCTGGTACATGCAACCAGAATCAACAGTTGTTGCTGGCAAGGTATTCTATCTATTGCTACAGTCATGTTTACAGTATTCATTCACATGTGGTGGTCACACAAGGTTCTTGATTGTATATTACACTAGGCAAATTGTCTGTGCTTCACGCGGTGGGGAACTACGTCAACAATGTACTTTTGAACATGTGATAATATAAATAATTTCGAGAGGGTACAACCCTACGATAAATTGTTAAGAATATTTTATCCAAAAGAGAAATTAAATGTTTCTTTAAATCTTAAAACAAAAAAGATTTCATTATAACTGTTTATGAATTCTTTTATTAATTTTTCATTTTAATGCAGTAGTTTATCAATAAAGTCTTAAGAAAAGATATGTAATTGTTACATTGTCTAAATTTATATTTTTCAAAAATCAGTAAAAACATTTAATTCATCTAATACAAGAGCTTTCTCCTATTCAATGCCTCCTCTACATACAAAAATATAAATATTATACATGTTATATAATTAGTTGTGTACTAGATAAGTTAATTAAAATATAAAAATGCATCCTTGGAGTTCAATAAAATAACGTATGTCGCTCAAATAATTTAGATTAAATGATGTCTTTTCATTCCCTTTATTCAAAATCATATGAACTCGATGTCACTACTTTTATAGCCAAAAGACATTTTTTGTTTTTTTTTATGTTTTGATCAATATGGTTAAAACATCATTTTTTTGGAAACTTTCAATCAACAATTTATAAGAAGATAAATTATTTCTATAATTTTTTATTAATATAGATTAATCCTACTTTTTGGTAATTCATATACTCAGACCCAACATTTGAACCCCAAGTTTGATGAAGATTTAGTACAATACTTACCATTATACTACATTCCATTATATATTGGATGTCACTAATCAATTAAATGTCTTGATAAGATATAATGTTGAATAAAAACACCAAGGTAGTGTGGAACCACCATATCTTTTGAACACTCAAAGTCCCTTCTAGACATCTCATATATCTTTTAGCCACTGAAAACTCTATAAAGATCAAACTCATGTATTCACAAGTTTTATAAGAATTCTAATCTGCATGACGCCAATAGTCTATGATAACCTGAAATTATTGATTAAAATATCATTTTATCAACATAATGATTAAAAGTAGAAACATAAACAACAAAGTTTAAAACACGTAATCAAAAATAAAAAGTAATAACATAAGCATAAATTAATGACAGTAAGAAAAATACCAGGATGTGTAATAATAAAATGAAACATAAAGGGAAAAATCGATCCCACTGATTGGATACTGCCCCCTTAAGGAAAATTTTCCTTTCTAGTACCCGAGTTTTAAAGAAATAGATCCTCTCTGGACAAAACCATTTTATTCACCGTTGTATTGATACAAAAATAATGGTGTCAATGAGTCACTCAAAAGGAACAAAGTACACACATTTAATTATGCAGAAGAAGAAAAGTTCAGAATTTTCATTGTTTTAAAATTAGAGGAAATCCCTTTATTTATAGACTACAATGGGTAGCTTGAATAAATGTTTATTGTGTCTTAAAGTAAAGGTCACAACTCTTTGGATAAGTCACAATCTTTCATAAAAGTCAGAATTTTTCATTAAAGTTGCAATCCTTCATAAAAGTCGCAACTCTTCATTTTAGTTGCAACTCTACATACAAGTCGCAACTCTTTATTAAAGTTGTAACTCTTTATAAAAGTCACAACTCTTTGCAAAAGTCACAACTTTTCATAATAAGTCACAACTTTTTTTAATAAGTCACAACTTTTTTTAAAAGTCGTAACTTTTCATGAAAGAGAAGGCTATTTTTAGAAATAAATAAGTTAAAAGGGAATCATGGTTTGTAGTGGCGACACATTGGCGGAACTAAGGTTCTCTTCTATATAAATACTAGGCAAATCACCAGCACTTCGCATGGTGGTTAACTACGTTATTAGTCTACTTCTAAAGATTTGATAGGATAAGTGTTTACGAGAGGGTACATCCCTACGATAAATTTTCATGAATATGTTGTCCAAAGAAGCAATGAAATGATTTTTAATCTTAAAAAGAAAATGATTTGATTCTAAGTGTTTATGATTTACTTAATTAATTCTTAATTTTACTATTGTTGTTTATCACCAAACTCTTAAGAAAATATATTTAACTGTTTTATTATTTATATTTTCATTTTCAAAATGTGATACAAACATTTTATTCATCAGTTGCGAGGATTTTTATCTTGTTCAAGGGCTCTACAAACATAATATAAATGTTATACATATGATATTATTAGTTGTGTACTTGATAAATTACTAAAAATATGAAAGCACATTTCCCGGAGTTCAATGAAATAAATTATGTCTCTTAAATAATTTGGATTAAATCATATCTTGGAATGTCCCTTATTCAAAATCATACGCACTCGATGACACTACTTTGATAAATAACATACATTTTTTGTTATTTATGTTTCGATCAATATGGTTAAAATTTTTTTGGGGGACGTTTAATCTGAAGTTTATAATGAGATAATTATTTCCTTAATATTTGATTTATATAGACTCATCCTAATTTGAGGGGCAATTCATTGACTCCAACCCAAACTTTTAAACCCCAACCGTCTAATTAAGGTTGTAACATCCCACTAAATTCCTTTATTTTTTTTCTAAGTCATTAATCTATTAAATGCCTTGATAAGACAGAAAATAGAATAAATAGAACACCAAGGTAGTGCGGACCCACCATAGTTTTTGAACACTCAAAGTCCCTTTTTGGACATCCCATGAATAATTCTAATCTACATGTCACGACCCAAATCGGGGACGCGACTGGCACCCACATTTACCCTCCGATGTGAGCGAACCAACCCATCTAAACCTTAACATTTCAAGATATTTCAACAGAAAATAATGCGGAAGACTTAAACTCATTAATAAAAACAACTCAAAACTATTATTAATATTCCCAAAATCTGGAAGTCATCACCACAAGAACATCTATCTCAAACTACTAATCTAAGAATGTCTAAAAAGCTAAAAACAATAATAACTAGTCCATGCCGGAAGTTCAAGGCATCAAGACTTGAAGAAGAAGGAGACCCAGTCCAAGCTAGACGCATTAGCTCACCCTGAATTTCCGATGGAGTGAAGACGGCTTGATCTACTGCTGAGTCGAAGTTGACGGGACGTTTGCTGCATAACACAATAACAAAAGGAAAACATAAAAGTAGGGGGTCAGTACAACCACACGTACTGAGTAGATATCATCGGTTAACTCACAATAGGAACAATATATATCAAGTAATATTATAAATCAACTATAAACTCAACATGTAGCAACAACAAGTATCATAATCGTCAATAACACCATCAAGTTCATTCATGAGGGCTCAAGCCTCATTACCATACTCATTTGGGAATTAAGTTCATTATGTTGAATATATTATCATCTTTCGAGATTCATTATCTTTCTTCCTCTTGTGTCGGTACGTGACACTCCGATCCCCTACCACTATGTGTCGGAACGTGACACTCCGATCCCCTATATGTGTCGGAACGTGACACTCCGATCCCCTACATGTGTCGGTACGTGACACTCCGATCCCCTATATCTACGTGTCGGTTCGTGACACCCGTCCCACTAATACTATGTGTCGGAACGTGACACTCCGATCCACTAATTCTATGTGTCGGAACGTGAACACTCCGATCCACTAATTTATGTGTCGGAACGTGACACTCCGATCCACTAATCTCAGTATATCCGTTCATCAAGCCTTCTCTAACCAAGGCATCATCAATCCCAATCACTTTAATTCATCAAGCCTTCTTTTATACCAAGGCATTATCATTAATATCATAGATTAAAGTTTCTTTCCAAGATTTGGGATTCAATGGTTTTCATCATACTTGTATTATCAACATCACATAATCATATTCATACAAGCATACAATAAGCATATAGACAGGTTTACAATATCATCAACACATATTATTCACTGTCAAGAGTTCACTACGAATATCGTAATACAAAACCATAACCTACCTCCACCGAAGAATTGGAATCAACAAGAAATTTCCCAGCTTGCTATTCTTCTCTCTCTCGATCGATCTGCTCTCTATCCCTTTTCTGTTCTTCTCTTTGTTTTATTCAAACCCTCTTTCCTTTACCCTAATTAATCATGTAATAAGTGTGAAACAGGACACTAAAACCCCACTAATTTACTTAAGGTTACCTCTTTTAACCCCTAAGAAATTAGACTTGTTAATGTTACCCCTCAATCCTTATAATTAAGGAAAGAATAATCAAAAACGACCCTTAAAACGTGTGGAGAAATCCCAAACTGCCTGGGATTGTGCAGCCTGTGACGGGCCGTCGTGGGTGCGACGGTCCGTCACCCAGGCCGTCGTGCCTGCCAGTGTTTCAGGTGGTCTGCGACGGCCGTCACCCCTGTGACGGTCCGTCCTGACCCCTCCGTCATGACGGTCAGAAACTCGTTTTCTTGCACCAATTTCTCAAAAGTTGAAGTTTTTGCAACGGGACTCACGACGGTACGTCGTGGATGTGACGGCACGTCCTGCAGGTCCGTCACAATTTACAGAGAGTCGATTTTCAGTACCCAAATTTTCAAACTCCAAGTGTTATGGAACGGAACACCCACGACGGTCCGTCGAGCCTGTGACGGTCCGTCGTTGGGTCCGTGGTTTCAGCCAGTTTTTCCAGAATTTGTTCTGCTGCTCAAAACGACTAAACAGGTCGTTACAATAGATACCAATTTACCCATCGTTCGTCCCCGAACGATCAAAAGCAGAAAGACAATGGCGAAAAGGAGTACCTGAATCTGTGAACAGGTGTGGGTATTTTTCTTGCATATCTACCTCCTTCTCCCAAGTAGCTTCTTCAACCGGTCGATTCTTCCATTGCACTTTGATGGATGCAATCTCTCTCGACCTCAACTTGCGAACCTCTCTATCTAATATAGCAACCGGTTCCTCTTCATAAGTTAAGTTTTCATCCAACAAAACTGAATCCCAACGGATAATGTAGTTTCATCTCCGTGGTATCTCTTCAGCATGGACATGGAACACCGGATGTACTCCGGACAGCCCTGGGGGCAAGGCTAATTCATAAGCCACCTCCCCTATTCGCTTTAGTACCTCAAATGGTCCAATGTACCTTGGACTTAACTTACCCCTTTTTCCGAATCGCATCACCCCTTTCATGGGTGAAACCTTCAACAAGACTTGTTCACCTTCCATGAACTCCAAGTCTCTAACCTTTCGGTCTGCATACTCCTTTTGTCTACTTTGAGCCGCCAAAAGCTTTTCTTGAATAGCTTTCACCTTCTCCATAGAATCTCTCAACAGATCAGTCCCCCAAGGTCTAACCTCGAAGGCATCAAACCAACCAATGGGAGATCTACACCTCCTCCCATATAATGCTTCAAATGGGGCCATGTCGATACTAGAGTGATAACTATTATTGTATGAAAACTCTGCCAAAGGTAAGAAACTATCCCAATGGCCACCAAACTCTATCACACATGCGCGAAGCATATCCTCCAAAACTTGAATCGTTCGCTCAGACTGACCATCGGTCTGAGGATGAAATGCAGTACTAAGGTCCAATCTAGTACCTAATTCAGCATGCAAGGTTCTCCAAAACTTAGAAGTAAACTGCGTACCTCTATCAGATATGATTGAGAGTGGAACCCCATGCAATCGAACGATCTCTGAGATGTAGATTTTTGCTAACTTCTCTGCATTGTAAGTCAAGTCTTTCTGAGTGAATACATACTGTAGGCTACGATGGTCTGTATAGACCTCACACTTAACCCCATACAAGTAGTGTCTCCATTGCTTTAGTGCAAATACTACCGCGGCCAACTCCAAGTCATGGGTCGGATAGTTGCGTTCATGCACTTTTATTGTCTTGAAGCATAAGCAATCACATTTTTCTCTTGCATTAGCACTGCACCCAACCCAGAATAGGATGCATCACAGTAAACAATGAAGTCTTTACCTTCTATTGGCAAGGTAAGAATTGGCGCGGTAGTCAACAAGGTCTTAAGCTTCTGAAAGCTTTCCTCACACTCATCCGACCATACAAATGGGACGTTTTGCTTAGTCAAGTTCGTCAATTGGGAAGCAATGGAAGAGAATCCCTTGACGAATCGGCGGAGTAGCTAGCTAAACCCACAAAACTCCTTATTTCTGACACGTTTGTAGGTCTTACCCAATTCTTCACTGTCTCAATCTTGGATGGATCCACCATTACTCCATCCTTAGAAACCACGTGCCCCAAGAAGGACACCGCATCTAGCCAAAACTCACACTTAGAGAACTTGGCATAAAGCTTTTTTCCCTCAACGTTTCCAATACCATTCTCAAATGCTCTTCATGTTCCTTCTTGCTCTTTGAGTATACCAATATGTCATCAATAAATACAATCACGAAGAAATCCAAATATGGCTTAAAAATCCCGTTCATCAAGCTCATGAAGGCAGCAGGGGCATTAGTAAGACCAAACGACATTACCACAAACTCATAGTGCCCATACCTAGTTCGAAAAGCAGTCTTTGGCACATCCGTTGCTCGTATTTTCAGTTGGTGATAACCGGACCTCAAGTCAATTTTAGAGAAGACACAAGCACCTTGTAACTGATCGAACAAGTCATCAATGCGAGGGAGAGGATACTTGTTCTTAATAGTTACCTTGTTTAGTTGTCTGTAGTCTATACACATCCTAAAACTCCCATCCTTCTTCTTCACAAATAAAACCGGAGCACCCCATGGAGATGCACTTGGTCTAATGAAGCCCTTGCTCAACAACTCTTGAAGTTGAGCCTTTAATTCTCTTAACTCCGCGGGAGCCATTCTATACGGGGGTATAGAAATGGGGCGAGTACCGGGTTCCAAATCAATGCAGAAGTCTATATCCCTATCTGGTGGCATACCAGGAAGATCTGCAGGGAACACATCCAAAAATTCTCGAACTACCGAAACTGATTCAATTGAGGGTACTTGGATAGTGTCATCCTGAGATGTGCCAAGAAAGCTAGACAACCCTTACTAACCATCTTCTGAGCACGAATAAAGGAGATTATACGCACCGGATTGGAAGTGTAGTCACCCTCCCACACTAACGGATCTGCCCCAGGCTTGGCTAGCGTCACTGTTTTAGCATTACAATCCAGAATCGCAAAGTTTGGAGAAAGCCAAGTCATACCCAGAATTACATCAAAATCACCCATTTCTAAAATCACCAAATCTACATAAGTGTTGCTCCCCACAAAATTTACCAACAAGACCTATACACTTTTTCGACTATCACAGACTCACCCACCGGAGTAGAAACACGTATAGGTATGTCAAGTAATTCACAACGTAAATTTAGACCGTTAGCAAATGATGAAGATACATAAGAAAACGTGGAGCCAGGGTCAAATAACACAGATGCCATGCAATCACAAACCAAAAGATTACCTGTGATAAAGCATCAGACGCCTCCGCTTCAGATCTCCCAGGGAAAGCGTAGCAATGAGCCCCATTATTTGTTTGTCCGTTGCCCCTACCATGTTGTGTAGTAGTGGCTCCATTTTGACCCCTCCCCTGCCGTTTTGGTGACCACCGTTACCTCGGCCACCACGCCCTCCAGAATATCGACCTCTACCATTACCCCCTCTTCCTCTAGCCATGGGGCTCTGTAACTCTGTTTTGGACAATTCCTCCTAATATGTCCAATCTCCCCACATCCATAGCACTCTCTGGAGTCAGGCATGGGTCTCTCGGAGAGTAGTGTTGACCGTTTTGAGGTGGACCCCCAACTACAGTCTGTAGGGAAGACTGTATTGGTCGATTTGAGTGACCTCCGGAGTTCTGTCCTCTAGAGTAAGAACCATTAAACTCTCCTCCCCTTCGAAACCTCTTTGATGTAGACGTTGTGGTGAAGTCATCCGGTTTCACTCCTTCCACCTCTATCACAAAGTCTACCACCTCTTGGAAGGATGTTGCTGTTGCCGCGCTATCTGTAAGGCTGAAATCCGCAATTCTGACCTCAACCCCTTCACAAAACGGCGGATCCGTTCTTGTGGACTGAAACAAAGTTGCGTGGCATATCTGGATAGCGCGCGAAATTTCGCTTCATACGCGTTTACTGTCATCCTTCCCTGTTCAAGACTCAAGAACTCATCCCTCTTTCTATCTCTCAAAGTGCGGGGGATATACTTTTCCATGAACAAACTAGAGAATGATTCCCAAGTCATAGGTGGTGCCTCCGTTGGTTGACACTCAACATGTGAACGCCACCACATTTTGGCGTTCCCTTGGAACTGATAGCTCACGAACTCGACACCAAACCTCTCTACTATCCCCATTTTGTGTAGTAGCTCATGACAATCAACCAGAAAATCATAAGCATCCTCAGATTCTGCACCCTTGAAGACTGGGGGTTTCAATTTCAAGAACTTACTAAAAGTTTGTTGATCGTTTGTCATAATAGGCCCAGTAGTCAGACGTGGAAATGTGCCTATTCCAATGGTGCATCATGCGGGGAGCCATAGTAGCCGCATGTCGTATCTCTGAAACCGGAGGTGTTGGTGCAGAAACACTGGAGGTGCTTGACCTTGATCAGAAACCCGCTAAGATAAGCGAGAGTACTTGGTTAATCATTTCTGGGGTAGGTGGGGGTGGCATTTCCTCATTCTGCCCTTGTTCAGTTTCCCTTCCTCACCCTCTCTAGCTACCTCCTCAGTCGGTGGAGGAGTCACCGCCCTAGCATCAGATGGGCTAGGGGCTCGTCCTCTCCCTCTAGAGGACGTCCTCCCACGACCTCTCCCACGGCCTCTTCCGTTGTTCTTCCTCGAGCCACAGCGCCAGTGGCCGGCTCGGTAGTTTCATGTCTTTCCGTTGTCGCTGCTGGTGCGGTCGTTGCTCTAGTTCTAACCATCTGCGAGATAGAATGAAGATGGTCAGATACCAATTTGTATCACCTAGATACCAATTGACTCAAGTAATAGCACGAAAGAAAGAATGAAAGAATGGAATTTTCCTAAGTCTTATAGCCTCTCAAAGAAAAGTAAAGGCGTCCCCCTACCGTTCTTTAAGACTCTACTAGACCTGTTCTTGTGTGATGAGACCAATGAACCTAATGCTCTGATACCAAGTCTGTCACGACCCAAATCGGGGACGCGACTGGCACCCACATTTACCCTCCGATGTGAGCGAACCAACCCATCTAAACCTTAACATTTCAAGATATTTCAACAGAAAATAATGCGGAAGACTTAAACTCATTAATAAAAACAACTCAAAACTATTATTAATATTCCCAAAATCTGGAAGTCATCACCACAAGAACATCTATCTCAAACTACTAATCTAGATGTCTAAAAAGCTAAAAACAATTAATAACTAGTCCATGCCGGAAGTTCAAGGCATCAAGACTTGAAGAAGGAGACCCAGTCCAAGCTAGACGCATTAGCTCACCCTGAATTTCCGATGGAGTGAAGACGCTTGATCTACTGCTGAGTCGAAGTTGACGGGACGTTTGCTGCATAACACAATAACAAAAGGAAAACATAAAAGTAGGGGGTCAGTACAACCACACGTACTGAGTAGATATCATCGGTTAACTCACAATAGGGAAAAATAATATCAAGTAAATTTATAAATCAACTATAAACTCAACATGTAGCAACAACAAGTATCATAATCGTCAATAACACCATCAAGTTCATTCATGAGGGCTCAAGCCTCATTACCATACTCATTGGGAATTAAGTTCATTATGTTGAATATATTATCATCTTTCGAGATTCATTATCTTTCTTCCTCTTGGTCGGTACGTGACACTCCGATCCCCTACCACTATGTGTCGGAACGTGACACTCCGATCCCCTATATGTGTCGGACGTGACACTCCGACCCTACATGTGTCGGTACGTGACACTCGATCCCCTATATCTACGTGTCGGTTCGTGACACCCGTCCCACTAATACTATGTGTCGGAACGTGACACTCCGATCCACTAATTCTATGTGTCGGAACGTGACACTCGATCCACTAATTCTATGTGTCGGAACGTGACACTCCGATCCACTAATCTCAGTATATCCGTTCATCAAGCCTCTCTAACCAAGGCATCATCAATCCCAATCACTTTAATTCATCAAGCCTTCTTTTATACCAGGCATTATCATTAATTCATAGATTAAAGTTTCTTTCCAAGATTTGGGATTCAATGGTTTTCATCATACTTGTATTATCAACATCACATAATCATATTCATACAAGCATACAATAAGCATATAGACAGGTTTACAATATCATCAACACATTTATTCACTGTCAAGAGTTCACTACGAATATCGTAATACAAAACCATAACCTACCTCCACCGAAGAATTGGAATCAACAAGAAATTTCCCAAGCTTGCTTCTTCTTCTCTCTCGATCGATCTGCTCTCTATCCCTTTTCTGTTCTTTCTCTTTGTTTTATTCAAACCCTCTTTCCTTTACCCTAATTAATCATGTAATTAAGTGTGAAACAGGACACTAAAACCCCACTAATTTACTTAAGGTTACCTCTTTTAACCCCTAAGAAATTAGACTTGTTAATGTTACCCCTCAATCCTTATAATTAAGGAAAGAATAATCAAAAACGACCCTTAAAACGTGTGGAGAAATCCCAAACTGCCTGGGATTGGCTGCCCTGTGACGGGCCGTCGTGGGTGCGACGGTCCGTCACCCAGGCCGTCGTGCCTGCCAGTGTTTCAGGTGGTCTGCGACGGCCCGTCACCCCTGTGACGGTCCGTCCTGACCCCTCCGTCATGACGGTCAGAAACTCGTTTTCTTGCACCAATTTCTCAAAAGTTGAAGTGTTTTGCAACGGGACTCACGACGGTACGTCGTGGATGTGACGGCACGTCCTGCAGGTCCGTCACAATTTACAGAGAGTCGATTTTCAGTACCCAAATTTTCAAACTCCAAGTGTTATGGAACGGAACACCCACGACGGTCCGTCGAGCCTGTGACGGTCCGTCGTTGGGTCCGTGGTTTCAGCCAGTTTTTCCAGAATTTGTTCTGCTGCTCAAAACGACTAAACAGGTCGTTACACTACATGACACCAATAGGCTAATGATTACATCAAACTCTTGACCAACATATATTTTCTTCAACTTAATGATGAAAAAAATAAACATATACAACAAAGTTTAACACATGTACTCAAAACAAAAATTTATAAAATAAGCATAATTTAATGACTCTACAAAGTATACGAGGATGTGTAATAATAAAATGAAACATAAAGAGAAAAAATAATATCAGTAAGTCACTTAAAGGAGTGAAGTACAAGAATATTGAATTTTGTAAAAGAAGAAGACGTTAAGAATATTCGTTGTATTAAAAGGACAGAATATCACTGTATTTATAGAAAACAAAGGGTAGTGTGGATAAAAACTTATTGTATCATATTGGAAAGTCCACAACTCTTTAGACAAGTCATAATCTTTCATAAAAGTCACAATTTTTCATAAAAGTTACAACTTTTCGTGAAAGTCACAACTCTCCATTAAAGTTGCAACTCTTCATAAAAGTCGCAACTCTTCGTAAAAGTCCCAAATTTTCATAAAAATCCACAATATTTTGTTAAATTTTATACTTTTCATAATAAAACACAACTTTTCATAACAGGGGAGGCTGATTTTTGAAATAAGTAAGTTAAAAGAGAATCCTTGGTCGTGGTTTCACCACATAGGCAAGACTAGGGTTTTCTTTTTTATAAATATATGATATGATATGATTCCATTGCTTTTAGATCTTTGAGATTATTTGTTTGGTTTTATCGTATGCCTGCGTAGTGCTTCATTTAACTCTACCGTGAAGCTATGGGATGTTGAACTAGGACATCTTCTTCACAGCTTGAACACTCACATGATTGATGTGATGTCATTATGTATACTTGGAACAGACACATGAGATAATAAGACACTCTCAATAAAATTACATTTAATTAACTTTCAATTGATATGGTCGAGCATTATGGTATTTTTTAGTGCTTACTAGTACTCAATTGAACTATCACTACGTGTGTATCTTTGTATCATTCTAATTATTATTGGTTTTTACTAAGTAGGTTTTGTTCCATTTGAATCCAGCTAACCTATTTACTCTATGTATTTAGTCCGAATGGTGAATAGAAGGAAAGTGTATCATTCGACAAATGCGTGAATATATGGTCAATGAAGAAGGCTAGGATTGTAAGAACTTACAGTGGTTATTGAAAGATTTTTGAAGTGTGTTGGAACAAGGAAGGCAACAAGGTTGCAACTTGTTTCACAAGCAACAAAGTTAGTGCCTTTCATATGTCATTGTAGATCCGGTTGAGGAATCGATGTGAAACTCTCACATTCAAGTTTACCCCCTAGACGTAACCGAAATCGTTTCCCTCTTTGAGGACTAAGACTATCCTCTTAATTTACATCATCACATTCATAAGTCGAATTTGAAGGAAAATTTAAAACTTTTACTACTTTTACTTGGAGGTTTATATAGACCTCTACATACACATAATATATATATATCGAGTATACATAGACCCTTCGTATAGGAAGGTTACACATCTGTCATGACCCAATTCGATGCCGCGACTGGCACCCACATTTACCCTCCTATGTGAGCGAACCAAACAATCTAACCCTTACCATTTTAATACAATATCAACAAAAGAAATGCGGAAGACTTAAACTCATTAAATAAACAACTCAAAACTATTATTAATATTCCCAAAATCTGGAAGTCATCATCACAAGAACATCTATCCTCAAATTACTAAACTAAAAATGTCTAAGAACAAAAAAAAAAAAAAAAAAAGCTAGTCCATGCCGAAAGTTCAAGGCATCAAGACTTGAAGAAGAAGATCCAGTCCAAGCTAGAAGCGTTAGCTCACCCTGAAGATCCGGTGTGACGAAGACTGGCTTGAATTACTGCGGAGTTGAAGTTGACGGAACGTTTGCTGCATTACACAAATAACAAAGAGGAAAACAATAAAGTAGGGGGTCAGTACAACCACAAGTACTGAGTAGATATCATCGGCCAACTCAAAATAGAAGATAATATATATCAAGTAATATAATAAATCAACTATAAACTCAATATGTAGCAACAACAAGTATTATAATCGTCAATAAATACCATCAAGTTCATCCATGAGGGCTCAAGCCTCAATACCATACTCATTTGGGAATTAAGTTCATTATGTTGAGTATATTAACATCTTTCAAGATTCATTATCTTTCTTCCTCTGGTGTCGTACGTGACACTCCGATCCCCTCCCCACCACTATGTGTCGGTACGTGACACTCTGATCCCCTACATGTGTCGGAACGTGACACTCCGATCCCCTATATGTGTCGGAACGTGACACTCCGATCCCCTATATGTGTCGGAACGTGACACTCCGATCCCCTATATGTGTCGGTACGTGACACTCCGATCCCCTATATGTGTCGGTACGTGACACTCCGATCCCCTATATCTACGTGTCGGTTCGTGACACCCGTCCCACTAATACTATGTGTCGGAACGTGACACTCTGATCCACTAATACTATGTGTCGGAACGTGACACTCTGATCCACTAAACTATGTGTCGGAACGTGACACTCCGATCCACTAGATTCATTATCAGTTCATCAAGCCTTCTCTTTACCAAGGCATCATCAATCCCATTACTTTAGTTCATCAAGCCTCTTTTATACCAAGGCATCATCATTAATATCGTAGATTAAAGTTTCTTTCAAGATTGGGATTCAATGGTTTTCATCATGCTTGTTTTATCAAAATCACATAATCATATTCATGCAAGCATACAATAAGCATATACACAGGTTTACAATATCATCAACACATATTATTCACTATTAAGAGTTCTACGAATATCGTAAAACAACCATAACCTACCTCCACCGAAGAATTGGAATCAACAAGAAACTTCCAAGCTTTGTTATCCCTCCCTTCCTCTTCGATCGATCAATACTCTCTCAATTCGTTCTCTCTTTTCTCTCTGTTCTTCTCTTTTGTTTTATTCAAACCCCTTTTCTTTACCCTAATTAACAAATAATTAAGAATAAAAGAGGACATAAAACCCCCTAATTAACTTAAGGTTACCTCTTTTAACCCCTAAGTAATTAGACTTATTAATGTTAACCCTCAATCTTTATAATTAAGGAGAAAGAATAGTAAAAAAACGACCCTTAAAACGTGTGGAGAAATCCTATTCTGACTGGGATCTGCGTGACCTGTGACGGGCCGTCGTGCCTGCGACGGTCCGTCACGGTGGTCGTCGCAGCCTCCCCAAATTTCAGGTGGGGCTGTGACGGCCCGTCACCCCTGTGACGGTCCGTCCTGCACCTCCGTCATGACGGTCAGAAACTCGTTTCTTGTACCAAATTCTCAAAAGTTGAAGTGTTTTGCAACGGAAACTCACGACGGTTCGTCGTGGATGTGACGGCACGTCCTGCAGGTCCGTCACAATTTACAGAGAGTCGATTTTAATATCCAATTTGAAGAATTCTAAGTGTCCTGGAATGGCACCTCCTCGGTCCGTCGTGACACTCGTCGTTCCAGCCAGTTTTTCCCAGAAATGAACTCTGTTGCTCAAAACGACTAAACAGGTCGTTACAATGGATACCAATTTACCCATCGTTCGTCCCCGAACGATCAAAGGAATAAAAACAATGGCGAAAAGGAGTACTTGAATCTGTAAACAGATGTGGATATTTTTCTTGCATATCTGCCTCCTTCTCCCAAGTAGCTTCTTCAACCGGTCGATTCTTCCATTGAACTTGATGGATGCAATCTCTCTCGACCTCAACTTGCGAACTTCTCTATCTAATATAGCAACCGGTTTCTCTTCATAAGTCAAGTTCTCATCCAACAAAACTGAATCCCAACGGATGATGTAGTTTCCATCTCCATGGTATCTTTTAACATGGATACATGAAACACCGGTGCACTCCGGACAGCCCTGGGGGCGGCTAATTCATAAGCCACCTCCCCTATTCTCTTAAGCACTTCAAATGGTCCAATGTACCTTGGACTTAGCTTACCCCTTTTTCCGAACCGCATCACCCCTTTCATGGGTGAAAACCTTCAACAGGACTTGTTCACCTTCCATGAAGTCCAAGTCTCTAACCTTTCGGTCTGCATACTCCTTTTGTCTACTTTGAGCCGCCAAAAGCTTTTCTTGAATAGCTTTCACCTTCTCCATAGAATCTCTCAACAGATCAGTCCCCCAAGGTCTAACTTCAAAGGCATCAAACCAACCAATGGGAGATCTACACCTCCTCCCATACAATGCTTCAAATGGAGCCATACAATACTGGAGTGATAGCTATTATTGTATGAAAACTCTGCCAAAGGTAAAAAGCTATCCCAATGGCCACCAAACTCTATCACACATGCACGAAGCATATCCTCCAACACTTGAATCGTTCGCTCAGACTGACCATCGGTTTGAGGGTGAAATGCCGTGCTAAGGTCCAACCTAGTACCTAATTCAGCATGTAATGTCCTCCAAAACTTAGAAGTAAACTGCGTACCTCTATCCGATATGATGGAGAGTGGAACTCCATGCAACCGAACGATCTCTGAGATGTAGATTTTGGCTAACTTCTCTGCATTGTAGGTCACCTTGACCGGAATGAAATGAGCGGACTTAGTTAGCCTATCAACAATCACCCAAATAGAGTCATACTTACTCAATGTCTTGGGAAGACTAACCACGAAGTCCATCGCGATTCTCTCCCACTTCCATTCAGGAATGGGCATTCTCTGAAGTGTTCCTCCGAACCTCTGGTGTTCATACTTTACTTGTTGACAATTTGGACATTTGGCAACAAACTCAACAATATCACGCTTCATTCTACTCCACCAGAAGTGTTGCTTTAGGTCGCGATACATCTTGGTTGCACCAGGATGTATAGAATATCCGGAACTATGAGCCTCGGTAAGAATAGTGGTGATCAAATCATCGATGCGGGGTACACATACCCTTCCCTTAATTCTCAAAACACCTCCTCATCAATTATTGCCTCTTTAGCCTCTCCTTGCAACACTTTATTCGGATTCGACTTAGCTTCTCATCATCAAACTGTTTCCCCTTAATCTGATCAAGAAAAGAGGATTTTGCCTCTACACACGCTAACAATCCTCCCTTCTCATTTATTTCTAACCTCATAAGGTCATTAGCAAAAATCTGCACTTCTCTAGCCAATGGGCATCTAGAAGCTTGCAAATAAGCTAAACTTCCCATGCTTCCGGCCTTTCTACTCAAGGCATCTGCCACAACATTCGCCTTCCCCGGATGATACAAGATAGTGATGTCGTAGTCCTTCAGTAGTTCCATCCATCTCCTCTGTCTCAAATTCAAATCTTTCTGAGTAAAGACATACTGTAGGCTACGATGGTCCGTATAGAATTCACACTTAACCCCATACAAGTAATGTCTCCATTGCTTTTGTGCAAATACTACCGCGGCCAACTCCAAATCATGGGTCGGATAGTTACGTTCATGCACCTTTAATTGCCTCGAAGCATAAGCAATCACATTCTTCTCTTGCATTAGCACTGCACCCAAACCCGAATAGGATGCATCACAATAGACGATGAAGTTCTTACCCTCTACCGGCAAGGTGAGGATAGGCGCGGTAGTCAACAAAGTCTTAAGCTTCTGGAAGCTTTCCTCACACTCATCTGACCATACAAATGGAACATTCTGCTTAGTCAAGTTCGTCAATTGGGAAGCAATAGAAGAGAATCCCTTGACAAAGCGGCGGTAGTAGCTAGCTAAACCCACAAAACTCCTTATTTCTGACACGTTTGTAGGTCTTACCCAATTCTTCACTGTCTCAATCTTGGATGGATCCACCATCACTCCATCCTTAGAAACCACGTGCCCCAAGAAGGACACTGAATCTAGCCAAAACTCACACTTGGAGAATTTCGCATAAAGCTTTTTCTTTCTCAACAACTCTAACACCATTCTCAAATGCTCCTCATGTTCCTTCTTACTTTTGGAGTATATCAGTATATCATCAATAAACACAATCACAAAGAGGTCCAAGTATGGCTTGAAAATCCCGTTCATCAAGCTCATGAAGGCAGCAGGGGCATTAGTAAGACCAAACGACATTACCACAAATTCATAATGCCCATACCTAGTTCGAAAAGCAGTCTTTGGCACATCCGTTGCTCGTATTTTCAATTGGTGATAACCAGACCTCAAGTCAATTTTTGAGAAGACACAAGCACCTTGTAACTGATCGAACAAGTCATCAATGCAAGGAATGGGGTACTTGTTCTTAATAGTTACTTTGTTCAACTGTCGGTAATCTATGCACATTCGGAAACTCCCATCCTTCTTCTTCACAAATAGCACCGGAGCACCCCAAGGGGATGCACTTGGTCTAATGAAGCCTTTGCTCAACAACTCTTGAAGTTGTGCCTTTAACTCTCTTAACTCGGCGGGAGACATTCTATAAGGGGGTATAGAAATGGGGCGAGTACCTGGTTCCAAATCAATGCAGAAGTCTATATCCCTATCTGGTGGCATACCAGGAAGATCTGCAGGGAACACATCCAAAAACTTACGGACTACCGAAACTGACTCAATCGATGGTACTTGAGTAGTGTCATCCTTGAGATGTGCCAAGAAAGCTAAACACCCTTTACTCACCATTTTCTTAGCACGAAGAAAGGAGATGATACGCACCGGATTGGGAGTGTAGTCACCCTCCCACACTAACGGATCTGCCCTAGGCTTGGCTAACGTCACCGTTTTAGCATTACAATCCAAAATCGCAAAATTCGGAGAAAGCCAAGTCATACCCAGAATTACATCAAAGTCACCCATTTCTAAAATAACCAAATCTACATAAGTGTTGCTCCCCACAAAATTCACGAAACAAGACCTATACACTTTTTCGACTATCACAGACTCACCCACCGACGTAGAAACACGAATAGGCATGTCAAGTAGTTCACAATGTAAATTAAGACCATTAGCAAATGAGGAAGATACATATGAAAACGTGGAGCCAGGGTCAAATAATACAGATGCCATGCAATAGCAAACCAAAAGATTACCTGTGATAACAACATCAGATGCCTCCGCTTCAGTTCTCCCAGGGAAAGCATAACAATGGCCCCTATCAGTCGTCTGTCCGTTGCCCCTACCATGTTGTGTAGTAGTGGCTCCGTTTTGCCCATCACCTCTGCCGTTTTGGTGACCACCATTACCTCGACCGCCACGTCCACCAGAAAAACGGCCTCTACCATGACCACCCCTACCTCTAGCTAGTGGGGGTCTGTAACTCTGTTTTGGACAATTCCTCCTAATATGTCCAACCTCCCCACATCCATAACACTCTCTGGAGTCGGGCATAGGTCTCTCGGAGTAGTGTTGACCGTTCTGAGGTGGACCCCCAACTACAGTCTGTAGTGAAGACTGTATTGGTCGAACTGAGTGACCTCCGGAGTTCTGTCCTCTAGAGTAAGGACCATTAAACTCACCTCCCCTTCGAAACCTCTTTGATGTCGATGTCGTGGTGAAGTCATCTGGCTTCACTCCTTCCACCTCTATCACAAAGTCTACCACCTCTTGGAAGGATGTTGCCGTTGCCGCTACCTGTAAGGCTGAAATCCGCAACTCCGACCTCAACCCCTTCACGAAACGGCGAATCCGTTCTTGTGGACTGAAACAAAGTTGGGTGGCATATCTGGATAGTGGGCGAAATTTAGCCTCATACGCGTTTACTGTCATCCTTCCTTGCTCGAGACTCAAGAACTCATCCCTTTTTCTATCTCTCAAAGTCCTTGGGATATACTTCTCCATAAACAGGGTAGAGAATGATTCCCAAGTCATTGGTGGTGCCTCTGTTGGTTGACACTCAACATGTGATCGCCACCACATTTTGGCGTTCCCTTGAAATTGATAGCTTACGAACTCAACGCCAAACCGTTCTACTATTCCCATTTTGTGTAGTAGCTCATGACAATCAACCAGAAAATCATAAGCATCTTCAGATTCTGCACCCTTGAAGACTGGAGGTTTCAATTTCAAGAACTTACTGAAAAGTTCATGCTGATCATTTGTCATAATAGGCCCAGTAGTCAGTCGTGGAAATGTGCCTATTCCCAATGATGCATCCATGCGGGGAGCCATAGTAGCCGCATGTCGTATCTCTGAAACCGGAGGTGTTGTGCAGAAACCACTGGAGGAGCTTGACCCTGATTGGATAACCGCTAAGATAAGCAAGTACCTGGTTGATCATCTCTGGGGTAGGTTGGGGTGGCAATTCCTCATTTGCCTTGTTCAGTTTCCCTTCCTCACCTCTCTTACTACCTCTCAGTCGGTGGAGGAGTCACCGCCCTAGTATCAGATGGGTTAGGGGCTCGTCCTCTTCCTCTAGAGGACGTCCTCCCACGACCTCTTCCAGGGCCTCTTGCCTCTGTTCTTCCTCGAGCCACAGCCCCAGTGGCTGGCTCAGTAGTTTCCTGTCTTTCCGTTGTCGTTGCTGGTGCGGTCGTTGCTCTAGTTCTAACCATCTGCGAAATAGAGTGAAGATGGTCAGATACACACTTGTATCACCTAGATACCAATTGGACTCAAGTAGTAGCACGAAAGAAGAATGAAAGAATGGAATTTTCCTAAAGTCTTATAGCCTCTCAAAGAAAAGTAAAGGCGTCCCCCTACCGTTCCTTAAGACTCTACTAGACCTGTTCTTGTGTGATGAGACCAATGAACCTAATGCTCTGATACCAAGTTTGTCACGACCCAATTCGATGCCGCGACTGGCACCCACATTTACCCTCCTATGTGAGCGAACCAAACAATCTAACCCTTACCATTTTAATACAATATCAACAAAAGAAATGCGGAAGACTTAAACTCATTAAATAAACAACTCAAAACTATTATTAATATTCCCAAAATCTGGAAGTCATCATCACAAGAACATCTATCCTCAAATTACTAAACTAAAAATGTCTAAGAACAAAAATAACAAAAAAAAAACTAGTCCATGCCGGAAGTTCAAGGCATCAAGACTTGAAGAAGAAGATCCAGTCCAAGCTAGAAGCGTTAGCTCACCCTGAAGATCCGGTGTGACGAAGACTGGCTTGAAATACTGCGGAGTTGAAGTTGACGGAACATTTACTGCATTACACAAATAACAAAGAGGAAAACAATAAAGTAGGGGGTCAGTACAACCACAAGTACTGAGTAGATATCATCGGCCAACTCAAAATAGAAGATAATATATATCAAGTAATATTATAAATCAACTATAAACTCAATATGTAGCAACAACAAGTATTATAATCGTCAATAAATACCATCAAGTTCATCCATGAGGGCTCAAGCCTCAATACCATACTCATTGGGAATTAAGTTCATTATGTTGAGTATATTAACATCTTTCAAGATTCATTATCTTTCTTCCTCTTGTGTCGGTACGTGACACTCCGATCCCCTACCACTATGTGTCGGTACGTGACACTCCGATCCCCTACATGTGTCGGAACGTGACACTCCGATCCCCTATATGTGTCGGAACGTGACACTCCGATCCCCTATATGTGTCGGAACGTGACACTCTGATCCCCTATATGTGTCGGTACGTGACACTCCGATCCCCTATATGTGTCGGTACGTGACACTCCGATCCCCTATATCTACGTGTCGGTTCGTGACACCCGTCCCACTAATACTATGTGTCGGAACGTGACACTCCGATCCACTAATACTATGTGTCGAAACGTGACACTCCGATCCACTAATACTATGTGTCGGAACGTGACACTCCGATCCACTAGATTCATTCTATAAGTTCATCAAGCCTTCTCTTTACCAAGGCATCATCAATCCCATTACTTTAGTTCATCAAGCCCTCTTTTATACCAAGGCATCATCATTAATATTGTAGATTAAAGTTTCTTTCAAGATTTGTGATTCAATGGTTTTCATCATGCTTGTTTTATCAAAATCACATAATCATATTCATGCAAGCATACAATAAGCATATAGACAGGTTTACAATATCATCAACACATATTATTCACTATTAAGAGTTCGCTACGAATATCGTAAAACAACCATAACCTACCTCCACCGAAGAATTAGAATCAACAAGAAACCTTCCAAGCTTTGTTATCCCTCTTCCCTCTTCGATCGATCAATACTCTCTCAATTCGTTTCTCTCTTTTCTCTCTTGTTCTTTCTCTTTTGTTTTATTCAAACCCTCTTTCCTTTACCCTAATTAACAAATAATTAAGAATAAAAGAGGACAATAAAACCCCCTAATTAACTTAAGGTTACCTCTTTTAACCCCTAAGTAATTAGACTTATTAATGTTAACCCTCAATCTTTATAATTAAGGAAAGAATAGTCAAAAACGACCCTTAAAACGTGTGGAGAAATCCTATTCTGACTGGGATCTGCGTGACCTGTGACGGGCCGTCGTGCCTGCGACGGTCCGTCACGGTGGTCGTCGCAGCCTCCCCAAATTTCAGGTGGGCTGTGACGGCCCGTCACCCCTGTGACGGTCCGTCCTGCACCTCCGTCATGACGGTCAGAAACTCGTTTCTTGTACCATATTCTCAAAAGTTGAAGTGTTTTGCAACGGAAACTCACGACGGTTCGTCGTGGATGTGACGGCACGTCCTGCAGGTCCGTCACAATTTACAGAGAGTCGATTTTAATATCCAATTTGAAGAATTCTAAGTGTCCTAGAACGGCACCTCCTCCACGACGGTCCGTCGTGACACTCGTCGTTCCAGCCAGTTTTTCCCAGAAATGAACTCTGTTGCTCAAAACGACTAAACAGGTCGTTACAACATCCTTCTACTTTTATTGCACATAAATATATACATGAGCTAGAACATAGTCTTAAGGGTTGTCTCATCTCGTAGCATCAAAAGATCATAGCAATTTGGTCATAGCCCTACATTAATGTAAAGAATCCACATATAGGCTTATACAATTCGTATTTAAATGAAAGTGGAATGCACATAAAAGTCATAGAAAAACAAAGCAACTTTATAAGCAAGATATTGGCATCACCCTCAGAAAGTGAAGACCTACCCACTTGGATGGTAGAGAATATCCAATTCTTCTTCAAGTCCTCTCAAATGAGACTTCAATGAGCGGAACTCACATTGTTTGGGAAAAAGGAAGAAAATGGGGTTAGTACGCCACCTGTACTAAGTGTGAGACCATATGCACATATAATAGCAAAACATGTTAAAAAGAGACATTTAGTTTAAACCATGCTCATTTAGCCTTTTAAATTTTTTTATGCACAATCAAGCAAGTTATACCAAACAACAATACATTCTTACTAGCTTAAGCAATTAATATGCATACCGACATACTTGAGCCCATAACCTAATATAACTCTATCATCAAGGAATAACATCATAAGCATGAGCAAGAGTTAATCATATCACCATATGGAAGACGATTACTCATGAATCATCATCTAGTCAATCAATGCAATGACCAAGAAAATCCCCATAACCTTACACAACTAATTAGCCTCCATAAGAAACCATGACCAATGTTCAACTTCACATAACATAACCTTTAAGGACCTAGAACATTGTACTTTAATCGTAAACGCGAAATACATGTTCAAGAGGATAATCATCACCATAAAATAAAATTTATATTGTAGCATCAACATGTTATCATTATATACATTTTAATCATATATTTACATAATATCAACTTTTTAAAGCTTCCATCAAGGTCAACTCGTGCAAGGCATAGAGAGTCCCATACCCCTACCTAGGCTAAGTTAAATCTCTCAAGTCACCTTAATTAGTGTATATTTCATTACTTTATTTTAATTTAGGGAACACTTGCCTTAAACGACATAGACCACAAGAGCTAAGTGTGGAATCCGGTGTTGCAAAACCTTACACCGATGGAAGGTGGTCTACCGGCCAATGTAAAACCAAACATAAACATAGCTTTCTAGGTGGATCCACTATCTATTATTCCTATGTGGGCAACATAGTTCAAGAACTAAGAGAAAGTATATTACTTCTTCATACCACTTTCTAATTGGGGTCTCCTCTCATGGGAATCTATTTGATGATTATTCCTCTTTCGCAAGTCAACATCTCATGTATAACTATAAGGTGAATCTTTCAATTTGAGTAGTCATGACCTCCCATTGTCATGTTCACTCGGTGCTAAGCCAAGTCCCTTTATTGAAATGTCGTTACACCTTTAATTATCAGTAGTAACCGAGTTTAGGACATAAGATCTACCCCTTTTATAATCATCATCATCAATAGCTCAATAAGAGTTGCATGAGTATAAGTCCTTTCATTATAATTCATATTAGTAAGGTTAGCACATTAGCATTTCGTAGCATAATAAGGCACATTGATACTCATAATCATCCTTATATCACGTACACCTTAATAAACCTCACAACATAGTCAAGACATTTCAATTGAACATCTTACCATTATATCAATCCTAACACAAGGTATACTCCAATATAAAATCGTGACTTTACCACAATTAATAACAATTGGAAGTAAAAATTAAGATTCCAAGACTTCCAAAGTCTGCTTCATAGTTCATCATTAATGCCTTACCATAAACCTCAATTCAATAAAATTTAGATATTCCACATCATAATTTAATGATCAACATGACAATAATAATAGAAGAGTTATTACACAATAATTCAATACTAAATCAAAGCTTAGGACAAGATACTTAAGTAACTTCTCATAACCTATATCACTTCTCAAGAACTAGTGTGAAAGACTACAAATTATCCTCATTTGTTCCTGATTAGTTTAACAACATAACCTAATAATTATTTAACCAAAAATATAGTCAATTAAATCAATCACAACCCAATTTACATCAAGATCAAACCTAGGGTTAAGGGTTAAGGATCATGCTCTTCAATTTAAGTCAAACCATCACAAATTACCATAATAAAGTTAAAATACATGTTAATATATCCATTTTATCCTAAATAAACCATAAACAACAAACTTCATAACATCGAATTTGTAATTGAGTGAAACTCACTTGAAAACCTAACTTTTGAAATCCATTTTGAAGGAAACCTTTGAGGAACAAGTCTCAAATGTGAATTAGATCCACACCTTGTTAATTGATAAAGATTTGATGGTGAATTCTTCCCTTTTCAGACCTAAAAACCTCCCCTAACTTGGTCTTCAATGGAGTCTTTATTAGAGAGAGAAAGAAAAGAAAAGGAAGAGAGTTTGTGTTTTGGGAATTATGAGCTTAGGTTAGTTTAATTTAGGTTAGGGTCATTGTATAGGTCATTAATTAACTTAATTAGACCCCCTTAAGCCCCTAATTAACAACATAACCCCTTAATAATTAAATGAAATGAATTTAAAACGTGCAGGAACTTTTGACCCTCACAGACGGAACCACGATGGATTGTCTGTCTGTGAGTCGACGGGCCCTGTGCCTTCCGTGCTGCAGAAGCGTTGTCTCTGTCAGAGACTTTGAATTTGAAGGCTTCCAAAAATTTTGGCTAAGTGTGGGACGACGTTTGGCATCAACCCCCCGTCGTTCAACGCACGGACTGTCGTTTCCCTCTCGTGGTTGCACACTGCCTAGGCAGTGTTGACACAAACGTACAAAGGTCCTCTCCAAGGGACCTTGGTTGGTCTTTGGGGAGTCATGCCCAGATGTTTCAACCACGAATAACCTTAAACACATTATATACTACCTTCCACCTAATTTCATGAATTTTTGACTCCTAATATCTAGTCAAATAGGCTAAGGCACGCTAGTACATCCTCAAACCAAATTTCCAAACGTCATAAACGTTCTTGGTCGTTTTTGTTACTAACCCTCCTAAATGACTTATATTCATCATTATATGTTTATAACAGTTTTTAGACTCCATGGCACCTATATTAGCTCTTGAGACTCGTATTGGATTTTCAAAGTGTTACATTATCCCCCCTTTAGGAACATTCGTCCCTAAAGGACACTAAAATTCTTTTGAAGGAATAGACTCAAGACTAGCGGCCAAACCAATCAACAATACCAAAACAACTTAAATTATATGATTTCAGCAAGAAAATCTAAAAACTTCAATTACCACACATAAGGATCAACATTACATTATGAGGAATATCCTTCTCACAACAACAACATGATTTCAACATATCATTTATGAGTCAATTATAAAAAATTTCAAACTTAACAACATGCTACCTATCATTTCATAAAGGCTCACCATATAAAAATGCACAACATAACTCAAACAAACCAAATAAAAAATTTCAAGTTCAAATGCATAAGTTTCCATTAATTAACTGTACAGGATATGCAAAATGCACATTTTGCAAGACTTCACTAAAAATCAAAATAACTTCAACTTTAGTAATTAATTTCATTATTAACAACAACTACTAAACTTAGTTATCAAATAGATTAGGCTAACGGGACTTCATGTCTTCCTCAGCATCCCGTGTTGCACCCTCAAATAGATAGTTCTTCCATAAAACATTTACGGAAACACCTCTTTAGTCCTTAGCTACTTGACTTTTCTATCACGAATTTCAACCGGAACTTTCTCATAGTAGAGGTTATCATTGACACCAAGACCCTCAATAGGAAGAATAGACTCGGGATCACCAACAAACTTTTTAAACATGGAACTGGATGAACCAAATCCAATTCACTAAAAAGTTTCAATTCATAGGACACCTTACCAACTCTTGCAAGATTTCATAGGGACCCACATAATGAGGACTCAACTTCCCTTTCTTTCCATATCTAACCACCAGTGTCATTGGTGACATTTGAAAATACTCCTTATCACCTTAATCAAAATCTAAATCCCTTATCCTATGATCAGTATTAGACTTTTGACGACTACATGATGTTTGCAACCGGTTCCTTATGATATGAACTTTCTCAAAAGTCTGAAAAATCAAATCAGGAGCAAGAATTGAAGGCTCTCCCACTTAAAACCATTTAATAAGAGACCTACATCTCTTACCATACAAGGCTTCATAGAGAGCCATGGAAATGGATGAATGAAAACTATTATTATAAGCAAACTCCACTAAAGGCAAATACTTATCCCAATTTCCTTTAAAATCAATAATGCAAGCCCTAAGCATATACTCAAGGGTTTGAATAGTACGTTCTGCTTAACCATCCATTTGAGGATGAAAAGTGTTACTCAACTTCACCTTAATACCCAAACCTTTTTGGAATGACCTCCAAAACCTAGATGTGAATTGTGCACCCCGATCTAATATAATGGATAGCGGAATACCATGGCGACACACAATTTCATCTATGAAGATCCTAGCATGTTATTCCGCTGTTGAATAAGTAGATTTGACGGTAATAAAGCGAGAGGACTTGGTCAACCATCCACAACAACCCATATTGAGTCATATGACTTTGGAGTTTGAGGTAAACTCACTACAAAATCCATGTTAATGTCTTCCCACTTCCAAGTAGGAACATTGATATGTTGTAGTAAGCCACCCGACTTTTGATGTTCGACCTTTACTTGTTGGCAATTGGACACTTATCAATAAACTCCGTGATGTCCTTCTTCATTCCTTCACACCAATATATATCTCTAAGGTCAGGGTACATATTCGTCAAACTCAGATGAATTGAGCAGCGTGACCGATGGGCTTCTTTTAGGATCCGGTCCCTCAACCTGTCTACATCGAGAACACATAATATACCTTGGTACCTTAAACCATCCCCCCTAAGAAGAATGACTCATTTAACTCATCGAGAACCGATTCTTTCAACTCCAATGGTTCATCAAGGTGTTGGATGGATTTTACCGCCAATACTAAAGATAACTCGGAGTTATGATGGACAATGACTCCACCATTTGAAGAATCTTCTTATATCATCCCCAACATAGAAAAACTATGAACATCCCTCACTAGGTCTTACTTGGCTTCATCAATGTGAGATACACTACCCATAATCATACGACTTAGGGCATCCACAACCACATTAGCCTTGCCGGGGTGATAAAGGAAACTCATGTTATAGTCTTTCAACAATTGTAACTACCTTCTTTGTCGGAGATTAAACTCCTTGTGGGTAAACACATATTAGAGACTTTTATGGTCAGTGAAAACATTAACATGAACACCATACAAGTAACCATGACCGCTAACTCAATGTCATGAGTAGGATTATTTCTCTCATGTACCATAAGTTTCCTAGAAGCGTAGGCTATCACTTTCCCATGTTGCATAATCACACACCCTAGACCCACACGGGATGTGTCACAATACACAACAAAACCCTTTGTACCCTCCGGTAAGGTCAACACCAGGGCAGAAGTAAGACTATCTTTTAAAATTTCAAAACTTCTCTCACATCCCTCCGACCACTCAAATGTCTTACACTTTTTAGTCAAAGTGGTCAAGAGAGATGAAATGGATGCAAAACCATCCATAAATTTCCGATAATAACCCGTTAAGCCCAAGAAACTCCTATTACTGGTTGGAGTCAAAGGTCTAGGCCAATTTTTTTCACCGCCTCCAATTTTCTTGGATCAACCTCAACTCCTTCACTAGAAATGATATGACCGACAAATGTCAATGACCTCAACCAAAAATCACAGTTTCTATATTTGGCAAACAATTGATGTTCTTTAATGGTTTGAAATACCACCCTCAAATGACCCATATGATCAACCTCATTCTTTGAAAATACCAAGATGTCGTCAATGAACACAATCACAAATGAATCTAGGTAATTTCGAAACACCCTATTAATTCGGTCCATAAATAATGGCGGAGCATTAGTGAGACCAAAAGACATTAATAAGAACTCATAGCGACCATATCTATTCCGGAAAGTTGTCTTTGGTATATCCTCACCTCTCACTCTGAGTTGGTGATAACCCGACTTAAGTCAAATTTTGAAAAGTAGCTTGCCCCATGGAGTTGGTCAAACAAGTTTTCAATCCTAGGGATAGGATACTTTTTCTTAATTGTGACTTTATTGAGTCGGTTGTAGTCAATACACATTCTTAAGGACGTGTCCTTCTTCTTCAAAAACAAAACTTGAGCCCCCTTGGAGAAATACTAGGTCTAATGAAGCCTTTGTTTAGTAAATCTTTAAGTTGAGGCTTCAACTCTTTTAATTTTTCCAGAGCCATCATATATGGAGGAATTCAAATGGGATTTATATCCGGTATAAAATAGATACCAATATCAATTTCCCATTCAGGAGGAATGCCGGGAAGGTCATTAAGAAAAACCTCCGGAAATTCACTCGCTACGGGGACTAACTTAATGGGAGGAATTTCGGAGTCTAGATCATGGAATCTTACAATATGGTGTAGACAGCCTTTACACATCATTTTGCATTCTTTTAGATAATAGATAATACGACCTCTAGGAATAGAATTCCCCCTCCTTCCACTCTACAATGGGTTCATTTAGAAAGTTAAACTTTACCATCATTGTCCTACATTCAATCGAAGCAAAGAAAGTGTGCAACCAATCCATACCCAATATAACATCAAAATCTAGCATATGTAGTTCTACTAGATCAACATAAGAAAATCTATTGGGCAACATTATTGGACAATTTTTGTACACCCTTTTGGCAACAACCGATTAAACCATCATATTAGATACTATAAAAGGTTCATGAAAATTTTTTGGGTAAAATATCAAAATTGTTAGCTATAAGAGGGGTAAAAATGACAAGGTAGCACCTGTATCGAGTAAATCATATGCATCTATGGTAAAGACTTTCAACATACCGGTCACCACGTCGGGAGAAGTCTCTTGTTCACCTCTAGAACGGAGAGCATAGAAGTGGTTCTTCTTAGGAACATTACTAGAATGACTTTATTGAGCTTGACCACCCTTCTCTTGACCCTTATAATTTGGATAATCTCTCACCTTGTGACCTCTTGTATCACAACCAAGCAATTTCCCATTCCTACCAAGCACTCACCTAGATGAACCTTTCCACACTTGGCACATGTAGGGTTCTCATTTGGTGAGTTCCCACTCCTTCCCCTTTGGGATATAGGCTTAGAAGCCTTATCATCCCGAGCATTAGGAAATTAGGATGGAACGTTATTGGAAACGCTCTTCTTAAATCTAAGCAAGTCTTGCATTTCAAGCTTATTCTTTGAAGAACCTCCCACGAATGATCTTGCCGTCTTAGCATATCTATTCTTTCTCTTAGACCTTGGATCCTCAACCCTTCTAGAATGCACCATAAGACGGGAAATGTTCATGTTTTCATGTAGCATGGCCAAATGGAACTCCTCTTGTAAATCCTCCGACACCCCGTCACAAAGCGGCTCATTTGATCTCTAGGATCGGAAACCAAAGAGGAAGCATATATGGACAATTTAATGAATTCAAAGGAGTATTCATGGACACTCATTCCTCCTTGGCAAAGATTGATGAACTCAACCACTTTATCCTCCCTCATTTCCCTAGGATAGAACCGATCTAGAAAAGCCTTCTTAAAGATCTCCCATATAAAAGGTCGACCACCCCTCAATGGCCTATTATCCTTACAATGCACATACCATGCTTGAGACATGTCCTTGAGTTGATAAGTGGCCAACTCGGCCTTATCTCTTGTGGTCAACCCCATAGCTAAAAGTATTTATAAACTTCATCGATGAATTCTTAGGGTCTTCGTCAACCTTATACTCGTAGAAAGTAGGAGGATTCATCCGAATGAAATCCCTTAGGTGGGAAGCCATAGTAGTGACTTGTTGATGAGGATGGGTAGAAGCACCGGGTTGGCTTGGGCCGTCGCGGCTTGGGCTTGGATAGTGTCGGCTTGATACAATTGAATGAGGTCATCCCTTATGTCTTCATCCATCAGGGGTGGAGGATTGATCTGAGCTTTGTAATCATTAGCATCTTCTTCAAGTGGAGGAACTTGCTCACCATGAGGAGAAGCTCCCGCATTGGCTATTTCCTCTTCAAGTCTTTATGTCGCATTCCTTCGAATGTTCATTCTTCCTATAAGCACAATAATAGTATTAGATGCAAAAGAACACCATAAGTATACTCTATTGAAACAATATAAGATTTCCAAGAAAATGAGAGTTTCCTAGGCATCATGTAGGTTCCCATTCATATGTGTGGCACAATTCACAATTATGAACCCGAACTTACATAGAAGTGGTAGAGAGAGACATCAACTCAAAGATAATTTAACCTGGCTCTGATACCAAGATTGTCACATTCGGGTTTACCCCCTATACGTACCGGGGTTGTCGCCCTCTTTGAAGAATAACACTAGCCTCTTAGTTTACATCATCACATTCATAAGTCAAATTTAGCTGAAAATTTAAAACTTTTACTACTTCAACTTGGAGGTTTACATAGGACTTTACATACACATAAGATATATATCGAGTATACATAGACCCTTCGTATAGGAAGGTTACATAGTCTTCTACTTTTATTCCACATGAATATATATATAATATAGAACATAGTCTTAAGGGTTGTCTAATCTCATACAAGCTAAAGATCATATAAATTTGAGCATAGCCCTACATCAATGTAAAGAGTCACATATAGGCTTATAAAAATCGTACTCAAATGAAAGTTGAATGAAAACAAAGTATTACAAAAACAAAGAAAATTCATAAGCAAGATATTGGTATCACCCTCAGAAAGTGAGGACCTACCCACTGGGATGGTAGATAATATCCAAGTCTTCTCAAATGAGCCTTCAACTACAAGAACCTAAAATGTTTGGGAAAGAGGAAGAAAATTAGGTTGGTACGCCACTGATATTAAGTATGAGACCATATGCACATATAATACCAAAACAAGCTTATTAGGGACATTCAGTTTAACCATGCTCATTTACCCTTTTAAATAATATTATGCACAATCAAGCAAGTCATACCAAACAACAACACATGCTTACTAACTCAAACAAGTAATATGCATATAGACATACTTGAGTCCATAATATAATACAACTCTATTATCACAAGCATGAGTAAGAGTTAATCATATAATAATAAGCAAGACAACTACTCATGAATCCTCATCGAGTCAACAAGTGCAATGACAAAGCAAAGGCCTATAACTTTACTCAGCCAAGTAGCCTCAACAAGAAACATGACCAATGTCCAACTTCACATAACATAACCTTTAAGGACACATTACATCATACTTTAATAGTACAACCCAATTACATATTTAAGATGATAATCATCACCATATAATATCATTTATATTGTAGAATCAAAATGTTATCACCATATACATCATTATCATATGCATACATAATATTAACTTCCTAAAACTTCCATTAAGGTCAACTAGTGCAAGGCATAAGTAGATTCTCATACCCCTACCTAGGCTAAGTTAAACCTCTCAGGTCACCTTAATTAGTTTATACTTCATTATTTTATTTTAATTTAGGTAACACTTGTCTTAAGTGACATATACCACAAGAGCTAAGTGTGAAATCCAGTATTGTAAAACCTTAAATCGATGGAAAGTGGTCTACCGACAAAATTAAAACCAAACAAAAACATAACTTTCTAGTTGGATACACTAGCTAGTCTTCCTATGGCGGAAACATAGTTCGAGAACTAAGAGATAGTATATTTCCTCTTCATACCAATTAGTAATTGGGGTCTCCTCTCATGGGAATCTATTGGATGATTATTCCTCTTTGTGAAGTCAACATCTCATGTAGAACTATAGGGTGAATCTTCCTCTTTGCAAACTCATCACCTCCCATTGTCAAGTTCACTCGGTGCTAAGGTAAGTCCCCTTATTGAAATGTCTTTAAGCCTTTAATTATCAATCGTAGCTGCCCTTAGGTAATAGGGTATATCCCTTGTATAATCATGATCATCAATAGCTCAATAAGAATTGCGTGAGTAAAAGTCCTTTCATTACAATTCATATTAGTAAGGTTAGCACATTAGCATTTCATAGCATACTAAGGCACATTGATATTTATCCCATCCTTATATCACATACACCTTAATAAACCTCACAACATAGTCAAGACATTTTAATTCAACATCATACCATATTATCAATCCTAATATAAGTCATACTCCAATATAACATCCTTACTTAACCACAATTAATCACAATTAGAAGTAATGATAGAGATTCCAAGACTTACCCATTCTCCTTCATAGTTCATAAATTAGGCCTTACCATAAACCCTTATTTTAATCCAATTAAGATGTTACAAATCATAATTCAATAATAAACATGATAATAATACTAGAAGAGTCATTACACCATAATTCAATACTAAATCAAAGCTTAGGACAAGATACTTAAGTCAATTATCATAACCTAGATCACTTCTCAAAAACTAGTGTGAAAGATGACAAATTATCTTATTTTTTAATGATTAGTGTAAAAACATCACCTAATAGTGATATAACCAAAAACCATGTCAATTGAATCAATCACAACCCAATTTACATCAAGAGCAAACCTAGTGTTAAGGGTTAAGGATCATGCTCTTCAATTTAGGTCAAACCATCACAAATTACCATAATAAAGTTAAAATACATGTCAATATATACTCTGTATCCGAAATAAACCATAATAAACTCAATTGATAACATCATATTCATAATTGAGTGAAACCCACTTGAAAACCCAACTTTTGAAATCCATTTTGAAGGAACCCTTTGAGGAATGAGTCTCAAAGGTGAATTAGATCCAATAACTTGTTAATTGATGAAGAATTGATGGTTAATTTTTCCATTTTCATCCCTCAAAACCTCCCCATAATTGTGTCTTCAATGGAGTCTTCACTAGAGAGAGAAAGAAGAGAGAAAGAAGAGAGTTTAGATTTTGGGAATTATGAGCTTAGGTTAGTTTAATTTAGGTTAGGGTCATTCTATTATTCATTAATTAACTTAATTAGACCCCCTTAAGCCCCTAATTAACCACCTAACCCCTTATCTAATTAAATGAAATGACTTAAAAACGTGGAGCAACTTTTGACCCTAACTGACAGAACCCGGATCGACGGTTAGTCTGTAAGTTGATGGGCACTATGTCTTCCGAGCTGCAAACCATCATCTCAGTCGGAGATTGTGCATCTTAGGGCTTTAAAATTTTTCTCTATGTTTGGGAAGACGTTTGGAATCGATGCCTCGTCATTGCACATAAGGACCGTTGTTGCCCACTCGTGATTGCACACTAGTTAGGCAATGTTGACACCAATGTGCAAGGATCCTCCTTAAGGGACCTTGGTTGGTTTTTGGGAAGTCTTCACCGGACGTTTCGACAATGAATACCCTTAGACACATGTTATTCACCCTTCCACCTAATTTCATGAATTTGCGACTCCTAAAAGCTAGTCAAATATGCTAAGGTACGCTAGTACGTCCTTGAACCAAATATCCAAACGTTATGGATGTTCTTGGGTGTTTTGGTTCCTATACCTCCTAGATGACTTATATTTATCATTACAGATCCTACAACAGTTTTTAGACCCCATGCAACCTATATTAGGCCTTAAGACTCGTATAGGATTTTTCAAAGTGTTACAGAAACTCTGCCTTTCAGATACGCTAAAAAATTGAGCCTCAAATTAAAGTCACATAATATATAAATTTTTGGTTATGCGTAGTGTCTATATGTCACAACCCAATTAAGGATGATGATCGGTGCTATGGGATAGAATCCCAAGTCAAGCCAATTGAACAGAGTTTTCTCTATTTTTTGGCCTATCCTGAAATTACCTATAACAAAAATCTATAACACAACCAACCAATCACAGAACTAATCCACCTTATTCATCAATAAACTATTCGAAGAGTAAAAATACTGATTCCCACTCAAAAACATAAGAATTCTCATACTAAACACAATCTTACAATAAAAAGAATACTCATAGCTTAAAATGACTCTAAAGCTTTAAGAAATATCTAAGATAACTAATCAATTTGTTGTCAACGCGAACAAGTGCGGGGTTCACCAAAAATTATTAACTCTTAATCTCTAGACACGGACGTCATTACCAATGTCACTTGCCTTCTTTGTAAAAACATTAGCGAGGAGTGAGACGCTAGCTCAGTGAGTAAAAACACTTGAATACAACCATTTTAAGAAGGTAAAAGTGAGAAAACATGCTAGTATGATAGTCAAAATTAAAAATCATTGCCTTTTTAAAAACGGTAACAATATTAAATTGTATGTGCCATATATAAGAAAAATCGATGTAAATACTTTATGGTAAACTCAGAAAAACATTTTCCAATCAAATTTTATGGATGTTAAATTCAGATAAAGATTTTCGTATAAATCTTATAGCTCTAAACTCAGAAAACACTTACATATCAAATCTTATAGTTGTAAACTCAAAAAATACATTCATATCTAATATTATAGTTGTATACTCATCAAATACATTCATATCAAATCTTATAATTGGGAGGCTTTTAAGGTTTAATCATGTAATCAGTGTGGTCGTCCCTTTGAGAAGCAACCAATATGAGTAAACTCCTCATAAAAGAGTTAAATATTTAAATTAGTAGATCCCTACTTGAGGAATACATGTAATGTATGCTAGTTCTACATTTCAACTAGTAAGGGCTTTATAAGTAATTGGTAATTACAAGGTGCACCAGGTCTAATGAACTTGTTGTTAGCTACAGATTCATCAAGGTCTACTCCCATTTGTACTTTTTTTTTATTTATAATTTTTAGTAGTACCATTTTAAAATTGAAGAAAGCATTTAAATCTTATCAAATAATATAATTTTAATGTTTAACAATCACCTGTCCAAAAACTGTTTCTCAAATAAGTGTAAAACTTTTTAAATAACACTAGTCAAATCTTGAATGAGATCATATCAAATAATATTTTCGATATCATATACAGTAAAAGACTTGTCCCATATACAAGTTAAAAATAGTCGGTTACACATTTACATTATAAAGCATTTAAAAATCATGAAATTTATGAAATACAAGTTCTGGTAAGATTACTACTCATAATGTTTGTGTTGAAATACCAATCTTTCCATCTCAAGCAATTCGTATGACTCCATCCAATCAATCTATAATAACATTATAGCATTCTCATGTAAAAATATCGTTTTTAGGCTATTTCATTACAAATTGATATGCTCGCACGAAGGGTGCCATGATTGTTTCTCACTTTGTTACGTATATTTACTCATACTTTGATTAATTCAAGGAACCATTATATTACCAACTTTCCTTACCATTTATTCATTCAAATTTATTCCGAAAATCATTCAAATTTATGCTTCAAATAACAAAAATAGTATTAATGTCCAATCCTTTTTTTTTGTTCTTTTTAATATACAAAAAATTTACATTCTAATCGTTAAATGCACTCCACTAATTTCAGGGAATTAGCAAATTTTATGTTTTTTTAACACATGATTCTCCAATTTTCAAACTCAATTCTATATCCATGAAATATACAAATTACATCTATAAACTAAGCTCAAACACTTACCTTCCTCTTATGCTTCTCGTTTTACAGATAAATCATAGTTTGAGTATTTTTTTCGTTCATTGCTCCTTTTCTTGAACATGAAACAACAGCTTTAAGTCTATTTCATTTCAATTTCCGCCTTCAGCGTTTCTCCTTAAACTGTAAGGTATCTTGCCCCTTTATTTGCTTTCACGTACAGGATGGGCCAAGCCCATTGGATTTGCAGTAACTTCAAAAAAATATCAAAGACTTATTTATCATTTTTTTAAAAATAATAATATAATGAAAATTATGGCCTAAATTAATTATATGGTATTACATTCTCCCCTCTTTAAAAAATTCGGTCCCCGAATTTAGATGAGTGTCTGTATACCAGAAGATTTAAACAAGAGGGGATATTGGGATCACATATTATTTTCAAACTCCAAATACTTCCTCAATTGTATGGTTTGTCCATAATACATTCAGGTACACAATTTCTTTTGACCTTAACTTTCTTGCTTGTTTGTTAACAATAGTTACATGTTCCTCTTCATATGTTTAGTTCTCATCAATTTGTATTGTAACGACCCTCATAATAAAATAGGTCTACCTAGAGCTTATAAACTGTTTTATGAGTTAGTAATGTGTTAAAATAGTGAATTTTAATGTTTGAAGTCAGTTTGGTAAGTTTGAAATTCAAACGTTAAGGAACAATCATGACGTTCGGTAACTATCCTTTTGTGTGAACTATTGTGTCCTTGTGTATTATATGTGTTTTTATGTGTTGTATGAATTCTAAAACTTGTAAAAATACTTAAATACATAAAATAAAGTATATAGGGGCAGTTGTCCGACCCCCAATGATCGCCCTAAGGGCCCACGAAGGGACCCCATCTTTGACCAAGCAAGCTGCCAACAAGCAGCAAACATTTGCACTAGCAGGAACTAGTCTGCATCGCGGACTTGGTGCACCCATGGAAAACATCTTGGTCTGTGACACGGACTCTTCTGTATCAAAATTTGTTTTCATAATTCTTGTGGTAGCAGCTCCGCATCGCGGACTTGTTTCCCGAAAATAATTCAAACAACTTAACCGAAGTTGGACGTGTCTAAAATTGTCCAATTGATGTAGGGGTGTTAGGGCTGCTTTTAGGGTGTGCTATATACTGATTTCGGTCATTGTACACTCATTACCCCATTATAAACCCCAAGCCCTTAACTAAAAATAAAAAACTCACAAATCCTCAAAAGTTCTTATCTTCCAAAACCCTCTTAAGCCTCCATTGAAGGTGAGGTCTTGGATCATGGGCTACGGATGCATACAAATTTCTTCTCCAAATCTCACGGTTTTCATTATGTTAAGGTATGGTACTTCATCCTTGACTCTTCATTCATTCAAGGAACCCATTCAAACACTTTTCAAAAAGGTTTTCAAACTGGAAACTGCTCTATTTTTTACTATAAGCACGAGTCTTGTGTGAAAAAGTTTTAATGAATGTAACATGATATTATTCAATTTTAGTTGATGATTTCAAGGTTAAAAACTCAATGAACCTACGCTCCTTCATTTTCTCAACTTTTGGCCATATAAAGTGGGTTTAATGTGCATGATTTGATAATGTTAGAACTATGGTTTTTCTTATGTTATAATGTAATTTAGCTACTGCCTTAGATTCAAGTTAATGATGTATTGTTGGAGAAATTGAGAAAAAGAGGTGGTAAACGCTTGTATGAAGGGTAAGATTGTTCTAATCTTGCTTAGTTCTTATTGTGAAATGATCATGAGTGCTATGGTCCACTATTGGTGGCGGTGTACATTTGAAGTATATGACTATGTTTAAGTATGTGTACTGTGATTATGTACTTGAAGGCATAGTATGTGAAGAAGGTGATGATTATGTTCCATATGCATGATATATATTACAAAGTGGAGAATGTATATCTTGAAGAGTTTATGTATAAATGAAGTATATATATACATATACATATATATATATATATATATATATATATATATATATATATATATATATATATTATATATATATATATGTATGTATGTATATATGTGAAACATGATAGTTTGTGTTATGATTAATGCAAGATGATTATTATTAGAAATCAATGTCATGCATTATAGGGGTTATGTGAAAGGTGTTCTCACATGTACTCACACACACACTTTGAATGAATGAAATAATGAATTTAATGTCTATGTATGTATGAGAGTTTATTGAAAGGTTTTCTCAATAAGACTCTAAAGAATTAAATCAGGAACTGTAGGGTACACACTCTTCATGAGTGGAGATGAAGTGTCTAGACCAGCACTACTATACCTATAGTATGAAAAGGGGAATTTTGGGGTGAATACTCTTTGTGAGTTGATATGAAGTGTTATGTACAAACCTCACTGTTCCCAAGAGCTTTCTAAGATAGTTGGAGGTTGAATACCCTTAGCGAGTTGAGATATGGTGTTCAAAATTATTCTCTAGGGATAAGTACCCTTTGTGAGTTTAGTAGTGGTTGTAAATGGTAATCCCTTAAACTATAAGTAAATGGATGTTTAAGACTCCGTGGGGGAGTTAAGCTTCGCACAAAGACGATTTGAAAAAATGGTGGGTACACTTCGTGAGTAGAGATGTTGTAATTAATGTACCTCTTGATACGAATACTCATCATTAGTAGAGAATGAGTTACTTAGAAGCAATCTCCTAATCCCTTAACTATACACCTTCAAAGGTGGAGCAATATGAAACCCCATGTAAAGTCTCAATAATGACCCTATCTTAGGCAAGTAGGGATACCTTACCTGGTAGGGGTTATTATCGGGATGCCATGACAAGATCCCATGGTCTATGTCAGTTAATGTATCCCAAATGAATGTTATGAACTAAGTCTTATTAAGAGTGTACTACCTAGGGTACGTAGTTGTATGAGACACTATCTATCGATTGGACAAGTAGACATTTGGAGGGAGTCTTGGTGTGTTCTTATATGAAGATGTATGAATGGGTCATTATATGTTGAAATTAAGCATGATGACTATATCTCTAAGATTAATGAAGTAATGTGCTTTTATGTCTAATGTTTATGAAGTATGATGATTCTATATTTATGTTCGTAAATCATGAGAGTATTATGTCTAATGTTGATGAAATTTATGTTAATGAAGTTATGGATGTGATGTGCTTAGTGTAGGGTGGTTCGTAAGGAGCACTAAGTGGAAGTAGTAGTAGGGGTTGCTAATTTAATATTGCACTAAGTGCAACTTGGGGTTGTCTTGGAGGATGGTTTTATGTTAAGTTCCTAAGTATATGAATGTTTCGTCTAACGTATTTTTATTGGATGTTGACTTGTTGAATTTTAAAGAACTATGCTTATTCTTTATAGCCTTAAAGATCATTTAGGTACGTATTGAAGAGGTTTTATGGGTGGCCTTTTCATGTCTTACTGAAGTGAGTCTTAGGATAACTTTTGACAGGAAGGTTTATGTGATAAATGGTTTACTGAAAATGTGATTATATGTTAAGGTTTAAGAGAGTGTTACTTTATATGGAGCATGGTGACCTATATTATTCTTTATAAGTTGATTCATGGAGGTTTTTATCAAAATAGTATGACTTGTATGTTTCAACTAACATATCCTCTTTTACATGTGTTTTGCATAATTGAATAATTAGTACAATGTTTTTACTAACCCCATAATTTTCTATACTCTATAAGTATAGGATGGAGGCAATTGGATGTTTAGAAGGCAAGGCTTGGGAAGTTGAATCTCTGAAGACTCGGTATTTTCTCATATGTTCGAGGAGATGGTCTATGTTTCTTTAGTTTCTTCTTTAAGTCTCGTATAAGACTTATAATGTATTCTAAGATTTTTAAGATGTCTCGTTATGTTTTATTTTGATAACAAGACCTATACCTTAGTATTTTATAAAAGAGTTCTCTTATTTATATTGTTGTGAAGTGTTTTAATTGTGCACTAATTTTCATATCATATGTAATAGATGATAGCTAAGAGGCTTGTACAAGACCTCTAAAGGGTCAAGTACACCGTGTGACGACTTAAGATTTCTCCCTTCTCCTAGGGTGTATTTGAGGGTCGTTACAAACTTTGCATAAGGGCATAAGGTTTTACGAAATAGTTTAGGGTCTAAAGTCTCACAATCCACATCTAGTAGAGTCTTGTTCATTGGTGTGAGTCGCAACACATCTATGAGCAAGAGGCTATAGGACGATAGAGTTTGACTTTATTTCTTACACTTGTGTCATGCCATAGAGCTTAACTTCTTAATCTATCTACTAATTTGCCTTTTATGGTTGTATTCTCAATATGATTGCTTGGAATGGGTCATGTTGAAAGGTTTAAGGGAGAAAATGTGAGTTTTGATTCCTATGTGGTTTTTGACTAGATGAGTAGATGTGAAGGAGAGTTTAGAAGATTGTGACGTGATGTCATATATGGCTTTGTGTGATCAATGAGATTGAAATTATTATGATGGAAATTTTTGTTGAAGTCTAATTTTATCATGATGAGAGTTATATAGGTAGAATGAAGTCCTTTTTTGGCATAATGACTTATTTTGTAATATATGTGCAATGATAGTAGAAAGTTATGGTGTAGATATGAGGAGTTTTGAGAAATGTGGCTAATATTAAGAGTGGGATGTTTCCCTTTTGAATAAGTCATATTTTTAGTTGCCCCTGTGTTGGATTAAAGTTCTTGTGTAGGCTTATTCCTAATAATGAAGGAAGATAGTATGTTTCAATAGAAAGGTAGTTTTGAGGGTATGTTATCAAATAGTTGTATGTTTTCATGGAAAGGTAGTTTTGAGGGTATGTTATCAAATGGTGGAATCCATATAGGTAGAATGTTGGTTCCCAAATGAATCTACCTTAATGGGTGGAAAGAGAAAAAGTAATTTTTTATTCCATGAGGATGAGTTATGTGGTTCCTAAGAGTTGGATGAGGTGATGTTTATAGGAGTTTGTTTAAGCTTGAATCCAAAGTGGAGGGTGTTATTCTTGACTAGTGAGGTTGATGGTTAGTCTTGATGTTTATAAGTTAAGGTTAGTATCACTTTCCACCTTATGAAAAGATAGTGGGATTTTGAAGTATGAGACCTTGAAGATGCTTGGTAAGGGTCTTAACAAGAATTGATGAAAATGGCTAAAGATCTAATCTGAAATAAACGCCCTGGTAAGTTATAGCTCCTTATGTTGTTTTATTTGCTTTAGATGACTTTACCCTAAGTAGGGGATAATGAGTTAAGTAGTAAGGTAGTTGATATCCTTTTATTCTCCTTCTATTCAAACTCAAGCTTGAGATAGAAATCCTTGATAGTTTTGTTGTGTTTTAGAGTCTTGCATTTAAGTACGAGTTGCATGTCTCCTTATGATATGAGTTTCATTAATGATATGATGTTTTTCATGCTGTTAATGTTATCATGGTTGTATGAGTAAGTTGGTAGTTAATCTATTTGTCCATGATAAAATATGTAGATAATGATATTTGTTTGGTTGATTCAAGTTGTAATAATTATGTGCCAATGTTGATTTTAAGGTTAATGCATGTTAATCTATGAAATGGTATGATGACCATGTCTAATGTTGAAGAAGGTAGTTCCTCCATAAATGAAATGAGAAATGAAGAAGTGAGTGTATTCTTCGAATTGTGGAAATAGTTCTGAATTGGCTTGTATTGCTTAAAATGATCAATTATATGATGTTGTTGTTCCTTGTAAGTTGGAGCATTGACTATGACTGATTTTGTCCATGATGTTATGTTTTATATGCTGCTAGTTGAGTCCTTGATTCCCTGAAAGTGTTTATTGTCATTTGAGGAAGAATGTTTTTCTAAGTGGGGGAGAATGTAACGTCCCTCATAATGAAAAAGTTCTAAATAGGGCTTCACAAGTGTTTCACAAGTTAATATTTTTTATAATATTGAATTTTTAATGTTTGAAGTATGTCTGGTAAGTTTGAAAGTCAAACGTCAAAGAACGACCAAGACTTTGGAAACTAGCATTTTGTGTGTGCTAGTGTGTCCTTGTATGTTGTATGTGTTTTTATGTGTTGTATGAATTCTAAAACTTGTAAAAGACTTTGAATAGGTTAAATGAAGTGTATAAGGTCGAAATGTTCAGGTACGACCCCCCAAGGATCGCTCTAGGGGCCCACAAGGGACCCCACCTTTTACCAAGCAAGCTGCCAAAATGCAGCAACTATTTGTACTAGCAGGGAACCAGTTCGCATCACGTACTTGGTTCACCCATGGACAAAAATCTTTGTCTGGCACGCAGAAACGTCATTGACTGCCCTGTATCCAAATTATTTTCAAAAATCTTGCGGGAGCTGCTCCGTATTGCGGACTTGTTTCCTGACGATAATTTCAAATATTTAAGTGAAGTTTCACTTTTCTAATATGGTCCAATTGATGCAAGGGTGTTTTGGGTATTTTTGGGGTGTGTAATATACTTATTTTAGGTCATTATACACTCATTCCCCCATCATAAACCCCAAGCTCTCAATAAAGAATAAAAAATTACTAAACACTCACAAGTTTTTCTCTTCCAAAATCCTCTCAAGCTTCCATTGAAGGTAAAGGTCTTAGATGTTGAGATAGTGATGGAATGGGTTTCTTTAACTTAGGGTATGGTATTTCATTATTGACTCTTCTTTTATTCAAGGAGACAATAAAAAAACTTTTCAAAAATGATTTTCAAACTCCAAACTCTTCTATTTTTTACTCTAAGAATGGATCTTGCATAAAAAGATTTTAATGAATATAACATAATATTATTCAATGTTAGTTGATAAATTTATGGTTAGAAACTCAATGAACCCATACTCATTTAATTTCTCAACTGTTGGCTTATGAAGTGGGTTTAATGTGCATGATTTGATAATTTTAGAATTGTGGTTTTTCTTATATTACAATGTCATTTAGATATTGCCTTAAATGTTATTTTATGATATATTGTTGATAAATTGAGATAAAAGGTGGTAAAGTCTTGGATGAAGGGTAAGTTGTTCTAATCTTTCTTAGTTCTTATTGTCAAATGATCTTGAGTGGTATGGTCCACCTCTGGTGGTGGTGTTTATTTGATGTATGTGACAATGTTGAACTAGTGCTTCGAATGTGTCTCATCAATTAATTTTTTATTAAAATTGTCAATAACTATGTTTTGAGTCAGTGTCTAATGTTTAGTGGTGTTTGGAAGTCAAACACCCAAGAACGTCCATTATGTTCAGAAGGTATGCATTAGAAAGTGCTTGTGTTTCCTCATGCATTTTAGTGAGTCTTACGTGTTCGTTTTAGATGTAATTGATGTGGGATGATAGTAAGACCTAGATGAACATGTTTTGAGGTTTTAAAAATGGGTACGACTCTACCTAGGACCTATGATGGGCACTAGAAAAGGACCTCGTCTTTTGGCAGGATGCTCACAAGCAGTGACCAACAGCCACAAGGGACGATTGTTTGTCAAACGAAGGCCCGTCGTCCAAGGGCGTCGATTGGAACTGAAATGTATTCAATGCCTACTAAATATGTATCCTCAGACCCAATAGACTGACCCTGTCAAAGGGGCGTCGACTGGGCGACAACCCATCACTAAATGGGCCTAGGTGGTGCCCGTAAAGCTGTCAATAATCTGCCAAGGCTTGGGGTGTTTTGTATATTCACCCCAAGTCTTTTGTGAACCATGGATGATTATTTTAGGGTCTTTTAGTTATATTAAGAGGGTTAAAACAATAAGATCTAATTTTAGACTTCATTTTCAAAAACCCAAAACCCTCCCTCAAGAACGACTCTCTCAAAACCCAATAGAAGCTTGAACTCAAGGAATGGCTAGAAGGGGCTGGTTGTGGATGTTTCTTCATAAAAAATTCATAGGATTATTCTCATTACAGTATGGTAGTCATCCTTAAACTTCCTTTCATTCAAGGATTCACTTTTAAATGATTTCAAAAAGGGTATCAACTTCAAACTTCTTTATTCCTTGACTCTAAGTATGTGTCTTTGAATGAAAATATTTTTCATGATTAAAATGAGTTGTTCATAGTATTAAATGATGACTTTAATTTCATAACCCCAATGAAATTATATTTAATCTTTTATCAACTTTTAGCTTATGAAATGGGTTTAATGAGTATGATTAGCGAATGTTAGAAATATGTTATTTTTCTTATTATATTGTATATTATCTACTGTCCTAAGGGATATTTTATGATGAATTATTAAAGAACTTGTGAATGGGTGGTGAAATCATAGATGAATGGTAAGTTCGTTATATTGTGTGGTTCTTATTGTGAAATGATCTTGGGTTGTATGATCCACCTTTGGTGGCGGTGTTTACTTGAAGTATATGAATGTGTATTTACATGTTTAATGTGAGTATGGATATGAAGGCATAGTACGTGACGTAATGTGATGGTGATGATGTTCTTGTTTGTGTGCTTTATGAAGCTTGAAAAGGTATAGTTGTAGAGGCTTTGTCTATATGAGGTACTGGTATATGTGAAGCATGTTAAAGTGAGTAAAATGATGAATGAATATGTAAGCATTTATAGAAGTCAATGTTATGAAAATGTTGATTATGTGAAAGGTGTGATCACATGTACACACACGATCACACTTTGAATGAATGAATAAGTGAAGCTAAAGAGGGTGAGCAACAAAATGAGTTTCAGGGTGAACACTCTACGTAAGTTGAGATGAACTATTTTGTAGCAACCTCACTATTCCTAAGAGCTTTCTAAGATATGTTGTAGGTTGGATACCCTTCGTGAGTTTAGATATCGTACTGCAATGTAACCTCTAGGGACAAGTACACTTTGTTAGTTGAGATTTGGTGCTAATTAGCTATCCCTTAACCTATAGTAATCAATGTTTAAGACTCCATGGGAGTTATTCATAGAACCGAGAGGATTTGAAGAAGGGGTGGGTAGACATTGAGAGTAGAGATGTTGTACCCAATGTACATTTTGATATGAGTACTTCCCGTCAGTAGGAAATGACTTACTTAGAAGAAATCTCCTTGTCCATTAACATGCGCCTGCATCGGTGTAGATATTGGACAATCAACTTAAAGGCAAAGAGAATGACCCTACCCTAGGTAAATGGGGATCCCTAATCCTATAGGGGTTAATATCGGGATTCCATGTCTAGCTCTCATTGTCTATGTTATTGAAACCTATCCCCGACAAAAGAATGTAATTAACTAAGTCTCCTAAAGAGTGTACTACTTAGGGTAGGTGGTTGTATAAGACGCTTTTTATCCATTGCACAAGTAGACACTCGAAAGGGGAGTCTTGGTGTGTCTTTGTTTTAATGTATGAATGTGTTTTCATGTAATGAAATTATGTTATTGCATTAATTTCTAATGTTAAGAAAGCTTGTAGATGTTACCTCTTCTATTATGAAGTTTATGAATGGTTAATTGGTGTACTAAACCTCATGGAATCCTGAAGAAGCACAAAGTTGGAGTAGTAGTATGGGATGCTATTCTCACATTTCACATTGTGTAACTTGTAAGTGCACTTGGGGAAAGGCAATTATGTGAAGCCCTTAATACATGAATTTTCTTATAATGTCTAGGTATTGAGTGTTGATTTGTTTCTTGTGCGAGGTAAGCCTATGGTTGGTAGTCTTAATGACCACTTAGGCGTGTATTAAATGGGGTGTATGAGAATTTCCTTCATGTCTTACCTTAGTGATTCTTAGGATAACTTGGTCAGGGAAAATTCAAAGGAAAGAAGTTAAGTTTGTTTTGGTATGAATATGGGTCATTGTAAGTCACTTGGGTTCACTGTAAAGTTAATTGCTTAACTGTAAAAATATGTTTTGGTCCAAAAATCATGCGATTTATATTTTATGTAATAAATGATAATTCTTAATCTATTTTACTTCTAAATTCATGAAGGTTTTACTTAATTGGCATGAAAGCACGTTTCTACTAAAATATCCCTTTTCGCATATTTTTGCATATGTCATTCTTAGTACATTGTTTGTAAAAAACCCATACTTTTCTATTCTGTGTATGTATAGGTTGGAGGCTATAAGAAGTCTAGAAGTCAAAGCTTAAAAATCGAATCTCTCAAGACTCGGTATGTACTTATATATTCGAGGACATAGTCTATGTTTCTTAATTTCTATTATTAAGACTTATTATTTATTTCTTTCAATATATAGGGCGTAGTCCCTAATATATTTGTGTCATGTCTTTTAGTTGTCTTGCGATGACTAGATTTATCTTTAGTATTTATAAAAGATATTTCCTTTTTATTATAATTGTCGTGAAAAGTTTTAATTCCTAACTACTTTTCATTTCTTATATAATGAATGACATCAAATGTATAGTACAAGACCTAGGAAAGGTCAAGTACACAATTGTCCGACCTAAGGCTTACCCTAACTTCTAGGAATACTTTTGGGTCGTGACATATTTGGTATCAGAGCATATGTTTATGGGAAATAGATTAGGGTCTAAAGTCTCACAAGCCACGTCTAGTAGAGTCTTGTTCTTTGGTGTGAGTCGCGGCACACCCATGAGTGAGAGGCTATAGGACGATAGAGTTTCACTGTGTTCATTACTCTTATATTGTTCCATAGAACTTCACTCCATAAGGTGTCTATCTTCTTTACCCTTGTTCAGTGGTCTTCTAGATATGATTGCTTTGAAGGGGATATTTTTCTATGTTTGAAGGAGAGAAAAGTGAGTTTTTATGCTTATGGTATTTTTGTGGCTAGAAGAGTAGATGTAATGGTGAGTTTTCAGGATTGTGATGTGGTGATGCAATTGATGGTTATGTGTGATTTATGAGATTGGAAGTATTATGATGTGATATTGTATGGTGATGTATTTCTAAGCATGGTAAGAGTTAAAATGGTTGAATGAAGTCCTTTTAGAGGAAATGAGTTATTTTATTATTGTGTACAATGATAGTAGAAGAACTAAGGTATAAATTTGAGGAGTGTTGAAAGAATGTGTTAATGTTATGAGAAAGAAGGGATTTTAATCCATGAGTTGAGATATGTGATGCTTAAGAGTTGAGTAAGGTGATCCTTAAGGGTGTTGCTCTGGATTGAAATCTAAGAGGAGGGCATTATGCTTGATTTATAAGGTTGATGTTTAGTTTTTTATGTGCATGAGTTAAGGGTATTATTAGTTCCTACCTTATGAGAGGTATAATCGTATTTTGATGTATGAGACTTTGAAGATGGCTTTACGGTAAGTGGGAGAGAATGAGTTGAGTAGAAAGGTAGTTGATATTCTTGTCTTTCCTTCTATTTAAATTCAAGCTTTAGACCTAAGTACTTGATATTTTGGTAATGATTGAGAGTCTTGCACAGTAGTATGAGTAACATTTGTCTTTATGTTATGAGTTCCGTTGATAGTATAATGTTTTGTATACTCTTGGTGATATTAAGAATACATTGGAAGAATTGGTAGTCAACCTATATTTCTCATGTTAAGATGTGGCTAGTTATATTGCTTAATTTCTTCAAAGTTGTTTTGACAGGTTATAATGTGAGTTAGTATGATTTTGTCTCTCATGTTTTCATACCTTCAAGTTAAAATTGCTTAAAATATGAAGTATTCAATTTTTAGCATGTTTCACTACTAAGGTTTTCGCTTTCACCGTAAAGAAGTTCAAACATTTGACAAAATTGCATTTTTATGAATAATGGTTTCAATGTGTGTTGAAATTATGTATATGAGGATGTCTAAGGTTGAATAAGGTAGTTCTTCCATCAATGAAATGAGAATGATGAAGTATGTGTGCACTTTGAATTGTGGAAATTGTTCCAAATTGCTATGTTACCTAGAGTGCCAATAGATATGTAGTTGTGTTCCTTGATAGTTGGTGCATTAACTAAGAATGTTTTTACCTTAATGATATGTGTTAAATTATTCTAGTTGATTCCTTCATATCCTTAAAGAGTTTAGTGTCATTAGAGGAAATATGTTGATTCAAAAGGGGGAGAGCATAACGTCCCTAAAATGAAGTAGGTTGAATTAGAGATTTGCTTGTGTCTCATGAGTTAATTTTTTTTTTAAAATTATGAATAATGATGTTTCCAACCAGTTTCTAAAGTTTGGTGATAGTTGGAGGTCAAACGTCCAAGAAAGTCCATGACGTTAGGAAGGTACATCTTAGAAAGTGCTTGTGTATCCTACGTGTTTTAGCGAGTCTTACATGTTCGTTGTAGGTGTAATTGATGTAGGATGATCCTAAGACCGAGATGACTATGTTTAGGGGTTCAACGTCTGGGTACGACTCTACATAGGACCCACGATAGGCCCTATAAAAGGACCTCGTGTCTTTGGCAGGATGCTACAAAGCATTGACCAACAACGGCCACAAGGGATAGATCGTTGGTCAAATGACGGCCTGTCGACATTGGGCGTCGATTGGACTTGCAAGGTATGCAAGGCCTACTAAATATGGAGCCTTAGACCCAATAGACAGACCCCGTCAAAGGGGTGTCGAGTGGGCGACGACCCGTCACTAATGGGGCGTAGCTGGTGCCTGTAAAGATGTCAATAATCTCCCAAGGCTTGGGGTGTTTGGTAAATTCACCCAAAGTTTTTTTGTGAACCATGGATGATTATTTAGGGTCTTTTAGGTATATTAAGAGGGTACAAACACTAAGATCTAATTTTAGACTTCATTTTCAAAAACCCAAAACCCTCCCTCAATAAAGAGTCTCAAAACCCAGTAGAAGCTTGAACTCAAGGAAGGGCTAGAAGGGGCTGGTTGTGGACGTTTCTTCATCAAAAGTTCATGGGTTTATTCTCATTGAAGTATGGTAGTCATAATTGAACTTCCTTTCATTCAAGGGACCACTTCTAAATGATTTCAAAAAGGGTTTCAATTTCAAACCTGTTTGTTCCCTGACTCTAAGTATGAATCTTTGTGTGAAAATGTTATAATGATTAAAATGAGTTGTTCTTAGTATTAAATGATAATTTTAATGTCAAAACCCCAATTAAACCATATTTATGATTTTATTAACTTTCAGTTTATGAAATGGGTTTAATGAGTATAATTAGAGAATGTGAGAAATATGTTTTATGGTTATATTGTATTTTAGATACTGACCTAAGGGCTATTTTATGATGAATTATTGTAGAACTTGTGAATAGGTGGTGAAAGCATGGATGAACGGTAAGTGTGTTATGTTGTTTAGTTCTTCTTGTGAAATGCTCTTAATTGGTAGTGTCCACCTTTTGTGGAGGTGTTTACTTGATGTATATGAATGTGTAATTACATGTGTAATGTTTGTATGGCCATGAAGGCATAGTATGTAACAACCATAAAAATGTTTATGCTAAGTAATACTTAATCTGTCTAGAATGCATACGATTAGACCGGCTTCACATGGGTTGATACGTGTAGAACAAGATCTCTGAATCCTTACAACTTCCAAGAAAACTAAATTGGAAATTTAGTTGAGCTAGTAAAGGTTGGTTCCAACCATTTAGGGCTCCCGAATCTGAAGATTTACCCCGATGAGTCTTTACTAGACTGAAAAAGGAGAAATCTTAAGTTTGGAGGTCTAGGGGTAAAATGGTCTTTATTCAGGATAAAGGGTAGTATCTTAATGACTTTAAATATATTATTAAATATTTAATTAATAAGTTGGAGGGGTATCTGCGGGAGAGAGGGCCAAAAATTGGCTTTTATAGTGAAGTCTTGCTCCACCCGGGTTCGAACCTAGGTGGAAGCAATGAATTAAATTTGTTTTACTTTAAGTTTGTAAATTCATGTAATTATATTTATTATTTATTATTTGATTTAAAATAAAAGGGAAATCCTATTTTTATCATTTAATAAATACCTTATTTGACTAAGTCCTAAACTAGACTTCTAAGCCTAATAAAACTCTCACTCTCTCACGTCTATTTCCTCAACATTCACGATCATTCGCTCTTCCCATTCACATTTCTCTATTCCAAATAGCATTAAATAAGACAAAATTTACCAAGGTTCTTCAAACTTGAAGAACTCACATGAAAATACAAGAAAATTAATTGTTAATCAATCATGTATGGAAAGAGAAGGATTTCCATCGAGTGGGGTGTTGAACTATCGGTGTTGGACGTGTGTTTGGAAAATTTTTTGGGCATCAAGTCGAGGTTTGAACATCAAAAATTTAAGGGTTCTCTTCTCTATTGGTCCCTTCCCAAGAGACCCCTAAGGTTCAGTATAATTAATCCGAAAACTAGGGGTGTTCCCCGTCGCATCTCGCTGTCACTAGCTCTCAATGATTCGTAGGTTGGATATGTTTGCTGGTAGATATTAGGTGTGTGTTGTGTTTTTGTAATGAATCTGTTCATGTATGTTTGTTTGAAATCGTATGAAGGATCACCTATGTGATCTGAAACAATGTATACGTGTATGCTATGTGTAACATGATATATGCCTCAGTTTCAAGGCTCTAAAATGTGATGTTAGTTATTTGTATTTCATGTACACGTGCTTATGTAAATCGTGATGTTCATAAGTTATGTAAATATGCTGATTTGAGTGCAATTCTTTGTCGAATGAAATCTCAAAAATGCACCTAAAGAACTCACTAAAACCTAGTTAAAACGTCTAAACATTTAATGTTAAAGAAGTGAGAAAATAGGCTGCAATAATTTGCAACATCTTGTGACTGAGTTTCGGCCAAACTAAGGACATTTTATTTCTATGAAAAATCGAATTAAAATATATGATATCACCGGGGATTGAACCCATGACCTACCCATGTTAAAATAATTGAAATAAGATGAGAAAAAAGGGTATGTGACATGTGGGGTTCGAACCCATGACCTTTCCTGGGAAAAGAATTATGAAAAAAGAAATGAGAGGAGTGGGATTCGAATCCACCACCTCTCATATAACTTAAGAAAGTTAAAAGAAAAATAAAGGGTGAGGCGCGTGGGAATTGAACCCATGACCTCTAGGAGAACCAAGGTAAATTAAAGAGAAGAAATTAAAGTGGGGCTGTGGGGGTTCGAACACACATCCCCTCGGCCAAAGGAGAGAAATTCAAAGAAATCTAAACTAAAAGTAAATGAGGTTATGGGGGTTCGATCCCATATTCTCTCAGTCCCATTGAGCGAAAAACTAAGAGAAAATGGGAAAGCAAAATGAAGGCGTTCGGGCTCGATCTTTGATCCCCAAGGCGCATGGATCAAATCAAAATGAATAATAAAATGTAAGTGTTTTCTAAGGATTTTAAAACCGGGCTTCCTTGTCCAAATCCCGTATGATACATAATTCATACGTGAATTAAATATTCAAGAATAATGCTGCCAACTTAGATAGAAATCAAGATATTGGCATACATACAAGATGCATAAGTCTTGTACCACATAATTTTAGGAAGATATGAATCACTTAAACAAACTATGAATGAAGCCTCATGGCTTGTATTTATAGACCCATAAGTTTAGCATATGTTTAAAAATAAGTGAATCTAAGATGTATGTAATAAAATGATTAAATGAACAATGAAATGATGAAATGAACAATGAAATGATGAAACCCTAGAAGGGTTAAGTAAGAGTGTGAAACACACTAAATGGCCAAGTGCATTAGCATATGGTGAAATGAACATTCATGTAAAAAGGGTTAGTAATTATTTAGAGAAAATTTGCTAATGTTAATGATTTGGTGAGAACATGATATGAGGCTAATATAAAACATGAGAGCAATCTCAAATGAGCGTAAGTAAATGTTACCAAAATAAAGTCACCTATGAGAGTGTAAAGTTAATGAAGAGACCAGTCTTTATGAACACTCTAATGAAAGTATTGAGATCAATATATACTTAATACTAATTCTAAGATCATAAATCATCTATTTAGACATGATGTCCTCATACTAGAAGTCAACTTTCATTACATATGAATTTAATATAATGAACTTATACTGAGCACCGATAAACTATCTATGAGCGCTGATGCCTTCTTTTGGGAAGGGCAGAAGTTCACGTATCTTTTATGAGATAAGAATGGAGGCATGCCGGGTATGGGTTTCCTTATGTATCCTAGTTATTGAACCTATATTGCCAATATAGGGATCTAGCGGGGTTCAATTAACATGTATGCTAGCATGTTTCGGGTCACTTTGGCCGACACTGGATTTCATGATGCTCACATCATCTATGTCGGTTAAAGTTAAAGTTCCCAATGAATGAATAAACCCAACCTCAAATGATGCACATAATGAAATAAATGATACAAAAGGTGTTAGGATAGGATAATCAAGAGGTAAGGTAGACTCAAGTAATGACACTAGGTCATTCTTGATCATTGCATAGCAAACCCGATGAAAGTCTTAAGCTACATCCTAGGTGTAGCTTGTGTTCACACAAGCCTATGAATAAAATCAAATGAAGAACGTATGAATGAATGAAGCAGACTCTGTGTTTGCTATAGAAGGCTCCGTAGTTGAGGTCCCATATGTTGAGCCCTCATTTTGGAAAGTCTTGTGTCAAGTCCATCATTCCAAGGTCTAATGGCATATGAACAAATGATATGAAAAATGTTATGTGCTATATGCAATATGGTATGTGCTATGTTAAAGATGTTATGTGTTGTGTGCAATACATTAATTATGATGATGCATGATACTCTTATGGCATGACTTTCCTAATCCAAATTTTGAAAGCACACTCCGTTTCATAATCAAAATTTGGAAAGCTCACTCACGTTCCTAATCCCAATTTGGCAAGTCCACTGACTTGACTTTACATAATCATGTTGTTAGTAAAGAGATATTCTTACTCATGCATGTCCTTGGTGTGTGCTTTCATTTACCCATACTTAGTACAAGTGTGTACTAATCCCATAAAACTCTATATTTTTAGGTGCAGGCACAGGTGGAGGGTAGAGCTTATAGGTTAACGTTGCAACTATCGTGATGTGGAGCTTTCATCCGGACTTGGTAGGACCTCATGCTTTCGAGGTTGTCTACCATTATTATCTAGATTATATGTAGGTTTTATTGAGTGGAGAATGTTCCACTAGTGTTTCTTTCAACTTTCATTTCAGACTTTGTATTGGTTCCATTTTTGGCAAGAATACGTTTAATGCAATTATGAAATATTTCTTTCATTTGATTACCTCTATATTAGATGGTTGATTTGTGAACTCCGATGATGTTAAGTTTAAAATGTTTAGAATGAAATAAGAAACAAAAAGTTCAAATTTTCTTCTAAATTTAACCTAGATGAAGTAAGAATGACGTATGTAGGCTTGTCTACAACCTATGATAGGTCAACGACGCCGGCCTCATCTGGGTCTAGACTCCTGTCGTGACATAGTATGTGAAGTAAAGTGATAATGATGATGTTCTTGTTAATGTGATTTATGAAGCTTCAAATTGTATGATTGTAGAGGGTACGTCTAAATGAGGTACTTGTATATGTGAAGCATGTTAGAGTGCATAATATGATTAATGAATATGTAAGCATGTTTAGAAATAAATATTATGAAAAAGGTGATTATGTGAAAGGTGTGTTCACATGTACACACGCACTTAGACTTTGAATGAATGAATGAATGAAGCTAAAGAATGTGAATGAAACGGGGAATTTTGAGGTTAAAACTCTTGGTGAGTTGATATGAAGTGTTTAGTAGCAACCTCACTATTCCCAAGAGATTTCGGATGTAGGTTTGAGTTTGGATACCATTCGTGAGTTGAGATGTGATATTCAAATGAAACCTCTAGGGATAAGTTTCCTTCGTAAGTTGAGATGTTCTAATAATTATCTATTCCTTCACCTATAGTAATAAATGTTTAGGACTTTGTGGGGGGTTATGCTTATCATTTAGAGGATTTGAAGTAGGGTTGGGTAGATTTTGTATGTAAAGATGTTGTACCCAATATACCTCTCGAGATGAGTACTCCTTGTTCGTAGGGAATGACTTACTTAGAATCAATCTCCTTATCCATTACCATGCACCCGCATAGGTGTAGCTATTGGACAATCAACGTAAAGCCTAAGAAAATGACCTTACCCTAGGTTAGTGGGGATCCCTCATCCGATAGAGGTTAATATCAGAATTTCCTTTCTAGCTCTTATGGTCTATGTATGTTAAAGCTATCCCCCACAAATCAATGTAATGAACTAAGTCTCCTAAAGAGTATACGACTTAGGATAGGTGGTGGTATGTGATGATATTTATCCATTTCACAAGTAGACACTCAATAGGGGAGTCTTGGTGTATATTTGTCTTAATATATGAATGTTTTATCATGTATTACAATGAAGTTATCTGACTTAATGTCTAATGTTAAGAAAGTATGTTAAAGTTACGTTTTGTATAATGAAGTTTATGAATTGTGAATGTGGTGTACCTAACCTCATGGAATCCTTAAGGAAAACAAAGTGGGAGTAGTAGTATAAGATGTTGTTCTCATATTGCACTATGTGTAACTTGTCAGTCCACTAGGGGAAGGTCACTTATGTGAAGTCCTTAATGCTTTAATGTTATTCTAATGTATAGTCATAGAGGGTGGACTTGTTTCCCATACGAGGTAAGCCTATGGTTGGTAGTCTTGAGGATTACTTTGCTGTGTATTGAAGGGGGTGTATGTACAGTTCCTTTATGCGTTACCTTAGTGAGTCTTAGGATAGCTTGGTTACGGAAACTTCAAAGGAAAGATTTTCAATGAGTTTTTGTATGAACATGGCATTGTAAGTCACTTTGGTTCATTGTAAAGTTACTTGGTTTACTCTAATAATATGTTTTGATCCTAAAATCATGGGAGTTCTATTTTAGGTAATAAATGATGATTCTTATGCTATTTTAATTCTAAATTCATGAAGGTTTTACTTAATTTGCCCGAAAGCTTATGTCTACTAAAATTCTCCTTTTCGCATGTTTTTGCATATGCCATACTTAGTACATTGTTTGTACTAACCCCATACATTTCTATACTCTATAAGTATAGGTTGGAGGTAAGAAGAAGTCTATAAGGCAAAGCTTGGGAATCAACTCTCTCAAGACTCGGTATGTCCTCATAGATTTGAGGAAATAATCTATGTTTCTTAGTTTCTATTATTAAGACTTATTATGTAGTTCTTTCATTGTAAAGGGTTGTGTTCCTAGGAATATTTATGTCGTGTCTTTATGTTGGCTTATGACAATGAGACTACTCTTTAGTATTTATAAAAAAAATATTTCTTTAGTTTAATTGTCATGAAAAGTTTTAATTCTGCACTACTTTTCATTTCTTATGTAATGAACGATAGCGAATGACTAGTACAAAGACCTCAGGAAGGTCAAGTATGCAATTTTCCAGCCTAAGGGTTACCCTAAATTGTAAAGGGTACTTTCAGGTTGTGACACTTTGTTTAACTATGTGTATTGTGCTTATGGCATTGAAGGCCTAGTATTTGAAGAAGGTGATGTCTATGATGTATATGCATGATATGTATTAGGAAGTGGAGAATGTATATCTTTAATAGATTATGTCTAAATGAAGTATATGTATATGTGAGGCATGATAGTGTGTGTTAGAAGAATGGAAGGTGATTATGATTAGAAATCAATGTCATGCATTACAGGGGTTATGTGGAAGATATTCTCACATGTACTCACACACACATTTTGAATGAATGAAAGAACGAAGTTAATGGCTATGTATGCATGAGAGTCTACTGAAAGGTTTTATCATTAGGACTCTAAAGAATGAAATGAGGAATTGTAGGGTAGACACTCTTCATGAGTGGAGATTAAGTGTCTAGACCATCCCTACTATACCTATAGTATGAAAAGGGGATAACACTCTTAGTGAATTAAGATGAAGTGTTTAGTAGCAACCTCACTATTCCAAAAGCTTTCTAAGATAGTTTGAGGTTTTATACCCTTGGTGAGTTGAGATGTGGTGTTCAAAATTAACCTCCAGGGACAAGTACCATTTGTGGTTTGAGTAGTGGTACTAAATGGTAATCCCTTAAAATATAAGTAAATGAATGTTTAAGACCCCGTGGCGGAGTTATGCTTCGCACAATGATGGGTACACTTTGTGAGTAGAGATGTTGTATCCAATGTACCTATTGATATGAGTACTCCTCGTTAGTAGAGAATGAGTTACTTAGAACCAATCTCCTAATCCCTTACCTATGCACCTGCAAAGGTGGAGCGATTTAAAACCCCATGTAAAGTCTCAAGAATGACCCTATCTTAGGCAAGTAGGGATCCCTCTTCCGGTAGAAGTTAATACCTCGATTTCATGTCGAGCTCTCATGGTTTATGTCGGTTAAAGCTATCCCCCATAAATGAATTTTATGAACTAAGTCTTTTTAAGAGTCTACTACTTAAGGCAGGTAGTTGTATGGGAAACTTTCTATTTATTGCACAAGTAGAAATTTGGAGGGAGTCCTCGTGTGTTCTTATATGAAGATGTATGAATGGGTAATTATATGATAAAATGAAGCATGATGACTATATATCTAAGGATAATGAAGTAATGTGCTTTTATGTCTAATTTAATGAAGTGTGTTGATTCTATGTCTTTGTTCATGAATATTGAGGGTCTTATGTCTAATGTTGATGAAAGTTATGTGAATGAAGTTATGGATTTTATGTGCCTAGTCTACGGTGGTTCCTAAGGAGCATTAAGTTTAATTAGTAGTATGGGATGCTACTTTCACATTGCACTAAGTGTAACTTGGGGGTTGTCTTGGAGGATTATTTTATGTGAAGTTCCTATGAGTAAGAATGTTTTCTCTAGTGTCTTTAGTACTGGATGTTTACTTGTTGAGTTGTAATGAACTATGCTTACCTTGTAAGCCATAAGGATCATTTACGTATCGATTGAAGAGGTTGTACCGGGGGCCTCTTAATGTCTTACTTAACTGAGTCTTAGGATAACTTTGTATAGGAAGGTTTATGTGATAAATGCTTTATTGTAAATGTGACCATATGTTAAGGTTTAAGAGAGTGTTACTTTATATGGAGCATGGTGACTTATATTGTTGTTTATAACTTGATTCATTGAGTTGTTTCATCAAAATAGTATGACTTGTATGTTTCAACTAAAATGTCCTTTTTTACATGTGTTTTTGCATAAGGCCATACTTAGTACAATGTTCTTACTAACCCCATACTTTTCTATAATCTATAAGTATATTTTCGAGGCAAGTTGAAGTTTATAAGGAAAGACTTGGGAGGTTGACTCTCTCAAGACTCGGTATGTCCTCATATATTCGAGGACATAGTCATGTTTCTTTAGTTTTTTTCTTTAAGACTTGTATAGGACATATAATACATTTCTTTCAATGCAAAGGGACATCTCCCTAAGATATTTATGATGTGTCATAAATTTGGGTTGTGGAGATGAGACTTATCCCTTAGCATTTCAGAAAAGAGTTTTCTTATTTATACTGCTGTTAAAAGATTCACATTACTTTTCATATCTTATGTAATGAATGATATCTAAAAGTCTTGTACAAGACATCTGAAGGCTCAAGTACGCCATGTGAAAACTCAAGATTTCTACCTTTTTCCTTTTGTGTACTTGTGGGTCTTTACATGCATAGTTGGTTCTTCAAGTGCATGACAAGAATCTTAAGATATATTTTCTTCGCAGACTTAGAACATTGGATGAGTAAGATACATCTCAAGGGAAGTTCCAAATGATATAACACTATTCTCTCCTGATCCAAAAATCTTATATGACCTCAAATATCTCGAGATCAATTTACCTTCCTTTTCTGTTAAATCACTTTGTGCCTTTTATGGAAAGATTCCAAGGAAAATTTGGTCCTCGAGTATTTACTCCAAATATCCTTTTATGTTTTTATGATTTTCATCCTCTTTAACTATGAGCAACTTCTATCTAACTAGTTGAACCTTGTACATTACAAAGCTTGATTCAAAATCCTAATACATTATCCTCATCAAATCTGAAGTATCTATTAGGAGAACATAATTACATAACAGACGCAACTTCATATAGAGAATTCTGAGTGGTTGACCGGAAGTCATATTTTTATAGGATAATTTTTCCAAGGGTAAGTATAGGTACCAATAACATTATTGAATTTTGAAAACAAGCTCTTAACATATCCTCCGAGATTTGTACATTACATTTGAAAGGCAAGACAGTTTATAGATGAAGCGCAACACAAAAAAGCACTAGTAACTCCTTTCAATTTCCATCCTTGAATCTTAAAAGCTAGTAGTAGTCATGTTAGTTCCCTTTACTAACCTTTAAAATGTTCACAAGTCAGCCACTAGAAATGAAGTTAGCAATATCATTATTTATATGTTTCCACCAGTACACTTGCTTCCGGTTTCTTAGTAGATCTAGGATCTACAATGTATTAAGAGTCAAATTTTCTTACAGAATAACCTCTATCACATCATCTGTGTTTGATTTTCATAATTCTTATCACACTAAACCACTTTCTCCAAAGGCGACATAACTGTCAATAATCATATCTATGTTTTTACTCACTATAACCTAACATCAATATTTCACATAATTCTAATCCTTGTATTTAGTGATCTCGATGTGCTCTACCAATAAAAACATGGCTTGAACACAAGTCAACAATGTGTCTAAATTTATCACACTAATATTACATTCATACCCTCGAGTGTGTACACATATTAAGTAAAAATTATATTCTTAAGTGTTATATGTCAACTAGCTCATGAATTTGCTTCTACATGCATTTGCCTTAACATTGCCACTTTTTAGATGAAAGCGAACAGTAAGTTTTTACAATCCTCATGTTGTTTCCTCTGGTGGGGTAAGTTGAAGAATTAAATCTTTCTGAAAAACATAAATACAAATCTTGTTACATTTGGTGAACACCACGTATATGCGACTGGCGGCGTCTTGCTCTTAGCGGACTCAGACAAGCCCTTAGCGTTCTTCAAAACATGTCATCAGTTAAAATTTATGGAAAAATTAAAAAATATCATACTTATGTACATATTGAGGTATACTTATACCTTTACTTGTAGCAACATGTTAACATACATACATTATTATAACACTTGTCTCACATAAAAACCATCTAAAGAGTATAAGTTGAACTTAGTCAATAAAATGTCAAGATGCCATATAAGCCTTACTACAATAGAATCCAAAGAACATAAACGAAATAAAGAGAATTCTTAAAAATTACTAAAGTCTTCATAAGCTAGACTAGCGAAAAGATAGCATCCCCGAACATGAGGACCTACCAACACTTGGAGAAAGAGTTCAAAGCTTTTGTAGTCGACCTTCTTAACCTTATACGGCCGGACCCTACAAATGTAGTAATATAAATAAGTGGTTAGTAGACAAACATGTACTAAGTATGAGTATATCCACATAAGAATTTATGGACATGCATGAAAAGGGACATTTATATTGGTAATCATGCTAAGTCATTTCAAAACCTTTAGTGCATATACAATTGAGCATATACAAGATAAGGATCACAATCAACATAAAGCATGGTCATAGTCAAAGACATAATATCATAAAGTAATTAGGACTTCATATTCAATAGTACATATCAACATAACATGCAAAACACTTACCAATTATATTATCCAAAGTCTACAAGTGCAATGATCTTATGAAGCCCCATAACCCCACATAACCAAGTAAACAAGATATGAGACAATAAGTAAAACTTTGCTTCATACAACATATATCATCAGTAGTCATCACCACATATAACAATATAGACGAATAACATTCTTATCAACATAGACAACATCATACATCATAAGTATTGTAAATTTCATATCATCTTATTGCATAAGAACAATATCCTAGGACTTCCATTAGACTCAACTTGTGAAAAGTCTAGGTAGAGTCCAATAGCCCTACCTATACTAAGTAACTCCCCAAGTAACCTTAGTCAATGTTCATTTACTTGTCTTTCATTTTGCATGAGGCAACAATCGCCTTAACCTACATTATACCATGTGAGCTAAACATAGAATCCTGTGTCATGAAAATCCACAGTGAAAGAAATTGATCTATCGACCAAAGTAAACATGGCATAGCTTTCTGAATGGATCAACTAGCTAGCATGCTATGGTGGTAACATAGTTCAAGAACTAGGATATATATTAGACACCCATAGTTCCACATTATATGGAAGCCTATATCTCATGAGAGATATTGTGAACCTACCTATAAACTAGGGAAGGGACACCTCTCATATCTAGTGCATTGGTGCTAAGCTTAAGTCATTTTGTGAATAACCTTTAAGTCATAATTTAATCATAAATATTATCATAAGTCATAGGATCTTAACTCCTTACATATACATTATCATAAGCTCTTTAGGTTTAGATGAGAACTTCCTTTCATCATAACCCTTCATTTGTGAGATTAACATATTATAATCATAGTGCGTAATGCAGACAAGATAAATGTCATCACTTGCATTATCATATCCTTATAATGATCTCACATGTAACATATTCATAGCCCAACATATATACATGGCATCATCATACATACTTCAATAGAATTGTAAAATCATTTATAGTCTAACATTAATATTATAGAGTAGTCACGACATTAGGAGACTTACCTCTTGCTTCCAAGAACTTTTATCAAGGATTAATGTTCAATACATAACAATCATCCAACAACATAGTTAAATACCAATAACATAACAAATACAAAGCCATCAAGTCATATACACGAGCAATTCGTAGTTAAGGATAAGGGAAACAGTCATTTAAGAGTTCATTCAAGTCATAGTTCCTATCCCAACGTTTATAAGTTATCAAGTAGTAGATATATCCCAATCGAAACCATCATATATAGGAGGAACATGCTTCAAACAAAACGAAAACAAGTCAAATAACTAACAATACATATTTAATTAACAATAGAAAATCATTATGTTTCATCAAAAATCATAAATCTAGAGTAAAAACCCTAGGAGTTTAATTCTTGAAAACAACCTTTGAAAGGGCCTCTTAGGGAAAGGAATCCCAAGAGTGAAAAACCTATACCTTATTGACGAATAATCCATGAACTTCGATTGAAAAACTTGAAGTATTCGTCTTCTTCCTTAAGCTTTTCTTGTTATTCAATGGAGTTCGGAAAGGAGAGCGTTCTTGAGAGATGGGAGGAATTCATCTGATCTGATTTGGACTATGTAAAAGTAATCTAAAACTAAACTAAAATAATTATAATGCCTTCCGATATAATACCCAAAAGACCCTTCACTTAAATGGGTCTTTTTGTGAAGTTAAATTACGTAAAATAGGACTTTAATGAATCTGGGAAGTGGCTGCGTGTCGTGGGGTAATTCCAAGTTCCTTTTTTATGAATTTTAGGTCGAGTCTGTGAGCGTCGTGTAAGAACCAAATCACGACGCTGACACCCAATTCTTACTTCTGAAAATTGCTTGAGGCAGTAGGACTCATGTAGGTGCCGCACCGCACAACAACACATCAAAATCTGCCTGCTCACAGGCTGCTTTGACAGCTTGCCTGCCCATGTTGGGGTCCTCCTCAATGACCATTCGGGTGACCCTTGGGGTGTATTTAATAGACGTTTGGACCCGTTGTACTACATATTATCTGTCAAGTCTTTTTACAAGTATTGGACTTCATTTAACACACCCAAAAATACATCAAACATAGGGACCTCAACTTGTTTAATTTAGCTAGTTTCCGGACGTTAAGGTCTTTCTTTATCATTTTGGATATAACCTTTTCTAAATGAGTTTTTTCCATTAATATAGGTATGAAACATAATTATAACTATTATTCAATAGGCTAATCTCTATTCCAAGTCATGGAACTTCCCGAGAGTTACATTATCCCCCCCAGGAACATTCATCCCCGAATGACACTAAAATCTTTTGGAGGGTAAGGATAGACTCCATACTAGTAGCCCAAACAACAATAACATAAAACATAATGATTCACAGATCATATGAGTACTTCACAACTCCCTTTAGCACATGCTACAACATTACACATAGCAATTCATTTCATGATGCACAACATGTAAGAGCTTCAACATTTCATAACACATAATGAAGAAATAACTTCTCATTACTAACATGAGCTCAAAATACACCAATGAGTTACACCATGCTATCATGATTGTCAAGACAACAAAAAATCAACAAAATCTCAAGAAGACACATGCATACACATTTCATATAAGTGCAAGAACATAGTATGAAGGAATTTTCTAAAAAACTCAAATTGGTACAACTTTTACCGAAACATGCACCTAAAGCAAGTCAATTTCATACATTTATTTATTATGAGGAATGTCTAACCTCAAAGATTAAAAAGATGAGGATAGCAGATATTCATGATGGCTTCGGCCTCCAATGTTTCACCCTCAACAAGATGGTTCCTCCACACAAATTTTATGGAGGAAACCTCTTTATTCCTCAACCTCTTGACTTGGCAATCTAGGATCTAAACCGAAACCCTTCATAGGAGAGGTTCTCATCCACCCCTAAACCTTCAATAGGAAGAATGGACAACGGGTCACCTATGCATTTCTTGAGAATAGAAACATGAAACACCGGATGAACTGAAGCTAGTTTATTAGGTAGTTTCAGCTCATAGGCAATGTTTCCAACCATTTGTAAAACCACATAAGGACCAGCATACCGAGGACTTAACTTCTCCTTTTTTCTAAATTTTGTCACCCCTTTCATAGGTGAAATATTCATATGGACATGATCACTTATTTCAAACTCAAAGACTCTTTTCTATTGTCGGCATAATAATTTTTCCAACTATATGTTTTCTTCAATCTATATCTTATGATTCAAACTTTCTCTGTAGCCTCATATATAAGGTCGGGACCAAGGAGTGAGGACTCACCAACCTCATACCATCCAAACAGATACCTACATCTTCTGCCACAAAGATATTCAAAAGGTTCCACGCAAGTGCTTGAATGGTAACTACCGTTGTAGGAGAAGTCAATCAAAGGTAGATGATCATCCCAACTTCTTTTAAAATAAAAAACACAGGATCATAACATATCTTCAAGGGTATGATTTGTACGTTACGCTTGGATATCCGTCTGAGGGTGAAAAGCGGTGCTCAGTTTCACTTGAGTACCTAAACCCTTATGAAAAGCCTTCCAAAAACGAGAAGTGAATTTGGCACCTCTATCCGAGATGATGGACAAGTATAAGACCCCCAAGACGAATTAGGGTGTCTATAGCCACACTTGTGCCTATAATCTTGTTAACATGTTAATAAAGTGTTCTAAAGTATGCATGGATGATTCAAAGTCATTTGGAAGTCAAACGTCAAGGGACGACCAAGACGTTCAACGACTAGTCTTCAAGAGGCCTTATATGGTTTTATGAGATTATATGTCTTTCACTGGCTTATATAGTCCTGTTATGAGTAATAATTATGTTTATTGGCAAAATTTTGAGTTTCACAAAGTTTAGAGGTCAAATGTTCAAGAAGTTTGAAAGTTAGCCCTTGCGACGTGCATGAGTGTGTCTTGACTATTCCTAGCATGTTTGGACTTTTTGCGAATATTTGTTATGAATGAAACTGATATTGAAGGTCCTTTACTTGTTAAGGTTTGTATTTACGTTGGAAACGCTCGGGTATGACTCCCCAAGGGCCCCGCAAGAGACCCTAATGGAGGACCCAAAGGCTATCGAGACAATGCCTTGGTAGTGTCAATAGATGAACCCACAAGTGATGCCTAGACCTTCAATAGACTCCCCGTAGATGGGAGGAGTTGATAAAAATATAGATGTGTGAGATTAGCCTCCCAGAAAGCAATTGCAGTCGCAAACGACAGAGCAACAGAACGGCTCATCGACCAAATGACGCCCCGTCGACTGTGCTCGTCAATGCAGCCTGCAACTTAACTACTTGCACGCTACTTTATTAAGGGGTGAATTGGAAAATCACCCCACGTGATAACCTGAAAATAATTGGTTTATTTGGTTGTTTTTTGTGTATTTAAGTGATCAAGAACATGACAATCCCATTCACAATTCAATTCTCAAAAATTAGACTTCCCTCCAAAACCAAAACTCTTTCTAGAATTTCCAATGAAGGTGAAGCTCAAGAACAGCTCGGAGCTTGGATTTACATGGTTTCTTCACCAATTTTTATAGCTCTTATTGTACATTAAGGTATGGTGATCCTTCATCTCTAATTAATCTTCCATCTAGAGAGTTCCTTTCAAAGTTTTCAAAGAAATGTCGTGATCAAATTGTGTATTCATCAATCTAGCCATGGGTTCTTTTTCAAAACATTTTGAAAGGCTTTCTCATGATTAAATGATGATAATTTATTTATTTTAGCGTGGAATTTAATCCAGTTTCATGATGAACCCATGCTCCTTTAAAACTATCATCTTAGCCTAAGTATGGGTTTTGTGATCTTGAATTGATTTTGATCAAATTATGATTCTAGCACGTAGAATTGCTTATATCTACTGCCTATTACATGTATTGATGATGAGTTATGTGTTATTGGCCTAATGAGGATTGATGCATGAAGACTTGATCCCTACTTTCTATTAATGTTAATACATGGCCTTCACTATAACATCGACTCAATAATGCATGAATGTGGGATTCATTTGTGCTAGGATAATTGTAGCTACTGCCTTACATGAATGTTATTGATGAAATTTGGGTATGAATCCTTGATGAAAAAGAAAAGGAGTGTGATAAGGATTGATTTACATTCTTTTAACCTATAGATTAATAATGCTATATAAATGATGTGATCTCGCTTCTAGGGTAGATGGAGCATGAGTTACTTTATCAACATCCTTAGATTTATAGTCTTGATGAAATATGATTGATGATCAATGAAACTAAAATTTGTTAATGATCTATGTTCCTCTACTTTCTAGTATATTGGTGATGTATTGTACTATTTTGTAGCATAGTCTCGTAGTGGCTTATGAATTTTTATTTTATGATTAAATCACATTTGGCTAATTCCCTTTTACATTAATTGTTGATGAAAATGGAGTATTGATGAAGGATGATCAAAGGGTAAGAAATTGGTAAGGATGCCTATCCCTTTTACTTTCTTATAATATGGATAGTTGATGAAGCCTTGTTTGACATTGTGTAGTATGGTCCACTTATGGTGGCGATGTTTAAACTATTTACATATATATGTGATGTGAACATGGACTTGAAGCAGTTACATTATGAATGTGTGAATGTGATGATCACCCTATGTGGAGTCTCTGCCTAATTTCCTATTCTAGCTACGATCTAGATTGTGTTTCTAATGTTACGAGCATGTAAATGGTTATATTAACTTGATGTATATGTGCTGCCTATGAAGGGGTCCTATATGTTCTATGGGAAGTAATGTTAATATATGTGCATAAATACAAGAGCTTATTGTATTAATGTTGTAAGTCTTGAATAAATGTGTGTTATGTTATGGTATCTATTCTATGATGCTATGTGATGTATCATTCACTAGGATTACTTGATAGGTGTACTAGTATGGACAAGGGTATGGAACCTTTCTATGCATTGCACATGTGCGCCTTGATAGGATGGTTCCTAAGTTTTGTTATTTATGTACAAGAATATGAATGCATGAGTATGTTATGAACATGTCTTATATGCTATAATGTGAAGTATGTGGTATGATGAAGTATGATTATACCTAGTGTATAAATGTGTTTATATGAACGTGTGTCGTCAAATGGTGTTATGTGAAAGGTTTTCTCACATATATGTATACACACACACATGAATTATGATCTAGTCAATACAGAGAAACTCGAAATGTGTTATTAAGAGTATACATGAATTATGATCAAGATAGGTGCTTGAATATGATATGTCCATGTTAAAGGACTCTTCACGTGATATAGGTAGATGAACTCCCATCTATGACCTACGATTTAAGCATATGAGGAGTCAATCTCCTAAGGTCTATGTTTTATAAAGTAATGTAATAAAGACTTTTCAATAAAGGGTACTTAGCTTAGCACCGAGTGAACTTGACATTGAGACGTGTTGTCTTTCCTCGGAGGAAGATTCACCATAAGGTTCTCATAAGCTGTTGACTTCCCATGGAGGAAAATTCATCTATCGTTCCACATGAGGTGTTGACTTTCTTTTGAGGAAGATTGACTTATGCTTTCTCATGAGATGAGGAATCCAATGCTCATGCGAATTGATAGGGTCCAAATATATATCTATAAGTTCCATAAAAATATGCTTGCAACATAGGATCTAACAAGTTAATTTCACTTAGTATTCTAGCATGTGTTAATGTTCTACTTTGGCTAAGTAAAGCACCTTCCCTTGGTGTAAGGCTCTAAAACACCAAATTACATGTAGCACCCATGGTCTTAGTGTTGGTTAAGGCTATAGTTTCTCTAAAGTGAAATGGATGTGGAAGTAAAGTAAGGACCCTAACTAGGATAACCTAAGGGTAGTTGCTTAGTGTTGGTGGGGGTATTGGACTTCACCTATGTATTGCACAGGTGGCTCTTGAGGGATGTCCTAGAGAGGTGTTCTAATGCATGTTACTATGTTTATGTTCTTTATAAATGACTTTGTAGTATTTGTCTACTTGTTATGAAGATGTGCATGGTAAGAGTCCTAATATATCTATGTGTTGTGGTCTCTTCTTATATGCACTATGTTGGTCATATTGATTATGTGATGAAGGTCTTGACTAGTTTGGATGAAGTTTTCTTCACTTGCTATGATGATGTATGAATTGGATGTTAAGGCTTATGGTCTCATGATAGGTTTACTAAGTATGTGTGAGGTTAGGGTGCTTCACATGTACATTGAACTAGTAGACTTAGATTGGTATTGTGTGCAAGGTTTCATAAGGTTCTATGTGAAGTGAAATTAGTATATGTGCAAAGTAAATAGACTTCATTGTAATGTCCTTATGGTCTTGACTTGAATGTGGCTTGTAGTGTGTTATACTTCTATAATGCTATGTGTTGGCTTGTGTATAATGTATGTATGATTTCCTTGTGACCTAAAGGTGATGTATTGCAAAAAGTATCTCTAAAGGGTTATTTGGAATGTTAAGGAATTAAGAAGAAAAGTAGTCACTGTAAAGAGAAAATAAACTCACAGTAATGTGAAAGTGCTTACTGTAAAATGGTCCTAAATTGCCTTCTATGCATTTTATGATGTTATGTTATGTTTGACAATGAAATATATGTATATGAAGTATGTAAATAATATAATGCTTATTGTATAAAGGTTTTATGAAGATTTTGTCAAAAAGGAATGAAGTATGATTTTAAGAAAAATGTCCCTTTTTAAATGCATATTTTTGTATGGTTGCCATACTAAGTGCATTCTTGTACTAACTAGCTTCATTCTTGTTTACCTTTTTACACAAAGTGTAGGTTATTGATGTTTAAAAGTATGTCTTTATGATTGAGGAGCTTGTTATGCGTTCCCCTAGCTCAAGTAAAAGTAGTTCTTAAGACTCAAGGATGTCCTATGTCAAGTAATGCTTAAAGTCTTGTAATTATATAATTATGATTATTTTGTAAGTGTCGTGTCCCTAATAGAATCTTGTAAATTTGAGTGTAGGATGGTAAAAAAAGACTAGACTCTAAACATGAACTTATAATATTTTATATATATGCGTGAAATTTCTAGCATATAATGTGCTATGAAAATATCAAATTTTCCACTAATTTACCTATTACAATGCGATAAATGATAACTATGAGATCATACAAGACTTGTGAGAGGTCAACTACGCCTTTTTACTTCTAGAGGGTGATCCTCGGTCGTGACAAATGTGGTATCAGAGCATAAGGTTTATGAAAGTCGTTTTAGGTTCCAAATGTCTCATATTTCCACGTCTAGTAGAGTCTCGATCATCGTTGGTGTGTCGCAACATATCTTTGAGCAAGAGGCTATAGTACAATAGAGTTTCCCTTCTTTATCATTCTCATATCGTGCCATAGAACTTAACTCTATAAGATCTCACGCTACATTTTCTTTTTCGGTAGTATTTTAGATGTGATTGCTTGGATGAGATGGTATATTTATGCTTGAGGGAGAAAAGTTGAATTTTGATGCTTATCTTGGTTTAATGGTTTCATGAGTATGTGTGAAGTTGAATTTTGAATGTTATATTGTTATGATTCCCTTTTAGGCTATATATATATGAAGTCTATGTGAAATGGCTTGTTATGTTGATAAATGTATGTGAAGATTAGGTTAAATCATGTTAGAAGTAATTATATTTAAAATGAGTATTCTTTTTTATTGACATACTACTATATGGCTTTTTTTCATGATTATAGTCATATGATATGATTTAGACTTGAAATTCTTTGAAGAATGTGGTAATTATCTAAATGTTCATATTGCCTAAGTTTATGTGTTTAATAGTTAAAATGTTGCCCTTTGTATATGTGTGCATCTTCATAGTTGCCTTGTGTGAATTGGAGTCCTTTGTATAGACTTGATCCTAGGTGTGAAGGTAGTATGCTTTTCTTTGTAGGGTGATGATGTGGGTTTGATTGACCTAGAAGTTACCTTACTATAAGGTTGAAAGAAAAGAAAGAGTCCTTATGGATAAGTATCCTCTATTTTCCCCTAATGTTTTGTTATCTTTTATGTTCATGCTATAATTGAGACCTAATATAGTTGGGTAGTATGACCTATCTTTCATGTTATGGATTTCCTTTGGGTGTTAAGCCTAGAGGAATAATGATAAATGAGTAAAGTTGCTCTTAACTTGTCTACCCAAAGTGAGGGATGGTGATATGATTAATAAGGTTGTAGATATTTTTAACTTTTCCTTCTAATAGTTTGTTCATGATGGGAGTCTTGCTTTCAAAGTATGAGTTCCATGTTCTCCCTATGTTTTGTATGTCTTGGTTAACACTACGTTACACATGTTATGGAGATTCTAAATTAGCACTAAAAAATGTTTTTGACTAAGTTCATATTTTCTCATGTCGATTGTGCAACTTGATATACTAGTTGTGCATTTAACTTGATGAGATATGGTAAGAAGCATGTTTGAAGCAACTCTTAATGTGTAATCTTTATCCTAATAATAAGAAATTAAGCCTCTTTAAAATGATAAATGATGAGTCGCTTGAAAAAATATTTGACTTGTATGGTTTGAAAAGCATGATTGTAGGTCCACTTTTGAAAAGTCAAGGCGTGTTTAGCTATTGTCCTTGTGTGTGCATATAAATTGTAAGACTTCCCCTAAATGATGCATGTTTATGAAAGCTTATGTTATGCTTGATATTTAAATTATGTGAAAGGACTTCCTATTGTTGTGATGTGTATGGTGTGATTTACCATTTTCACTTCACTAGGAGGAAAGTTTGAGCATACTACTGTTAGAAGTTGAGAAATTCTCATTTTTTAAAAAATGATTAGACCTTTGTACCTTCTTGGGTGTGAACTCATGAGACATACAAGTGTGTTGAGGGAAAGGACATTCCTCCATGGACACAACTAAGAATAGTATAGTTGTGTATGTCCCTCTTTACATTAGGCTTAACTAATAAGAATTCGTTGTGAACCTATTTGACTTATGTCTATATGCATTGAAGAATGAGTGCTTAATTAGTCTCTTGAGTGTTGTTGGAATCTGCCTATGTGTGAACTTAAATGATGATATCTTAAAAAACTGAAATGTAAAGACCGTGGTATTATTAGGAGAATGATGTTCCTCCTATGAACATGAAAATATCATGTATGCTTGATGCATTAAAGAGTGAGTGAATAAAGGTTTTGGCTTGATTGTATTGCATTGAGTTCTAAATGGTTTGAAGTTGTGTACCTTGTAGGTTTGGTGCATTAACTTCTATATGATGATGTTATGAATATTGTAAGCTGCTCTATGATTCATTGAAGTCCTCATTGTTATTAAAGTGTTCTAAGTATCATTCAAGGACGAATGTTCCTAAACGTTTGATATTGTAAGACCCCCAAAATGACTTAGTTAAAATGCTCCTTGATAAATGAGCTTAAACCGTATGTCACATAAATCTTCAAGTTGAAATGCTCCTTCAAACACGAGCTTAAAATGTATGTCACTTAAATTTTCAAGGTTGAGTTAAATCTTTAAGTTGAAATGCTCCTTTAAATAGGAGCTTAAACTGTATGTCACTTAAATCTTCAAGTTGAAATGCTCCTTCAAACAAGAGCTTAAACTGTACGTCACTTAAATTATCAAGTTTGAGTTAAATCTTCAAGTTGTAATGCTCCTTGAAATACGAACTTAAATTGTATGTCACTTAAATCTTCAAGTTGTGATGCCCCCTGAAACACGAGCTTAAATTGTATCTCCCTTAAGTCTTCAAGTTTGAGTTAAATCTTCATGTTGAAATGCTTCTTGAAACATGATCTTAAATTGTATGTCCCTTAAATCATGAATTTTAAGTTAAATTATTGAGTAAAAATGCTCCATGAGGCATGAGTATAAATTGTATATCATAAAGCTCTTTAAATTTGAGCTAAATCTTCGAGTTGAAATGCTCCTTAAGGTACGATCCTAAACTACATGCCACTCTTGGTCCGCAAGAGTATAAACTGTGTTTAACACAACAAAAAATCACTCACTCCTCCAAAACTATATTGCGACTTCATCCTCTTCATTGAGGTACATAGGTACTTAGAACCATATTCTAAGTTGAGCTGCATGTGTGTCAAAAAATCAAATGTTCCCACTTGATCTGTCACATTAATTAAAGCTCTGAGTAAGCAATCATAAAATTTCAGACTTGCACCAAATTGTGCTGATTAAATGGGGGCAGAGCCCTTATTAATAAATTGTTTCAAGATGAAGTTTTAAAATCTCCAAGTATGCAAGGTAAAGTATTCAAAATTCTTCAAGCCTAGTCATTTAAACATAAAATATTTTGACAGGACTTGAAGAAGGGGGCAATTGTAGTCACTTAGAATTCATTAAATATAACATTATAAAGTTGTTCGGATTATATTAAATTTATAAATATATTAGTCCAAATAAATATTATTAATTCATATATTTGATTTAATTATTTAAGTTCAGATAAATATGAATTTAATTAGAGCTCACTCCATGAAGCCCATATGACATTTCACTTAACTCTAATTGGCTGAAGGGAGTCCTGTTCCAATCGCAACTTCTCTATTCTGAAACTATAAATAGGGGTCTCATAATTTAGAAAAAGGGAACCAAGAATTTAAATCAAGAAGCTATAGAAAGCTCGTGGATCAAAAGCCATAAATTTCCCTACAAGTTCAAGAATTCAAGAATCAAGGATTCAAGAATTCAAGTGTTCAAGTTCAACATTTGAAGAAGTCAAGATCAAGTTCAAGAATGATCAAGATCAAGACCACCGAATTCAAGATCAAGATCCAAGACCTTGAATTCAACTAGAAAGTAAAGATCAAGATAAAGTTAAAGTCAAAATCAGGATCAAGTCCAAGTATAATTTGAAGTCCAAGATTAAGTTCAAGAACGATCAAGATCAAGACAACCGAATTCAAGATCAAGCTCCAAGCCCTTGAATTAAATTATAAAGTCAAGATCAAGATAAAGTTCAAGTCAAGATCAAGATCAAGTCCTAATATACAAGTCCATGATCAAGTTCAACAACGATGAAGATCAAGACAACCGGATTCAAGATAAAGACCCAAGCCCTTGAATTCAACTAGAAAGTCAAGATTAAGATCAAGTCCAAGTATAAGTTCAAGTCCACTATCAAGTTCAAGAACGATCAAGATCAAGACCACCGAATTCATGATCAAGCTCAATGACCTTGAATTCAACTAGAAAGTAATGATCAAGATAAAGTTCAAGTCAAGATCAAGATCAAGTCCAAGTACAAGTTCAAGTCAAAGATTAAGTTAAAGAACAACCTATTTTTAAGACCATCGGATTTAAGATCAAGCTCTAATCCCTTGAATTCAACAAAAAACTCAAGATCAAGATAAAGTCCAAGTCGAAGATCAAGATCAAGTCCATGATAAAGATCTAGATAGAGATCAATATCATGATAAATCACAAATTCAAGATCAAACTTTAAATCCCTTGAAATATATTTGAAAAGGTGAATTCATAGGAATCATACAGATTGTAACACTCGCACTTGAAATAATAAACAGATTGATGCTATAATTTTCTGTTCTTGATTATTGTTTCTCGACGTGAATTTTATTGTCTACACCTGCATAGTCCTAAAATTAGGGTGTCCGGTCTTTGATGCAAGACTTCATCTGATGCCTTATTTGAGAGTATGGCAACTAAAGCTTGATATTTATCCATATGCATACTTGGGATCCAAATCAAATAGTTCTCCTTTCCTACTCCCCTTTTCTAGTGTATTCTCTGTTTTCTTGGCCTTAACAATAGTTCAATGTTGGAAAATTCCAAGAAACATTAATTATCACTTGCAAGTTTACTTACAGACAAAAGTTTTTATTTAATTCAGTTACAACTAGAACATCTTTCAACCGTAAATTTGTGTCAATATTCTTGTTGCCAACATGAGTAATTTTGAGTTGTTTTCCATAGCCCACCATAATTGATTCTCTACCTTTGAATAAAGAAGAATTTTCTAAATTACTCGTTGTTTGGATCATATGGTGAGTGTGTCCAGAATCCATATAGAGTGTGTTATCGGATGGCTCATTGATAGTTAAGGTAAAAAACCCTAGTTTAGTTTCTTGTTGAGTGTGGTTGGAGTAGTCCAACCTTCAAAACAAAGAGGCAACTGTTTGATTATTTCTTCCACAGATTTGACATGTATTTGTTTGGGGTTTTGTGTTCTTTCTGATTATTCCTAGTAAAGTCAGATTGTCTCCCTATCGTGTCCTTATTTTATTAGGTCCAAATTAACCTCTTGGTCGACCTTTTCCCTTTCTTCTAAAGTAATTTCCTCTACCTCAATCAAAATTTCCTTGTGTTTTCTTGACTTGAAAATCCATGGCATGATCGATGTTATCCTTTTGACTGTCTTCTTCTATCATGTCGAATCCTCTCAGTGCATTAAAAAATTGAGTAAAAGTTTGACATGGAGTCTTACCCAACATAACAATCCTCAAAATTTTGTATTTGTTTCCAAGACCCTTAGCAAAGTGTATAACTTTATCGTCTTCATCTAAGAGTTAATGCATGGTGGTAAGGCTATCACAAATTCCCTTGAATGGTTTCACATGTTCATCTACATTTTTTGATCCCAACTTGATACTCTTTATCTATTGTTTAAGTTGAAACTCCTTGTCTTTTATAGCTTGTAGGTAATTGTCCTCAAGACTTTGCCAAATTTGTTTTTCAGAATTGCATTTATTTATAAGGAACATTGACTCCTCAGTCATGGTTCTAGTGAGACAACTTCTAACCAAGGAATCCCTTTCTTTTCACGTAAGGAACTTAGTCTTCTATATCTCTCCTCATTTTTTGTCTACTATAACAGATTATGGGGATCAGTTACAATAATGTCACAAACTTTCAAGGTTTGCATCAATTAAGTGATTTGGGTTTTCCAAACTTGATAGTTTGATGGCATTAATTTTATAGGACATATGGCTATGAGTTGATGGAGAGTTGATGGAGAGTTGATGAAGGGAGGCTGATAAGAGGGAGAGACTTGAGGATGATGTACTAGTCATTGTGCGTAGTATCCAATTTAGTATACAAATTTATTTTGGATCAAAACAAAGCTTCTGATACCATGAAGAAGTTTAGCAGTCTTAAGCTTATGATCTAGTTCAAGCTTATGTCTTGTTTTCTATTTCCTGTTCCATGCCCGTATATTTCATGTACTGAAGTCATTTGACCTAATTCTTTTATAATGTAGATATGGGGAATTATGATCATCAACTGACGCTGTGTTGATCCAGTCGTGTTCCAAATGTGTTCGGTGAGCCTCATTGCTTCTAGAGAATCCCTTTGTTATTTCCATTATTTCATTTTTGTTAGGATGATCGGGGGTTTTGTACCGACTGTCACACCTCAGCACTTGCAATTGTTAAGGACGTCACTTGGATTTTTAGACAATAAAATGTAAACAAGAAAAATGTTTTTTTAAACTCACCACTTGAAATTGAGTTTTTAAGGTGTTCCAACACAGCTGGTGATTCCTGGTTTGAAAAAAAATAACTCTTTAATTTTTACTTGTGAAAACAAAGATTGTGTAAGGAATTCAATTGACCAGAGGAAGGTGTGCGGCACTCCGTGATTCCCCTGGTTCTAAAATGGTCTATTTATTTACTCATGTTGGGTTTGAATCATTTTGGATAAAAATCTAAAATTTGTGTTAGTCAAAAATTCAAATAATAATTTGCTTAGGAGATAGCCGCACACAAGACACTTTTTTAAAAAAAATAAAGAAGATGTAATACACACCAATTCTCATAATCGAAAACATGGTGGTATTTAATAAACTTTATTTATTAAATTAAATTAATAATTAAATACTCAATTTCTTTGATATTGATAAAAAATCTAATGTTTTGTTGATCTTGTTGCAACATGAAGACATGCATAAGGATTTTTTTAAAGAAAAATATGTATATATTTTTTTAGAAAAAAAAAATATACACACCACTACCTAATAGCAACAATAAAATAATAAAAAAAAAAAGTTTCGTTAAATATAATAACTAAGCCCCTTTCATAAATAAGTAGTGAAAGACTATTTATAAAAAATTGATACAATTTCAAAAATGACAAATATAGTAAACAAAAAATCAGATTTACCCAAAATAGTCACATTGCTCTCATTCAAAAGAATAATTTTAAAATAACCAATCTTATCTAAATATTAAAATTACAAACGAAAAAAAATCGAATTTGCATTTTTGTTTCAATAAACAATTTCATATATTTATTTCAGAAAAACAAAAATTTTTGTTTTAAATTTTAAAAGTATTACAAAATAACTAGATTCATATTTTTGAAAAAATGACCATTTTTGTGTTTTTTGCAAAAAACCGCATCTTTTTTTTTCTTAAAATGACCAGAAATTAAAATACAAAAAAAGACATTGAAATTAATTTTTTTCTTCTTTAGCAAAACACAAGTTACTTGTCAATTCCATGATGAGGTATACTAAAAGAAACACCAGATTAGTAATAAATAAATTTGTACATAATAATAAACATAGTCATATAAGAAACACAATACACTTGGTTAAATCAAACAAACTTAATATAAACAACTTTAAGAAATTTTTTTTTAAAAAAAACATGAAACATTAATTTAAGATTACATTGTGAAATGTAAAAGGAAACATCTAAAGGTGATGACATGCAAACAGTGGAAGCAAACTAGTTGAACCAACAAATTAACAAAAGATGATTTTTTTTAGTTCTAATATATTTCTTTCCTTTTTTTTTGGAAGACTTTGCTTCTCTCTTCTTTCTAATTGTCCTTTTTTTTTCGTGTACCTTTTTTCTTTTTCTTCTTCTCAAAATCTTCTCTCAAATCCATTTTCCGCAAATCCTCCTTCTTAAATGAAAGAGGAAGAGTTTAAATAGATAGAGAAAAATGAAATAATTTTTATTTCTTGCTCAATGCACGCTTGAGTCTTTTTCTTTCCAATGAAACGTTTTTTCTTAATAATCACTCTTGATCACCCCAATGAGCTACTCAAAATAACAAATGAAATATTTTTTTTCTTAATTCTTTTCCTTTTCTTAGAGAAGACTATTGAAAATGACTTCATTGCCTCTCTACATGAACCTATTTTTTTTAATCCATTAATTGAATGAAAAACAATGGATCATTTGAATTTTTTATAAAAGAAATAGCCCCATTCCATAGGATATAAAAGATTTTAATCACCCAAGCCCAAAAGAAAAATTAAACTCATTGACACAAAATTCGAACTTTTTGAATTAAAAAATTACAAAATAAAAATTAAATAAAATATATGCCATATAAAAATGATCTCATTATAGAGAGATATAGATATATATATATATAGATATATAGATATATAGATATATAGATATATAGATATATATATATATAGATATATATATATATATATATATAATATATATATATTATATATATATATATATATATATATATATATTGTAGTAGTAATTAAGCACGTCAAAAAATTAGGTATTCACAGTATTCCCTTCTTTGTTTGGAAACCGTTAAGAGTTTTCAAGAAAAGAAAGTGAACGAAGTGGCTAATATTTTACTATTTCAAACGTTGTTGAAGTCATTTTAAAAAAGAGAACGAAACATTGCTTCAGAGGGTGCCTGCATATATTTAATTTGAAGGAAATCAGGTCAGTGTAGTTTGAGAAAATTTTGATAGCCGAATTTATCAAACATTGTGGTCAAAAGCTTGGTTTTAGTTTTTTGTCGCCATCTACTATCTATAGTTACAGAGAAGAAAAGATCTAGAGAACTATGACTATCTACATTAAAGAAGTTAAAAAATTCCTACTTGATGTGCATTCTTAGGGTCTTTTCTTGATCTTTGACTTTCTTTGTGCATTATCTTTGAGATTGACCTTGAATAAAGGGGCAACAAGCCTTAAAGTTAAAGGAAAAGGGATGATGGCAGCAATTGAAAATATTATATTTATGTTGTTGTTTCACGCTCAAGGAAAGGAGCAGAGAACGAAAAATATTCCAGATCGTGACTTATGAGTAAAACGAGAAGCATAAGATGAAAGTAAGTGTATGATATTAGTTTATTGATTAAATTTGTATATTTTATTTTGTATAGAATTGAGGTTGAGAATTGGAGAATCATGGGTTAAAGAAATGTAGAAATTTGTTAAATTCCCAGAAAGTAGTGGAGTGCATTTAATTATTAGAATGTAAATTATTGTATTTTTAAATACAACAAAGAAAAAATGTTGAACTATAAGACTATTTTGCTCCTTGAAGCATAAATTAGAATAATGTTGGGAAGAACTTTGAATGAATAAATGGTCTGGTAGGTAGGTAATATAATGGGTTACCTGAATTACTAAAAGTATGAGTAAATATAGTTGAAAAAGTGAGAATCAATCATGGCACCCCGTGGATGTGCATTTCAATTTTTTATGAAGTAGCCTAAAATGAAATTTTGACAACATGACGATATAATGTGATTATAGATTGATTGGAGGGAGTCATAAGAATTTCATTAGATGACGAGTTTGGTAATTGAACACAATGTAACGACCTGTTTAGTCGTTTTGAGTAGCAGATTTTATTTCTGGAAAAACTGGCTGAAACGACGGTCACCACGACGGGCCGTCATGGGCACGACGGACCGTCGAGGGTGTCTCGTCCCAGAACACTTAGAATTCTGAAATTTGGGTTCTAAAATGGACTCTCTGTAATCTGTGACGGACCTGCAGGACGTGCCGTCACAGCCACGACGAACCGTCGTGAGCTCCCGTCGCAAAACACTTCAACTTTTTGAGAAATTGGTACGGGAAACGAGTCTCTGACCGTCATAACGGAAGTGCAGGACGGACCGTCACTGGTGTGACGGACCATCACAGTCCACTTGAGTTCTAAGGGGCTGCGACGACCTGCGTGACGGACCGTCGCAGGCATGACGGGCCGTCACAGGTTGCACAAATCCCAGGCAGAATCGGATTTCTTTACACGTTTTAAGGGACGTTTTGGACTATTCTTTCCTTAATTATAGAGTTAGAGGGTTAATATTAATAAGTCTAATTACTTGGGGGTTAAAAGAGGTAACCTTAAGTTAATTAGTGGGTTTTATTGTCCTCTTTTACACTTAATTATATGTTAATTAGGGTAAAAGAAAGAGGGTTTGAATAAAAGAAAACAGAAAGAAAAGAGAGAGAGAGTGATTGATCGATTGAGAGAGTCGAACGAGGAAGAAGAAGAACAAAGCTTGGAAATTTCTTGCTTTATCACTAGTCTTCGGTGGAGGTAGGTTATGGTTATTTTTACGATATTCGTAGTGAACTCTTAATAGTGAATGATATGTATTGGTGGTATTGTAAACCTGTCTATATTCTTAATTGTATGCTTGCATGAATATGATTATGTGATTTTGATAAAACAAGCATGATGAAAACCATTGAATCCCAAATCTTGAAAGAAACTTTAATCTACGTTATTAATGATGATGCCTTGGTATAAAAGAAGGCTTGATGAATTAAAGTAATGGGATTGGTGATGCCTTGGTATAGAGAAGCCTTGATGAACGGATAGAATGAGGTTAGTGGATCGGAGTGTCACGTTTTGACACATAGTAATAGTGGATCGGAGTGTCACGTTCCGACACATAGTATTAGTGGGACGGGTATCACGAACCGACACGTAGAATTAGGGGATCGGAGTGTCACGTACCGACACATATAGGGGATCGGGTGTCACGAACCGACACGTAGAATTAGGGGATCGGAGTGTCACGTACCGACACATAGTGGTAGGGGATCGGAGTGTCACGTACCGACACAAGAGGAAGAAAGATAATGAATCTTGAAAGATGATAAATATACTCAATCTAAAAACTTAATTCCCAAATGAGTATGGTATTGAGGCTTGAGCCCTCATGGATGAACTTGATGGTACTTGTTGATGATTATAGTACTTGTTGTTGCTACATGTTGAGTTTATAGTTGATTTATAATATTACTTGATATATATTATCTCTATTTTGAGTTGGCCGATGATATCTACTCAGTACTTGTGGTTGTACTGACCCCCCTACTTTTATGTTTTCTTCTTTGTTAATTGTGTATTGCAGCAAACGTTCCGTCAACTTCAACTCAACAGTAATTCGAGCCAGTCTTCGTCATACCGGATCTCAGGGTGAGCTAATGCTTCTAGCTTGGACTGGATCTTCTTCTTCAAGTCTTGATGCCTTGAACTTCCGGCATGGACTAGCTTTTTAGTTATTTTTTTTCTTAGACATTCTTAGTTTAGTAAATTGAGATAGATGTTCTTGTGATGATGACTTCCAGATTTTGGGGATAATAATAATAGTTTTGAATTGTTTTATTAATGAGTTTAAGTCTTCCGCATTATTTCTGTTGATATATACATTGAAATGTTAAGGGTTAGATTGGTTGGTTCGCTCACATAGGAGGGTAAATGTGGGTGCCAGTCACGGCTCAGATTTGGGTCGTGACAAACTTGGTATCAGAGCCTTAGGTTCATTGGTCTCATCACACAAGAACGAGTCTAGTAGAGTCTTAAGGAACGATAGGGGGACGCCTTTACTTTTCTTTGAGAGGCTATAAGACTTTAGGAAAATTCCATTCTTTTCTTCTTTCGTGCTACTACTTGAGTCCAATTGGTATCTAGGTGATACAAATTGGTATCTGACCATCTTCATTCTATTTCGCAGATGGTTAGAACTAGAGCAACGACCGCACCAGCAACAACAACGGAAAGACAAGAAATGACTGAGCCAGCCACTGGGGCTGTGGCTCGAGGAAGAGCAGCGGCAAGAGGCCGTGGAAGAGGTCGTGGGAGGACGTCCTCTAGAGGAAGAGGACAAGCCCCTAGCCCATCTGATACTAGGGCGGTGACCCCTCCACTGACCGAGGAGGTGATAAGAGAGGGTGAGGAAGGGGAGAATGAACAAGTGCAACATGAGGAAATGCCACCCCAACCTACCCCAGAGATGATCAACCAGGTACTTGCTTATCTTAGCGGGTTATCCGATCAGGGTCAGGCACCTCCAGTGGTTTCTGCACCAACACCTCCGGTTTCAAAGATACGACATGCGACTACTATGGCTCCCCGCATGGATGCATCATTGGGAATATGCACATTTCCACGTCTGACTACTGGGCCTATTATGACAAATGATCAGCATGAACTTTTCAGTAAGTTCTTGAAATTGAAACCTCCAGTCTTTAAGGGTGCAGAATCAGAAGATGCCTGAGATTTTCTGGTTGATTGTCATGAGCTACTACACAAGATGGGTATAGTAGAACGGTTTTGCGTTGAGTTCGTGAGCTATCAGTTTCAAGGGAACGCCAAAATGTGGTTGCGGTCACATGTTGAGTGTCAACCAACAGAGGCACCACCTATGACTTGGGAATCATTCTCTAGCTTGTTTATGGAGAAGTATATTCCAAGGACTTTGAGAGATAGAAAAAGGGATGAGTTCTTGAGTCTAGAGCAAGGAAGGATGACGGTTAACGCCTATGAGGCTAAGTTTCGTGCATTGTCCAGGTATGCCACTCAACTCTGTTTCAGTCCACAAGAACGGATTCGCCGTTTTGTGAAGGGGTTGAGGTCAGAATTGCGGATTTCAGCCTTACAGGTAGCGGCCACGGCAACATCCTTCCAAGAGGTGGTAGACTTTGTAATAGAGGTGGAAGGAGTGAAGCCAGATGACTTCACCACGACATCGACATCAAAAAGGTTTCGAAGGGGAGGTGAGTTTAATGGTTCCTACTCTAGAGGACAGCGTTCCGGAGGTTACTCAGTTCGACCAATTCAGTCCTCACTACAGACTGTAGTTGGGGGTCCACCCCAGACCGGTCAACACTTCTCCGAGAGACCTACGCCAGACTCCAGAGAGTGTTATGGATGTGGGGAGATTGGACATATTAGGAGGAATTGTCCAAAACAGAGTTACAGACCCCCAATAGCTAGAGGTAGAGGTGGTCATGGTAGAGGCCGCTTTTCTGGAGGACGTGGTGGTCGAGGTAATGGTGGTCACCACAACGGTAGAGGTGATGGGCAAACGGGAGCCACTACATCACAACAGGGTAGGGGCAACGAACAAACAAACGAAAGGGCCCATTGTTATGCTTTCCCTGGGAGATCTGAAGCGGAGGCATCAGATGCTGTCATCACAGGTTACCTTTTGATTTGTGATTGCATGGCTTCCGTATTGTTTGATCCTGGATCCACATTTTCTTATGTATCTTCCTCATTTGCTAATGGTCTGAATTTACTTTGTGAATTGCTTGACAGGCCTATTCGTGTTTCTACTCCGGTGGGTGAGTCTGTGATAGTTGAAAAGGTATATAGGTCTTTTTTGGTGAATTTTGTGGGGAGCAACACTTATGTAGATTTGGTTATTTTAGAAATGGGTGACTTTGATGTAATTCTGGGTATGACTTGGCTTTCTCCGAATTTTGCGATTTTGGATTGTAATGCTAAAATGGTGACATTAGCCAAGCTTGGGACAGACCCGTTAGTGTGGGAGGGTGACTACACTTCCAGTCCGGTTCGTATCATCTCCTTTCTTCGTGCTAAGAAAATAGTTAGTAAAGGGTGTTTAGCTTTCTTGGCACATCTCAAGGATGACACTACTCAAGTACCTTCGATTGAGTCAGTTTCGGTAGTCCTGAGTTTTTGGATGTGTTCCCTGCAGATCTTCCTGGTATGCCACCAGATAGGGATATAGACTTCTCCATTGATTTGGAACCGGGTACTCGCCCCATTTCTATACCCCCTTATAGAATGGCTCCCGCAGAGTTAAGAGAGTTAAAGGCCCAACTTCTAGAGTTGTTGAGCAAAGGCTTCATTAGACCAAGTGCATCTCCTTGGGGTGCTCCGGTGTTATTTGTGAAGAAGAAGGATGGGAGTTTTCGGATGTGCATAGACTACAGACAACTGAACAAGGTAACTATTAAGAACAAGTACCCCATTCCTCGCATTGATGACTTGTTCGATCAGTTACAAGGTGCTTGTGTCTTCTCTAAAATTGACTTGAGATCCGGTTATCATCAATTGAAAATACGGGCAACGGATGTGCCAAAGACTGCTTTTCGAACTAGGTATGGGCACTACATATTCGTGGTAATGTCGTTTGGTCTTACTAATGCCCCTGCTGCCTTCATGAGCTTGATGAACGGGATTTTCAAGCCATATTTGGACATCTTTGTTATCGTGTTTATTGATGATATACTGATATACTCCAAGAGTAAGAAGGAACATGAGGAGCATTTGAGAATGGTGTTAGAGTTATTGAGGGAGAAAAAGCTTTATGCCAAGTTCTCAAAGTGTGAGTTTTGGCTAGATTCAGTGTCCTTCTTGGGGCACGTGGTTTCTAAGGATGGAGTGATGGTGGATCCATCTAAGATTGAGACGGTGAAAAATTGGGTAAGACCTACTAATGTGTCAGAGATAAGGAGCTTTGTGGGGCTAGCTAGCTACTACCGCCGATTTGTCAAGGGATTCTCTTCTATTGCTTCCCGATTGAAGAACTTGACTAAGCAGAATGTTCCATTTGTATGGTCGGATGAGTGTGAGGAAAGCTTTCAGAAACTCAAGACTTTGTTGACTACCGCACCTATCCTTACCTTGCCAGTAGAGGGTAAGAACTTCATTGTTTATTGTGACGCATCCTATTGTGGGTTGGGTGCAGTGCTAATGCAAGAGAAGAATGTGATTGCTTATGCTTCGAGGCAATTAAAGGTGCATGAACGTAACTATCTGACCCATGATTTGGAGTTGGCCGCGGTAGTATTTGCACTAAAGCAATGGAGACACTATTTGTATGGGGTTAAGTGGGAGGTCTATACGGATCATCGTAGCCTACAGTACGTCTTTACTCAGAAAGATTTGAACTTGAGACATAGGAGATGGATGGAACTATTGAAAGACTACGACATCACTATCTTATATCATCCGGGAAAAGCAAATGTTGTGGCAGATGCTTTAAGTAGAAAGGCCGGAAGCATGGGAAGTCTAGCTCATTTGCAAGTTTCTAGACGCCCATTGGCTAGAGAGGTTCAGAATCTGGCTAATGACCTTATGAGGTTAGAAATAAATGAGAAAGGAGGATTGTTAGCTTGTGTAGAGGCAAGATCTTCTTTTCTTGACAAGATCAAGGGAAAACAATTTGATGATGAGAAACCAGGTCGAATTCGAGATAAAGTGTTGCGAGGAGAGGCTAAGGAAGCATAATTGATGAGGAAGGTGTTTTGAGGATTAAGGGAAGGGTATGTGTACCCCGCCATCGATGATTTGATCACCACGATTCTGACAGAGGCTCATGTTCCGGATATTCTATACATCCTGTGTGCAACCAAGATGTACCGTGACCTAAAACAACATTTTTGGTGGAGCAGAATGAAGCGCGACATTATTGATTTTGTTGCCAAATGTCCAAATTGTCAACAAGTAAAGTACGAACACCAGAGGCCCGGAGGAACCCTTTAGAGAATGCCCATTCCTGAATGGAAGTGGGAGAGAATGTGCATGGACTTCGTGGTCGACTTCCTAAACATTGGGTAAGTACGACCTATTTGGGTGATTGTTGATAGGTTAACTAAGTCTGCTCATTTTATTCCGGTCAAGGTGACCTACAATGCAGAGAAGTTAGCTAAAATCTACATCTCAGAAATCGTTCGACTGTATGGAGTTCCACTCTCCATTATATCAGATAGAGGTATGCAGTTTACTTCTAAGTTTTGGAGAACGTTGCATGCTGAATTAGGTACTAGGTTAGACCTTAGTACTGCGTTTCACCCTCAGACTGATGGTCAGTCTGAGCGAACGATTCAAGTGATGGAGGATATGCTTCGTGCATGTGTGATAGAGTTTGGTAGTCATTGGGATAGTTTCTTACCTTTGGCAGAGTTTTCATACAATAATAGTTATCACTCCAGTATTGATATGGCTCCATTTGAAGCATTGTGTGGGAGGAGGTGTAGGTCTCCATTGGTTGGTTCGATGCATTTGAGGTTAGACTTGGGGTACTGACCTCTTGAGGGATTCGTTAGATAGGTGAAGCCATTCAAGAAAAGCTTCTAGCGGCGCAAAGTAGACAAAAGGAGTATGCAGACCGAAAGGTTAGAGACTTGGAGTTCATGGAAGGTGAACAAGTCTTGTTGAAGGTTTCACATGAAAGGGGTGATGCGGTTTGGAAAAAGGGGTAAACTAAGTCCAAGGTACATTGGACCATTTAAGTGCTTAAGCGAATAGGGGAGGTGGCTTATGAATTAGCCTTGCCCCCAGGGCTGTCCGGAGTGCATCCGGTATTTCATGTGTCCATGTTGAAAAGATACCATGGGGATGGAAACTACATCATCCGTTGGGATTCGGTTTTGCTTGATGAGAATTTGACTTATGAGGAGGAACCGGTTGCTATTTTAGATAGAGAGGTTCGCAAGTTGAGGTCGAGAGAGATTGCATCCATCAAAGTTCAATGGAAGAATCGACCGGTTGAAGAGGCTACTTGGGAAAAGGAGGCACATATGCAAGAAAAATACCCACATCTGTTTACAGATTCAGGTACTCCTTTACGCCCTCGTTTTTCTTCTTTTGATCGTTCGGGGACGAACGATGGGTAAATTGGTATCTATTGTAATGACCTGTTTAGTCGTTTTGAGTAGCAGATTTTATTTCTGGAAAAACTGGCTGAAACGACGGTCACCACGACGGGCCGTCATGGGCACGACGGACCGTCGAGGGTGTCTCGTCCCAGAACACTTAGAATTCTGAAATTTGTGTTCTAAAATGGACTCTCTGTAATCTGTGACGGACCTGCAAGGACGTGCCGTCACAGCCACGACGAACCGTCGTGAGCTCCCTTTGCAAAACACTTTCAACTTTTGAGAAATTGGTACGGGAAACGAGTCTCTGACCGTCATAACGGAAGTGCAGGACGGACCGTCCACTGGTGTGACGGACCGTCACAGTCCACTTGAGTTCTAAGGGGCTGCGACGAACTGCGTGACGGACCGTCGCAGCACGACGGGCCGTCACAGGTTGCGCAAATCCCAGGCAGAATCAGATTTCTTTACACGTTTTAAGGGACGTTTTGGACTATCTTTCCTTAATTATAGAGTTAGAGGGTTAATATTAATAAGTCTAATTACTTGGGGGTTAAAAGAGGTAACCTTAAGTTTAATTAGTGGGTTTTATTGTCCTCTTTTACACTTAATTATATGTTAATTAGGGTAAAAGAAAGAGGATTTGAATAAAAGAAAACAGAAGAAAAGAGAAAGAGAGAGAAGAGAGATTGATCGATTGAGAGAGTTGAACGAGGAAGAAGAAGAACAAGCTTGGAAATTTCTTGCTTGATCACTAGTCTTCGGTGGAGGTAGTTATGGTTATTTTTACGATATTCGTAGTGAACTCTTAATAGTGAATGATATGTATTGGTGGTATTGTAAACCTGTCTATATGCTTAATTGTATGCTTGCATGAATATGATTATGTGATTTTGATAAAACAAGCATGATGAAAACCATTGAATCCCAAATCTTGAAAGAAACTTTAATCTACGTTATTAATGATGATGCCTTGGTATAAAAGAAGGCTTGATGAATTAAAGTAATGGGATTGGTGATGCCTTGGTATAGAGAAGGCTTGATGAACGGATAGAATGAGGTTAGTGGATAGAAGTGTCACGTTCCGACACATAGTAATAGTGGATCGGAGTGTCACGTTCTGACACATAGTATTAGTGGGACGGGTGTCACGAACCGACACGTAGAATTAGGGGATCAGAGTGTCACGTACCGACACATGTAGGGGATCGGAGTGTCACGTTCCGACATATATAGGGGATCAGAGTGTCACGTACCGACACATATAGGGGATCGGGTGTCACGAACCGACACGTAGAATTAGGGGATCGGAGTGTCACGTACCGACACATAGTGGTAGGGGATCGGAGTGTCACGTACCGACACAAGAGGAAGAAAGATAATGAATCTTGAAAGATGATAAATATACTCAATCTAATAAACTTAATTCCCAAATGAGTATGGTATTGAGGCTTGAGCCCTCATGGATGAATTTGATGGTACTTGTTGATGATTATAGTACTTGTTGTTGCTACATGTTGAGTTTATAGTTGATTTATAATATTACTTGATATATATTATCTTCTATTTTGAGTTGGCCGATGATATCTACTCAGTACTTGTGGTTGTACTGACCCCCCCTACTTTTATGTTTTCTTCTTTGTTAATTGTGTATTGCAGCAAACGTTCCGTCAACTTCAACTCAACAGTAATTCGAGCTAGTCTTCGTCATACCGGATCTCAGGGTGAGCTAATGCTTCTAGCTTGGACTGGATCTTCTTCTTCAAGTCTTGATGCCTTGAACTTCCGGCATGGACTAGCTTTTTAGTTATTTTTGTTCTTAGACATTCTTAGTTTAGTAAATTGAGATAGATGTTCTTGTGATGATGACTTCCAGATTTTTGGGATAATAATAATAGTTTTTAATTGTTTTATTAATGAGTTTAAGTCTTCCGCATTATTTCTGTTGATATATATATTGAAATGTTAAGGGTTAGATTGGTTGGTTCGCTCACATAGGAGGGTAAATGTGGGTGCCAGTCGCGGCTCAGATTTGGGTCGTGACTGTAACGACCTGTTTAGTCGTTTTGAGCAACAGAGTTCATTTCTGGAAAAACTGGCTGGAACGACGAGTGTCACGACGGCCCGTCGTGGTCACGACGGCCCGTCGAGGAGGTGCCATTCCAGGACACTTAGAATTCTTCAAATTGGATATTAAAATCGACTCTCTGTAAATTGTGACGGACCTGCAGGACGTTCCGTCACATCCACGACGAACCGTCGTGAGTTTTCCGTTGCAAAACACTTCAACTTTTGAGAATTTGGTACAAGAATGAGTTTCTGACCGTCATGACGGAGGAACAGGACGGACCGTCACGGCTGTGACGGGCCGTCACAAGCCACTTGAGCTCGAGGGAGCCTGCGACGACCACCGTGACGGACCGTCGCAGGCACGGCGGCCCGTCACAGGTTTGTGCAGTCCCAGGCAAAATAGGATTCCTCTACACGTTTTAGGGTCGTTTTGGACTATTCTTTCCTTAATTAAAAGATTGAGGGTTAATATTAATAGGTCTAATTACTTAGGGGTTAAAGGGTAAACCTTAAGTTAATTAGTGGGGTTTATTGTCCTTTTTCACACTTAATTATATGATTAATTAGGGTAAAAATAAAGAGGGTTTAAACCTAAGAAAACAAAAGAGAAAGAACAAGAAAGAGAGAGAGGGCAGTCGATCAAAAAGGAAATCAAAGCTTGGGAATTTGCTTGTGGATTCCGATTATTCGGTGGAGGTAGGTTATGGTTTATTTTAGGATATTCGTAGTGAACTCTTAATAGTGAATAATATGTGTTGACGATATTGTAAACCTGTCTATATACTTATTGTATGCTTGCATGAATATGAAATTGTGATGAATTAACAAAGCATGATGAAGCTATTGAATCCCAAATCTTGTAACAAACTTTAATCTACGATATTAACGATGATGCCTTGGTATAAAAGAAGGCTTGATGAATTAAAGTAATGGGATTGATGATGCCTTGGTAAAGAGAAGGCTTGATGAACGGATAGAATGAGATTATCGGAGTGTCACGTACCGACACATAGAAATAGTGGATCGGAGTGTCACGTTCCGACACGTAGTATTAGTGGGACGGGTGTCACGAACCGACACGTAGATATAGGGGATCGGAGTGTCACGTTCCGACACATATAGGGGATCAGAGTGTCACGTTCCGACACATATAGGGGATCGGAGTGTCACGTTCCGACACATATAGGGGATCGGAGTGTCACGTTCCGACACATAGTGGTAGGGGATCGGAGTGTCACGTACCGACCCAAGAGGAAGAAAGATAATGAATCTTGAAAGATGTTAATATACTCAACATAATGAACTTAATTCCCAAATGAGTATGGTATTGAGGCTTGAGCCCTCATGGATGAACTTGATGGTATTTATTGACGATTATGAACTTGTTGTTGCTACATGTTGAGTTTATAGTTGATTAATAATATTACTTGATATATATTATCTTCTATTTTGAGTTGACCGATGATATCTACTCAGTACGTGTGGTTGTACTGACCCCTACTTTTATGTTTTCCTCTTTGTTATTTGTGTTATATGCAGCAAACGTTCCGTCAACTTCGACTCAACAGTAGATCAAGCCAGTCTTCACTCCATCAGAAATTCAGGGTGAGCTAATGCGTCTAGCTTGGACTGGATCTCCTTCTATAAGTCTTGATGCCTTGACTTCCGGCATGGACTAGTTCTTATGTATTTTTAGCTTCTTAGACAGTCTTAGATAGTTTAGTTTAGCATTTGATCATAGATGTTCTTGTGATGATGACTTCCAGATTTTGGGATAATAATAATAGTTGAGTTGTTTTATTATGAGTTTAAGTCTTCCGCATTATTTCTGTTGATATTATATTGAAATGTTAAGGTTTAGATGGGTTGGTTCGCTCACATAGGAGGGTAAATGGGGGTGCCAGTCGCGTCCCCGAATTGGGTCGTGACAGACTTGGTATCAAAGCATTAGGTTCATTGGTCTCATCACACAAGAACAGGTCTAGTAGAGTCTTTAGGAACGGTAGGGGACGCCTTTACTTTTCCTTGAGAGGCTATAAGACTTTAGGAAAATTCCATTCTTTCATCTTTCTTTCGTGCTACTACTTGAGTCCAATTGGTATCTAGGTGATACAAATTGGTATCTGACCATCTTCACTCTATTTCGCAGATGTTAGAACTAGCAACGACCGCACCAGCAGCGACAACGGAAAACATGAAACTACTGAGCCAGCCACTGGGCTGTGGCTCGAGGAGAACACGGCAAGAGGCCGTGGAAGAGGTCGTGGGAGGACGTCCTCTAGAGGAAGAGGACGAGCCCCTAGCCCATCTGATACTAGGGCGGTGACCCTCCACCGACTGAGGATGTAGTAAGAGAGGGTGAGGAAGGGGAAACCGAACAGGGCAGAATGAGGAAATGCACCCCCCAACCTACCCCAGAGATGATCAACCAAGTACTTGCTTATCTTAGTGGGTTGTCTGATCAGGGTCAAGCACCTCCAGTGGTTTCGCACCAACACCTCCGGTTTCAGAGATACGACATGCGGCTACTATGGCTCCCCGCATGGATGCAACATTGGGAATAGGCACATTTCCACGTCTGACTACTGGGCCTATTATGACAAACGATCACACGAACTTTTTAGTAAGTTCTTGAAATTGAAACCTCCAGTCTTCAAGGGTGCAGAATCTGAGGATGCTTATGATTTTCTGGTTGATTGTCATGAGCTACTACACAAGATGGGGATAGTAGAGAGGTTGGTGTCGAGTTCGTGAGCTATCAGTTCCAAGGTAACGCCAAAATGTGGTGGCGTTCACATGTTGAGTGTCAACCAACAGAGGCACCACCTATGACTTGGGAATCATTCTCTACCCTATTTATGGAGAAATATATCCCAAGGACTTTGAGAGATAGAAAGAGGGATGAGTTCTTGAGTCTGGAGCAAGGTAGAATGACGGTTAATGCATATGAGGCTAAATTTCGCGCACTATCCACATACGCCACCCAACTCTGCTTCAGTCCACAAGAACGGATCCGCCGTTTTGTGAAGGGGTTGAGGTCAGAATTGCGGATTTCAGCCTTACAGATAGCGGCAACAGCAACATCATTCCAAGAGCTGGTAGACTTTGTGATAGAGGTGGAAGGAGTGAAGCCAGATGACTTCACCACGACATCGACATCAAAGAGATTTCGAAGGGGAGGAGAGTTTAATGGTTCTCACTCTAGAGGACAGAGCTCCGGAGGTTACGCAAGTCGACCAATTCAGTCTTCACTACAGACTGTAGTTGGGGGTCCACCTCAGAACGGTCAACACTACTCCGAGAGACCTATGCCCGATTCCAGAGAGTGCTATGGATTGGGGAGATTGGACATATTAGGAGGAATTGTCCAAACAGAGTTACAGAGCCCCCCTAGCTAGAGGTAGGGGTGGTCATGGTAGAGGCCGTTTTTCTGGAGGACGTGGTGGTCGAGGTAATGGCGGTCACCAAAACGGCAGAGGTGAAGGCAAAACGGAAGCCACTACCACACAACATGGTAGGGGCAACGGACAGACAAATAATGGGGCCATTGTTACGCTTCCCCCTGGGAGATCTGAAGCGGAGGCGTCTGATGCTGTTATCACAGGTACCTTCTGGTTTGTGATTGCATGGCATCTGTTGTGTTGTTTGATCCTGGATCCACATTTTCATATGTATCTTCCTCATTTGCTAACGGTCTAAATTTACATTGTGAATTACTTGACATGCCTATTCGTGTTTCTACTCCGGTGGGTGAGTCTGTGATAGTCGAAAAAGTGTATAGGTCTTGTTTGGTGAATTTTGTGGGGAGCAACACTTATGTAGATTTGGTTATTTAGAAATGGGTGACTTTGATGTAATTCTGGGTATGACTTGGCTTTCTCCAAACTTTGCGATTTTGGATTGTAATGCTAAAACGGTAACGTTAGCCAAGCCTGGGGCAGATCCGTTAGTGTGGGAGGGTGACTACACTCCCAATCCGGTGCGTATCATCTCCTTTATTCGTGCTCAGAAGATGGTTAGTAAGGGTTTCTAGCTTTCTTGGCACATCTCAAGGATGACACTACCCAAGTACCTTCGAATCGAGTCGGTTTCAGTGGTCTGTGAGTTTTTGGATGTGTTCCCTGCAGATCTTCCTGGTATGCCACCAGATAGGGATATAGACTTCTGCATTGATTTGGAACCCGGTACTCGCCCCATTTCTATACCCCCCTTATAGAATGGCTCCCGCAGGTTTAAGAGTTAAAGGCTCAACTTCAAGAGTTGTTGAGTAAGGCTTCATTAGACCAAGTGCATCTCCTTGGGTGCTCCGGTGCTATTTGTGAAGAAGAAGGATGGGAGTTTCCGAATGTGCATAGATTACCGACAGTTGAACAAAGTAACTGTTAAGAACAAGTACCCATTCCTCGCATTGATGACTTGTTCGATCAGTTACAAGGTGCTTGTGTCTCTCTCAAAAATTTTGACTTGAGTCCGGTTATCACCATTGAAAATACGAGCAACGGATGTGCCAAAGACTGCTTTTCGAACTAGGTATGGGCATTATGAATTTGTGGTAATGTCGTTTGGTCTTACGAATGCCCCTGCTGCCTTCATGAGCTTGATGACGGGATTTTCAGCCATACTTGGACCTCTTTGTGATTGTGTTTATTGATGATATACTGATATACTCCAAAAGTAAGAAGGAACATGAGGAGCATTTGAGAATGGTGTTAGAGTTGTTGAGAAGAAGAAAAAGCTTTATGCGAAATTCTCCAAGTGTGAGTTTTGGCTAGATTCAGTGTCCTTCTTGGGGCACGTGGTTTCTAAGGATGGGGTGATGGTGGATCCATCCAAGATTGAGACAGTGAAGAATTGGGTAAGACCTACAAACGTGTCAGAAATAAGGAGTTTTGTGGGTTTAGCTAGCTACTACCCGCCGATTCGTCAAGGGATTCTCTTCTATTGCTTCCCAATTGACGAACTTGACTAAGCAAATGTTCCATTTGTATGGTCAGATGAGTGTGAGGAAAGCTTTCAGAAGCTTAAAACTTTGTTGACTACCGCGCCTATCCTCACCTTGCCGTAGAGGGTACAAACTCTCATTGTTTATTGTGATGCATCCTATTCTGGGTTGGGTGCAGTGCTAATGCAAGAGAAGAATGTGATTGCTTATGCTTCGAGGCAATTAAAGGTGCATGAACGTAACTATCCGACCCATGATTTGGAGTTGGCCGCGGTAGTATTTGCACTAAAGCAATGGAGACACTACTTGTATGGGGTTAAGTGTGAAGTCTACACGGACCATCGTAGCCTACAGTATGTATTCACTCAGAAAGACTTGAACTTGAGACAGAGGAGATGGATGGAACTACTGAAGGACTACGACATCACTATCTTGTATCATCCGGGGAAGGCGAATGTTGTGGCAGATGCTTTGAGTAGAAAGGCCGGAAGCATGGGAAGTCTAGCTCATTTGCAAGCTTCTAGACGCCCATTGGCTAGAGAAGTGCAGATTCTGGCTAATGACCTTATGAGGTTGGAAATAAATGAGAAGGGAGGATTGTTAGCTTGTGTAGAGGCAAATCTTCCTTTCTTGATCAGATTAAGGGGAAACAGTTTGATGATGAGAAACTAAGGCGAATTCGAGATAAAGTGTTGCAAGGAGAGCCAAGGAAGCAATAATCGATGGGGAAGGTATTTTGAGGATTAAGGGAAGAGTATGTTTACCCCGCATCGATGATTTGATCACCACTATTCTTACAGAAGCTCATAGTTCCGGATATTCTATACATCCTGGTGCAACCAAGATTACCCGCGACCTAAAGCAACACTTCGGTGGAGTAGAATGAAGCGAGATATTGTTGAGTTTGTGCCAAATGTCCAAATTGTCAACAAGTAAAGTATGAACACCAAAGGCCCGGAGGAACACTTCAGAGAATGCCCATTCCTGAATGGAAGTGGGAGAGAATCGCGATGGACTTCGTGGTTGGTCTTCCAAAGACATTGGGTAAGTATGACTCTATTTGGGTGATTGTTGATAGGTTAACTAAGTCTGCTCATTTCATTCCTGTTAAGGTGACCTACAATGCAGAGAAGTTAGCCAAAATCTACATCTCAGAAATCGTTCGGTTGCATGGAGTTCCACTCTCAATCATATCAGATAGAGGTACGCAGTTTACTTCTAAGTTTTGGAGAACATTGCATGCAGAAGGTACTAGGTTGGACCTTAGTACGGCGTTTCACCCTCAGACGGATGGTCAGTCTGAGCGAACGATTCAAGTATTGGAGGATATGCTTCGTGCATGCGTGATAGAGTTTGGTGGCCATTGGGATAGCTTCCTACCTTTGGCAGAGTTTTCATACAATAATAGCTATCACTCCAGTATTGACATGGCTCCATTTGAAGCATTGTATGGGAGGAGGTGTAGATCTCCCATTGGTTGGTTTGATGCCTTTGAAGTTAGACCTTGGGGGACTGATCTGTTGAGAGATTCTATGGAGAAGGTAAAAGCTATTCAAGAAAAGCTTTTGGCGGCTCAAAGTAGACAAAAGGAGTATGCAGACCGAAAGGTTAGAGACTTGGAGTTCATGGAAGGTGAACAAGTCTTGTTGAAGGTTTCACCCATGAAAGGGGTGATGCGGTTCGGAAAAAGGGTAAGTTGAGTCCAAGGTACATTGGACCATTTGAAGTGCTTAAGAGAATAGGGGAGGTGGCTTATGAATTAGCCTTGCCCCCAGGGCTGTCCGGAGTGCATCCGGTGTTTCATATATCCATGTTGAAGAGATACCACGGAGATGGAACTACATTATCCGTTGGGATTCAGTTTTGTTGGATGAGAACTTGACTTATGAAGAGGAACCGGTTGCTATATTAGATAGAGAAGTTCGCAAGCTGAGGTCGAGAGAGATTGCATCCATCAAAGTGCAATGGAAGAATCGACCGGTTGAAGAGGCTACTTGGGAGAAGGAGGCAGATATGCAAGAAAAATACCCACATCTGTTTACAGATTCAGGTACTCCTTTTCGCCATTGTTTTTCTTCTTTTGATCGTTCGGGGACGAACGATGGGTAAATTGGTATCTATTGTAACGACCTGTTTAGTCGTTTTGAGCAACAGAGTTCATTTCTGGAAAAACTGGCTGGAACGACGAGTGTCACGACCGCCCGTCGTGGTCACGATGGCCCGTCGAGGAGGTGCCGTTCCAGGACACTTAGAATTCTTCAAATTGGATATTAAAATCGACTCTCTGTAAATTGTGACGGACCTGCAGGACGTTCCGTCACATCCACGACGAACCGTCGTGAGTTTCCGTTGCAAAACACTTCAACTTTTGAGAATTTGGTACAAGAAACGAGTTTCTGATCGTCATGACGGAGGAACAGGACGGACCGTCACGGCTGTGACGGGCCGTCACAAGCCACTTGAGCTCGAGGGAGCTGCGACGACCACCGTGACGGACCGTCGCAGGCACGACGGCCCGTCACAGGTTGTGCAGTCCCAGGCAAAATAGGATTCCTCTACACGTTTTAGGGGTCGTTTTGGACTATTCTTTCCTTAATTATAAAGATTGAGGGTTAATATTAATAGGTCTAATTACTTAGGGGTTAAAAGGGGTAACCTTAAGTTAATTAGTGGGGTTTATTGTCCTTTTTCACACTTAATTATATGATTAATTAGGGTAAAAGAAAGAGGGTTTAAACCTAAGAAAACAAAAGAGAAAGAACAAGAAAGAGAGAGAGGGCAGTCGATCAAAAAGGAAATCAAAGCTTGGGAATTTGCTTGTGGATTCCAATTCTTCGGTGGAGGTAGGTTATGGTTTATTTTACGATATTCGTAGTGAACTCTTAATAGTGAATAATATGTGTTGACGATATTGTAAACCTGTCTATATACTTATTGTATGCTTGCATGAATATGAAATTGTGATGAATTAACAAAGCATGATGAAGCTATTGAATCCCAAATCATGAAAGAAACTTTAATCTACGATATTAACGATGATGCCTTGGTATAAAAGAATGCTTGATGAATTAAAGTAATGGGATTGATGATGCCTTGGTAAAGAGAAGGCTTGATGAACGGATAGAATGAGATTAGTGGATCGGAGTGTCACGTACCGACACATAGAAATAGTGGATCGGAGTGTCCCTTTTTGACACGTAGTATTAGTGGGACAGGTGTCACGAACCGACACGTAGATATAGGGGATCGGAGTGTCACGTTCCGACACATATAGGGGATCGGAGTGTCACGTTCCGACACATATAGGGGATCGGAGTGTCACGTTCCGACACATATAGGGGATCGGAGTGTCACGTTCCGACACATAGTGGTAGGGGATCGGAGTGTCACGTACCGACACAAGAGGAAGAAAGATAATGAATCTTGAAAGATGTTAATATACTCAACATAATGAACTTAATTCCCAAATGAGTATGGTATTGAGGCTTGAGCCCTCATGGATGAACTTGATGGTATTTATTGACGATTATGATACTTGTTGTTGCTACATGTTGAGTTTATAGTTGATTTATAATATTACTTGATATATATTATCTTCTATTTTGAGTTGGCCGATGATATCTACTCAGTACGTGTGGTTGTACTGACCCCCTACTTTTATGTTTTCCTCTTTGTTATTTGTGTTATGCAGCAAACGTTCCGTCAACTTCGACTCAGCAGTAGATGAAGCCAGTCTTCACTCCATCGGAAATTCAGGGTGAGCTAATGCGTCTAGCTTGGACTGGATCTCCTTCTATAAGTCTTGATGCCTTGACTTCCGGCATGGACTAGTTTCTTATGTATTTTTAGCTTCTTAGACAGTCTTAGATAGTTTAGTTTAGCAATTTGATCATAGATGTTCTTGTGATGATGGCTTCCATATTTTGGGGATAATAATAATAGTTGAGTTGTTTATTATGAGTTTAAGTCTTCCGCATTATTTCTGTTGATATTATATTGAAATGTTAAGGTTTAGATGGGTTGGTTCGCTCACATAGGAGGGTAAAATGTGGGTGCCAGTCGCGTCCCCGAATTGGGTCGTGACAGTGACACACAAACACTGTGAGTATTAATCTTACCACAATTTGTATTTCCCATTTTTTTTATTGTTACATGTTTTATAAAGTAAATGTGTTATCGAATATTTTGAACTTGCATGTGGCACAAGTCTTTTACTGTATATGATACTGAAAAGATTATTTGAAATGATATTATTCTTACAAGATATGATTACTATCATTGAAAAATTTTACACTTATTCGAGAAATAGTATTTTGACAGGTGATTGTTAAACTTTGGAATCATATTATTCGATAAGATTTAAATGCTCTGTTTGATTTTGAAAAGGTTCTACAAAAATAAAAAAAAAGTACAAATGGGAGTAGACCTTGATGAATTCTTAGCTAACAGTGGGTTCCCTAGACTTGGTGCACCTTGTAATTACTGATTACTTATAAAGCCCTTGCTAGTGGGAAGGTATAACTAGCATACCAATACTTATATTCCTCGAGTATGGATCTACTAATATGAATATTCAACTCTTGTATGAGGAGTTCACTGATTCTGGTTGCTTCTTGAAGTGAAGGTCAGACTGATTACATGATTCACCTTAGAAAATTTCAAGTTATAAGATTTGATATGAAAGTATTTTCTGAGTTTATAGCTATAAAATTTCATATGAAAGTATTTTCTTAGTTTACAACAATAAGAATTGATAAGAAAGTATTTTTTGAGTTTACAAATATAAGATTTGTATGAAATTTTTTTCTGTGTTTACACATAAAAGATTTGATATAAAAATATTTTTTTGAGTTCACTATTAAGTATTACATTTATTTTGGTTATACAAGGTACATAAGATTGAATACTATTACCGTTTCTGAAAAGGGAATGATTTTATCATTTTGACTATTATACTAGCATAATTTCTGACTTGTCCCTTGTGAAAATGTTTGTTATTAAGTGTTATTACTCACTGAGCTAGCATCTCACTCCTCACTAAAGTTTTTATAGAAAAGGCAGGTGACATTAGTAATGACTTCCTTGTCTAGACCTTACGAGTAGATAATTTCTAGTGATCCCGCACTTGTTCATGTGGAAAACAAGTTCATTAGCTATTATAGACATTTCTTTAAATTTTTAGAGTCGCTCCATATCATTCCTTTTATTAGAAGTTGCGAGTATTCTTTCCTTTTGTAAAAATGTGTCTAGTATGAGACTTCTTATGTTTTGGAGTGGAAATTAGTATTTTTACTCTTCGAACAGTCGATCGGTGAATAAGGTGGATTGGTGATGAGATTTGTTGGCTGCATTATTTATGTATTTTACAGGTAATTTCAAGATAGGCCTAAAAAGAGAGGAAACTCAATTTTCTGTAGATTCCTTGTTAAGGCTTTCGATGAGATTTTCCCTTTACCGCCGGTCATGAACCTTATTTGGCTCGTCACAAAGTTTGTATCAGAGCCTAGGTTATTGTTGTGACTTTTGGAGTACACATTAGTAGTAAAATCTCAAATATAGTTATGTTGCCTGCAATTCCTGTAATTGTGATTTTTCGACGACGTGATAGGATGTGTCTTGTCTTTCTTTCTTACTCCGTATTTTGTATTTGATTGATATGGTCAACTAGAGGTATCTAACATTTATTATCATTCTAACATATGTCTTGAACTTGTCGTCCCATAACAAGATTATTCATCCCATAACAAGAATAATCCAAAGGATTAGAGGCATCAAGGGTTACCTTTGTTAACACCCATCTTTCCCAATTAAGGGGAAACAAACAAAAGTAGTTTGAAAATTCAAGAAAAAGGGTTGTTATGTCATTGTAGGGAATTTTCGTGCACCCATGTGATTCTATTTCTGAAAAGAGTATTACCCTGCACTTTAGCAACAAGAAACTATTATCCTTGAAATTCTTATCCATCTGTACCGATCCAAAGAGAATAATGTACATAATGAATAAAGTAAGAAACTATATAACCTAGAGAGTTTCCAAGGACGAAACATTTAAAATATCTAACAACTTGAAGATCCTAAAAGATTTTTGGTAAAATAATGATTCATGAGTGAATTGCTTAAGGCCTTACGAGCTCTAGCATGTTCTAACAAGAGTACTGCAACTCTGGCAACGTTCAAATAGTGAACGTGACAAAATGCGTCGAATAATATGGTATTGTTTGTAATACCCATCGGGCAACACCAATGACGTGAGGAAATTTACTAAGTTATTTTTGGATAGTTTCGTTCTTGATAATTAATAATCTACATCATCATAAGGATTTGGTGAGATTTTTTCCAAATAATGTATATAATTTATATATGACTCTAGATTTTTCAATTGTCTAGATATGATCCCTACTTATTACCTAATGAAGTATTTATGTTTTAGAGGTTTGTTAGTCCCTTGAACAACCCCACTTATGAGGATGTCAACGAATTTTAAGAGAGTTGACATTGCTAAAAATATTTAAATTATGTGTTGTGATAAGTGGGCAACCAACATCATTTAAAAAGACCAAAACCAATAAATTATTTTATGGGAATTGTAGTAAAGAGTTGGAAATTGTGAATGCTCATTTAATTGAGAAATACTTATATTGGTTTATACTGCGGTATATTTTCTTTTCTCTTGTTCGACATATATACAATGTTGGTAAAGATAGAATTGGGGGAAAGGACTACATAACTAACCAGATCATATTTATATGTTTTAATTGATGTCTCATTGTGGGTGAATGAGTTATTTTCCTCTTAGAATACTCTCAAATGTCATGAGAAGATAGTTTAATCAATAATCAATGAATCTATTGTTCTAAAAAAAAATAGGAAAAAAGAAGAGAATGGTAGTTACAAGAATAGGAAATGTTTATCTTTGACTGTGGTGACGTAGTGGCCAGTGAAGAAATATTCACAAGCTTCCTATCTATGGTAGAATAAATTATATATGTTAAGGCATGGAATAGACCATTCACCTAGATGGAAAAGTGTCATTAGTGAGCAAATTAAATGATGTGTTTTCTATGGATTTGTTTCGATTACCTCCCATATAAGTAGTAGTTTTTTACTAATGATTTGGCACAAGACACCTAGCTCATTTTGATACCAATGTATTAAGGTGATCAAAAAGTAGTTGGTGAACCTACTGAAATGTTATTTATAGGACTTAATTGTACACAAATACCTTGTGAGAGTAAAAAAACTTCTGAGGTACTTGGTAATATTATTGACTACTAATAGTTGAACGATGTAACGATATGCAATAAGTAACTATTGCCTCATATAAATGACCTATTTGATTTGTTTCATGGAGCCATATAATATTCAAATGTTTATCTTTTGGATTTTTCTTTTAATAATTGGCATAAATATATTAAGATTCATTCAATAAACTCGACTGAGGCATTAAAAAGTTTTCTGTAATATCGTTACGACTGACATATGCTCCCGTCTCTCTAAAGACATTAATTAATGGATATGTGCCAATGGTTAGTGATCGTACATGTTTTTATGACCATTGCTAGAATTAAAAAAAAAATTTCCTAAACACTTTGGTTTAAACTCTACAAGACCTCACCCTTTTGAGCTTGATGGTCTTCAACAAATGTTTGTTCAAGGATATATTTATTGAAATAGTACACCTTACTAAGTTATCACAAAAAGAAAATAATTCAAAGTTCTTGTGGATAAAAGAATTTGATTAGAGATTACGGAAACTCAAGACCAATGGACCACCATACCAATACAAGTACTACATTAAACTCTTGAGTATTCACTGTGCGTAGTGAAGCTTTGAAGGTGAAATTAGGATATGTTCGCGTATAAAGTACTCATGTAACAGATTATTTTTTAAGTAAACTAAATGATAAAGTGAAAAAGAGTAACACTCATAAATTATTGTAGAGATTTTATATATGATAATTATACAATGAAACCAGCGAGATTCATCCAGACTACAAGAGCTTTGTAACACTCTAGAAGCTGAATGACTTGGACTAGAGCTTAACCTATTGATTAATAATAAAAATGATGTTTTTAGACCTATATTAATGAAATAAACTCATTCATAAAAGTTTAGATCCAAAACAATAAAGAAACACCTTAACATTTGAAAACTAGCTAAATTGAACTAGTTGACATCCCTATGATTGGTGAAGGTTTGGGACTGTCAAATGAGGTCCAAACCATGTAAAAATACTTTAGATAGGAAATTTGAATAACAAAGGGTCCAAAAGTCTAGTAATGACACCCCAAGGACCACCCAAAGGGTCCTAGAGGAGGACCCAAACATGGGCTGGAAGGCTGCCAAAATAGCTCGTGAGCACGAAGATTTTAAGGGGCAGTTGTACGACGCGCAGCCCACGCGATGCCTACTGCTCAAGAAACTTTTGAAATGAAGAATTGGTTTTCATCCTCGCGACACAGATCTTACACGAGGCTCACACCCGTGGCGTAAAATTCAGAAAAAAGGAATTTGGAATTGGCTCCCCGACACACAACTCCTTCTCAGATTCCTTAAAGTCATATTTTAGGAAATTTAACATCATAAAAAGACAAATTTAAGTGAAGGGTATTTTGGGTATTATATTGGACGAATTTATAATGATTTAAGGTCAGTTTCAGACAACTTTTACACAGTTCAAATCAGATCAAATGAATTCCTCCCATCTCTCTCAAGAACGCTTTCTTTTCAAAACTTCATTGAAGAACAAGAAAAGCTTAAGGAAGAATACGAAGACTTCATGTTTTTCAATCCAAATTTGTGGATTATTCGTCAATAAGGTATGGGTTTTTCATTCTAGGAATTTCTTTCTCCAAGAGGCCCTTTCAAAGGTGGTTTTCAAGAATTCAATTTCTAGGGTATTTACTCTACAAAGCGGGTTTTCTTCCTAACTCTACATTTATGATTTTTGATGAAGTATAGTGATTTTCTATAGTTAATTCAGTATTTATTATTGGGGATTTCCTTGTAATGGTTGAAATTCGTGTGAAGCATGTTCCTACTATAAATGATGGTTTCGATTGAGTTATATCTACTACTTGATAAAATGTAAACGTAGGGATTGGAACTATGACTTGAATGAACTCTTAAATGACCCTTTCCCTTATACTTAGCTATGAATTTTTCTTGTATATGACTTGAAGGTTTGGTATTTGTTATGTTATTGAGTATTTCACTATGTTGTTGGATGATTGTTATGTATTGAACATAAATCATTGATAAAGGTTCTTGGAAGCAAGAGGTAAGTCTTCTAATGTCGTGATTACTCTACGATGTTTATGTAGGCCTATAAATGATTTTACAATGCTATTGAAGTATGTATGATGATTCTATGTATATACGTTGGGCTATGAATACGTTGAATGTGATATCATGATAAGGATATAATAATGCAAGTGATGATGTTTATATTGTATACCTCACACAGTATGATTACAATATGTTAATCTCACAAATGAAAGGTTATGACGAAAGGAAGTTCACATCTAAAACGAAAGAGCTTATGATCATGTTTATAAAAGGAGTTAAGCACCTATGACTTATGATAAAATTTATGAATTGATGAATTAAAGGTTATTCAAAAAATGACTTAAGCTTAGTATCGTTGGACTAGATATGAGAGGTGTCCCTCTCTATAGTTGGAAGGTAGGCCCATAATAACTCTAATGAGATAGAGGATGCCATGTAACGTGGAATTATGGGCCTCTAATATATCCACTAGTTCTTGAACTATGATTCCACCATAGGATATTAGCTACTGGATCCACCGAGAAAGCTATGTCATCTTTGGTTCTACTTTGTCCGGTAGATCACCTTGTTTCAGTGTTGGGTCTCATGACATCAGATTTCATGTTTAGCTCACATGGTGTGATGTCAGTTAAGGTGATTGTTCCCTCAAGTAAAAATAATGACAAGAAAATGAACATTGACTAGGGTGATTTGAAGAGTTTATTTAGTATAGGTATGGGTATGGGACTCTACCTAGACATTGCATAATTTCATTCTAATGGAAGTCCTAGGATATTATTCTTATGTAATATGATGATATGAAATGTACAATGCGTATGATATGTGATTTTACTCTTATATGATGTTGGCTATGTTGATGAACATGTTATTGGTCTATATTGTTATATGTAGTGATGACTTCTCACGATATATATTGTATGAAGAAGAACTTTACTTATGGTCTCCTATATCTTTTACATGGTTATGTGGGGTTATGCGGCTTCACAATATAATTGCACTTGTAGACTTGGGATGAAATCGTTGGTAAGTGTTTTGCATGTTAAGTTTATATGGACTATTGAATATGAAATGTGAATATGACTTTATGATATTATGTCTTTGACTATGACCATGATTATGTAGATTGTGAATTTTATCTTGTATATTATCTATTGTATGTGCACTAAAGGTTTTCAAAGAAATAGCATAATTTCCAAAGAAATGTTTATGAATGTTTATGTTAATATACCCATACTTAGTACATGTAGCATACTAACCCCTTACTTTATATTACTACAACTATAGGTTCCGGCCTTTGAAGATTAATAAGGTTTGTTGAAGAAGGTTGGAACTCTTTCTCCATGTGTTGGTAGGTCTTTATGTTTGGGGATGCTATCTTTTCGCTATTCTAGCTTATGAAGACATTAATGGTTTTTAAGAATTCTCTTTATTCCATTTTATGTTCTTTCGATTCTTTTGTAGTAAGGCCTATATGGCATCTTGAAATTTTATTGAATAAGTTCAACATATACTCTTTAGATAGTTTTTATGTGAGACAAGTTTTAGAATAACATATGTATGTTAACATGTTGCTACAAGTAAAGCCTAAGTAAGGTTCTATGTGTTAGGTTTAAGTATAATTTAATGTGTACATAAGTATGAAAGTTTTTAATTTTTCTCAAAATTTTAACTGATGACATGTTATGACGAACGCTAAGTGCTTGTCTGAGTTCTCCAATAGGAGATAATGGCAGTCGCATCTGGGGGGTTCTCTCAGAATGTGACAAACTTGGTATAACATCATGAGTTTGAATATCTTTAGGATAAATCTTTCGCTAAACCATGTTACGTAGTGTCTTGTTTATGATTGTGAAGTGGGCCACAATGTGGATGAGAGGCTATGTGATGATAAGGAAAGTTCTATTTTCTTGCTAATCCTATGTCATGCCTCTAGAGTTTTGACCCTATGTGTCTTTTAGCATCTAATCGCAAAAAGAGTATCATAGGTGGTTGCGAATGCGGGAGCAACTCACCAAGGAAATCAAGTTCCTCCTCAAGTGCAAGCTACGGCGAATTATCAAGTTTCGATCAATCCTGCGGCTATGACGGATGGTGAGGTGAGGCCATCCCTATTTTAAATGTCCCAAGCCATCACCACTCAAGCTCAAGCCATTACGATACAAGCTAACAGAGAGGTTGTTCCTCAAGAGAATCAACATGCTAATACTATTGCTAGCCATCTGAGAGATTTCTTGAGGATGAATCCTCCTATTTTCCTTGGATCAAAAATTTATGAAGAACCCCAAGATTCCCTTGATGAATTATATAAGATCCTTTTTGCTATGGGAGTGAGTACTATTGAGAAGGCTGAGATTGCTGCCTATCAACTCAAGGACGTGGCGCATACATGGTACAATTACTGGAAGGATAAAACGGCTTTAGGAGGTGTTCTCGTGACTAGTGAGATCTTCAAAAAGGCCTTTCATGAAAGATTGTTCCCAAGTGAGCAAATAAAAGCTAAGGTATTGGAGTTCATCAACCTTTGTAATGGAGGTATGAGTTAAGGAATACTCCTTAATGTTCATGAAGCTCTCCAAATATGCTTCTTCTTTGGTTTCTAATGCCAGGGATTAAATGATCCGTTATGTAACGGGCTTGTCCGAAGAGCATGAAGAAGAATGTTGTGCAGCCATGCTTCATGACAATATGGATATTTCTAGGGTGATTGTTCATGCACAACAAGTAGAGGAGAATCTTCTAAGAAAGAGGAACATAGAAGCTAAGAAGGAAAGGTCTTTTTATTGTAGTTCTTCTAAGAGTAGGCTTGATGTTCGATACAAGCCTAAGATCAAGAAAACGTTTTCAAGCCAAGTCCCTTAAAATTTCTCCAAGAATCACAATGATAGAGGTTATTATCCTCAACCACAAAAGGGGAGAAATATTGATCCACCAAGAGAAAGGCCAACTTGTGGTAAGTGTAGTAAGAAACATATGGGTGAATGTCTTGTTCGGACTAATAGTTGCGATGGTTGTGGTGAAAGATTGTCCTTATGTGAGGAGTCATGTAAAGGGTAATATCCAATCTCAATCAAGTGTTCCTAACTCCAAAGTTCCAAAAAGTAATTGTTTCTATGCACTCAAGACTAGGGGTGAACAAGAGAGCTCTCTTGATGTTGTGACTTATATGTTACAAGTCTTTTATGTTAATGTTTATGTTTTGCTTGACCCAGGTACTACCCTTTCTTTTGTTAGACCTTTTGTAGCTAGTAAGTTGAATATACTTCCCGATGTTTTGATTTAACCCTTTTCGTGTTGTACCCAATGGGTGACTGTGTGGTTACAAAAAGGGTCTATAGGAAATGTTCTGTAACGTTTCCGAATAGAGTTACTATTGTTGATTTTGTAGAACATGAAATGTTTGATTTTGATATCATCTCGGGTATGTATTGGATTCATGAATGATTTTCTTCCATACATTATAGAACAAGGGTAAAATTGTTTCAATTTCTAACTAAACCCAATCTAGAGTGGAAGGGGGGAAATTTTATGCCAAGGGTAAAATAATTTCTTGTTTGAAGGCTTGTAGGATGATGATATCCAAGAGTTGTTTATAAAATGTTCTGAAGGTTAAGGACCTAGAATGTGAAACTCCTTCTATTGAGTCAGTCCCCGTAGTAAGGGAATATCTAGAGGTTTTTCCTAATGACCTTCAATTAATTTCTCAAGAATGGAAAATTGACTTTGGCATTGATTTGTATAGAATACGAACCTTATTTATATTCCTCCATATAAGATGGCTTCGGCTGAATTGAAAGAGTTGAAGCTCCAACTCAAAGATTTACTAGACAACGGTTTCATTCAACCTAGTATTTCTCCATAGGGTGCTCTAGCTTTTTTTTAAGAAGAAAGACGGGTCTCTTCGAATAAGCATTGATAATCGCCAACCCAATAAGGTCAACATAAAGAACATGTATCCTATCCCTCAGATTGATGATCTATTTGATCAACTCCGAGGGGCTAGCTACTTTTCTTGGATTTACTTAAGGTTGGGATATCACCAGCTTAGGGAGGGAGGTGAAGATGTTCCTAAAATAGCTTTCCTAACTAGATATGGACACAATGAATTCATAGTTATGTCTTTTGGGTTAACAAATGCCTCGACGGCATTTATGGACCTAATGAATAGATTTTCTGAGATTACCACAACTCATTTGTGATTGTTTTCATTGATGATATCATGATATTGTCACGACCGGAATCTAGACCCCAGACAAGCCCGTCTTCGTTGACCTCTCAGAGGTCGCAGACAAGCCTACATACGTCATTCTTACTTCATCTACGTTAATTTTAGCGGAAAATTTGAATTTTCCGTCCTCTTACTTCATGCTAAGAAATTTAAACTTAACATTATAGGCGTTCACAAATAAACCATCTAATTTAGATATAACAAAATGAAAGAAACAATTCATAATTGCCTTAAGCGTATTTTTTCAAAACGGCACCAATACAAAGTATGAAATAAAAGTAGATAGAAACACTAGAGGAACATACTCCACTAGATAAAGCCTACATCTAAGCTAGATAATAACAGTAGATAGCTTTGAAAGCATGAGGGTATACCAAGTCCGGATGAAAGCTCCACGTACAGATAGTAGCAACGTCGTACTGTAAGATCTAACGTCCACCTGTGCCTGCACCTAAAAGTAGATATTTGCATGGAATTAGTACACACTTGTACTATGTATGGGTATATGCAAGCACACACCAAATACATGAATGATAAAGTCTAGCTTTTTCCTACAAACATGATTTATGGAAAGTCAAGTCATTGGACTTGCGAAATTTCGATCAAGAATGTTAATGGACCTGCCGAATTTGGATTTGGAAAGTCATGCCATGAGTGTAACATGCATCATCAAAGTTATCATTTTGCAAACAGCACATAACATATTTCATATATCACATCACGTAGTTTATATCATTCTTTCATGTTCCATGAGACCTTGGGATCATGGACTTGACATTAGGACTTCCCAAAATGAGGGCTCAACATATGGGACCTCACCTAGGGAGCCTTCTTTAGCAAACATAGAGTCTGCTTCATTCATTCTTACGTACTTTATTTTTCATTTTTCTATTTACTAGTGCAATCACCAGTCATACCTAGGATGTAGTTTAAGACTCTCATCGGGTTTGTTGTGCAATGACCAAGAATAACCTAGCGTCATTACTTAAGTCTAGCTCACCTCTTGATTATCCTATCCTTACACCTTTTGTATCACTCATTTCATTATGTGCATCATTTAAGGCTGGCCTCATTCATTCTTTGGGAACTTTAACTTTAACCGACATAGATCATAAGAGCATCATGAAATAAAGTGTCATGAAACCCCATACCAAAAAGAGGTGGAATCACCGGCCAAAGTTACCTGAACATACTAGCGTACATGGGAATTGAACCCCACTAGATACCTATATTGGCAGTATAGGTTGGAAGACTAGGAGATATAATGATACCATACTCGCATGCCGGAAAGTCTCATCTCAAGAGAGTTTCTTGAACCTCCGGCCTTCCCGAAAGAAGGCATCACCGCTCATAGCTAGTCTATCAGTGCTCAGTATAAAGTTCCACTACATTCAACTCATACGTCATGGAAGATGGCTTCTAGTATGAGGACGTCATAGCTCAATAGATGATTTCCCATCTCATCATCATTATTAAGTGTGTTAATCTCAATACTTTCATTAGAGTGTTCATAGAGACTAATATTTCATATTACTTTACACTATCATATGTGAGTGTGTTTTGCTAACATTTACTTAGGCTCATTTGAGATTGTTCTCATCTTTTACATTATCCTCATATCATGTTGTCACCATATTCATTAACATTATCACAATTTTCCTTCATAATTACTCACCCCTTTTTACGTGAGTGTTCATTTCATCATATGCCAATGCACTTGGCCATTTAGTGTGTTTCACACTCTCAATTAACCCTTCGAGGGTTTCATCGTTTCATTGTTTGTTTCATCATTTCACTGTTCGATTTGTCATATGCCAATGCACTTGGCCATTTAGTGTATCTTACACTCGTACTTAACCCTTCTAGGGTTTCATCATTTCATAACATACATCTTAGGTTCACTTATTTTTAGTCGTATGCTAGACTTATGGGTCTATACATACAAGCCATGAGGCTTCATTCATAGTTTGTTATGTGACTCATATCTTCCTAAAATTATGTAGAAGAAGACTTATGTATCTTGCATGTGTTCCATTGTCTTGATTTCGATGTAAAAAGGTGGCATTTTTCTTGAACATTTAATTCACGTATTATTTATGTATCAATACGGACATTTGGGCAAAGGAACCCAAGTTCGAACCCTTGGACAGCACTTACATTTTTCCTTGACTTTATTTTTAGTCTTCATGACATTGGGACCCTAGATCGAGACCCAGCATTAACATTTCTTTTTAGTTACTTTTCTTTAGAAATTCTCTCCTTTGGCTGAGGGGTTGTGGGTTTGAACCCACGTAGCCCCCTTTTATTTTTCTATCTAATTCCTTGCCCATTTCGCATTAACCAGGAGGTTGTGGGATCAAACCCCCACATCCTATCTTTATTTTTCTTATATTCTCTTGGGACTAAGAGGTTGTGGATTCGAACCCCCACATCCTCCTTATTTTATTTTCATTTAAATGTTGACTATCTATGCGTTGGTAGTAAGGTTGTGGGATCGAGCCCCCACAACCTCACTTTATTTTCTTTTATTTTTCGTTTCTCCTTTACTCTCTTTCACAGCCTTGAGGTCGTGGGTTCGATTACCACGCCTCACATTTACTTCCTTTTATTTTTATTTCACTTCACTCGCTGCCTGGAGGTCGTGGGTTTGATTCCCACGCCTCTCATTTTATTTTATTAATTTTTTTTACCCTACATTTTCAGCCAGCATAACCCATATCAATTCCCCTTGACCCCATTTCCCTTTTGCGATTTTAAGGTAGTGTACGGGTTAGGTCACAGGTTCGAATCTTGGTGGCCTCATCCCTTTATATTCAACTAAATTTCCATATTTCTTTCATCATTATTTAGCCTAAACCAAACTTGTAAGTTTTCTGGAATTAAGTCATTTTTTTACCTTAATTTTCACCAACATTTTCACTTGATGTCTTAGGGAAGTTCATAGATCATTTAAAACTTTTTGCGGTGCATTTCCATAGATTCTTTTAGCCAAGATATTGATAGTTAAATCATCCAAACTTTTATTTTAATAGACATTACGATTTACATAGCTTTATAAACATAAAATGACAACAAAAACATTATCAAATTTGAAGCCTTTACCCAAGAACCTCATTTAAAGTAACATACTTGTGCACACACACACTTGCACATAATTTCGAATGCATGGTTGTCTTTCATACGATTTCAAGTACACAAACATAATAATATTCATAACAAAACATAACATACACCTAAATCTACCAGCAATCATACCCAACCTACGATTCATTGGGAGATATTGACAGGGGCATGCAAGAGGGGAAACAATCCTAGTTTTCGAATGAATAATATGAACCTTAAGGGTTATATTTGGAAAGGGACCAATAGAGAAGAAAACCCATACGTTTTTGACGTTAAACTCTTGAATTTCTGCCCAAAAACTTCACCCAATAGCACATCTAAACCTCCTCAATTTCAACTCCACTCGAATGACAACCTCCCTTAGCCTAGTGTGCGATTAATGTTTGTTTTCTTGTGATTTCGTGTGAGTTCTTCAAGTGTGAAGGACTTGGTTTATTTTTCTGCTTTTATGTCTTATTTTGGCAGAGAAATTTTGTGTGAAATAACAAGGGAGATTGAGTGTGAGAGTTAGAGATAGACGTGAGAGAGTAGGAGTTATATTAAGCTTAGGAGTCTAGTTTAGGACTTAGTCAAATAAGGTTTACCTTATTATTAAAAATCTTATGTTTATTTTATTTTAAATCAGATAATGATTAATAATTACTAATTAATTATATTAATTCAATAGCTGAAATAAAAATCAGATTAATTCATTGCTTCACGTAGGTTTGAACCCGGGTGAAGCAAGACTTCACTTCAAGAGCTCAATTTCGTCTCTATCTCCCCAAATTACCCCTCCACCTTATTAATTAAATAATTAATTATATATTTAGGGTAATTACGATACTATCCTTATCCTGTAGAAGACCATTTTACCCCTAGACACTCCAAACCTAAGATTTCCTCTTTTTAAGTCCCATAAAGATTCCTTCAAGTAAATCTTCGTATTCGAGAGCACTACATTGTTGTATCCAACCATTTCAAGCTCAACTAACTCCGTAAGTTTGTTGGCTTTGATGTAGAAAGGTTCCGATGTATGGTCTACGCGCATCAATCTGTGTGAACCCTGGTCAAATCATAGGCATGCTAGACACATTAAGTATCACTTAGTATATCCATTTTTAGGGTTGTTACATATATACTCCAAGAATGAAACTGAGAATGAGAGTCACTTGAGGTTTGCCTTGCAATTTTTCAAAGAACACAAACTTTACGCAAAATTTAGTAAAATTGAATTTTGGCTGAGGTTAGTTGCTTTTCTTGGCCATGTTGTCTTGTTGAGGCTGTAGAGCTTGATCTGAAGAACACAGATGTGGTCAGAAGTTGGCCTAGAACTTTCACTCCCACCAATATAAGAAGTTTCTTGGGTCTAGCCGGTTAGTATAGAAGGTTTGTTGATGGATTTTGTCCATTGCTTATTCTTTGACAGCTTTGACCCAAAAGAAGGTGAAGTCTGAGTGGCCATAAGCTTATGAAAGAGATTTTCAAGAGTTGAATGATAATCTTACCTCCGCCCGGTGTAGATTTTGCTGAAGGGTAACTAAGGCTTTGTAGTGTATTTTGATGCTTATCGAGTGGCCTTGGGATGTGTTATCACGCAATATGGCAAGGTGATAGCTTATGCTTCTACGGAACTCAATGTTCATGAAAAGAACTATCTGACTAATGATCTTGAGTTAGCACCTGTTGTGTTTGCCTTAAAATATGGAGACATTACATGTATGGAGTTCATGTTGACGTGTTTAGTGACCATAAAACTCTTCAATATGTGTTTACACAAATGCAGTTGAATCTCTGATAGAGTAGATATATATAACTCTTGAAGGATTACAACATGAGTGTCCTTTACCACCCTGGAAAGGTAACGTGGTTGCGGAATCTTTGATTCGTATGACTATGGGTAGTGTGTCTCATGTGGTCGAAGAGAAGAATGAACTTGTGAAAGATGTTCATAGGTTGACTCATTAAGGTGTGTGGTTAGAAGAGTCTCCAATTTTTTGTTTTATGATCCTTCATATTTTGGACTCATCATTTGTGGTTGAGATTAAGTGTAAGCAACACATTGATCCTGTATTGATGGAGTTGAAGGAATCGGTACCTTGTCAGCTCAATGAGTAATTCTCCTAAGGGAGGATGGTGTTCTAAGGTACCAAGGGATATTATGTGTACTTGATGTTGAGGATTTCAGAAATCGAATTCAAGAACAAGCCTATGGTTCTCATTATTCTATACATCCAGGGGTCACCAAAATGAATCATGACCTTAGAGAGGTCTATTGGTGGTTTGGTTTAAAAAGGGACATAGCAGAGTTTGTTGCTAAGTGTTAAAATTGCAAACAAGTTAAACTTGAGCGTCTTAAAAAGGATGGTTTAACCCACATCATGGATGTTCCTACATTGAAGTGGGAGGCCAACAATATGGATTTTTTGTTGGTTTGCCTCGAACCCGGAGGCAAAATGATTCAATATGGGTTATTGTGAATAGGTTGACCAAATATACCCACTTTATTCCCATTAAGTCTACTTATACTGCCAAAGATTATGCAAGAATCTACATTAATAAGATTGTGTGTCTTCATGGGATTCCTATGCGTCACGACCGGGGAGCACCCTCTAGAATTTACATGGTGTATTGACCTCTCGCAGGTCTTATACAAGCCCATACTTATCAATCATTGCATTGTTATAGGTAAATTAGCGAAAAATGTAAAACTTTTCATAGAGTATCAGATGCTAGAAACTTCACTTCGTATATATAAAATATCATAAGTACATATTTAGACTCTAGCCTCTTATTGTCATCCTAGACTCAACATCATAACAGAACATTAGGAAAAAGGCCTTTACAACATGATCATTTGTATATAATTTCAAGACTTTAAACATAACTTGACATAGGACATGCTCGAATCTTAAGGATACCTTTTGCTTGAGCTTGGGAAACACATTACAAGATACTCTATCATAGAGACATCTTTTTAAGCATCAATAACCTACACATTATAAAGTTCAGAATAATAATAAGACACAATCCCACCATAAAGAAAGAGATGTAGAAGTTGTTGGAGATTACCTTTATATGCGCCTAAGAAAATCACTGATCGTGCAATCAGACTATGCAAAGTTGACTAATAAGAGTAGTATCAATAAAGAACAGATACATATAGATACCATCGATCGACCAAAATCCACCACATAATAACATGCACATAATTAAACAAACAAGAATCTTGTGATATAATTAGGATCTTTATCCTTCAGTCACCACCCTTACTGCCAACTAATACTACACTTGCACTCATAGTCTTTATCTCAAGTCATCCTACCTTATTCCGTTACAAACTCTACACTACATATCATTCCACCCTCCAATCCATTATATCTTAAACCTACAATTACACTTACCAGATAACCTTAACTCAAAAAACCCATAAGACAGGTCCACAACCATCATAACATAATAACAAGTAATACTTGATTTATCACACCTTTAAAATAATCGGACCCCTATAGATCCCTAAGATGTCATCTACAATGTTTAACATATAATTTCGATCTGTACAAGAATTATTCCATAATTTAAACACATATTTGGACAACTCATGGACCAACAATGTAACAACCATAGTACAATAAGTAAATTTGGATCCCTCATGGACCCACATATTAAGAAATAGTCAAGAATATACAACATGTGGTACTCGAGCCAACCAATAGTATCCCATACAAAGTGTGGTATTCGAGCTAACCATTAGTAAATATTACCAGTGTCTTATTCAAGTGTCACAATCCAAGCCTACATCCTAGACGTGACCGACACTCAAGAACCATTACTTGTCCCTAAGAGAATCCTTCACATGGTTGAATATAATCGGAGGACTAACTCAAGCATACATAAACTTAAAAGTGAATTAAATTTTTTACACTCAATTACTCAACTCATAAGGTTTGGAAAATACTAAATACAAATACTTATAGTTCATAAAACAACTCAAAAGAAAGTAAATACCAAAATACTAATCAACTATGACTATCTATGAAACCTTTACTATTAAACAAGGATATGCAGAACATGCCCACGACATCTCAAAACTATTAAACTAAAAGTAACTATGAAGTGATCCAGAATACAAGGAGTCTCACAAATTTCTAATCGAGTGTAAATTGATCTAAAAAAACGCCTATTGATAACCTTAACACCTGTATCAACATCATAATAGGATGCAAGTTGAATGACATAAAGTACAGTGAACTTAAGAATGTAAGGAGAACCAAAAATGTAGATAACCAAACTGACTAGGCTGAAAAAGTTCTCAACTCCACTCATTAAAAAAGATGTAACAAAATATTTACATGTTTTAATATTCATAAATGAGAGATATAAACTCAAGAATGCAAATAACAAATCGAATAAAACTACTTTTTACCCTTATTTGGGAGATTCTTTAACCGACAACCATCACTATAAGCTATGACATGATAGAACGTCTCATTAACGCTTCCAGAACTGGTCTATACCATCCCAGGGTAAACAATACCTCAACTAACTGAATCCACTAAACTTAACTACAAGGCACTAAGGATTAATCTATAAAGTACAATCTTGTACCTATGTTGGCAGACATGGTTTATGAGGAGTGTGAGTTGTCTGAACTCATTCCTGTTCTTGCTCAATATTACTCCCAAAAATATATACTTATGCTCAAACGTGTAAAATATACTATCTCTCTTGTTTGAGATAATTGCTCAAACTATCCTATTGAAAGAAGTAACTACTCTAAAGTATCTTTGAACTTATAAACTCTTTTAGAAATCAAAGTTTCTCTTTTCTCAATGTAAAAAAAGTACATTTAGGAATACTTAGTTCCCCTACAATTTACTTACAATGTATCTTTATACTTTTCTCAAAAACTCAGTTTAAAACATCAGTATAGCTTTAAAAGATTCTGAAGATTTATAACTCAATATAGATTTCATGATGAAATATTAACATAAACGAATCAACTCAAGGATCTCAATGACAATATTGGAAACTCAAGAACTCAAAACTCAATGATACTATTCATCTCTAGAGTACTCAATTCACAGGATTCATGTTGAAATATATACATGAATAAATCAACTCAATAAATTTCTTGAAGTTTTGTCTTAAACTCACTTTAGTTTGGAATGTAAAATTAAAAAATGTGATTAGGATGTAACGCTCCAAAAATTTCTAAGTTAGACCCCGACTATTCTTCATTTACTTGTTGGGTCATATTGGGTAATTCTTAATTTCTCATATGTGTATGCGTAAAGGCAAATTCTTTAGTATGGAATTATCTTGGATATATATGAATTAGGGTTACTAGAAACTCCTAGGACAAATTATAGTTGAAAGTTTCCTTACCGAATAAGTTTTGATTTTAGATTCTCTTCGGATAACTTTAAATGACCATATATCTTAGAATATGAAAATATTTGTGTGACTTATAGCATGTAATAAGAAAGGTATCTGAATCTTCTTTCTAACACTACCAAATTCAAAACAATCTGAGTTTTAGGTAAAACACTATGACCATTTTAGTACCCATATACCTTATAGTGACAAATTAGCAGATGGAATTGCATTAAAAAGGATTGTTTTTGTCTTTTTACCTATAAAAAACAGTAAAAGAAATTCATAACTAAATATAGACCAAAAAAAAAAAAAAATCATCTCTTTATCCATTATTGTCTTCTATCTCAAACTCTAAGGTAAAACACTAAGGAAAAAACCAATGTAGAAGACTCCACCAAGATTCTTCTTCAAGATAAGCTTTTAACAAAGAATTATATTCTTTCAAACTCAAATTCCTCAATACAATTATGAATCACTGATGAAATTCATGATTCTTGGCCATAGAGATTTCAAGAAACTTAGTCAAGAGTCTCGAGAAATGTTTTGTTTTAATTCTTTACCTTAAAGTTCTTATTCATGATTTTTAAAAAACCTTCTTCTTCCATGTATGTAAGACTATCCTAGTGTTGGACTAGTTCGTCCTTACGCCCTACATTTACTTTCACATTAGTTAATGAGTAATCTAATTTTCTATCCCTAGCTTTTAGTACTCTTGATATGATTTGATTTTGAGTTCTTTACTTTTTGATTTTGTCATGCATTGATCCTACACCCTGGGCGGGAATGACACTAAAAGACCGTTGTTGGCCCTCAAGATAACCCTTGGACTGACTTACTTAACCCAACGAAAGACTAAACACATCTCAAACAAGAAATAAGACATGTTTAAAGGAAAATACTTTATATAATATTTGTCCATGGTGCAACTTAAGTCACAACAAGAAACAATAAACAGAAAACTGAAATACTAGCATCTACGAAACCTCTAAATTGACTTAAGAGGGATGTTGGAATAGACCCCACAACATCCTAAAACTAAACTACTAAAAACAAAAGAAATAGATGTCCTCTGCAATGCAAGGAGGCTCACCACTAACTTTGGAGCTCAATTTGGATAAACGAAACACGGTGTGCTGATCCTAGTTATCTGCGTATGCATCATAATAGGATGCAGATAAACTAGCATCAGTACATTGAATGTATGAATATCCGAATTTCAAAACTAAACAAAACTTAAGCTTTAAAGGGAGTAAGAATGAATACTTACCTTGGATCTATTAAACTCATGATCTACTAACTCTTATTCAATATACACATTCAAAATAAATGCAATATAATGAAATTCTAAGTGAAATAATGCCTAAACCTCTGAGTATTTATATACAAGTACACAATAATGTCTGTGATGTATATAAAATACAATGATGATGTATTATGAAAATACAATACTTCTGTGTATAAAATACAATTTTTACATGAGGAAAATTCTCTAACCGAAAACAATCACTTAAGAGCTACAGTAATGATACAACGATGTACAACATGCTACCAGCGCATCCTATATCCGGCCAAAGGTATAGGACCTAAACTGACTAATGGATCCACTAATAAATTTTGAAAAGAAATCATCTAAAAAGTGTAACTCTTTTCTACCCATGGTGGCTAACAAGGTTTATGGGGGCTGTGAGTTATATGAACTCTCTCCCATATCGGTGCTCAATACTACTACCAAAAATATATTGGCTCTTATGTTTAAAAACATACTTATTCTTTTGTTTGAGATTAGTGCTGAAAACATAGCTTTTTAAAAAGCTCTCTTGGAAATTCTAGTTTCCTCTTTCTTCTATTAAAGCTAGCCAAAGGCTCTATGGAAGTCTAGCTTCCCTTCCTTCTTAAAAGTATGAAAATATTTTTTTTAAATCTTTAGAGACTACTTAGTTCACTTATAACTCTTGAGAGGTGAACTCAACTTGATACTCTTTTCTACCTTGAAACTTAAACTCATAGGGAATACTTAGTTCCCTTATAGATTTTGAGAAATTAACTCAACGCTTTACTCTTTCTTGATTTGAACATTAAGCCTTTAAAACAAAGTTAAAATATTTTTGAAAGGCTTTAGAAAACTTGAAAACTTTACTTTGACTTGTTTCTTAATCCTAGACATGGTTGTTAACTTCCTTGACTTTGATCTTAACTTTTGTTGAATTTGATTATGGATTCAAGAATCATGATCTCATATTTATGAATGATTTCATGATGTTTTGATGTACTCTATAGTGTTGGAATCAACTAAGAATTAAAGGTACATCACCTAGGAACAAATACGAAAAGATACAGAAAGAACGGGGTCTCAAGGAGGTCCTGGTGCTTTTAGAGGCGTTGAGCGCCATAGCCTGAATGAAAGAGGCTGTCCTCAGGAGATCTGAGAGGCGCGATGTTCCAGAACCTAATGAACATACTCTGTCCTAAGGCGATTTGGAGGAACAACGCCCCAGCATCTCTCCAGCGGGTTTTTTTGACTCTCTTCTTCATTTTTCATCTCTAAACATCCCAAACTACCACGGATCCCACCCTAAACACTTAGGATCCTTAAATAACTTATTGCCCAATAGTTTAGACCCAAAAACATTTTGCAAAAATGAATTAAAACAAATAGAGATCAACAACAATTCAACCAATAAAAAGGTTCAACTTTTTATCAAGGACTTCAAGATTTCCTTTCAATTAACTATAAATTTAAGTAAATAATCAAATTGGAAGGTGGGTGAAAGAACCCCACCGAATAATCTCACTTACATTGTTAGGGATCACCCCCGACCAAATCCACGAACGAATTCTTATTTTTCTTCGGTATTCTTTTTCCTTCTCCTTTTTTCTCCTTTTTCTCAAAGACCTAGGTTATTTTCTAAGTGTGTAAACTGAATGGGATCAGTTTAGACCCCAACATATTACCCCAAAAATGAATTTAATATTTAACTTAGGAAAAGACCAAAACACCCTAAATAAATGCGGATTCGGAACTTTTCCTTCTCAACAACCTAACTTCCAGAAGTCATATATCCCTCATACGACCTCGGAAATTTGCAACCTTGGGATCGCCGGAAAGAAATTCCGACGAGAATTCTATCCATATAAACAAATCACCCAAAATCCTCCTTATCTTGGAATTATAGACATTTGAAAATGACCAAAACTCACTTTTGAAATATTGAAATTTTCCAGATTTCCTTAATTATATTTTCAAATTTGATTCTTCTTGTTTTTCTTAGCTTAAGCTTAGATTATCTAGATTACGAGATGTTACAATATCTCCCCTTGGGAACATTTGTCCTCGAATGAGAATTCTTTCTCTAACCTAGGGAAAATAATAATCATTTCAGCAGTCAACCACAAAAGTATATTATAACATGCTTATGCATAATCTTATAAAGTGTAGTACATTGATTTTCATTCTCTCCTGATTCAAAGAAATGTGGATATGTCTTATTCATATCCTCCTCTGCCTTCTAAGTCGCTTCTTCAAAAAATTGGTTCCTTCAAAGGACTTGACTGAAGCAACTTCTTTTGTCCTCAAATCTCGAATTTGCTAATCAAAAATCTGGGTCGGAAGTTCTCCATATGATAAGTTTTCCTTAATCCCCACATTCTCTGTTGGTACTATAAAATAAGTATCACCCAAACACTTCTTCAACATAGAAATATGGAATACCAGATGAACCGCTTCTAACTCTCTGGGTAGCTTCAACTCATAAGCCACATTGCTCACTCACTTGGAGAATTTATAAAGTCCAATGTATAGGAGACTAAGTTTCGCCTTCTTACCAAACCTCACAACTCCTTTCATAGGATAAACCTTTAGATACATTCAATCATATTCCTCAAACTCTAATGACCTTCTTCTAACATTTGTGTAGGTTTTTTGGCGACTTTGTGATTTCTTCAACCTTTCTTGAATACTTTCCCCTTCTCCATAGGTTGGTGAACGAAATTTGGTCCTATGAACCCCGGTTCACCAAATTCAGACCACCCAATAGGATATCTGCATCTTCTCTGATAAAGAGCTTCATATAGATCCATTTGAATGCTCGAATTACAACTATTATTGTAAGCGAACTCAATGAGAGGTAGGTGATCATCCCAATTTCCCTTGAAGTCGATCACATAAGATCAAGACATATCTTATAAGGTCTAGATAGTATGTTTGGCTTGTACATCTATCTATGGATAAAAAGCCATGCTCAATTTCTCCTTAGAACCCAAACCTTTCTGAAAAGATTTCAAAAATTGTGCAGTAAATTGTGCACCCCTGTCTGAAATAATGGATATCGTAACTACATGAAGCCTTACCACTTCATGAAGGTACAACATAGCATAATCCTCCGCTGAAAAGGTAGTCTTGACCGGCAAGAAATGGGCTTACTTTGTCATTCGATCAAAAATCACCCAAATCGAATAATGTTGACTTTGCGATCATGGAAAGCCTATGATGAAGTACATATTAATCATACACCACCTGCATTCTGGAAGTTCTATATTCTGAGTTAAATCTCCTGGTCTTTGGTGGTCTACCTTCACTTGCCGGTAATTTGAACACTTGGAAACAAATTCATCAATATCATTCTTCATGCATTCCAACCAACATACCTCTCTCAAATCATGGTACATTCTTGTGTAACCCGGATAAATGGAATTTCTGGAGCTATGAGCCTCCTCCATGATCCTCTCTTGAAGTCTATCCAACTTTTGTGCACATAATTTGTCTTGGTATTTCAGCACACCATATTCTCCTTGTTTGAAAGCCAATACTCTTTGCCTATGGACATTTTCCTTAAAATCAAGTAGAACAGGGTCTTGTTCTTCCTTCTCTTTCAATTCTAACACCAGGACGATTCTTCCCCATTGGTTATCACTATGCCTACTTCTGTTGAGTCCATAAGTCTGAATCCCAAACTTTCAAGTCTATGCGCATCTTTTGCTAACTCCCTCTTTTCTTCTTTGACATGGGAATTACTTCCCATCGACAACTTTTTTAAGGCATTGGCAATAACATTAGCCTTACCTGGGTGGTAAAGAATACTCGTGTTATAATTCTTGAGTAATTTCAACCACCTTCTCTTTCTGAGATTGAGATCTTTCTGACTGAACACATATTGGAGGCTCTTGTGATCAGTGAATATATCCAAATGAACAACATATAAATAATGACACCATATCTTCAACGCAAACACTACTACAACCAATTCTAAGTCATGAGTTGGATAATTCTTCTTATGAACTTTAAACTTCCTGGAAGCATAAGTTATGACCTTTCCATGCTGCATTAGCACACAACCCAAGAAAACTACTGATGCATCGCAATACACCACAAAGCCTTGAGTACCGTCTGGTAAGGTCAAATCCGGAGTTGTAGTCAATATCTTTTTCAACTCCTGAAGGCTTTTCTCACAAGCTTCATTCCATCGAAACTTGATTGTCTTCTTAGTTAACTTGGTCAAACGAGAAGAGATGCATGAAGATCCTTGAACAAGTCTTCTATAATAACCATCCTAACCCAAGAAACTCCTTATATTTGTCGTAGAAGTGGGTCGGATCTGAGGCCAACTCTGAACTGCTCCTATCTTCTAAGTGTCAACTTTAATACCTTCACCAGAAACAATGTGGCCAATGAACGCCACAAACTTAAGCCGAAACTCACAATTAGAGAACTTAGAATACAACTTCTTATCTCTCAAAGTCTGAAGAACAACCCTTAGGTGACTGGCATGATCTTCTTTATTACTTGAATAAATTGGTACCTCATCAATGAAAACGTTGACAAACAGATCCAAATAAGGTTTGAAGACTCGGTTTATAAGATCCATGAATGTTACAGGTGCTTTAGATAAACCAAAGGACATAACCAGAAATTCATAATCGCCATACCTTGTTCTAAATCTATCTTGGGAATATCACAATATCTAACTCTCAATAGATGATAGCCTAATCTGAGGTCAATCTTAGAAAAGCAAAAATCCCCATAAAGTTGATAAAAAATGTCATTTATCCTTGGAAGAGGATACTTATTCTTGATGGTCACCTTATTAAGCTAACGGTAATCTATACATATCCTAAGGGACAAGTCTTTTTCCTAACAAACAAGACGTGAGCGCCCCATGGTGAGATACTCGGACAAATAAAGCCTGTATATAACAAATCTTTCAACTGCTCCTTTAGGTCTTTTAAGTCTGCTGGTGCCATTATGTATGGAGGAATAGACATAGTAGGAGTATATGGGACGACGTCAATGAAAAATTCTATCTCTATTTCGGGAGGGACGTTGTGTAGATCATCTGGAAAAACTTCTGGAAGCTCACTAATTATGGGAACTGACTGAAGGGAAGTTACCTCAACACTTGAGTCATAAATCAAACTAAGTGATAGATACATACCTTAGAAACTAACTTCCTCACCTTAACTTACGAAATAAAATGACCCGTACGCATTGCTAATCTACTAGCCACTATAAAACTAGATCATTTGGAATCATGAACTTGACAACTCGAGTTCTGCAATTTGTTGATGCATAATAGGCATGGAGCCAGTCCATACCTCAAATAACATTAAAATCAACCATGTCTAACTCTATTAAATCAGCCATGATACTCTTATGTCTGACGAAAATTGAACAATCACCATAGACTCTTTCTGCTAGAATGGACTCACCAACAGGTATGGATACACCGAATGATTCTCTAAGTTGCTCAGGAGAAATCTACAAGTTCATAGAAACATAAGGGTACACAAAAGATAAACTAACTCCTGGGTCTAATAATTCATAAGCAGTAAAGTCAAAGACTCGAATCATACCAGTGACCACATCTACATAATTCTCTTTTTCATGGAGATTATTAAGAGCATACAAGAGGTTTGTTCCTCCGCCTGTACCAGAAGTAACTCTCTTAGGTGAAGCCCTGTTTGGTAGAGAAACTAATTAAGATTGAGCTCTATTGCCCGATTTTCCACCGCCTTACTTGTCCTTGGGGCACTCTCTCATGAAATGACCCTCTTGACCATACTTGAAACAACTTGTTAAGCCTCATGATAGATCCCAGAGTAATTCCTACCACACTTGGCGCAGGCAGGAGGCTTAGTATCTCCTTGCGCTACACTAACTTGATATTGAGCCGGCGTAGCCTTGAAGTGCTACGTATACAGGATAATATAATCACTTAGTTTTGTGGGTGCAGGTGCACTAGAAGATGATGGTGCATGCCCTTTTTGTTACTGGAATTGTGGTCATCTTGAACCACCTTTTTGCTGGACAGACTCATTCCCCGTCGTGGCCTTCTTATTTTGGTACCCTTCTCTATACTTCACCTTCTTTTCTTCAACATGTTGAACATATACCATCATCTTTGAATATGTCCATGTCAACTACCAACATGGCAGCCCTACCTTCCTTACTTGAAGGGCGACCCAACCCTGCAACAAACAAGCTCATTTTGCTACTCATGTCTTTCACCATTTCAGAAGCATAACGAGATAGTTGGGTGAACTTTTATCCCATTTTCATGTACACTCATAGATTCGTATTTCAGAGTAAAGAACTCCCTCACTTTGTCTTCATTCAGTTCGCGAGAAAAGAACCTTTCCAAGAAGGCTTCTTCAAAGCAACCCCAACTTGGATGTGGTGCATCCTTAGTTCCACCATCCTTCCACTAATCAAACCAGGTTCTAGCCACACCTTTTAGTTGATACACAACCAATTCAACACTCTCAACATCTACCATATGCATTACCTCAAAAACTTTCTTTAATTCCTCAAGAAAGTTCTCCAGATCCTTAGTAGGGCTTGATATAGTGAAACTAGGAGGGTTCATTCTCAGAAACACACTAAATCTTGACATATATGCTCCTTCTTGTCGAGCTGCTCTCTCGTTCCCAATCTGGTTGGTCACAACTTGACTTAGAATTAGGATAGCTTCACAGAATTTTAGCATTGGTAACCTCTTCTTTGGGTTGGACCTCTGGTGCATGTGGAACCTCTTGTTCCTCATCATTCCTTCATAGTCAACCTCTGAATGCTATTCTTGGAGCAATGATGATCCGAAAAAATATGTATAAGCACGATTTAGAGAGAGACTTTAGAGATAAACTCTTCGCATGAAAGGAACATAAAGGAAGGGAAACATTCCTAAATGTTGTAGCCTACTAATCATAGATCTTGCATACTTCAGACCAATGACTAAGAATCTACAAACACGGCTTCATAGACTCCCAAGACACTTCAACTCTGTGCTCTGATACAAAGTTTTTCATGCCTTGAGCCTACAACCTTGTCGGATTGGCACTCGTAGACCAATAATGGATTCAAGCGAACCCTTGGCTTGAATTACTTAACTTAGTGGAAGACCAAACTCATCTTAAATAATAAATAAGACCTGTTTAAAGGAAATTACTTCATATAATATATGTCCATGATGGTAGTTAAGTCACAAAAAGAAACAATAAACTGTAAACTAAAATGCTAGCGTCTACAAAGCCTCTAAACTGATTAAAGAGGGATGTTGGGATGGACCCCACACATCCTAAAACTAAACAACTAAAAATAAAAGAAATGGATGTCCTTCGAAACACAAGGAGTCTCACCGCTGACTTTGGAGGTCAATGTGGTTCAACAAAGCACCGCGTGTTGATCCTGGTTACCTACGTCTGCATTATAAAATAATGCAGGCCAACTGGAATGTACCAGTATATGAGTTGGAAAGTAAAGCAAAACTTAAGCTTGAAAGGGAGTAAGAATGAATACTTACCATGGTTGTGTACAACTCATGATTAACTAACTCTTATTCAATATGCACAGTTAAAATAAATTGATATAAAGAAATGCGGACCGAAAACATGGTTAAACCTCAGAGTATTTATATGGAAGTACACAATAATGTCTGAGATGTATATAAAATACAATACTGATGTATTATGAAAATACAATACTTCTGTGTATAAAAATATAATTTACAAGCTACAATGATGAAACAAAGGTCTACCGCATGCTTCCACTGCATCCTATACCCGGCCAAAGGTATAAGACAGGAACTGCCTAAGGATCCACTAGTAAACTGTGAAAAGGAATCATCTAAACAGTATGACCCTTTTCTATGCATGGTGGCTAACATGGTTTATGGGGGCTTTGAGTTATCTGATCTCTCCCCCATATCGATGCTCAATACTACTCCCTAAAATATAGTGGCTCTTATATTTAAAAAGATACTGAATCTTTGGTTTGAGATGAGTTCTCAAACCTTAGCTTTTTAAAATTGTCTCTTGGAAATCATAGTCTCCTCTTTCTTCTATTAAATCTATCCATAGGCTCTGTGGAAGTCTAGATTCCCTTCCATCTTAAAAGTATGAAAACATTTTTCTTAAAATCTTAGGGACTAATTATTTCCCTTATAAATCTTGAGAAGTGAACTTAACTTGATGTTCTTTGCATACTTAAAACATTAACTTTTTGGGAATACTCAGTGCCCTTATAGATTTTGAGAAATGAACTCAACTCTTTAATTTTAGTTGACTTGAACTTTAAGTCTTTAAAACAAAGTGATAATGTTTGTGAAAGACTTTCAAAAACATGATAACTTTACTTTGACTTGTTTGTTAACTTCTAGACTTGGTTGTTAACTTCCTTGACTTTGATCTTAACTTTTCTTCAATTGGATAATGTATTCAAGGATCAATATCTCCTGTTTATGGATGATTTCATGATGTTTAGATGTACTCTAGAGTGTTGGAATCAACTACGAATGAAAGGTATATCTCCTTGAAAGTAGTACGAAAAGATAGGGAAAGAACAGGGTCTCTAGCGGGTTCCGGTGCTCTGAGAGGCACAGAGCGCCATAGCCTGACGCACACAGGTTTTCCTTAGGCGTGATGAGAGGCGCGGTGCGCGAGATCCTGACGGACATATTCTGTCCTGAGGCGCTTTGGAGGTGTAACGCCCCATCATCTCTCCAGCGGGTTTTTCGACTTTCTTTTTTGTTTTTCTTGTCTAAAATTTCCCAAACTCCCATGGATCATACCCCAAACACTTAGGATCGGTGAATAACCTATTACTAAATTATTTAGACCCAAAAGCAGTCTGGAAATATGGATTAAAACTAACAGAGATCAACAACTAGTCAACCAACAAGAACTTCAAACTTTTCATCAAGGACTTCAAGATTTCCTTTCAATTAACTATAAATCTAAGTAATGAATGAAATTGTAGGGTGGGTGAAATAACCCAACACCAAATGATCACACATACCTTGTTTGGGATCACCCCCCATATTGGCATTTTTTGCCTAGTTTTCGTAGTTGAGTCTTATTAAGCCTTTCTAAGGTGTTTAAAAACTTCCTAATGATTCTAACTACTGTAAATGACTTCTAATCATATAAAAACATCCAGAGACATCAATTTACAACCTTGAATCCATAAATCAAATTCAAGGAAAAGTTAGAACTAAGTCTAGAGAATTCCTAAAGTCCTTCCAAGAAGTCTTTTGCGAATACTTTTAACTTGTTTTAATACTTAAAGATCAGTTTGATTAAGGATTAAAGATAACAGAAGAATGTAATTTCAAGTGTCATAAGTCTTTCAATAAAACATTTTTAAGTGTCGTTTAAGACTTAAGATCTAGTTCTATTCAGAGTAAAGTGAAGTATTCCTTCACAACAGTATATTGGAACTAAGTACTCCCACAAGAATTTGAAATGTTTTCACATTTAAAAAAAAATATAAAACTGAGATTTTCAAAAAGTCTTGGGTTAGTTGTAAGTTAAAGAGAAATATCTTTCTCGATGAAGCAAGAACGGAAACAAATATTTCCTAGATAGCCTTTGAGATAAGTATTTTGAGCACTAATCTCAAACCACAGAATCAGTATGATTTAAAAACATAAGATCTGTATATTTTGGAAGTAGTGTTAAGCACTGATACAAAGGAAGAGTTCAGACAACTCACAACCGCCATAAATCATGTAGCTACGATGTCTAGAAAGGGTCATGATTTTTATATGAACACTTTTCACAGTAGACTAGTGGATCCATTTGGCAGTTCAGGTCTTATACCTTTGGCAGGGTATAGGATGCGCTGACACAAATATCAACAAAAGTATGGTATTTTATATACACCAGTTCATTGTAGTTTTACATACATCTCAGATTTATTGTATCTTTGCATACTAACAGAGTTTACAACATGTTTTAAGCAACTTTTCTTTATATTTTACTTGCTTTTAAATTTCTTTATTTTTAAATGAGTTAGTTATATTATTCATAAGTTTGGAGGAGTAAAGCTAAGTGTTCTTTCTTACTCCTTTTCAAGCATAAGTTCTTTTAGAATTCCAACTCCTGTACTCGTATATTCGATGTACAGATGCCAGTTGGCAGGCATCGTATCATGATGCAGACGTAGGTAAACAGGATCAATATCATCCAATGCCTCGTTCATCCAACTAAACACTCGGGGTCAGTCGTGAGATTCATTGCATTTTGGAGGACACATTTATTGCTTTACAGTCTTTCTTTTTTATAGGGTGTTGTGAGGTCTTTCCCAACATCCATCTTAGTATTTTAGAAGTACTCATAGATAGACAGTCAGACAGTTAGCATTGTGTCTCGCATTCTTTATATTGCTGACATTTTGTTATTGAGACTTAAGTGTCATTTCGGCCAAATTATTTACTTATAATATTGAATTACACTATTTCGTTGAGTTAAGTCTTTTGTTGAGTTCGGTAAACTAGGCCAAGGGTCCACTCGAGGACAGCAATGATCTTCGAGTGCCGGCCACATCCAGGGAGTAGGTGCTCGTACGGACTGGTGGATTTCTGTTACATCTGAACAAATGATAAAGTGTTTTTGTTTGACATTTACTTAATATAAATATTGAAAATGCTTCTTCTCTTGTTTCCAAGTACCAATTACATAGAGACCTTATTTATTTATATATAGTAGCCACATAACCAATCAACCAAACTCATGCTCCAATCTAGATTGATGTATGCCATATCTTATTTGGTTAAGTTATCAACATAATGAGATTTTGAGAATATGAGCTGAAGCTTTTCAGAAGATTGAGTAAGAAGTTTCTGTTTAGATGCTTAATCGAGATAATCTATAATTTGAGTGTTCAAAGAAAAATTATCGACATGTTTAAAGGGTGTTGATACATTCATCATATAAAATTAGGATATAAAGGATAATATAAAACTTATATTACATAAATGAATATTATTTCTAGTTATGTACTAAATCTTGAATACTTTCATCAAACTTCATAAGTGACCAATGGCTGCAACTATGAGACTATAAATTGCAAACATATTTCTTAGATTTTACTTAGTTTAGTATACACAAAAATATTTATGTTGAAAATATTATCTTTATGCAAAATTAGGAGTGGATATTATTTAAGATACAAATACCCAACAACTATATCTCAAAATTAAACTATAATAAAAGTATATTTGGCAAAGTTAAATAGTTATATTATTTTGAAAATTATAAGTTGCTATAATACTTAGGAGGCATATTTTATGAGTCCAAATGAACCAATAGTTTTGTATATATCACATTTACTCGAATATAATTTTCAATTTTAGACCAGAAAAATATTTATTCCAAATATAACATTGTTATTAAAGTAAAATGTTGTTGTACAGAGTTATTGTTATAGACAGTTCTAAGTATATTTCATAATTTAACTGTTCAAAGTTATCCAAATAGTTAAAACCATAATACTAATTTAAACACAATTTTTTTTGTGATGTTTAATATTCAATACAATTTTTTTAATTTTATCACTTTATATATTTAATATTGATTTTTCTGATTTTTCACATGTCGAATTTCCTTCATACATCTTTCTCTTATTTAGATCCACATAATCGAGTCGCCAAAAAGGTAATATTCATCAAGTAATATTAAATTTATGATAATAATTTGAAATAAAATTAAATAAACAGATTTAACTATAACTTGAAGATTTAAGTGACATACAATTTAAGCTTGTAATTCAAGGAATATTTCAACTTGAAGATATAACTCAAACTCGAAAATTTCAGTGACATACAAATTAAGCTCGTCTTTCAAGAATTTGTAGAAAGAAAAATCCGCATCAAGAAACAATAATCAAAAATGGAAAATTATAGCAATAATCAATTCATTATTTGAAGTGTGAGCGTGGAAATCTCTACGATTCCTCTAAATTAGCCTTCTCAAATATAATTTTAAGGGATGCAAAGTTCGATCTTGAATTTGAGATTTATCTTGATACTGAAATCCATCTTGATCTTGATCTTGGACTTGATCTTGATCCTGGACTTGAACTTTATCTTGATCTTGAATTTCTAGTTGAATTTAAGGGCTTGGAGCTTGATCTTGAATTCGGTGGTCTTGATATTGATTGTTCTTTAACTTAATCTTCGACTTGAACATGGACTTGGACTTGATATTGATGTTGACTTGAACTTTATCTTGATCTTGACTTTCTAGTTGAATTCAAGGACTTGGAGCTTGATCTTGAATTTGGTGGTCTTGATCTTGAATTCGGTGGTCTTGATCTTGATCGTTCTTGAACTTGATCTTGGACTTGAACTTATGCTTGGACTTAATATTTATCTTGAATTTCTAGTTGAATTCAAGGGCTTGGAGCTTTATGTTGAATCTGGTAGTCGTGATCTTTATCGTTCTTGAACTTGATCTTGGACTTGAACATTTATTTGGACTTGATCTTGAGCTTGACTTGAGCATTATCTTTATCTTGACTTTCTAGTTGAATTCAAGGGCTTGGATCTTCATCATGAATTTGGTGGTCTTGATCTTGATCGTTCTTGAACTTGATATTAGACTTGAACTTATACTTGGTCTTGATATTAATCTTGACTTGAACTTTATCTTGATCTTGAATTTCTAGTTGAATTCAAAGGCTTGGAGCTTGATATTGAATTTGATGGTCTTGAGCTTGATCATTATTGAACTTGATCTTGACTTCTTTAAATCTTGAACCTTAACACTTGAATTCTTGAATCCTTGAATTCTTGAACTTGTAGAGTAATTTATGTTTTTTGATCCACAAGCTTTCTTTAACTTCTCATTTAGAATTCTTGGTTCCATTTTTCTGAATAATGAGACCCCTGTTTTTAGTCTTAGAATAGAGGAGTTGCTATAGGAACGGGAATCCCTTCTGCGAATCAGATTTAAGTGAAATATCATATGGGCTTTATGGAGCGATATTCAATTAAATTAATATATATCTGAATTTAAATAATTAAATCAATTATATTAATCTATAATATTAATTTGGACTAATATAATAATTAAATTAATATAATGCGAACAACATTATATATTAATCCACTTCTTGAAGTTTTGTCGAGATATTTTATACTAGGCTTGACGAATTTGAAAACTTCAACTTGCATACTTTAAGATTTTTAAACTTCATCTTGAAACAATTTTACTCATAAGGGGTTTGCCGCAAATTCAATTAGCACCATTTGGTGCAAGTCTGAAGTTTTATGATAGCTTACTTATTGCTTTAACTAATGTTACAGATCAAGTGGGATCATTTCATTTTTTGACACTCATACAACTGAACTTAGAATATTTTTCTAAGTACATATGTACCTCAATGAAGTTGATCAAGTCGCAACGTAGTTTTGGAGGAGTGAGTGATTTATTATTGTATTGTACACAGTTTATTTTCTTGCGGTCCAAGAGTGGCATGTAGTTTAGGCTCCTACCTTAAGGAGCGTTCCAACTAGAAGATTTATCTCTAATAGAAATAGCTTTATGATATCAAATTTAGACTCGTTTTTCATAGGGCATTTTAACTTGATGATTTAACTCTAACTTGAAGATTTAAGGGACATAGAATTTAAGATTGTGTTAGTTTATGCAGTTCAACTTGAAGATTTAACTCAAACATGAGATTTAAGTGACATACAGTTTTAGATAGTTTTTCTAGGAGTATTTCAACTTGAATATTTAACTTTAACTTAATGATTGAAGTGACATACAGTTTAAGTTCATATTTCAAGGAGTAATTTAACTTGTACATTTAACTAAAACTTGAAAATTTAAGTGACATACAATTTAAGTTCATTTTTCAAGGAGCATTTAAACTTGAAGATTTACCTCTAACTTGAAGACTTAAGTGACTTACAATTTAAGCTCTTATTTCAAGAGGCATTTCAACTTGAATATTTAAGTGATATACAATTTCAGCTTGTGTTTTAAGGAGCATTTCAACTTGAATATTTGAGTGACATATAGTTTAAGATCGTGTTCCAAGGAGCATTTCACCTTGAAGATTTTACTATAACTTGAAGATTTAAGTGACATACAATTTAAGCTCGTATTTAAAGAAACATTTTAACTTGAAGATTTAACTCAATCTTGAAAATTTAAGTGACATACAGATTAATCTCGTGTTTCAAGAAGCATTTCAAATTGAAGATTTAACTCTAACTTGCCACAATTTGTAGATGATAAATTTTGCGTCGAGAAACAATAATCAAGAACTCAAAATTATAGAAACAATCGATTTATTATTTCAAGTGCGAGTGTTACAATTTCTATAACTCCTTTGAATTTTCCTTTTCAAATATAATTTCAAGGAATTTAAAGTTTGATATTGAATTTGGTATTTATCTTGATATTGATCTCCATCTTGATCTTGATCTTGGACTTGAACTTTATCTAGATCTTGACTCACAAGTTGAATTCAAGGGTTTGGAGTTTTATCTTTAATCCGGTGGTCTTGATCCTTATTGTTCATGAACTTAATCTTTGAATTGAATTTTATATAGACTTGATCTTGATCTTAACTTGATTTTTATCTTGATCTTGACTTTCTAGTTGAATTCATGGGCTTGGAGCTTGTTCTTCAATCCGGTGGTCTTGATCTTGATCGTTCTTGAACTTGATCTTGCACTTGGACTTGATCTTTATCTTGACTTAAACATTATCTTGATCTTGACTTTCAGGTTTAATTCAAGGGCTTGGAGCTTGATCTTGAATCTGGTATTTTTGATCTTGATCGTTGTTGTGCTTGATCTTGAACTTTATCTTGGACTTGAACATATATTTGGACTTGATCTTTATCTTGACTTGAACTTTATCTTGATCTTGACTTTCTAGTAGAATTCAAGGGCTTGGATTTTCATCTTTAATTTGGTGGTCTTGATCTTGATCGTTCTTGAAATTGTTGAACTTGATCTTGGGCTTGAACTTATACTTGGACTTAATGTTGATATTGACTTGAACTTTATCTTGATGTTGACTTTCTAGTTGAATTCAAGGTCTAGGAGCTTGATCATTAATTTGATGGTCTTGATCTTGATCTTTCTTGAACTTGATCTTGACTTCTTCAAATCATGAACTTGAACACTTGAATTCTTGAATCCTTGAATTCTTGAACTTGTAGAGAAATTTATAGCTTTTGACCCATGAGCTTTCTCTAGCTTCTTGTTTAGAATTCATGGTTCCTTTTTTCTTTATTATGAGACCCCTATTTATAGTTTTAGAATAGAGGAGTTGCAGTTGGAACATGACTCTCTTCTACCAATTAGATTTAAGTAAAATATCATATGAGCTTTATGGAGAGGTCTTTAATTAAATTCATACTTATCTTAATTTAATTAATTAAATCAATTATATTGATCCATAATAGTTATTTATACTTATATATTAATTAATTTAATATAGTTTGAACATCTTTATAAATTTATTTTTAACAAACTTTAAGTGACTACAAATGCCCTATTCTTCAAGTCTTGTCGAGATATTTTATCTTCTAAAGAATAGAATATTTTGAAGACTTCAACTTGCATAGTTGTAGATTTTAAAACTTCATATTGAAACAATTTTATTCATAAGGGGTTTGCCACATTTAATAAGCACCACTTGGTGCAAGTCTAAAGTTCTATGATATCTTAGTCATAGCTTTAACTCATGTAACAGATCGAGTGGAAACATTTAGTTTTTTGACACTCATACAACTGAACTTAGAATATGGTTCTAAGTACAGACGTACCTCAATGAAGAGGATCAAGTCGCAAAGTAGTTTTGGAGGACTGAGTGATTTGTTTTATGTTGTACACAATTTATACTCTTGCGGACCAGGAGTGACATCTAGTTTAGGCTCATACCTTAAGGAGAATTTTAACTCAAAGACTTAGCCTAAATTTAAAGAGCTTTATCATATACAATTTAGACTTGTGTCTCCAGAAGCATTTTAACTTGATGATTTAACTCAAACTTGAAGATTTAAGGGGCATACAATTTATGATCGTGTTTCAAGGAGCATTTCAACTTGAAGATTTGACTCAAACTTGAAAATTTAAAGGACATACAGTTAAAGCTCGTATTTCAAGGAGCATTTCACCTTAAAGATTTAACTAAAACATTAGAATTTAAGTGACATACAATTTAAGCTCGTGTTTCAAGAAAAAATTCAACTTGAAGATTTAAGTGACATACAGTTTAAGTCGTGTGTCAAGGAGCATTTAAACTTGAAGATTTAACTCTAACTTGAAGGTTTAAGTGACATACGATTTAATCTCGTATTTTAAGGAACATTTCAACTTGAATATTTAAATCTAACTTGAAGATTTAAGTCAGATACAGTTTAAGCTCATATTTCAAGGAACAATTCAACTTTAAGATTTCACTAAAACTTGAAAAATTAAGCGATATAGAGTTTAAGCTCGTTTTTCAAGGTGCGTTTCAACTTGAAGATTTAACTCTGACTTGCCAGAATTTGTAGACATTAAAATTCCCATCGAGAAACAATACTCAAGAACAGAAAATTATAGCAACAATAGATTTATTATTTCAGGTGCGAGTGTTACAATTTCTATAATTCCTCTTAATTCACCTTTTCAAATATAATTTCAATGGATTTAAAGTTTGATCGTGAATTTGAGATTTATCTTTATATTGATCTCTATCTTGATCTTGATCTTGGAATTGATATTGATCTTGGACTTTCTAGTTTAATTCAAGGGATTGGAGCTTCATCTTGAATCCAGTGGTCTTGATCATAATTGTTCTTCAACTTAAATCTTCGACTTGAATTTGGACTTGGACTTGATGTTTATCTTTACTCTTGAATTTCCAGTTGAATTCAAGGGCTTGGAGCTTGATCTTGAATCCGGTGGTTTGATCTTGATCGTTCTTGAACTTGATCTTGGACTTGATCTTGATCCTGACTTAAACTTTATCTTGATCTTGACTTTATAGTTCAATTCTAGGGCTTGGAACTTGATCTTGGACTTGAACTTATATTTGGACTTGATCTTAATCTTGATTTGAACTTTATCTTGATCTTGATTTTCTAATTAAATTCAATGGCTTGGAGCTTGATCTTGAATTCATTGGTCTTGATCTTAATCGTTATTGAAATTGTTTAACTTGATCTTGGACTTGAACTTATACTTGGACTTGATCTTGATATTTACTTGAACTTTATCTTGATTTTACCTTTCTAGTTGAATTCAAGGGCTTGGAGCTTGATCTTGAAATTGCTGGTCTTGATCGTTCTTGAACTTGATCTTGACTTCTTCAATTCTTGAACTTTAACACTTCAATTCTTTAATTCTTTAACTTGTGAGAAATTTATGGTTTATGATCTACGAGCTTTCTCTAGCTTCTTGTTTAGAATTCTTTGTTCCTTTTTCTGAATTATGAGACCCCTATTTATAGTTTTAGAATAGAGGAGTTGCGATTGGAACAACACTCCCTTCATCCAATCAAATATAAGTGAAATATCATATTGGCTTTATGGAGCGAACTTTAATTAAATTCATATTTATCTAAATTTAAATAATTAAATCAATCATATTAATCCATAATATTTATTTGGACTAATGTATTATTTAATTTAATATAATTTGAAAAAGTTTGAAAGTTTATATTTAATAAATTTTAAGTGACTACGACATGTTTTACATTCCAATAGACTAGTTAGAATTAGAATTTGAAATAAAAACTTAAATTTTTGCATCGGGTGCCAAATGGGAAAAAATTGTAAGCAACCTTTTTGTGAAATTAAATAAAGTTGATATTAAAATTCTTGTCAAAATTCATTGCAATTTATGGGGTCCTTCACTTGTCACTTCTCTTCATGGTATCAAATGTTACGTGATTTTTGTGGATATTCATACAAAATACTATTGGTTCTACCATTGAAATTAAAATCAGATTTTTTTGCCATTTTTGTTAACTTTCAAAGATTTGTCGAAAATTAATTTGATTGAAAAATTAAAAAAAATCAAAGTGATGGAGATGGAGAATTTACTAGTCAGAAATTTTTTGGTCATCTCACTCATTGTGGAATTCGTAGACAAGTTTGGTGTCCACACACACCTGATCAAAATGGAGTTGCCAAAGAAAACACCGACACTTGGTTGAGACTTGTTTAACTCTATTATTCAATGCTACTGTCCCTCTGCACTTATCTGTTGAAGTATTGTTGATAGAAGTATATCTTATATGTAAACTCCCTACGCCGGTTTTGAAGATAGAGTCTCCCATGAAAATTATACACAAAAGGAAACAAGATAGTACTGGCTTGAAAGTCTTTTCTTGTAGATGTTTTCCACATCAAAAATATCTAACAACAAAAAATTTCAAGCAAGAATTTTTCCTCGTGTGTTCATTGGATATAACTCTATGCATAAGGGCTATAGATGTTATAATCTACAGAAGAAAAGAGTTTATGTATCACGACATGTAATATTTGATGAATATTATCTACCTTTTTCTTGTAATTCCGCAGAGGACATGACGGATAAATGCTACACTTTGTCTACATACAAGTAATTCATTGAACCAAAGAATTTCCTAGGAGATAAAGGACATGATATAGACTTCGCTACTGTACCGAATGCCATTGTTTGTGAACGCTCTGGCACAATAGATGTTATCTCGTCTATTGATTTAGATTCCATTGCTAATGTGATTGCTCCGTCCATGTCACAACCACAAAGCTCACCTATTGAGAATCTACAATTTCCAATAGTTGGTTCCTTGACTACAACTCTAGCAACTAGTCCGCTAGCCACATCACTTACAATTTCATCGCTTGGTGAGTCCACATAGACTGATTTATGTGCTTATTTCAGGTTTCCACCAACAACATCATAATCTTTTCTAGAGAACACTCATCACAGGCAACAAGGACAAAGTGAAAAGCTATGTCACAACCACAAGATTTCTCAACTCTCTTAGTGGCTGCTAAATCTAATTCTAGTGAACCGAGGAACCTTCAAGAGGCATTATCTCAACCTCACAGGCTGTAGTCTATGAAATAAGAAATGAAGGGATTATATCAAAATAACATCTGTAGACTTGTAAAACGATAACATCAAATGAATTTAGTTGGAAGGTGGGTCTTCAAGACCAAAATGAAGGCGGATTGCACAATCGAGAGATATAAAGCTCATTTTGTAGAAAAAAGATATAATTAAATTGATGATCTCTCTTTCGAAAACACTTTTAGTTCAATAGTGAAGTCTACAAATATTTGCATGGTTTTTACTATAGCCACAGTTCGAAAAATGGCCTCTTCGCCAACTTGACGTAAAAAATGTTGTCCTCCATGGGCAACTCAAATAGACTATCTATATGCAACAACCTATAGGTTTTAAAGAATCTTCTACACCAATACATGTTTTTCTACTCCAAAAGGCCATATGTGGACTAAAGCGGGACCAAATGCTTGGTTTCAGAGGTTTGGTAAACCTAGAATTCCTAGGAAGCCATGTTGATTCTTCTCTATTTGTTCTTCGTCGCAGAAAAGGTGATATTGTAATTTTGTTGGTATATGTCGATGATATAGTAACAACTAGGAACAATCTCCAGCTTTTGCAAAACCTCATATCCCAACTATGTAATCATTTTTCCTTAAAAGATATGGACAGTCTCCATTTCTTCTTGGGTATCAAAATTGTTCCATCTGTTAGTGGAATCTATCTTAGTCATGTTAAGTATGTTAAGGACATTCTTAAAAAAAATGGTACTATGCTAGAGAAATGCATACAACATTATCACATAGGAGTGATTTTCATGTGGCAACTAGACCTACCGTTGATGCCTTCAATTATCAAAGTATAGTTGGAGGACTTGAATATCTTACACTAACACGCCCTAATCATACTCATGTTGTCAATAAAGTGTGTCAATTTATGCAAGCTCCTGTAATTGCACATTGGCAAGGGGTGAAGAGTATTTCGGTAGAAATTGTTGGCTTCTCTGATGCCAATTGGCAGGATGTGCTATAATTCTTCAAACAACAACAGGACTTTGTGTATTCTTAGTTTCTAATTACATCTTCTGGTCATCTAAATAGTAGTATACTGTGTCAAAATTTAGTGTTGAATTGGAGTATCATGGTGTTTCTTCCCTTGCAGCTTAAATCATGTGGATTCCTCATCTGCTACAACATCTTGGGGTATCACTTGTTTCTCCTACAGCCCTTTATTCTGACAATATCAATACATTACATCTCAGCCAATAATCCTATATCCATGCTAACACAAAATATATTAAGTGATACTATAATTTTGTGCAAGAGAAAGTTGCAGTTGGTGCAATGGTTCCTGAATATGTTCCGTCACCAACTAAAGTTGCTAAAATTTTCACGACACCCTTGACAAAGCATCAATTTTAATTTTTAAGGAAAAATCTTTGAGTAGTATCATTATTAACCTCAAGCTTGAGTGTCACGACCCAAAACCGAGCCGCGACTGGCACCCACATTTACCCTCCTATTTGAGCGAACCAACCAATCTAACCCTTAACATTTCAATGTATATCAACAAAAAATAATGCGGAAGACTTAAACTCATTAATAAGTACCAATTCAATAACTATTAAAATTCAACATCTATTATTCCCCAAAATCTGGAAGTCATCACCACAAGAACATCAATAATCAAATGACTAAACTAAGAGTATTCTAAAAGCTAAAACAAGTAAAAGCTAGTCCATGCCGGAAATTCAAGGCATCAAGACTTGAAGAAGAAGATCCAGTCCAAGCTAGAAGCATTAGCTCACCCTGAAGATCCGGTATGACGACGACTGGCTAGAATTACTGTTGAGTTGAAGACGACGACACGTTTGTTGCATTCCACAAATAACAAAGAAGAAAACACAAAAGTAGGGGGTCAGTATAACCACAAGTACTGAGTAGATATCATCGGCCAACTCAAAATAGGAGACAATATATATCAAGTAATATTATAAAATCAACTATGATGCTTAACATGTAGCTACAACAAGTACTATAATCATCAGTAAGTACTACCAAATTCATCCATGAGGACTCAGGCCTCAATGCCATACTCATTTGGGAATTAGGTTCATTAGATTGAGTATATTAACATCTTTCAAGATTCATCATCTTTCTTCCTCTTGTGTCGGTACGTGACACTCCGATCCCCTACTACTATGTGTCGGTACGTGACACTCCGATCCCCTAATTCTATGTGTCAGTTCGTGACACCCGATCCCCTAGTACTATGTGTCGGTACGTGACACTCCGATCCCCTAATTCTACGTGTCGGTTCGTGACACCCGATCCCCTAAATCTACGTGTCGGTTCGTGACACCCGATGCCCTAAATCTACGTGTCGGTTCGTGACACCCGATCCCTTAATTCTATGTGTCGGAACGTGACACTCCGATCCCCTAATCTCATTCTATCATTCATCAAGCCTTCTCTTATACCAAGGCATCATCATTCTCATTACTTTAGTTCATCAAGCCTTTTCTTATTCTAAGGCATCATCAATCCCATTACTTTAGTTTATCAAGCCTTCTTTATTACCAAGGCATCATCATTAACAAAGGGATTAGGGTTTTTCATGATTTGGGATTCAATAACTTCATCATGCTCATATAATCACAATTATATAATCACATTCATACAAGCATACAATTATGCACATAGCAGGGTTTACAATACTATCAATACATATCATTCACTATTAAGAGTTCAGTATGAATATCGTAAAAACCATAACCTACCTCCACCGAAGATTAGTGATCAAGCAAGAAGATTCCCAAAGCTGTGTTTTTTCCTCCCTCTCGATCGTTCTCTTTCCCTCTTCTTTGTTCTTTCTATTTTTCTTATTCAAACCCTCTTTCTTTTACCCTTATTAACATATAATTAAGTGTAAAAGATGAGAATAATACCCCACTAATTAACTCAAAGTTACCTCTTTTATCCCCCAAGAAATTGAGTTATTAATATAAACCCACGAAATATGTAATTATAGCAGGAATAGTCCAAAACGCCCCTTTAAAACTTAACTAGAAATCCGACTCCGACTGGGATTACGCAACCTGTGACGGCCCATCGTGCCTGCGACGGTCCGTCATGCAGGTTCACCAGAGACTCGATTTCCTCATTGAGTCTGTGACGGTCCGTCAAGCCTGTGACGGTCCGTCCTGCACTTCCGTCATAAAATAGCGACAGGTTCCTCCTCATAAGACAAATTCTCGTCAAGCAAAACTGAATCCCAACGGATAATGTAGTTTCCATCCCCATGGTATCTTTTCAACATGGACACATGAAATACCGGATGCACCCCGGACAGCCCTGGAGGCAAGGCTAATTCGTAAGCCACCTCCCCTACTCGCTTAAGTACCTCAAATGGTCCAATATACCTTGGACTTAGCTTACCCCTTTTTCCAAACCGCATCACCCCTTTCATGGGTGAAACCTTCAGCAAGACTTGTTCACACTCCATGAACTCCAAGTCTCTAACCTTTCGATCCGCATATCCTTTTGTCTACTTTGAGCCGCTAAAAGCTTTTCTTGAATAGCTTTCACCTTCTCCAAGGAATCCCTCAACAGATCAGTACCCCAAGGTCTAACCTCAAATGCATCAAACCAACCAATGGGAGACCTACACCTCCTCCCATACAATGCTTCAAATGGAGCCATGTCAATGCTGGAGTGATAGCTATTATTGTATGAAAACTCCGCCAAGGTTAAGAAGTTATCCCAATGGCCACCAAATTCTATCACACATGCACGAAGCATATCCTCCAACACTTGAATCGTTCGCTCAGACTGACCATCAGTCTGAGGGTGAAACGCAGTACTAAGGTCCAACCTAGTACCTAATTCAGCATGCAATGTTCTCCAAACTTAGAAGTAAACTGCGTACCTCTATCTGATATAATGGAGAGTGGAACCCCATGCAACCGAACAATCTCTGAGATGTAAAGTTTGGCTAACTTCTCTGCATTGTAAGTTACCTTGACCGGAATGAAATGAGCAGACTTAGTCAATCGGTCCACAATTACCCAAATGGAATCAAACTTACCCAATGTCTTTGGGAGACCAACCACGAAGTCCATTGCAACTCTCTCCCACTTCCATTCAGGAATGGGCATTCTCTGAAGTGTTCCTCCGGGCCTCTGGTGTTCGTACTTTACTTGCTGACAATTTGGACATTTGGTAACAAAATCAACAATGTCGCGCTTCATTCTACTACACCAAAAGTGTTGTTTTAGGTCACGGTACATCTTGGTTGCACTAGGATGTATAGAGTATCCGGAACTATGAGCCTTTGTAAGAATAGTGGTGATCAAGTCATCGATGCGGGGTACACATACCCTTCCCTTAATCCTCAAAACACCTTCCTCATTGATTGTTGCTTCTTTAGCCTCTCCTTGTAACACTTTATCTTGAATTTGACCTAGTTTCTCATCATCAAACTGTTTTCCCTTGATCTTGTCAAGAAAAGAAGATCTCGCCTCCACACAAGCTAACAATCCTCCCTTCTCATTTATTTCTAACCTCATAAGGTCATTAGCCAGAATCTGAACCTCTCTAGCCAATGGGCGTCTAGAAACTTGCAAATGAGCTAGACTTCCCATGCTTCCGGCCTTTCTACTTAAAGCATCCGCCACAACATTCGCTTTTCCCGGATGATACAAGATAGTGATATCGTAGTCCTTCAGTAGTTCCATCCTTCTCCTCTGTCTCAAGTTCAAATCTTACTGAGTAAAGACATACTGTAGGCTACGATGATCCGTATAGACTTCACATTAACCCCATACAAATAGTGTTTCCATTGCTTTAGTGCAAATACTACCGCGGCCAACTCCAAATCATGGGTCGGATAGTTACGTTCATGCACCTTTAATTTCCTCGAAGCATAAGCAATCACATTCTTCTCTTGTATTAGCACTGCACCCAACCCAGAATAGGATGCATCACAATAAACAATGAAGTTCTTACCCTCTACTGGCAAGGTAAGAATTGGTGCAGTAGTCAACAAGGTCTTGAGTTTCTGAAAGTTTTCCTCACACTCATCCGACCATACAAATGTAACATTCTGCTTAGTCAAGTTCGTTAATTGGGAAGCAATAGAAGAGAATCCCTTGACAAATCGGCGGTAGTAGCTAGCTAAACCAACAAAACTCCTTATTTCTGACACGTTCGTAGGTCTCACCCAATTCTTCACTGTCTCAATCTTAGATGGATCCACCATCACTCCATCCCTAGAAACCACGTGTCCCAAGAAGGACACTGAATCTAGCTACTCACACTTGGAAAATTTGGCATAAAGCTTCTTCTTCCTCAATAACTCTAACACCATTCTCAAATGCTCCTCATGTTCCTTCTTACTCTTTGAGTATATCAGTATATCATCAATAAATACGATCACAAAGAGATCTAGATATGGCTTAAAAATCCCATTCATCAAGATCATGAAAGCAGCAGGGGCATTAGTAAGACCAAACGACATTACCACAAATTCGTAGTGCCCATACCTAGTTCGAAAAGCAGTCTTTGGCACATCCGTTGCCCGTATTTTCAATTGATGATAACCGGATCTCAAGTCTATTTTAGACACCTTGTAACTGATCGAACAAGTCATCAATGCGAGGAATGGGATACTTGTTCTTGATAGTTACCTTGTTCAACTGCCGGTAGTCTATGCACATCCGAAAGCTCCCATCCTTCTTCTTCACAAATAATACCGTAGCACCCCAAGGAGATGCACTTGGTCTAATGAAGCCTTTGCTCAACAACTCTTGAAGTTGTGCCTTTAACTCTCTTAACTCCGTGGGAGCCATTCTATAAGGGGGTATAGAAATGGGGCGAGTACCCGGTTCAAGATCAATACAGAAGTCAATATCCTTATCCGGTGGCATACCAGGAAGATCTGCAGGGAACACATCCAAAAACTCAAGGACTATCGAAACCGACTCAATCGAAGGTACTTGGGTAGTGTCATCCCTGAGATGTGCAAAGAAAGATAAGCAACCCTTACTAACCATCTTCTTATCACGAAGAAAGGAGACAATACGAACCGGATTGGAAGTGTAGTCGCCCTCCCACACTAACAGATCTGTCCCAGGCTTGGCTAACGTCACAGTTTTAGCATTACAATCCAAGATCGCAAAATTCGGAGAAAGCCAAGTCATACCCAGAATTACATCAAAGTCAACCATTTCTAAGATAACCAAATCTACATAAGTGTTGCTCCCCACAAAATTCACCAAACAAGACCTATATACCTTTTCAACTATCACAGACTCACCCACCGGAGTAGAAACACGAATAGGCATGTCAAGTAATTCACAATGTAAATTTAGACCATTAGCAAATGAGGAAGATACATAAGAAAATGTGGATCCAGGATCAAACAATACAGAAGCCATGCAATCACAAATTAAAAGATTACCTGTGATGACAACATCTGATGTCTCCGCTTCAGATCTCCCAGGAAAAGCGTAACAATGGGCCCCATTACTTGTATGTCCGTTGCCCCTACCATGTTGCGTTGTAGTGGCTCCAGTTTTCCCCTCACCTCTGCCGTTTTGGTGACCACCATTACCTCGACCACCACGTCCTCCAGAATAACGGCCTCTACCATGACCACCTCTACCCCTAGCTATCGGGGGTCTATAACTCTGTTTTGGGAAATTCCTCCTAATATGCCCAGTCTCCCCACATCCATAACACTCTCTAGAGTCAAGCATAGGTCTCTCTGAGAAGTGTTGACCGGTCTGAGGTGGACCCCCAACTACAGTCTGTAGTGAAGACTAAATTGGTCGGGCCGAGTAACCTCCTGAGCCTTGCCCTCTTGAGTAAGAACCATTAAACTCACCTCCCTTTCAAAACCTTTTTGATATTGATGTCGTGGTGAAGTCATCTTGCTTCACTCCTTCCACCTCTATCACGAAGTCTACCACTTCTTGGAAGGATTTTGCCGTAGACGCTACCTGTAAGGCCGAAATCCGCAATTCTGACCTCAACCCCTTCACAAACCGGCGAATCCGCTCTTGTGGACTGAAACAAAGTTGAGTGGCATACTTGGATAATGCATGAAACTTAGCCTCATATGCATTAAACGATATCCTACCTTGCTCTAGGCTCAAGAACTCATCCCTTTTCCTATCCCTCAAGGTCCGGGGGATATACTTCTCCATAAACAAGCTAGAGAATGAGGCTCAAGTCATAAGTGGTGCCTCTGTTGGTTGACACTCAACATGTGACCGCCACCACATTTTGGCGTTCCCTTGAAACTGATAACTCACGAACTCAACACCAAACCGTTCTACTATACCCATCTTGTGTAGTAGCTCATGACAGTTAACCAGAAAATCGTAAGCATCCTCAGATTCAGCACCCTTGAAGACTGGAGGTTTCAATTTCAAGAACTTACTGAAAAGTTCATGCTGATCGTTTGTCATTATAGGCCCAGTAGTCAGACGTGGAAACGTGCCTATGTCCAATGAGGCATCCATACGAGGAGCCATAGTGGCTGCATGTTGTACCTCTGGAACCGGAGGTGTTGGTGCAGAAACCACTGGAGGTGCCTGACCCTGATCAGATAACCCGCTAAGATAAGCAAGAACCTGATTGATCATCTCTGGGGTAGGTTGGGGTGGCAATTCCTCATCTTGCACTTGTTCATTCTCCCCTTCCTCACCCTCTCTTATCACCTCCTTAGTCGGTGGAGGAGTTACCGCCCTAGTATCAGATGGGCTAGGTGCTTGTCCTCTTCCTCTAGAGGACGTCCTCCCACGACCTCTACCACGGCCTCTTGCCACTAACCTTCCTCGAGCCACAGCCCTAGTGGCTGGCTCAGACATTTCTTGTCTTGCCGGTGTTGGTGTTGGCGCGGTCGTTGCTCTAGTTCTAACCATCTGCGAAATAGAGTGAAGATGGTCAGATACCAATTTGTATCACCTAGATACCAATTGGATTCAAGTAGTAGCACGAAAGAAAGAAAGAAAGAATGCAATTTTCCTAAAGTCTTATAGCCTCTCAAAGAAAATAAAGGCGTCCCCCTACCGTTCCTTAAGACTCTACTAGACTTGTTCTTGTGTGATGAGACCAACGAACCTAATGCTTTGATACCAAGTTTGTCACGACCCAAAACCGAGCCGCGACTGGCACCACATTTACCCTCCTATGTGAGCAAACCAACCAATCTGACCCTTAACATTTCAATGTATATCAACAGAAAATAATGCGGAAGACTTAAACTCATTAATAAGTACCAATGCAATAACTATTAAAATTCAACATCTATTATTCCCCAAAATCTGGAAGTCATCACCACAAGAACATTTATAATCAAATGACTAAACTAAGAGTATTCTAAAAGCTAAAACAAGTAAAAGCTAGTCCATGCCGGAAATTCAAGGCATCAAGACTTGAAGAAGAAGATCCAGTCCAAGCTAGAAGCATTAGCTCACCCTGAAGATCCGGTATGACGACGACTGGCTAGAATTACTGTTGAGTTGAAGACGACGGCACGTTTGCTGCATTCCACAAATAACAAAGAAGAAAACATAAAAGTAGGGGGTTAGTACAACCACAAGTACTGAGTAGATATCATCGGCCAACTCAATATAGGAGACAATATATATCAAGTAATATTATAAAATCAACTATGATGCTTAACATGTAGCAACAACAAGTACTATAATCATCAGTAAGTACTACCAAATTCATCCATGAGGACTCACGCCTCAATACCATACTCATTTGGGAATTAGGTTCATTAGATTGAGTATATTAGCATCTTTCAAGATTCATTATCTTTCTTCCTCTTGTGTTGGTACGTGACACTCCGATCCCCTACTACTATGTGTCGGTACGTGACACTCCGATCCCCTAATTCTACGTGTCGGTTCGTGACACCCGATCCCCTAGTACTATGTGTCGGTACGTGACACTCCGATCCACTAATTCTACGTGTCGGTTCGTGACACCCGATCCCCTAAATGTACGTGTCGGTTCGTGAAACCCGATCCCCTTAATCTACGTGTCGGTTTGTGACACCCGATCCCTTAATTCTATGTGTCGGAACGTGACACTCCGATCCCCTAATCTCATTCTATCATTCATCAAGCCTTCTCTTATACCAAGGCATCATCATTCTCATTACTTTAGTTCATCAAGCTTTTTCTTATTGTAAGGCATCATCAATCCCATTACTTTAGTTTATCAAGCCTTCTTTATTACCAAGGCATCATCATTAACAAAGGGATTAGGGTTTTTCATGATTTGGGATTCAATAACTTCATCATGCTCATATAATCACAATTATATAATCACATTCATACAAGCATACAATTATGCACATAGCAGGGTTTACAATACTATCAATACATATCATTCACTATTAAGAGTTCACTACGAATATCGTAAAAACCATAACCTACCTCCACCGAATATTAGTGATCAAGCAAGAAGATTCCCAAAGCTGTGTTTTTTCCTCCCTCTCGATCGTTCTCTTTCCCTCTTCTTTGTTCTTTCTATTTTTCTTATTCAAACCCTCTTTCTTTTACCCCAATTAACATATAATTAAGTGTAAAAGATGACAATAATACCCCACTAATTAACTCAAAGTTACCTCTTTTATCCCCCAAGAAATTGAGTTATTAATATAAACCCACGAAATATGTAATTATAGCAGGAATAGTCCAAAACGCCCCATTAAAACTTAACCAGAAATCCGACTCCGACTGGGATTACGCAACCTGTGACGGCCCGTCGTGCCTGCGACGGTCCGTCATGCAGGTTCGTTAGAGACTCGATTTCCTCAAGGAGTCTGTGACGGTCCGTCACGCCTGTGACGGTCCGTCCTGCACTTCCGTCACGACGTTCAGAGAATCGTTCCCTGTACCAAATTCTCAAGAGTTGAAGTGTTTTGAAACGGGGGCTCACGACGGTTCGTCGTACCTGTGACGGTCCGTCCTGCAGGTCCGTCCCAGAGTTCAGAGAGTCGATTTCAGTACTCAGATTTCAGAATTCCTAAGTGTTTTGGAACGGGACACCCTCGACGGTCCGTCGTGCCCATGACGGTCTGTCGTGGTGTCCGTCGTCTCAGCCAGTTTTTCCAGAAATAAAATCTGCTGCTCAAAACGACTAAACAGGTCGTTACATTGAGGTATAATGAAAATGAGTTTCATAAGGAGTAGGAGTCCTAGTTGTAATGTTTTTCCGTTCATAGTGTAAGTATATAGTCAGCTATATGTAATAGGAGTCTTATGCATTGTATAACGCAACATAGCATCTTCTCTTACCTATTTAATGGGAGGTTGTTAGGTTGAAAACTTATCGACATACATAATCAAAGTTTATCACATTCTTCATAAGCTTAAGACTGCTAAACTTTTTCAATGGCCATCTTCACTACACTTGAATCAACCAATGGAGCCATCACGACAGACTCCTGAGTGGGTCCTACCACACTTAGCACATGCACAAGTTTGATTCTGTTGCACTATACACTGAGGTTGTATGAGTCTACATCTCAAATTCTGTGAATCGTGATTCTTGAAATCACCTTTGTTCATTCGTGCAGGTGCACTAGTAGATGATAGAGTATCTCCATGTTGCTTCTGTTTGAAAAAAATATTGGTTTGCATTGCTCTTCTTTTTCTCATACTCATTTCCTTATGTCTAAGCCTTCTTATTTTGAAACTCTTTTCTATCCCTCAGCTTATCTTCCTCAACCCGCTTCATATGGATCATCAACCTTGTTATATCCATATCCCCTATAAATATAAATGCCTTGCCTTTACTACTTGACATATGAAACAACACAACAACAAAAAGACTCATCCTGCTCCTCATGTAAGCAACCATCTCCAAAGCATAACAGGACAATCAAGTGAACTTAAGGTTGTACTCATGCTCTCATTGATTTCCACTTAAGAGTGAGGAATTCTCTTACCTTGTCCTCTCTCTTTTTCCATGGAATGAAATGCCCTAATAAATCCACCTCAAACACATCCTAACTCACAATTGGTGCATCATCAACTCTATTATTCTGGCATTAGTTGAACCACACTCTAGAAACAATCTTCAGTTGGTATGCAACTAGTTTCACTCGTCACCATCAGCAACATGAAGAACCTCATAAACATTTTGATATATCTCCATAAAATTTAAGAAATCCTCAATGACACTTGAAATTGTGAAGTTTGGATGATTCATCCTTAAGAACTTGCGGATTATGGATGTTTCAGCCAAATCCTGTAGAACCTCTCTCTGTTGTCCAGTTTTGTTGGCTACCACTTGACTCAACATCTAGATAGCATACCGGAAGTCACTATTAGTGACCTATCCATGGGGATTTCGTGAAAAGACCTCAATCGTCTTAATAAAAAAGCTGAAATGATTAAAACAATATGAGGGATCCCCCAGAAGGAAGGAGGCTCACCAAACGAATCTAGATATAAGGGATCCCCCTGAAGGAAGGAGGCTCACCAAATGAATCTAGAACTGAATTGGATCGATGAACCGTTGGTTGATGATCTTAATTACCTATGTATGCATCATAAAAGATGCAGGACAAATCACATCATTATATGGAATTTTCGAGCATGCGAGGGGAAATCTAAAACAAGACATAAGTTTGAACTAGAACTGACGAAACAACTTACCTCATATAAACTCAACTAGGGATACTCTACTCATTCAAATATAAAGCTGTATTGAAGATGAATTACAATTAAAATCTTTTAAAACAATAGATAACAACTCAATGTATGAAAATACAGGGTAAAATCTATGGGACACTCTCTAACCGACAACCATCCCAATGAGTTATGTGATGATATAACGTATAACCCACACTACCATAACTATTCTATACTTTGTTGGTGAATTGGACCTACTAACTAAGTGGATCAACAAGTATATGCTTAAAAGATATAAGAATCATCGAAAAAGTATGACCCTTGCTACCCACGTTAGCTACATAGTTTATGAGAACTTTGTGTTATCTGAACTCGTCCTCTCAATACTACCCCATATATAACTAGATCATATATTTGAAACAACATAATTGTTTCTCTATTTTGAGATTACTACACAAAAGGTTTCACTTAAAAGAGATGGTACTAGACATTTCTTTAAAACTCTTTTGGAAATCTGTGTTTCCTTTCAATTTAATTATGAAAATATTTACCTTGGAAATAATTAGTTATTATATATAATTTTAAAGAAAATAAATTTAATTCTCAACATACTCATACTCAAGAACTCAAGTCTTAAAATAATTTCAAAATGATTGTAAAAGACTTCTTAAAAATGACTCCGAAAAACTCTTCGACTTAACTCTTAACTTCTACTTTGAATATTAATTTTAGTTTGATTAGAATCAGTAGGGAGTAAAGGTATGCTTTAGAAGAACTTAAATGGAGGAAATACCAGAAAAAATAGTGGGGAAAGGCGACCCTAGTTCAGTGCTCGGGCGCCGCCCCAACCCTTCCCTAGAATGACCCAACGAATTTTTCATCTTATTTTAGATTCTAAAACAATTTTAATTGATTGATTTCCTCAATTTTCCTCAGATTCAATTATCCAATGCAACAAAAAATCTAACTAAAAAAACTTTTATATTGAATACAATTATCTCAAGAATGCATAAAACCCATCCTAGTTTAAGAACGAAAGAAATACTTCAACAACACTAATCAATAACATTTAAATCCTTCAATGTTCAAGGATGAATTAAAATTTTATTCATGAATATTGTGTCGGTGAAGGAACCCAATACTACGAGAACTCACATACCTCTTAGGAGAATCCTTGGTGAAAACCCTTCGTAAATCTTCTTAACCTTGACGAACGCCTTGAACTTTTCTTAACTTCTCCTCTTCTTGAACTTCTCTCAAAACCCTAAGAGTATTCTGTTTATGCGAACTGACCTAACTCATATTTTACCCCAAATATAATTCTAAATTCATTTTAATTTAACTAGATAAGGAAAAAACCCAATACTCCTTACTAATTTGGGTTAACATTAATTTGACAGGCTAACTTCAAATGGGATTATATCCCTCACGTGAGATCTCAAATTAGAATACTTGATGGTGCTGGAAAGAGGATTTCAATACCTTTTAAATGATATCTTATGGGCCGCCTAACTCATTCTATACTGAAAGTTATGGTTGTTTAAATTTGACCCAAAACACATAGATTAGCAAAACTTTTAATTTACTTATTTCCCATTTAGAGATTTCAAAATTTAGCTCTATCTAAGCGGGATGCTATATTCTAATTTAAATATCAATGAGGTTCTTAGACTTAGATAAAGATAATCTCTGACAGCTTCTACCTCTCTTTTCTTATGGTGGGATTTGTGTCTTATTATTATTGTGAACCATGTAATCTCTTGGAAACTCTTTTATTTGCTTAGAATAGTTCCTTCAGAAGTTTATATATATTTCTTTACAAATGTACCTCGTGTGACAAATTTCGGGTACTTTTAAATTTAAATAAGGTGTTAAGTTTAATTATAATTCATTTCCTATATGCATGATTTTCGGTATGTTTGATCATTGATTTCCCAAATAATATTTTTGGAATTTTTTTGGCAAATAGTGTTTGTCCATACACTTTGCCATTATTTGGCAAATATCCAAAATTCCCAATACTAGTTTTTCTAGTATCTGGGTCAAATCTCATTATTTAGGATCTTTTAAAAATTTGTCATTTACCCCAAACTTTTATATTTTACAAAAACACTCTTGTTGCTTGCGTTGTATTACATACTTTTTTATGTTAAAACCAAATTAGTGATGAAATATTCGGTGAATGTTAAATGATTATATGGTCATTTGTAAAAATAATGAACAATCGACTCAGGATAACAAAGTCTTGTGCTTTGTCTACTCCATGATTTATGGAATGATGCTTGTTGAACTTACTCCAAATTACCACATTGCTCTAATGTCATGGACACTATTTGTTATTATTGTAACAAAGATCTAATTAACTTGTAATACAAACTTTTGATTAGTTTTTGTAGTTTTTAAAACATATGGGTATAAATCATATTTTTCTGAAAAGGTGAATTATTTTTCCCAAGTACTATGACCAAACACATGGTGAAATTTCTCCCAAATTTCACCCAAATAATATTTGCCAAGTATATTTGGAAATCTATGGTCAAACGCTAGATTAAACTCGGGGTCAAGTAACTACTGCCTAGGTATTGGAGTAGGTGTCCATATGACCTAGTGCGTTTGATTTTTATGCTCGATTTCATTGATAATAATAATAATGATGATGATGATAATAATAATAATAATAATAATAATAATAATAATAATAATAATAATAATAATAATAATAATAATAATAATAATAATAATAATAGTAGTAATAATAATAATAATAATATAATAATAATAATAATAATAATAATATAATAATAATAATAATAATAATAATAATAATAATAATAATAATAATAATAATAATAAAATAAGTCTAGGCCCAAGAATGGCCCAAAATGGAAAGAAATCATAAACAACAAAAAAGGAAATAGAACAAGATTGAACCATATCAGTCCATATATGTGTTATCTTTATCTTGTAAGGGTTTTTGAAAGGAAACCCCTTGTTCTCCGCCGCTCCATCTCATGTTCTTCTAAGATAAATGAAGAATATTATGTTCTCAAATGATTCATGATATTTCTTTTTATCTAGGTTATCAACACTCGAGGTCCTATGTGGTGTGTATTGTTGGCAATCAGGTTTTACAAGTAACACTAATATCTCTGTCTCATTTTTGTTATACATCTTTGTGTTCTTAAAAGAGGATAAATGTAGATTTATGTTCCTTTTGTGCATACGCATTATTAAAATTTACAACTGATGTACCGCGATCTCCTTTCACTCCCAAACCACTTCCAAATCTTCTAATTCCATAAATCTCCCATAAAAATCTCATTCATTTTCCCATAATCAAAGAACCCTTTCACCCAAACCCTCTCCCCCCAAAGTCTATTCAAACATCTAGTGTTCAGGTTTGGTGGAAAAGGCAAGTAGGACTTGTCGAAAGACGTGAATCAATGAAAAAATGACCCTAGTTCCCTTGTTTGTCAGGTAATTGAACTATCCTTCAATTTGAATTTCAAATTCATTGTTGTTATCGAAAGTCAGGAATCAGGTCTTAACCTTGGGGAATTTTTTATGCATGAATGCATGGTATAATTCAGTAATAAACACCCTTAGGACAATCAATAGTGATTGTGTGATCCTCTAGTGCATAAAACCCATAAAATGATAGTATAAATGTATGTTTTGACTTAGGGTTCCAAATCTTGTTTGAAATTACTAGAAAATTGAGTAATGGAACACTTACGATGACAAACTAGTATGTTTAATGTTGAATATTAGACTATGATATTATCGAAAATGGATAAAGATTTTGCTTAATCTACGAACTATCTGCACATCCGTGGTTATTATCAAAGACCATAATCTAGGGTTCTCTAATATATGGAGGGGTTCCACGTACCGTAAGTGACAATATTAGTGTAGTGTTTCTGATTTTTTTTTGTTTTTTTTTTCATTCTTAGTTCTAAATTTATTTCTAGTGTGTTTTTAGTTTTTTTTGGGACTAACAATACCTCCACAGGTACCATGGCGCCCAAGAAGAAAGTAACCTATATCAAGAGGGGAAAATCGAAATCCTTTGCCCCTACTTTGAGGCTGATTGATGAGGACATCGATGCGAAATATGATCCTTCATATGTTCCACCGACCACAAGGAAATCCCCAACTGCACCATGTTCTACCCGAAATACACCCTGGAAGGTGGTCACTAGCGTAATCATTATCTCCTAGTCTGATGAGAAGGACAGACTGATCGGGTCACTGACTGGTTCTGTTTTAGGGTCTGGAGATGATTGTGATTGCGATTCTACTGTATGGGGCTTCCTTGTCAGATGAGGACAATAGTTTCAGAATTTTCTCGATTCCACCTAACATTTGTCCTGATCCGGTTGCTGGAGAGATTAATAGGTAGTATGTAAAGGGGAAATGGAATGTCTATTGAGATGCAAAAATTATGAATGAAAAAGAGAAGATGGCCCGACTTATTATAGAGGAGCATCAAGTCCTCATTAGGAGCTTACACACTATACCAGAGATTTACTGGCTTTTTATGAGAAACAAGTCTAAGTGATGACCCAAGACCCAAGCAGTTACAGCGAGGAAATTGTGAGGGAGTTCTATGCTTCCTATTCGGTTACATTATGGGGTTCAATAAATAAGAATACCCGACCCATTGACCATGCAACTCTCACAGCGACAGTAGTACATGGGATACATGTGGACATATCTGAGACCACCATCTGATGCTATCTCTACACTCCCATCCCTGATCACTCTTGGGAAATCAACAGGGGGAATTCGATAACAGATAGGACACTATGCGAGGAGGAGAGTTTCAACAGAAAGCCAAAAAAAGAAAGGTGTTGTTATACTTGTTATCTAGTAAGATTGCTACCGAAGGGGAGCGGGCTTAGTGGGTCAAACCACTCTAGGTATGATCATCAAGAAGGGAACTCTCACATTTGTAGCTATGTTTTTCTTGATGTTGGTTCAAAATAGGATTTCACCCACGAATGTTGAAAATACATTAACTTGGGACCGAGTATTGATGGTAGCAGCATTGGTGGCGGGATTTGAGATTGATTTTTCCTGCATATTAATTACCGAGATACATCAAAGGTATTTCAAAGCCTATAAAACTTACCTCTTTAGTTGTCTCATTATCCAATTATGTAAGGATGATGGAATACCAATTTGGCATTGTGATAAGTTGACCCGCCTACGGGAACACTAGACATATGCCTCATACGAGATGAGGCAGATATTGTTTCACTGCATAGAAAGTCACATGTTGAGGTACCCTTTATGGGAGCAAAATTCGTTGATGTTGTGTAGCAGATGCACGGTGGTTATCATGCTCCTTCAGTCCACACTTATGGTGCCCCAACCTCCTCTCCTCATGCATCTGGTTAGGCTTTTAGCTCCTCCATATACAGCCCACCATTAGCTGTTGTCGTGACACTAGCTAGGGTACATAAATTAGAGACCCAGATGGCAACATTGCTTCATCATGTTCGGCCTTGGATGCAAAAATTAATAATAGAGCTTGAGTTTAAAATGGAGGCTATGATTGACCAGAAAGTTGATTTCATTAATAAGCGCTTGGATTCATTTGTCTTAAGAGTCCTGGAGCGACTATCTACTACTACATATGTGTCCTCCTTCCAGGCTGAGCTAGCTAGTCTCCGAGCTGATGTCGATGCCATTCTTTCCGAACCTGCAATTGAGTCACAAGCTGCACCAATCACATTGTCTGATTATACGATCCTAGATGCATTATTTAGTGGATACGCCGAGGAGGAGCCTGAGCCCACACGTGCCCAAGGTAAGAGGCACAAACCTAGCCACATTATTAAGGTCACTGAGGAGGAAAAAGGTAAGAGGCACCAACCTAGCCACATTAATAAGGCCACTAAGAAGGAAAAAATCAAGAAAAGGGAACGCAAACTGTAAAAGAAAATGGAAGCAGGAAAACCAAGCTAAGAAAGACTCAACATTAGATAAGCACATGAGGCAATTGTTTGTGGGTCATCGAGTTCTATGCCCATGACGGAGGTTCTGCCAACTATGTCGAATGATATGAGCATCACTGACGGTACGATGAGATCGATAAATAGCACTACTGATGGTTCTTTGAAAAAAAATGTGGCCATTACCGAGGGTGGCCCTAATGTTGCTGTAGCGGAGTCTGGGAAACTAGACTAACCCTTTTGTTAATGATTCTTCACCGCTCTGTGCCACAGGTTTGCTTCACCCAAATCCATTACTTTTTTACTGCTTTTGTGTGCATTGGACACAATTGCTTATTTTTGTTGGTGGTGGGGTAAATGGATTGTGATTGATAGGGTGAATTTTGAGTAACCCAACTCATCATCCTCTCTTGGGGTTTTCTTGACTTTGTTTTTCCCAATATATTACTTAATTTCTTCTTAACTGCATGTGTTAGGATAGTTTGTGTACAAACATGATAAATATTAAAGAATTATGGCATAAGTTTATTTGAAAAATGATACCCATTCAAAAATGAAGATATGTGCTATAATTTGTAGTCTAAATGAGTTGAATGTGTTGGCTTTAAGTATGTCGTGATAATGAAAAAACTTAATTTCATGACTTAAGATCTGACTTGAATTGGGTAATATGATAATATGATAATGGAACTATGTGCCAAGAGCGCGTGACAATAATTGATTATTCAAACAGTTTTTGTGTCAATCTATAACTTGTCCGTTTAATCCTGCTAAGATAATCTTCTCTATAGGCTAGGAAGTAATCATAGATTCTTGTTCTAAGAAGTAGACTAAATGCCTAAAAAAACCCAACCTAATGAATGAAATGTTACCATTGATATAAATGCTTTGACCCTAAGTGAGACTTATTCTTTCTAGATCCCTAACTCGCCTTCCAATAATCTAGTGTGTTGGCCCCGGTCTCTCCTTTGACATGTGCACCTGGACTTAGGCAAAAATCCTAAGTTGAGGGTGGATATTGCTAAATTGACCTCAATGTTGGCCCTATCCGACATCGGGTTATTGTGCACCTCCACTAATGGAAAATCCATAAGTTGAGGGTTGATATGAAAGAGGAAATCAAAAGAAAAATAGCTACGAAAGTGTTTGAAAAAAGAAAAACAAGCAGAGGATGTGTCTTTGTGTAAAAGAAATTGAACAAAAATGTTAAAAATTTAAATATGAAAAGCCAAAAAAAAGTAAAAATAAAGAGCTACAACGTCTAAAAGTCGCATCCATGGATGGAAAAAATCAAGGGAAAGAAGAGAAAAAGGTAGGATGTCTAAAACAGGGCAAAAAGACGTCAAGAAGCCTAATGTTATGTCAAGGAGGGTAAAAAATAACTAAAGTACCCAAATGTACAACACCTGAACGTGAACCTACATTATAGGCCAAGTAAGTCCTACTGTGATGCTAGAATCTAATATGGAGAGTCTAAGCAGGGAAAATAAGGACAAGCCAATGGCATTGATCACTTATTGTACATTAAATTACTTGAATGTGAGTTTTAAATGAATCTTTCTACCCAAAACCATATGACATTGTGTGAGAAAAGGGGATTTCGTTTGAAGTAAGGGCACTAGTTACATTGTTGTAAAGCTGGTACCTTGGTGATACTAAAACAGTGAATGTTGTGTGTTGATTGGTTGATCTTTGTCGTATCTTGATCCGCATGAGTTAACTTGTTGAGTCTGAGAGAAAAGATTTGCACTAGACAAGGGAGTTGGGATGGACAACGAGGTGATTGCTTAAGCTTTATTTACTTGGTTCTATTCAAGTGACGTTTAGAGTCGTTTACAGTATTTTTGAAACATTTCACTTAACAGTTATGTGTCTATGGACATTTTTTATTTGTTTTTGTGTGTTTTTCTCATGTTTCCAGTAAGTATATTCAGACGTTGAAACTTGGAGACACAGCTAAAAGAAGTGTAGAAAAGAACGTCTATTGAGGTGATATACAGAGTGTGAGGCCATTAACGCTTTGTAGATTATAAACATAGATGGACATGCAAGATATTAGTGAAGATCATGGAACTCCTGACTAAGTGTGGAAACACAGTTGCAACATATTGTCCGTAGATTGATCTACTGACCGTACTTTTACTCCGTCAAATCATTTAGAGAGCTGGTTCCAGTATCTAATCGTGAAGATTTTAAGTATGGAGCTACGGAGGAGGATCCCCGGACATTATATTGATATAGGGTCCGTACTAATAATTTTTGATTGATGAAATATGTTGATTTTTTAGAGTGAAATTTGCCGAAATTCTGAGCAACGGTAGGGACCTACAGAATATTGATTGATCTGCGGACCGTAGGTCAGTGTGGTAGCGTGCTGAAACATTATTTCCTTATTTCATTTCTTTTTATTTTGGACTTGTTTTTCTATATATTGGGAATTTAAACCTCGTTTCTAAGGTTTATACTTTATTGTTCGTGTTCTAGTTCTCAACTTTGGGAATTAATTTGCAAACTTTGGCAATTATTGATTTCTAAAGCACGTTTTAAAGAGTTTGCCTTTACCATTCAAGTTGAAATTATGGGTTTATTCTACTAATTACGTAACCTCATGATTTCTTCAATTAATAATATGAACTGTAATCATGGTAATATGGTTAACTAAATCCAGAACTATGGTTATCTGAAGCGTAATCGATTAACAAAGTATTAATAGTAATTAAATAATTCTTTAATAGTGTTATTGCATAGAAGGATAATTCTTTCGTTTAGAAGCCTCTTTAATAAGTGCACGCGTTAGAACTCGTCTTGTTTCTATTTTCTTAACCTAAGAGGTAGGTAAAAGGAAAATAATTATCAACATAGTACTATCTAATAGTGTAATGTCAATAGGTGTGCGGGTGTAAACTAAGACATACATCAATATGATGTTTAAAATGAGGTAAAGGTAGGGGTTAGTAAATAGTATGAACGTAGCCGGACGAATGTGCGGGGTAAAATCCTCTAGATGTCGGACCAAGGATTAAAGATAATTTACTTATAACTTTGCATGTAATCCACTAAGAAGGGACTGCTTTTACTAGGATTACTGTATTATTGGCTAATGGGAACACTTATACCTACTTACTTTCTCATCTTGATAGCAATTAATGTTTGAATCTTGCTGTCACATTTGGGAAGTACCGCCTAGACGTAATCCTCGTCGTTGTCCTCAAAGATTATTTGGACAAGCTCTTAGCATTCAGCATTACGTTCATAGGTTAAAAATGCACAAAATTTTAAACTTTTCATCTACAACTACTACATGAAATCTACTTAGACCTCTCGCTTACACATAATATATTCATACCGAGTATACATAGACCATTCGTATAAGAAGATTACATATTCTTCTACTTTTATGACACATATAGAAAACATACATAATATAGTCTTAAAAAATGATGTTACGACCGGAATCTAGATCACAGATGAGACCGGCTTCGCTGACCTCTCAGAGGTGTAGACAAGCCTACACACGTCATTCTTACTTTATCTAGGTTAATTTTAGCAAAAAATTTGAAACTTTTTGTTTTCTAACATGCTTTCTAAATATTATATTTTATATATAATTGTTCACCATCAACGATCTAATATTAAGATCATCATATGAAAGAAGCAGTTTATTCTAACGATAAAGATGTACTTGCAAATATGGCACCCATATAATGTCTGAAGAAAAATGGGAAAAAAAAGCTAGTGGAATGTACTCCACTAGGTCAATCCTACAACTAAACTAGAATGTAAATGGGCAAGCATCCTCAAAAGCATAAGGGTGTCACGACCCAAAACCGGGGCCGCGACTGGCACCCACATTTACCCTCCTATGTGAGTGAACCAACCAACCTAACCTTTAACATTTTAATACAATATCAACAAAAGAAATGCGGAAGACTTAAACTCATTAATAAAACAATTCAAAACTATTATTAATATCCCCAAAATCTGGAAGTCATCATCACAAGAACATCTATCTCAAATTACTAAACTAGGAATGTCTAAGAACAAAATAACTAAAAGCTAGTCCATGCCGGAAGTTCAAGGCATCAAGACTTGAAGAAGAAGACCCAGTCCAAGCTAGACGCATTAGCTCACCCTGAATTTCCGATGAAGTGAAGACTGGCTAGATCTACTGTTGAGTTGAAGTTGACGGAACGTTTGCTGCATTACACAAATAACAAAGAAGAAAACATAAAAGTAGGGGGTCAGTACAACCACAAGTACTGAGTAGATATCATCGGCCAACTCAAAATAGGGAACAGTATATATCAATAATAATGTAAATCAACTACAATACTCAACATGTAGCAATAACAACATGAATTAATCAATAACTACAACCGAGTTCACACATGAGGACTCAAGCCTCAATACCATACTCATTTGGGAATTAAGTTCATTAGATTGGGTATATTCATTATCTTTCAAGATTCATTATCTTTCTTCCTCTTGTGTCGGTACGTGACACTCCGCTCCTCTATTTCTATCCTGGTGCCGGAACGTGGCACTTCGATCCTCATATACTATCCTGGTACCGGAACGTGGCACCCGATCCATTTACTATCCTGGTGTGGGAACGTGACACTCCGATCCTCATATTCATTCTATCCTGGTACCGGAACGTGGCACCCGATCCATATTCTATCCTGGTGTCGGAACGTCACACTCCGATCCTCATATTCATTCTATCCTGGTACCGGAACGTGGCACCCGATCCATATTCTATCCTGGTGTCGGAACGTGACACTCCGATCCTCATATTCATTCTATCCTGGTACCGGAACGTGGCACCCGATCCATATTCTATCCTGGTGTCAGAACGTGACACTCCGATCCTCATATTCATTCTATCCTGGTACCGGAACGTGGCACCCGATCCTCTATCTCTATCCTGGTACCGGAACGTGGCACCCGATCCCCTAATTCATCAAGCCTTCTTTCATACTAAGGCATCATCAATCTCATTATATAATTTATCAAGCCTTCTTTTATACTAAGGCATCATCCTCAACAAGTGAATTAGGGTTTCTTTCAAGATTTGGGATTCAAAACTTCATCATGCTCATATAATCACATATATATATATATCATATTCATACAAGCTTACAATTAAGCACATAGTAGGGTTTACAATACTATCAACACATAGCATTCACTATTAAGAGTTTACTACAAGTAGCATGAAAACCATAACCTACCTCCACCGAAGACTAGTGATCAAGCAAGAATTCCCAAAGCTTTGTTTTCTCCTCAGCCTCTCGATCGATTCCTCTCTTTCTCTTGGTTCTTTCTGTTTTGTTTTATTCAAACCCTCTTTCCCTTACCCTAATTATCATATAATTAAGAACAAAAGAGGACAATAGAACCCACTAATTAACTTAAAGTTACCTCTTTTAAACCCCAAGTAATTAGACTTATTAATATTAACCCTCAATCTTTATAATTAAGGAAAGAATAGTCCAAAACGTCCCTTAAAACGTGTAAAGAAATCCGATTCTGCCTGGGATTTGCGCAACCTGTGACGGCCCGTCGTGCCTGCGACGGTCCGTCACACAGGTCGCCGCAGCCTCTTTAAACTTAAGTGAGCTGTGACGGTCTGTCACTCCTGTGACGGTCCGTCCTGCACTTCCGTCATGACGGTCAGTGACTCGTTTCCTGTACCAAATTCTCAAAAGTTGAAGTGTTTTGCAACGGGAACTCACGACGGCTCGTCGTGGATGTGACGGCACGTCCTGCAGGTCCGTCACAAATTACAGAGAGTCGATTTTCAGTACCAATTTCAGAATTTCTAAGTATGCTGAAACGATACACACTCGACGGGCCGTCGTGCCTATGACGGTCCGTCGTAGTGTCCGTAGTCTTGGCCAGTTTTTCCAGAAATAAAATCTGCTGCTCAAAACGACTAAACAGGTCGTTACAATAGATACCAATTTACCCATAGTTCGTCCCGGAACGATCAAAAGAAGAAAAACAATGGCGAAAAGGAGTACCTGAATCTGTAAACAGATGGGGGTATTTTTCTTGCATATCTTCCTCCTTCTCCCAAGTAGCCTCCTCAACTGGTCGATTCTTCCATTGAACTTTGATGGATGCAATTTCTCTCGACCTCAACTTGCGAACCTCTCTATCTAATATAGCAACCGGTTCCTCCTCATAAGTTAAGTTCTCATCAAGCAAAACTGAATCCCAACGGATAATGTAGTTTCCATCCCCATGATATCTTTTCAACATGGACACATGAAACACCGGATGCACTCCGGACAGCCCTGGGGGCAAGGCTAATTCATAAGCCACCTCCCCTATTCGCTTAAGCACTTCAAATGGTCCAATATACCTTGGACTTAACTTACCTCTTTTGCCAAACCGCATCACCCCTTCCATGGGTGAAACCTTTAACAAGACTTGTTCACCCTCCATGAACTCCAAGTCTCTAACCTTTCGGTCTGCATACTCCTTTTGTCTACTTTGCGCCGCTAGAAGCTTTTCTTGAATGCCCTTCACCTTATCTAACGAATCCCTCAAGAGGTCAGTACCCCAAGGTCTAACCTCAAATGCATCGAACCACCCAATGGGAGATCTACACCTCCTCCCATACAATGCTTCAAATGGGGCCATATCAATACTGGAGTGATAGCTATTATTGTATGAAAACTCTGCCAAAGGTAAGAAGCTATCCCAATGGCCACCAAACTCTATCACGCATGCACGAAGCATATCCTCCAACACTTGAATCGTCCGCTCAGACTGACCATCGGTCTGAGGGTGAAATGCAGTGCTAAGGTCCAACCTAGTACCCAATTCAGCATGCAATGTTTTCCAAAACTTAGAGGTAAACTGCGTACCTCTATCTGATATGATGGATAGTGGAACCCCATGCAATCGAACGATTTCTGAGATGCAGATTTTTGCGAACTTCTCTGCATTGTAAGTCACCTTGACCGGAATGAAATGAGCAGACTTAGTTAACCTATCAACAATCACCCAAATGGAGTCATACTTACCCATTGTCTTTGGAAGACCAACCACAAAGTCCATTGCGATTCTCTCCCACTTCCATTCAGGAATGGGCATTCTCTGAAGCGTTCCTCCGGGCCTTTGGTGTTCATATTTTACTTGTTGACAGTTTGGACATTTGGCAATAAAGTCAACAATATCGCGCTTCATTCTACTCCACCAGAAGTGTTGCTTTAGGTCGCGATACATCTTGGTTGCGCCCGGATGTATAGAATACCTTGTACTATGAGCCTCTGTCAGAATAGTGTTGATCAAATTATCGACGCGGGGTACACATACCCTTCCCTTAATCCTCAAAACACCTTCCTCGTCGATTGTTGCTTCTTTAGCCTCTCCTTGCAACACTTTATCTCGAATCCGGATCAATTTCTCATCGTCAAACTGCTTCCCCTTAATCTTGTCAAGGAAGGAGGATCTTGCCTCCACACAAGCTAGCAATCCTCCCTTCTCATTTATTTCCAACCTCATAAGGTCATTAGCCAAAATCTGCACTTCTCTAGCCAATGGGCGTCTAGAAGCTTGCAAATGAGCTAGACTTCCCATGCTTCCGGCCTTTCTACTCAAAGCATCTGCCACAACGTTCGCTTTTCCCGGATGATACAAGATAGTGATATCGTAGTCCTTCAGTAGTTCCATCCATCTCCTCTGTCTCAAGTTCAAATCTTTTTGAGTGAAGACATACTGTAGGCTACGATGGTCCGTATAGACCTCACACTTAACCCCATACAAATAGTGTCTCCATTGCTTTAGTGCAAATACTACCGTGGCCAACTCCAAATCATGGGTCGGATAGTTACGTTCATGCACCTTTAATTGCCTCGAAGCATAAGCAATCACATTCTTCTCTTGCATTAGCACTGCACCCAACCCAGAATAGGATGCATCACAATAAACAATGAAGTTTTTACCCTCTACCGGCAAGGTGAGGATAGGCGCGGTAGTCAACAAAGTCTTGAGTTTCTGAAAACTTTCTTCGCACTCATCCGACCATACAAATGGAACATTCTGCTTAGTCAAGTTTGTCAATTGGGAAGCAATAGAAGAGAATCCCTTGACAAATCGGCGGTAGTAGCTAGCTAACCCAACAAAACTTCTTATTTCTGACACATTAGTGGGTCTTACCCAATTCTTCACTGTTTCAATCTTAGAAGGATCTACCATCACTCCTTCCTTATAAACCACATGCCCCAAGAAGGACACGGCATCTAGCCAAAACTCACACTTAGAGAACTTGGCATAAAGCTTTCTCTCCCTCAACATTTCCAACAAAATTCTCAAATGCTCCTCATGTTCCTCCTTACTTTTAGAATATACTTGTATATCATCTATAAATACGATCACAAAGAGATCCAAATACGGCTTAAATATCCCATTCATCAAGCTCATGAAAGCAGCGGGGGCATTTTAAGACAAAAGGACATCACCACAAACTCATAATGCCCATACCTAGTCCGAAAAGCGGTCTTTGGCACGTCCGTTGCCCGTATTTTCAATTGATGATAACCGGATCTCAAGTCAATTTTTGAGAAGACACACGCACCTTGTAACTGATCGAACAAGTCATCAATGCGAGGAAGAGGATACTTGTTCTTAATAGTTACCTTGTTCAGTTGTCTATAGTCTATGCACATCCGAAAACTCCCATCCTTCTTCTTCACAAATAAAACCGGAGCACCCCAAGGAGATGCACTTGGTCTAATGAATCCTTTGCTCAACAACTCTTGAGTTGTGCCTTTAACTCTCTTAACTCCGCGGGGGCCATTCTATAAGGGGGTATAGAAATGGGGCGAGTACCCGGTTCCAAATCAATGCAGAAATCAATATCCCTATTGCAGGGAACACATCCAAAAACTCACGGACTACCGAAACTGACTCAATCGAGGGTACTTGGGTAGTGTCATCCTTGAGATGTGCCAAGAAAGCTAAACACCCTTTACTCACCATTTTCTTAGCGCGAAGAAAGGAGATGATACGCACCGGATTGGAAGTGTAGTCACCCTCCCACACTAACGGATCTGTCCCAGGCTGGCTAACGTCACTGTTTTAGCATTACAATCCAAGATCGCAAAATTCGGAGAAAGCCAAGTCATACCCAGAATTACATCGAAGTCAACCATTTCTAAGATAACCAAATCTACATAAGTGTTGCTCCCCACGAAATTCACCAGACAAGACCTATATACCTTTTCAACTACCACAGACTCACCCACCGGATTAGAAACACGAATAGGCATATCAAGTAATTCACAATGTAAATTTAGACCATTAGCAAATGATGAAGATACATATGAAAACGTGGAGCCAGGGTCAAATAATACAGATGCCATGCAATCACAAATCAAAAGATTACCTGTGATAACAGCATCAGACGCCTCCGCTTCAGATCTCCCAGGGAAAGCGTAACAATGGGCCCTATCACCAGTCTGTCCGTTGCCCCTACCATGTTGTGTTGTAGTGGCTCCGTTTTGCCCATCACCTCTGCCGTTGTGGTGACCACCATTACCTCGACCACCACGTCCTCTAGAAAAACGGCCTCTACCATGACCCCCTCTACCTCTAGCTATTGGGGGCTGATAACTCTGTTTTGGACAATATCTCTTAATATGTCCAATCTCCCCACATCCATAGCACTCTCTGGATTCATGCATAGGTCTCTCAGAGAAGTGTTGACCGTTCTGAGGTGGACCCCCAACTACAGTCTGTAGTGAAGACTGAATTGGTCGAACTGAGTAGCCTCCAGAACTCTGTCCTCTAGAGTAGGAACCACTAAAATCACCTCCCTTTCGAAACCTCTTTGATGTCGATGTCGTGGTGAAGTCGTCTGGCTTCACTCCTTCCACTTCTATCACAAAGTCTACCACCTCTTGGAAGGATGTTGCCGTTGCCGCTATCTGTAAGGCTGAAATTCGCAATTCTGACCTCAACCCCTTCACAAAACGGCGAATACGTTCTTGTGGAATGAAACAAAGGTGGGTGGCATACCTGGATAATGCACGGAATTTGGCCTCATATGCGTTAACCGTCATCCTACCTTGCTCGAGACTCAAGAACTCATCCCTTTTTCTATCTCTCAAAGTCCTTGGGATATACTTCTCCATAAACAGGGTAGAGAATGATTCCCAAGTCATAGGTGGTGCCTCTGTTGGTTGGCACTCAACATGTGACCGCCACCACATTTTGGCGTTCCCTTGAAACTGATCGCTTACGAACTCAACGCCAAACCGTTGTACTATACCCATCTTGTGTAGTAGCTCATGACAATCAACCAGAAAATCGTAGGCATCCTCTAATTCTGCACCCTTAAAGACTGGAGGTTTTAATTTCAAGAACTTACTGAAAAGTTCGTGCTGATCATTTGTCATAATAGGCCCAGTAGTCAGACGTGGAAATGTGCCTATTCCCAATGATGCATCCATGCGGGGAGCCATAGTAGCCGCATGTCGTATCTCTAAAACCGGAGGTGTTGGTGCAGAAACCACTGGAGGTGCTTGACCCTGATCGGATAACCCGCTAAGATAAGCAAGTACCTGGTTGATCATCTCTGGGGTAGGTTGGGGTGGCAATTCCTCATTTTGCACTTGTTCAGTTTCCCCTTCCTCACCCTCTCTTACTACCTCCTCGGTCGGTGGAGGAGTCACCGCCCTAGTATCAGATGGGCTAGGGGCTCGTCCTCTTCCTCTAGAGGACGTCCTCCCACGACCTCTTCCACGGCCTCTTGCCGCTGCTCTTCCTCGAGCTACAGCCCCAGTGGCTGGCTCAGATGTTTCTTGTCTTGCCGTTGTTGCTGCTGGTGCGGTCGTTGCTCTAGTTCTAACCATCTGCGAAATAGAGTGAAGATGGTCAGATACCAATTTGTATCACCTAGATACCAATTGGACTCAAGTAGTAGCACGAAAGAAAGAATGAAAGAATGGAATTTTCCTAAAGTCTTATAGCCTCTCAAAGAAAAGTAAAGGCGTCCCCCTACCGTTCCTTAAGACTCTACTAAACCTGTTCTTGTGTGATGAGACCAACGAACCTAATGCTCTGATACCAAGTTTGTCACGACCCAAAACCGGGGCCGCGACTGGCACCCACATTTACCCTCCTATGTGAGCAAACCAACCAACCTAACCTTTAACATTATAATACAATATCAACAAAAGAAATGCGGAAGACTTAAACTCATTAATAAAACAATTCAAAACTATTATTAATATCCCCAAAATCTGGAAGTCATCATCACAAGAACATCTATCTCAAATTACTAAACTAGGAATGTCTAAGAACAAAATAACTAAAAGCTAGTCCATGCCGGAAGTTCAAGGCATCAAGACTTGAAGAAGAAGACCCAGTCCAAGCTAGACGCATTAGCTCTCCCTGAATTTCCGATGAAGTGAAGACTGGCTAGATCTACTGTTGAGTTGAAGTTGACGGAACGTTTGCTGCATTACACAAATAACAAAGAAGAAAACATAAAAGTAGGGGGTCAGTACAACCACAAGTACTGAGTAGATATCATCGGCCAACTCAAAATAGGGAACAATATATATCAATAATAATGTAAATCAACTACAACACTCAACATGTAGCAATAACAACATGAATTCATCAATAACTACAACCGAGTTCACACATGAGGACTCAAGCCTCAATACCATACTCATTTGGGAATTAAGTTCATTAGATTGAGTATATTCATTATCTTTCAAGATTCATTATCTTTCTTCCTCTTGTGTCGGTAGGTGACACTCCGCTCCTCTATTTCTATCCTGGTGCCGGAACGTGGCACTCCGATCCTCATATACTATCCTGGTACCGGAACGTGGCACCCGATCCATTTACTATCCTGGTGTCGGAACGTGACACTCCGATCCTCATATTCATTCTATCCTGGTACCGGAACGTGGCACCCGATCCATATTCTATCCTTGTGTCGGAACGTGACACTCTGATCCTCATATTCATTCTATCCTGGTACCGGAACGTGGCACCCGATCCATATTCTATCCTGGTGTCGGAACGTGACACTCCGATCCTCATATTCATTCTATCCTGGTACCGGAACATGGCACCCGATCCATATTCTATCCTGGTGTCGGAACGTGTCACTCCGATCCTCATATTCATTCTATCCTGGTACCGGAACGTGGCACCAGATCCTCTATCTCTATCCTGGTATCGGAACGTGGCACCCGATCCCCTAATTCATCAAGCCTTCTTGCATACTAAGGCATCATCAATCTCATTATATAATTTATCAAGCCTTCTTTTATACTAAGGCATCATCCTCAACAAGTGAATTAGGGTTTCTTTCAAGATTTGGGATTCAAAACTTCATCATGCTCATATAATCACATATATATATATATATCATATTCATACAAGCTTACAATTAAGCACATAGTAGGGTTTACAATACTATCAACACATAGCATTCACTATTAAGAGTTTACTACAAGTAGCATGAAACCATAACCTACCTCCACCGAAGACTAGTCATCAAGCAAGAATTCCCAAAGCTTTGTTTTCCCTCAGCCTCTCGATCGATTCCTCTCTTTCTCTTGGTTCTTTCTGTTTTGTTTTATTCAAACCCTCTTTCCCTTACCCTAATTATCATATAATTAAGAATAAAAGAGGACAATAGAACCCACTAATTAACTTAAGGTTACCTCTTTTAAACCCCAAGTAATTAGACTTATTAATATTAACCCTCAATCTTTATAAATTAAGGAAAGAATAGTCCAAAACGTCCCTTAAAACGTGTAAAGAAATCTGATTCTGCCTGGGATTTGCGCAACCTGTGACGGCCCGTCGTGCCTGCGACGGTCCGTCACACAGGTCGTCGCAGCCTCTTTAAACTCAAGTGAGCTGTGATGGTCCGTCACACCTGTGACGGTCCGTCCTGCACTTCCGTCATGACGGTCACAGACTCGTTTCCTGTACCAAATTCTCAAAAGTTGAAGTGTTTTGCAACGGGAACTCACGACGGCTCGTCGTGGATGTGACGGCACGTCCTGCAGGTCCGTCACAAATTACAGAGAGTCGATTTTCAGTACCAATTTCAGAATTTCTAAGTATGCTGAAACGATACACACTCGACGGGCCGTCGTGCCTATGAGGGTCCGTCGTAGTGTCCGTAGTCTTGGCCAGTTTTTCCAGAAATAAAATCTGCTGCTCAAAACGACTAAACAGGTCGTTACAAAGGGACTACCAAGTCCGGATGAATACTCGACATCCGGGTAGCTACAACGTTGATCCTGTAGCTCTAGCGTCCACCTGTGCCAGCACCTAAAAGTTTAGAGTTGTAAAGGGTTAGTACACGCCATTACTAAGTATGGGTATATGAAAGTACACACCAAGGACATGCATGAGTAATAATATCTCTTTCGTACCAACATGATCATGGAAGGTCAAGTCACTGGACTTGGCAAATTGAGATTATGAAAGTGAGTGACTTTCCAAATTTAGATTAGGATAGTTTTTGAGCTCTCCAAATTTTGATTAGGAAAGTTTTTGATCTTTCCAAATTTGGATTAGGAAAGTTTGTGATCTTTCAAAATTTGGATTATGAAATTTTGTGAGCATTCCAAATTTGGATTAGGACAGCTTATCAGCTTTCCTAATTTCGATTAGGAAAGTTATGCCATGAGAGTAACATGCACCATCATATTTAACATTTTTCACACAACATACAATAGTATACACATAGCACATAGCATAACTCGTATAACACATAATGTTGTTCATATCACTTATTCATATGCCATGAGACCTTGGAATCATGGACTTGACATTACGACTACCCAAAAATAATAGCTCAACATGTGGGACCTCAACTAGGCAGTCTTCATTAGCAAACACATAGTATGCTTCAATCATTCATACATGCTTCATTTTATTTCGTTCATAGGCTACTGTGAACACCATCTATACCTAGGATGTAGTTTAAGAATTTCATCGGGTTCGCTGTGTAATAACCAAGAATGACCTAATGTCATTGCTTGAGTCTAACTCACCTCTTGATTATCCTACCCTTACACATTTGGTACCATTCATTTCATTATGTGCATCATTTGAGGCTGGCCTCATTTATTCATTCATTGGAAACTTTAACTTTAACCGACATAGATCATGTGAGCATTATGAAATCCAGTGTCATGAAACCCCACACTGAAAAGATGTGGAATCACCGGCCAAATTTACCCCAAACATGCTAGCGTCCATGGGAATTTAAACCTGCCAAATCGCTATATTGGCAGTATAAGTTTGAAGACTAGGAGATATAAGGAGACTCATACCCGGCAAGCCGGACAGTCTCATCTTATGAGAGTTAAGTGAACCTCCGCCCTTCCCGAAAGAAGTCATCCCCTCTCATAGCTAGTCTATCGGTGTTCAATATGAAGTTCCATTACATTCAAATCATACGTCATGGAAGTTGGCTTCTAGTATGAGGACATCATAGCTCAATAGATGATTTCTCATCTCATCATTAGTATTAACTTTGTTAATCTCAATACTTTCATTAGAGTGTTCATAGAGACTGGTCTCAACATCAACTCTACACTCTCATATGTGAGTACGTTTTGGTAACATTTACTTAGGCTCATTTGAGATTGCTCTCATCTTTTACATTAGCCTCATATCATGTTGTAACCACATTCATTAACATTAGCACATTTGTTCTTCATAATTACTCACCCCTTTTTACGTGAATGTTCATTTCATCATATGCCAATCCACTTGGCCATTTGTATGTTTTACATTCTTACTTAACCCTTATAGGGTTTCATCATTCCTTTATATAATATTTATCTTATCGTATGCCAATGCCCTTGGCCATTTCGTGTGTTTTACACTCTTATTTAACCCTTCTAGGGTTACATCATTTCATTACATAGATTTTAGGTTCAGCATACATACAAGCCATCAGGCTTCATTCATAGTTCGTTAAGTGATTCATATCTTCCTAAGATTATGTAATACAAGACATATGCTCTTGTATGTATGCCAAGATCTCAATTTTGATCTAAGTAGGTGGCATTATTCTTGAACATTTAATTCACGTATGACTTCTGTATCAATATGGAATTTAGGTAAGGGAACAAAATTTCGAATTATTTAGACAACACTTACATTTTTTTCATTTATTATATTTTGGTCCACATGACATTGGGACCCTAGATCGATCTCCAACATCAACGTTTCCTCTTTATTTTTCTCCTTTAAATTACCTCTTACTTGACCAAGGGGTTGTGGGATTAAACCCCCACAGCCCCTTTTATTTTTTTTTATCTACCTTGTCTATTTTGAGTTGACTATGAGGTCGTGGGATCAAACCCCCATAGCCTCTCTTTATTTTTCTTTTATTCTCCTCCTTAAATCTGCCTAAGAGGTTGTGGGTTCGATTCCCACACGCCTCTCCCTTTATTTTTCTTTTATTCTCCTCCATAAATCTTCCTAAGAGGTCGTGGGTTCAATTCCCACACATCACTTTTCTCTTTTTTTTCCCTTTGTCCTTTACTCTCCTTCACAGCTTTGAGGTCGTGGGTTCGATTCCCACGCCTCACATTCCTTTTCTTTTATTTTTCCTTTGCTTCCACTCGCATCCTGGAGGTCGTGGGTTCGATTACCATGCCTCACATTTTATTTTGTGTTATTTTACTCTTCCTTAAATCTAATTGAGAGGTGGTTGGTTCGAATCCCACTCCTCTCATTTCTTATTTTTTTTCTTTTTAAGTTACATTTCCAGCAAATACCATGGTTCGAATCCCCTTTACCACATTTCTTTTTTACTTCCTTATTTTCATTGTTTTTAACATGGTGAGGTCTCGGGTTCAATCCTACATGACTTGACTTTATTTAATTCATTTTTTTCAACATTTTGAACCCTCTTTGCTGACAAAAAAATTCATCACTAGAAGCATGAAATTTTCTTTAATTTTTCATCATCCTTTCATCAAGTTACACCTTAGTTCTAAGGGGAATTTCGTAGTGCATTTAGAACATTTTAGGTGCGTATTCATGTATTCATTTAGCCAAGAGAGTATCCCTCAAATCAGACATATATTTCAACTCATATGAACTTCACATTTACATCAACATGTGTACATGAAATTTAAAGAACTATCATGCCATTTAAAGTCCTAAACCAAGAACAATAGCCACGACAACACACACATACACACGTAGTTACACTTTCAGAAACATCAACATAAGTTACATAATTCCAAACATACATATTAACACAGAATTATCACAAAAACACGTTTAATCCCTAGTTTTATACAATAAAACATAACCAACCTATGATTCAATGGGAGCTAGTGATAGGGACATGCAACGGTGAACAATCCTAGTTTTCAAAATGAATATTCTGAACATTAAGGGGTCTCTTGGGAAGGGACCAAGAGAGAAGAGAACCCATACCTTTCTCACTATAAACTCTTGCCTTGCTTCCCAAAAACATCACCTAAGAACACATCTAAGCATCCTCAATATCAACTCCACTCCATTGACAATCTCCCTTAGCCTAGTGTTTGATAAACGTTTGTTTTCCTGTGATTTCGTGTGAGTTTTTTAAGGGTGAAGAACATGGTATATTTTTGTTATTTTGTATCTTATTTTGGAAGAGAAAAATTGTGAGAAAGAATATGAGTATTGAGGGTGAGAGTGGAGAGATAAACGTGAGAGAGTGGAAGTTGTAGGAGACTTAGGAGTCTAGTTTTAGGACTTAGTCAATAAGGTATTATTTATTTAATAAAAAAATGATTTTTTATTTTATTTTAAATAAGCTAATGAATAATAATTACTAATTAACTACATTAACTCAATAGCTTAAATAAAAAATCACTTCAATTCATTGCTTCCACCGAGGTGCAAGACTTCACTTCAAGAGCCCAATTTCGGCCCTCTCTCCGAAAAATACCCCTACACCTTATTAATTAAAATATTAATTGTATATTTAGTGTAATTACAAAATTTCCCTTAACCTATAAAAAGACCATTTTACCCGTAGACCCTCCAAATCTTAGATATTCCCTCTTTAAGTTCGGTAAAGACTCTTTTAAGTAAATCTTTGTATTCGAGAGACCTACATGGTTGGAACCAACCTTTCCAAGCTCAACTAAATCCCCAAGTTAGTTGTCTGTCTATAGCAAGGGTTCCGAGGCCTGGTTCTACGCGCATCAACCCGTGTGAACCCTGGTCTAATCATAGACATTCTTGACACATTAAGCATTTCTTATCTTATCCATTTTGAGGGTTGTTACAAAGGATCTCTCATATTAAACTATCTAAATGGAATAGATCAATATGGGCATAGCCCTTACACAAATGTATAAATGCCACTTAGGGTTACAACAATATCTTGAACAATTTGAGTGAAATGAATGTCTTTATACTATAGCAATGTAACATAGGTAGAGTGATAGAAAGGCATCATCCTCGAAACATGAGGATATACCCACTTGGAGAAATAATCCAAGCCTTCTTTCAAATTTGTTATGAACCCTTCAACGACCGGAACCTAAAAATATAGGGGGAAAAGAGAGAAATGGGGTTAGTTCATCACTTGTACTAAGTATAGGTTCATATGAACAAACAACATAGAAATCATGCAAAAAAGGACATTTGTTAAAAACCATGCCAAGTTACTTTGAAAATCCTTATGCACAATCAAGAACACATATAGGAGAATCATCACATATTATTTAAGTCAAGACCATGTACATCACAATACCAACAATATCAAGTCTAGTCAAGTCAACATGCATATCAACATAATTGAGAACATAATCAAGACAACTTTATCGTCAAGTTATAATATCAACAAGCATGCACAAGAGTTAATATCATCATAACCTAAGCAAGACTATAACTCATACACCCCATTAAGTCTATTAGTGCAATGACTAAGTAAGGTAACATTACCTCACTCAACCAAGTAAACCCAACAAAAGATCATAAGCAATGTCTAGCATGATATAACATAGCATAAAGAGGAATCATCATCATATCTAGCAACATAGACCAACCATATGTTCATAAGTTAAACCAATATCACATAGTATCATAAACATGTAAGATCATCATTATATATATATATATATAATTTACAGTTATAAGAATATAAGAATATAAGAAAATCCTTCTAAGACTTCCCCCAAGGATAACTAATGCAATGTATAGGTAAAATCTCATATCCCTACAAAGACTAAGCCAAAACCCTTACGTCATCCTAGTTAGAGTTCACTTTGTTACTTAATTTTAATTTCGGGAACATCTTGCCTTAAACGACATAGACCACATGAGACAATGTGGAATCCATTGTCATGAAGCACTACACCGAAAGAAGGTTGACTACTTTCCAAGGAAGTGCCAAAATATGATCATAGCATCTGTGTGGATCCACTAGCTAGTATTCCTATGTGGGCGACATAGTTCAAGAACTAGAAGATATATTTAGTCAGTCATAACTTTGTTTAGGTCATAGGTCTACCCCTTAAATATTTATAGTCATAGATCAATAAGAATTTCATGAGAACACACTTCATTACAACCTTCATATGTGATATTAGCACATTAACATCATTATATCATTGTAAGGCACATGGAACTTTATTACCAACCCTATATCATTGCTTCTTAAGAATTATCTCAAAATCAAATAATCAAGACACTTCAATACAAAAAATACCAAACCTAATCAATCTAATCATAAGGTATACTTCAATATAGCTTCATCATTAAACACAAGTAATTGAAATTGATGTAAAGGTTTGAGATCACAAGACTTACCCAATCTCCTTCACAAAACATCATCCAAGGTTGTAACATCAACCATCAACTTCAACCCAACAATGGGTCTAATATCATCACAAATATAGTATTTAATACTTTAATTAAGTGAATTGAATCACTACACATCAATTCATCACTAGTTTGTAACATAGGGTTAGGGACTTGGATCAATTTCATGATCTAATCCACAAACTAGATTAACTCATCAAGAAATAGCATAATTGAATCATAATGCATCATAATCTAAGAGTAGTAATCAAAATAAACCATAAAAAATACAATTTATATGATTAATTTTGAAATAGAAAGAAACCTACATGAAACTCATCTTTTTAAAATCAATTTTGGAAGAACCCTTTGGGGAAAGGAGTCCCAAAGTAGAAAAGATCCCATACCTTGTTAATTATTGAATATTGATGGAGAAAATTTGACTTCTTGATGCTCTATGACCTTGACCTAGACCTTTATTGGAGTTCTTATTTGGGGGGAGAGAAAGTAGAGAGAAGGAAGAACAATTAGATTTTGGGAATTATGAGAGTTGGGTTAGTTTAATTAGTTTTGGGGCTTTATATAAGTCATTAACAAACTTAATTAGACCGTACTTAACCTTTAACTAACAAACTAACCACTATAACTTTCGTTCAATGAGAAAATGGGTCAAATTCTTTAGGATCAAACCTATGGGACTTAAGGAATGATATAAAAAAAAGAGAGGGAAAATATTCATATTAAATAAATATGAAGTAGACTCTGGTGGTGCATGTGTATGATAGGGCCCCCCATAAGCGCCAAATATCGGTGATGTTGTCATTATAAGTGTGGGAAGTCGACTAATTAAATGAAGTCACTTAAGTCTTGACAAAAAATTGCAGACCTGACATACAAGACCTCGACCTACAGTTCGTAGGTCAGTCGAAAGTGTCTTCGACCAACAGTCCTGCATAACTATCATTTAGGTAAGATACTTTCCAAATTGGACATTTGGAAAATGGATAACTTTTGTCCAACGGAGCCAATTGACGCCCCATCGGTTTTACTACACCCCTTCGCAAGCAACACGTAGGTAGACACGGTCTCAAGGTAGGTTCTTGATCAAATGGAAGGGTCCTTCTCAAGGACCCTTTCGTTGGTCCTTGGGGAGTCCTACCCATAATTTTCGAATATAAATCAACTTTAATGTGTGTTAGTCACAAAACTACCAAATTCTATTAACTTTAAACTCTTAAAACCTCGTCAAATAGGCTAAGGCAAACTATCACCTTTTGCACTAGTCTCCGGATGTCGTGGACATTCCTTGACGTTTGGACTCTAAAACTTACTAAATGAATTTTATAAACTATAATTTACATTCAAGAAGTTTTATAAACTTTATACACTCATGTGAGGCTCTAGACTAGGCTTTAGACTTGCGGAGTATTACACTTGCTTACTAGTTACTTATACAATTTTCCTACTTTGTTTAAAAATCCCCCCATTGTCTAAACAAATATAATCGCTATTTAAATTTAAGTCTAAACTATTTTCCTCGTGGGATCAACCCCAACCTGCAAGGTGGGTTCTCTACTTTATAATGATCTCTTATGCTTCTTTAGGCAGGTAGTTAATAATAAAAGATTTATCAACATAGATTTAGTGTGATATTCATCTAATAGTTTAATGTCGATTAATGGGAGGGTGAAAACTAAGCAATACGTAAATGTGATGTCTAATATGAGGTAAAGGTAAGGGTTAGTAACTTATACGCACGTAGCCAGATGAAGGTGTGGGGTGAAATTCTCTAGATGTCATACAATGGATTTAAAGATACTAACTTATTACTTTGCTTGTAATACACTAGGAATAAATTTATATTACTAGGATAATCGCGTTATGGGATTATGAAAAAATTTCTGCCTAGTTACTTTCTAATCTTGCTTACTAATTACTTATACAATTTTCCCACTTTGTTTACAATCCCCCCCCCCCTTTCAATTACTTATTTCTGGAAATATATTGGCTAAAGACAATATAATCATTAGTTAAGTTTAACTCTAATTCATTTTCCTTCTTAGATCGATCCCAACCTACAAGATAAGTTATTTGCTTGATAACGATAACTTATGATTTTTTAGGGAGGTGTATTTTGAGCATATCAAATTTTAGCGCGATGTTGGGGAATTTATCTTTTAGATTACATTTTACGATATTATTGAACTTTAGTCAAATATTTCCTAATTTTACTTTTTTTCTTTTGCTTTTGTCTCTTTTAGTCTACAATTCTAGTGTGTGCTAAGCACACAGAGTCAAGAAGAACTACTCACTCCTTACGATCCAGAACTGAATTGAACACTAATAAGTATGAATAACCAAGGAGAACTAGTTAATCTTATTAGAGGAGAACTTTATGATGGTGCAGGAGTCACCAGGGTCACGACTACATGAAAACTATAAGGTGAACTCTGATATTGCTAATTTTGACAGACCTCTTGTCTTACCTCCTCTACCACTTGTGAATACCTTTTTGATGACTAGTAACTTGATGTAGATGATCATAGCGAGAGGCTTATTTGTGGTGTTGGCATCAGATAACCCTCATGCTCACAGAGCCAATCTAAGGGTGGTTTAAAAAAGTTGTGTATGTGGACTGATTGGGACATGGACGTTATTGGACTGTGAGTACTCCTTCTATAATTTACTGGTAATGCAAATGTTTGGCTTAATGAATTTCCTTTGAATTTCATGCATGGGAGCAATTGAAGGATGCAGCTTAGCAAAATTCTTTCCAGTGTCCAATAATCTAAACAAAAAGGATAAACTAAACAACATCGTCGTACTACTTGAAGAGTCTCTGAGTACTTCTTTTTATGGGTTCATTGTGTTCATAAGAAGTGTTTCGAATCACCACATGAATGATGAGTCACTGCAAGAATATTTCTATCGAGTGCAGAATGACAACAGTAAGGTTGTGCTTGATACTATTTCTGGGGTTCATATGAAGACTGCACTTTTGAGAAGATTGTGAAGAAACTGGAGAAGATCTCTCAAAATAACAAAGCTTAGAGCACAAGCAAGTAGGATAGCAGGAGGAACACATTTGTAGTCCAAGCCACAGCAATATAACCTGCAGGTTATATATGTGGGGAGATGAAGCAGATTAGAACTGAAATGACGTTAGTATTGAAGGATGTAATGGGAGGTGCTAAGAAGGTAAATGTTGTGAATTATTTGATTATAAATCCACCTCCGGTTGATGAGTTTTACAATGAAGGGTATGCTTATGCGGTGAATGATCAGATAGCGGATTTCCAACCAAATGCGCAAGGTTACAACATGGATAATTGGTTCCCAGGTTAAGGAAACCAAGGTCAGAACTATGACAAAATACAACCGAGAGGGTCAACATGTCTAGGCTGGGAACTATAATCGCAATAACAAATACAACCAAAAAAACTATGAAAACAAAAATAATTGGGTTGGACCTTATGTTCCTCTTAAAATTGGGAATCTAGTCCAAAGAAAGTTAGAGGTAATATGTCATGCATTTAGGATATGATGCCAAAGATGATGAGAAGGTTTGATGTGACTTATGAGAATGTGAAGGAGATGTGAAATGACTTGTCTAGTATTGGTAAAAGAGTTGACGCACATGTAATGTTAATCAAGCATCTTAAGTAGTAGATGGCTTATTTCTCTACTACAGTTAATCCACGTGAGCCTAGAACTCTTTTGACAAACACCACCCGAAATCCGAAGAATTATGGGCATTGTATGGCAGTCACTGCTCGCGCGAGGTAAGCAAACCATTGATCCGCATATGATGTCTAGAGTGGAATTATATACAGATGATTATTAGATTGAGATGAGTGGAGAATCCAAGAACGCAACGTAGAAAGAAACGCAGGTAATCAAGAAAGTTGTTGCGATACCTAGAACTCCACCTCCATTCCAACAGATGTTAGTGAAGAAGATTTAAGAGGGTAAATACCGTAGGTTTATTACAATGTCAAAGCAGTTTTAAATTAATTTTCCATTAATAGAAGCTTTGGAGCAAATGTATGTGTATGATAAGTTTAGGAAGCACGTGGTAATGAATAAAAGGTTCTTGAGTTTCAAAGATGATTATAGGTTACAGAACTGTAGTGTTATTGCTATACGGTCTTTTGTGTAGAAGAAGGATGATCCAGGTGGTGCCTTCACTATCCCATGTACCATTGGGTTGTTGCATTTTTCTAAGGCACTATTTGATCTAGGTGCTAACATAAATCTCATATCATTTTCCATCTATAAGAAGTTGGGGATGGGAGATCTCAAAACCAACTATGATGTTTTTACTCATGGACGGTAGAACATTGAAAAGGTCTATTAGTGCACTCCATGATGTGCTAGTGAAATTGGAGTTACTCATCTTTTTGGCGGATTTTGTTATTTTTTATTATGAGGTAGACTTTGAGGTTTCCATCATTCTTGCAAGACAATTCCTTGCTACTGGGTGTGCTTTCGTTGATATGGAGAAAGGGCAGATGAAGTTCAGACTGCATAATGTGTAACAAACTTAAAATATTTGTAGGTTCATGAATCTGAGTGGTGAGCTTATTGTATCATCAGTCATGATGAACTATGAGAGTGATTCTCTAACAAATAGAGTTGAGTGTGGCTCTGAGGTGCAGATTGAAGAGAGACTGAGTGTTGATGCAGTATCATCAGTCATGATAAACTATCAGAGTGATGGTATCGAAGATTACGATGAGTTGGTTGCCGCACTTGATAGGTGCAAAAATCTTTAGAAGCTAAAGAATTGGGAGACAGATATGAAGAATTGTGAGTTCCCACCTATGAGACCATCAGTTAAGAATGAGCCTAAATTGGATCTCAAGTCTATATAACCACATTTGAGGTATGTATTCATAGGTAGATGTGAGACTCTACCAATCATCACTGCGGTAGATTTAAAATGGCGACAAGTAGAGTGTTTGGTATCTGCGTTGAAGAGGTTTGGTTGACTTATAGGGTGTACTATTGTAGACATTATTAGGATCCCTCATGCTATTTGTTCTCATAAAATCCAACTCATTCCAGATAACAAGCCTAGTATCATGCACTAGAGAAGACTAAATCCGCTTATGCATGAGGTAGCTAAAAAGAAGATCATCAAGTAGTTGGATATTGGAGTTATTTATCCTACTGCAGATAGTAGTTGGGTGTTCTCTTTTCAGTGTTTTCCCAAGAAGGGTGGTATTATTGTGGTTCTTAATGAAAGAAACGAGCTTTTTCTGATGCATCCCGTGACCAGACAGAGAGTCTGCATAGATTACTAGAAATTGAACACATGGACAAAAAAACCACTCTCCTATGCCATTCATGAACTAGGATTTAGATAGACTTGCGGGTAAGGGTTGGTATTTTTTACTTGATGGTTATTTGGGCTACAATTAAATTCTGATAGCTAAGTAAGAACAAGAAAATACCTTCTTTAGTTGTCCCTATGGGATTTTCACATTCAAACTCATGCAATTTTGGTTTTGCAATGCTTCAGCAGCCTTCCAGCATTGTATGATGTTGATATTCTCTCATATGGTGGAGGACATTATTGAGGTGTTCATCGATGATTTCTATGTGGAAGGTGACTCTTTTGATCGGTGCTTGGATAATTTTGCCGAGGTACTTAAAAGGTGTAAAGACATCAATTTGTTGTTAACATGGTAGCAACGAAGTGGGTAAAAATTTTCCTCGCTATGTGGGTCAATCAAGAACCATTCTTACTCGAAATATTCCAGGACTAAGATTGAAAAATGCCTCTGCAACGGAGGAAACTCAAAGTTTTGATCGCATCATTTTTAAGTCAATTTTGATTTGATTAAATTATCTAATAAGTGCAGGGTTCTTTTGGTAATTTGGGGGTGACTTATTGACGTTTATAGAGTTGTTTGAAGATCATAAACTCACCAATAAAATCTTAACCTTCAACTTAAAAAAAAACCACTCCATTCTTTTCTCCAAAACCTCCATTGATGAAGCTTTGTAGCTCCAAAGAAGAAGACTGATTTTCTCAAGTTTTTCTCCATCAATCTTGTGGGTTTTTCATCCCAATTAGGGTATGCTTGTTCATCCTTGAATCCTTTTTATTCAAGGAGTCAATTCCAATGATTTTTCAAAGGTGATCAAAACATTATTCCTTCTAATTCAACATCTAGCCATGGGTTCTTGCATAAAATGTTTTTAGACATTTTTTTATGATCGAATTGATATTAATTTGATTATTTTAACCTAAAAACTCTATTAAACTATGCAAACCATGCACTCCTAGTTTTGACTATTTCATGGGTAACGTGATCATTTCTCTATAATATTGAATTCTTATGTAGTATGACTTTGGCTATTCAGTTATGGAAGAATTATGTTAGAATCATGTGTAGGTTGTGTTAGATTGATAAATTCATATCGAATTACCTTGAATTCATTGTACATTATGATTATTATATTGAATTGGTGATCATGGCCATTGATAAGGAACTTTGGGTATTCTGTTGGTTGAATTGGTTATGGATTGATTTTGTGAGAGTGGATTGGTAGTATGATACCCTAACTCTCTTTGTATAAAGTAATATAGATTTTGAATTGTGATTATGATTGTAATGATACACTTATGATGATGATGCTTATGTGCTATACTTGTGAATTATGTGGCCTCATTGGCATTACTTTATTTATTATGATATTGGAGGTCTTGATGACTTATGTGTTATGTGAAGTCTAAGCATGAGTTCCCCTAGTTGATGATAGGTGTCACTAATAGGCTATAGTGAAGTATTTATGTGAATGACTTGATATTGAAGTATGATGTTTCTGCATGACTTATATGAGGCTTGTGGTTGTTTATATTGATGATTCTATAGAAGTGAGTACGATAACTAGAAAGTATAGTTAGTATTTCTATGTTCTTCTTGAATGTTATGTGATACGTGATAAGACGATAATGAGATGTGTCTTTCTTTGGTAGACCTATGTCACTTACTTGATACCTATGAACATGAACATGAACATCTTGACTTAGTAGGCTTATGCACCTTTGTCTTATATGTGTATGAATGAATGTTGAATGAAAGTATAGGATCGGTAGACCTAAGATGGTGACCTTCCGAGCGTGACTAATATGTGGAACCTTCTAAACAAAGAGAAGGCTAAGAATGAGATATCCTTATGGACCTTGAGTGAAAGACTTAGTGGACCCATTATTGGTGGGGTGTTATGAGTTAGTAAGACAAAGAGATTGTACCTTCTCATATACATTTAGATGGTTGAATGTACTCTATGAGAAAAAAGATAGAACCGAGAGAATATGTTATGGGTTTTAGATCTACATGAGAAGGATACTATAGTGTAATGTAACTAGACTTATAAAGAGATTAGAGTTCATAAAATCCCTCGAGATTACTGAACCATGTGCCTGCATGTGTTGTGTCCTAGTTCTACCCTTGGCAAGAAGAACACCCTCAATCAGAGTAGGGTAGACTCCGGATTCCATGCTTAGCTAGTATTCTCTATGTCGATTATTTCCTATTTTCAGCAGGTGGATACATGCTAGTGTTGGATAAGTACTATTAAGGAATGGGACGCTATCTAGACATTGCACGACTAGGCTTTGAAGATGTTAGTGATTGATGAATGTCTCTTAAAAGGTTTAATGGACACAATGACATGAGTAAAGGTATGTTAATGAAAAGGTATCTATCTAGAATAGCTTTGAGGATTGCTTAGGTAGGCTTGAAGAGGGTGTATGGACGGTCTCTTCATGTCTTACTTAGGTGAGTCTTAGAGAAATTCCAGGTAGGGAGTCTAATTAATGAAATGGAAATAATTTTATCTTAGGTAATCTAAAAGATCTCTTTGGTGTGTGTGAAGGGATTGTATACGTAGTTGCTTCATGACTCACTCAAGTGAGCCTTAGAATCACCTTTGGTTGGAGGGTCTCATGCTTATGTGTTTTGAAGTGATCTTGTGTAATATATGTGATGTTGGTATTATATGTGATTATTATACTTATGATATGAATTTTTACTTAAAAGATCATGTTTATACAAATGTCCTTTTATCAAGATTTTATGCATTGCAGCATCCTGAGTACATGCAATGTACTAATTCCATATATTTTATCTATATCTAAAGGTGTAGTTGGTATTTTAGAGAAGTCTCGAAGTGAAACTTAGATTAGCATTTCATTCAAGCAAGAGTTGGTATGTCCTCACTATATTAGAGGACATCATGATGTTTAGATTTCCTTGTTGAATGTATTGTAATAGACTTATCTATTTTCTATGTGTTGAAGTATGGATGTCTCCCAATTGATTCGTCTGTCTATGATGGAGACTTTGAGACTTATCCTTTCATTATGTTTTCTATAAAAGAGATATTTTGGAGTATTACTATTTCTTGTGAAAAGTTTTAATTTCTCACTACTTTTCATACATGTATGCAATGAACGATCTCAAATGGCTTGTACAAGACCTCCGAGAGATCAAGTACGCCGTGTTCCGATTCAAGAATGCCCTAACTTCTAAGAGGTACTCTCGAGTCGTAAAACAAGGTTTATACAAAATATAGATGCATATATGAAATTGTTATATTCCTTAAGGCTCTCAAAATCATTATCTCTAATGCCTATCTTCATGCATCCCCTCGAACATTCCCTATGATAGAAAGAACTATCGCTAAGCATATAGCTTAGTTGTGTAAAAACTATAGGTTTGCAGCCCTCAAATTTGTCAAGATACCTTTCTTAAGTCATGGGCAGCACAATTGAAACATAATAAATAAATTAAGTAAACATTATAATAGTATCAAGTTTGATATTTAAAGATTCAAATGTCAAGAACACTCATATCACCATTTTCCAAGAAATTAAATAATAGGGCTCGCCCAATATATACATCATGTATTTACACCAAGAACAAGCAGGTATCAAGAAGGGTCGACGCCCGGTATCAAGAAGGGTCAAAACCCAATAGTGACAAAGCCACCACCACAAGAAGGACTAGGTCCCAAAAAGAGTGTCAAGTGACCAAACAATCCATACAAGTGAGCGAGCTACACAAGTATCTTTGGTGTCATAAAGGATACCAACACGACAATGCAAAGTGACAAGAGGTGACCAAGGTACCAAGATAGTTTTCAAATATACCAGCAGGGAAAATGAGTACAAATACAATTTTATACACAAAACTCAGTGCTTTAGCACATACTCAGTCCAACACAACTTCTCGAGTTCAAACTGTAGACCAACCAACGTATCAAGGTCCACACTCACGAGTATATACAACCAAAGAGAAGGATGTGTCTCAAATTCCAGCCAAAAGGAAAAAGTTTTCCTCCTGTGATTTTGAAGAACAATCTCTTTAGATAAGTTTCTAAGGTCCTAAGACGTGGGGAAACGAATTTACAAAAGAATGTACTAAAATATTTAGTCACTAAAGTGATGCTCATCACTTGTACAAATGTCCTTCAAAAGTGTTGCCCTAATAAAAGTAGGCTGCCTACAAAGCATATATATATACATATATGCATATACTTGATACCAACACTTTCAATTTATATGATATACTAATTACAAAGTTACGTAAATACCCCTATACAATACCATAAGTTACGATCACAATTATGTTAAGCAAGGTTGAGAATATCACAAAATTTCAAGTTCTCGAAATGAGAATAAATCATATTCTAGTAATTAAGCAATGGTGTATCGACATGTGAATGTTGGTCTAGTACTTTAGGGGTGTTAAAGTACTGTTCAACCGATCAAAGATTCAAAAAATATATATTGAACAATATTTTTGATGGACCATGTCTACGGCTCAAAGGTCTTCCAATGGATCTAGAATCTGATCATAGAAACCAACTTGACCCCTTAAATTTACACTAATTCTGGGACCTACCTAATAAATCTATCAATGACTTGTACATCAAATGACGGGTCACCCTGGTGAACATAAAAGAGGTGCTATACTTCATTGATTTGAAAAATTACTTTCTGTCTTTATACAATTGCAATCTACAGCCCGTAGTAGCTTCTACGGTTCGTAGATAGGACTGGTAGAACAATAATACAACCCAAAAATCATTTTTATTCCTTTTTCAAAATCCGAGGTGTTACATTTACACAAACTTATGTAATTTGAAGCTTATTAAATAAGAAGTGACAATTAATTAGAGATAGATGTTACACAAACTTTTATAGAATAGTACACAATCATATACAAAAAGTACAAATTCATCTCCTACAAATTTCAACACACAAAACTCAAACACTACTAAATAGCTCAAATCTTCATAGAATAACTATACATTTTAATCACAACTTCATTAAAGACATTATCAACGAACTTCAACCCTTAAATTGTCAAAAATTCCAATAAAACACAAATCTCACCTTTGAGTTTTAAAGCTTTTTAAAACAATTCAATATTTTACTTTAATTCAATCAATGGTTCTTTCAATCTAAAGTTACACTTTCAATCAGTTTATTAATATTAAAAATTAAATCATAATCACAAATAATTAAATTATTTCACTTTCACTTATTATATCATATTACATATAAAATAAACTAAACAGGTTAAGATATTAAAATATGGGCTAGTTTTGATTATAAAATTCAAGTTCCATAGAAGGTAAAAATCGTTGTATTTTATGAGGGATAATTTTTTTAAGGAATCTTTGGTAAAATCCCGCCATAGAGAGAACTAGAATTAGAAAGAGCTATTTTGGGAAAGATCAAATTTTGAAATTTTGGAAAGTCATTCTAAGTATGAGTTTCGGGTCAACCTCAAACGACCATAACTTTTAGTACATGATGAGTTAGGTGGCTAATAAGATATCAAATGAAAGGTTCTTTGAATCCTCTTTATAAGGCTACCGAGTTTGCTAATTTTGAGCTCTTATGAGGGATATATGATTGTCTAAAGTCGGAATGTCACGTTAACGAAAGTTAACAAAATTTAAGAGAGCTATTTTTTTATTTTCCTTACCTAATCAGACTAAAACAATTTTTGGTATTATGTTGGGTTCAAACATGATTTGGATCAGTTTTAATAATCGAAACTTTTGTTTGGGTTTTAAGAGAAGTTCAAGAAGAGGAGAAAGGAGAAAAGTAAAGGCGTTCTTCAAGATTTCTTGAAAATTTGAAGGTTGTTTCGCCAATGATTCAATACTAAAAGGTATGTAGTTCTAACAGTATTGGGTCTGTTCACCAATACAACAATCATGTTATTTTCAGCGAGATTTCGTTCTTAAAGTTGAAGATTTAGAGTTCTTAATGAGTTTTGTTGAAATTCCTATCGTAATCTTTATTGTTTGAGTTTTAATGAGTTTCTTGTGTAAAAAGCTGTTTTTTTGAGGATATATTTGAGTATATTATCTTATAATACTGTTATGTTATCAAATATAAGTGATTGGGGAAGAAACCATTCAATTCCACGTGAATTGGGGTGAGAAATGAGTAAGCAAGGTTGTTGGGGTATTATGAGTGAGGGGTGGCATGCCTCCCCACCAACGTGACAGTGTAGAGGCTCTATAGGACAGGTCCTGGAAATTTGCGCCAGCGAGTTTGCCCTTCCTGCACCTTTGTAGTTCTTGTGGTGGCGCCCAACACCACTTAGTGCGCCAGGGCAGCCTGCCCCTACTCTTTTTTGTTTTTAGTCTGTTTGTGTTCCTTCAAAGGGTTCTTTTTACTCCCCTTTGACTCTAAACACTCTTAACTAATTCTAAATGTATATAAAATATTCATGAGATCATAAACTTGAATCCATAATTTTAATTCAAGGTAGATTTAAGAGTCAAGTCTTGAGAGTTATTTCGAGTCTTTTAAGAAGACTTTCGCAAACATTTTTAAACGTGTTTTAAGACTTGAGGATTGACTTTGATAAAGAGTATATCTAACTTAATTTTCATGAAAATGATATATTTTAACTAATATTCCAAGGATTAAATGTTTTAACATTTAAGATGAGAGGAAAAACTGATTTCCAAAAGTTTTTGATCAATTCTGAGAACCATCTCTATTAAGATACATTTTTGAGTAATAAACTCAAACAACAAAAAGATTTATGTTTTTAAACATATGCGTTTGTTATATTTGTGGAGTAGTATTGAGCACCGATATGGGAATGAGTTAATATAACTTAAAGTCCTCATAATCGATGTAGCTAACGCGGATATAAAATCCCATACTTTTTAGATGATTTATTAGTGCTTTTGATCATACCTTAGGGGATCCACTTAGCTGAGGAGTTATATAACTCGTCAAGGTATAGGTAAGTTCTCATAGCGTAAGCGAGATGTTGTATCATCACATAGCTCATAGTGATAATTTTCGGTTAAAGAATCACCCAAACAGAGTTTATCTTATATTTTTACATACATGTCACGACCCAAAACCGAGCCGCGAGTGGAACCCACACTTAACCTACTATGTGAGCGAACCAACCAATCTAAAACCCCAACATTTCAAACATAATTAACAAAATACAATGCGGAAGACTTAAACTCATTAATAAAATCAATTCAATAACTATTATTATCCCCAAAATCTGGAAGTCATCATCACAAGAACATCTATCCTCAATTACTAAACTAAGAGTATCTAAGAAAGCGAAAATAAGTAAAAAGCTAGTCCATGCCGAAAGTTCAAGGCATCAAGACTTGAAGAAGAAGATCCTGTCCAAGCTAGAAGCATTAGCTCACCCTGAATTTCCGATGTAGTGAAGATTGGCTAGAGTTGCGGTTGATTTGAAGACGACGGCACGTTTGTTGCACTCCACAAATAACAAAGAAGGAAACATACAAGTAGGGGTCAGTACAAACACAAGTACTGAGTAGGTATCATCGGCCAACTCAAAATAGAAAACAGTATATATTAGTTAATATCATAAATCAACTATAATACTCAACATGTAGCAACAACAAGTACTATAATCATCAATAAGTACTACCAAGTTCATCCATGAGGACTCAAGCCTCAATACCATACTCATTTGGGAATTAGGTTCATTAGATTGAGTATATTAACATCTTTCAAGATTTATTATCTTTCTTCCTCTTGTGTCGGTACGTGACACTCCGCTCCCCTACTACTATGTGTCGGTACGTGACACTCCGATCCCCTACTTCTACATGTCGGTTTGTGACACCCGATCCCCTAATACTATGTGTCGGAACGTGACACTCCGATCCCCTAATTCTACGTGTCGGTTCGTGACACCCGATCCCTTAATACTATGTGTTGGAACGTGACACTCCGATCCCCTAATTCTACGTGTCGGTTCATGACACCCGATCCCTTAATTCTATGTGTCAGAACGTGACACTCCGATCCACTAATAGCATTCTATCAATTCATCAAGCCTTCTCTTATACCAAGGCATCATCAATCTCATTACTTTAGTTCATCAAGCCTTCTTTTATACCAAGGCATCATCACTAACAAACTAGATTAGGGTTTCTTCAAGATTTAGGATTCAATAGCTTCATCATGCTTATTTTATCACAATCATATAATCACATTCATGCAAGCATACATTTAAGCATATAGAAGGGTTTACAATACTACCAATACATATCATTCGCTATTAAGAGTTTACTACGAATAGTATCAAAACCATAACCTACCTCCACCGAAGATTTCGTGATCAAGCAAGCAAATTCCCAAGGCTTTGTTTCCGCTTCGTTTCTCCTCTTCTCGTTCGATCCTCTCTCCCTCTCTTGTTCCTTCTATTTTTATTATTCAAACCCTCTTTCTTTTACCCAAATTAGTATATAATTAAGTATGAAAGATGGCAATAGTAACCCACTAATTAACTCAAAGTTACCTCTTTTATCCCCCAAGAAACTGAGTTATTAATGTTAACCCACGAAATTTATAATTATAGCAGGATTAGTCCAAAACGCCCCTTTAAAAGTTAACCAGAAATATGACCCAGGCTGGGATTACGCAACCTGTGACGGCCCGTCGTGCCTGCGACGGTCCGTCCTGCAGGTCGTCGCAAAGTTCAGAGACTCAATTTCCCCCAAAGATTCTGTGACGGTTCGTCACTCCTGTGACGGTCCGTCACTCCTGTGACGGTCCGTCACTCCTGTGACGGTCCGTCACTCCTGTGACGGTCCGTCCTGCCATTCCGTCACAAAGTTCAGAGAGTCGATTTCAGCACCCAATTTTCTAATTTCTAAGTGTTATGGAACGAGACCGCTTCGACGGTCCGTCGTGCCCATGATGGTCCGTCGTGGGGTCCGTCGTATCAGCCTGTTTTTCCAGAAATAAAATCTGCTACTCAAAACGACTAAACACGTCGTTACAATAGATACCAATTTACCCATCGTTCGTCCTCGAACGATCATAAGAAGGAAAAACAAGGGCGAAAAGGAGTACCTGAATCTGTAAACAGGTGTGGGTATCTTTCTTGCATATCACCCTCTTTCTCCCAAGTGGCCTCTTCAGCTGGTCGATTCTTCCATTGAACTTTGATGGATGCAATCTCCCTTGACCTCAACTTGCGGACTTCTCTATCTAATATAGCAACAGGTTCCTCCTCATAAGACAAATTCTCATCAAGCAGAACCGAATCCCAACGGATGATGTAGTTTCCATCCCTATGGTATCTTTTCAACATAGACACATTAAATACCGGATGCACTCCGGACAGCCCTGGAGGCAAGGCTAATTCGTAAGCCACCTCCCCTACTCGCTTAAGTACTTCAAAGGGTCCAATATACCTTGGACTAAGCTTACCCCTTTTTCCAAACCGCATCACCCCTTTCATGGGCGAAACCTTCAACAAGACTTGTTCACCCTCCATGAACTCCAAGTCTCTAACCTTTCGATCTGCATATTCTTTTTGCCTACTTTGAGCCGCTAGAAGCTTTTCTTGAATAGATTTCACCTTCTCCATTGAATCCCTCAACAGATCACTACGCCAAGGTCTAACCTCAAATGCATCAAACCAACCAATGGGAGACCTACATCTCCTCCCATACAATGCTTCAAATGGAGCCATATCAATACTGGAGTGATAGCTATTATTGTATGAAAACTCTGCTAAGGGTAAGAAGTTATCCCAATGACCACCAAAGTCAGAATGACCATCAGTCTGAGGGTGAAACGCAGTACTAAGGTCCAACCTAGTACCTAATTCCGCATGCAATGTTCTCCAAAACTTAGAAGTAAACTGCGTACCTCTATCTGATATGATGGAAAGTGGAACTCCATGCAATCAAATGATTTCTGAGATGTAGATTTTGGCTAACTTCTCTGCATTGTAGGTCACCTTGACCGGAATAAAGTGAGCGGACTTAGTTAATATGTCCACAATTACCCAAATGGAATCAAACTTACCCAATGTCTTTGGAAGACCAACCACGAAGTCCATTGCAATTCTTTCCCACTTCCATTCAGGGATGGGCATTCTCTGAAGTGTTCCTCCGGGCCTCTGGTGTTCATACTTTACTTGTTGACAATTTGGACATTTGGCAACAAAATCCACAATGTCACGCTTCATTCTACTCCACCAAAAGTGTTGTTTTAGGTCGCGGTACATCTTGGTTGCACTAGGATGTATAGTGTATCCGGAACTATGAGCCTCTGTAAGAATAGTGTGGATCAAGTCATCAACACGGGGCACACATACCCTTCCCTTAATCCTCAAAACACCTTCCTCATCAATTATTGCTTCTTTGGCCTCTCCTCGCATCACCATATCCCGAATTCGGCTTAGTTTCTCATCATCAAACTGCTTTCCCTTGATCTTGTCAAGAAAAGAAGATCTCGCCTCCACACAAGCTAAAAATCCTCCCTTCTCATTTAATTCTAGCCTCATAAAGTCATTAGCCAAGTTTTGGATTTCTCTAGCCAATGGACGCCTAGAAACTTGCAAATGAGCTAGACTTCCCATGCTTCCTGCCTTTCTACTTAAAGCATCTGCCACCACATTAGCTTTTCCCGGATGATACAGAATAGTGATATCGTAGTCCTTCAGTAGTTCCATCCATATCCTCTGTCTCAAATTCAAATCCTTCTGAGTGAAGACATATTGTAGGCTACGATGGTCCGTATAGACTTCACATTTAACCCCATACAAATAGTGTCTCCATTGCTTTAGTGCAAATACTACCGCGGCCAACTCCAAATTATGGGTCGGGTAGTTACGTTCATGCACCTTTAATTGCCTCGAAGCATAGGCAATCACATTCTTCTCTTGCATTAGCACTGCACCCAACCCAGAATAGGATGCATCACAATAAACGATGAAGTTCTTACCCTCTACTGGCAAGGTAAGAATCGGTGCAGTAGTCAACAAGGTCTTGAGTTTCTGAAAGCTTTCCTCACACTCATCCGACCATACAAATGGAACATTCTGCTTAGTCAAGTTCGTCAATTGGGAAGCAATAGAAGAGAATCCCTTGACAAATCGACGGTAATAGCTAGCTAAACCAACAAAACTCCTTATTTCTGACACGTTTGTAGGTCTCACCCAATTCTTCACTTTCTCAATCTTAGATGGATCCACCATCACCCAATCCTTAGAAACTACGTGTCCCAAGAAGGACACTGAATCTAGCCAAAACTCACAGTTGGAGAATTTGGCATAAAGCTTCTTCTTCCTCAACAACTCTAATACCATTCTCAAATGCTCCTCATGTTCCTTCTTACTCTTTGAGTATATCAGTATGTCATCAATAAATACGATCACAAAGAGATCCAGATATGGCTTAAAAATCCCGTTCATCAAGCTCATGAACGCAGCAGGGGCATTTGTAAGACCAAAAGACATCACTACAAATTCGTAATGCCCATACCTGGTTCGAAAAGCAGTCTTTGGCACATCCGTTGCCCGTATTTTCAATTGATGATAACCGGATCTCAAGTCAATCTTAGAGAAGACACAAGCACCTTGTAACTGATCGAACAAGTCATCAATGCGAGGAATGGGATACTTGTTCTTAATAGTTACCTTGTTCAACTGCCGGTAGTCTATGCACATCCGAAAACTCCCATCCTTCTTCTTCACAAATAACACCGGAGCACCCCAAGGAGATGCACTTGGTCTAATGAAGCCTTTGCTCAACAACTCTTGAAGTTGGGCCTTTAACTCTCTTAACTCCGCGGGACCCATTCTATAAGGGGGTATAGAAATAGGGCGAGTACCCGATTCCAAATCAATGCAAAAATTGATATCTCTATCCGGTGGCATACCAGGTTGATCTACAGGGAACACATCCAGAAACTCGCGGACTACCGAAACCGACTCAATTGAAGGTACTTGAGTAGTGTCATCCCTGAGATGTGCCAAGAAAGCTAAACACCCCTTACTAACCATTTTCTTAGCACGAAGAAAGGAGACGATACGAACCGGAGTGGAAGTGTAGTCGCCCTCCCACACTAACGGATCCGTCCCAGGCTTGGCTAACGTCACAGTTTTAGCATTACAATCCAAGATTGCAAAATTTGGAGAAAGCCAAGTCATACCCAGAATTACATCAAAATCAACCATTTCTAAGATAACCAAATCTACATAAGTGTTGCTCCCCACAAAAGTCACCAAACAAGACCTATACACTTTTTCAACTATTACAGACTCACCCACCGGATTAGAAACACGAATAGGCATGTCAAGTAATTCACAAGGTAAATTAAGACCAGTAGCAAATGAAGAAGATACATAAGAAAATGTGGATCCGGGATCAAACAATACAGAAGCCATGCAATCACAAACCGAAATATTACCTGTGATGACAGCATCAGATGTCTCCGCTTCAGATCTCCCAGGGAAAGCGTAACAATGGGCCCCATTACTTGTCTGTCCGTTTCCCCTACCATGTTGTGTTGTAGTGGCTCTAGTTTGCCCATCACCCCGGCCGTTTTGGTGACCACCATTACCTCGACCACCGCGTCCTCCAGAATAACGGCCTCTGCCATGACCACCTCTACCCCTAGCTATTGGGGGTCTATAACTCTGTTTCGGACAATTCCTCCTAATATGCCCAGTCTCCCCACATCCATAACACTCTCTGGAGTCAAGCATAGGTCTCTCAGAGAATTGTTGACCTGTCTGAGGTGGACCCCCAACTACAGTCTGTAGTGAAGACTGAATTGGTCGGGCCGAGTAACCTCCTGAGCCTTGCCCTCTGGAGTAAGAACCATTAAACTCACCTCCCTTTCGAAACCTTTTTGATGTCGATGCCATGGTGAAGTCATCTGGCTTCACTCCTTCCACCTCTATCACGAAGTCTACCACTTCTTGAAAGGATTTTTCCGTAGCCGCTACCTGTAAGGCCGAAATCCGCAATTCTGACCTCAATCCCTTCACAAAACGGCGAATTCGCTCTTGTGGACTGAAACAAAGTTGGGTGGCATACCTGGATAATGCACGAAACTTAGCCTCATATGCAGTAACCGACATCCTACCTTGCTCTAGGCTCAAAAACTCATCTCTTTTCCTATCCCTCAAAGTCCGGGGGATATACTTCTCCATAAACAAGCTAGAGAATGATGCCCAAGTCATAGGTGGTGCCTCTGTTGGTTGACACTCAACATGTGACCGCCACCACATTTTGGCGTTTCCTTGAAACTGATAACTCACGAACTCAACACCAAACCGTTCTACTATACCCATCTTGTGTAGTAGCTCATGACAGTCAACCAGAAAATCATAAGCATCCTCAGATTCAGCACCCTTGAAGACTGGAGGTTTCAATTTCAAGATTTTGCTGAAAATTTCATGCTAATGCTTTGTCATTATAGGCCCTGTAGTCAGACGAGGAAACGTGCCTATTTCCAATGAGGCATCCATGCAGGGAGCCATAGTAGCTGCATGTTGTACCTCCGGAACCTGAGGTGCTGGTGCAGAAAACACTGGGGGTGTCAGGCCCTGATCAGATAACCCGCTAAGATAGGCAAGAACCTGATTGATCATCTCTGGGGTAGGTTGGGGTGGCAATTCCTCATTCTGCACTTGCTCATTTTCCCCTTCCTCACCCTCTCTTACTACTTCCTCAGTCGGCGGAGGAGTCACCGCCCTGGTACCAGATGGGCTAGGTGCTTGTCCTCTTCCTCTATTAGATGTCCTCCCACGAGCTCTTCCACGGCCTCTCGCCGCTACTCCTCTTCGAGCCACAGCCCCAGTGGCTGGCTCAGACGCATCTTGTCTTGCCGGTGTTGGTGTTGGTGCTGTCGTTGCTCTAGTTCTAACCATCTGCGAAATAGAATGAAGATGGTCAGATACCAATTTGTATCACCTAGATACCAATTGGATCCAAGTAATAGCTTGAAAGAAAGAAAGAAAGAATGGAATTTTCCTAAAGTCTTATAGCCTCTCAAAGAAAAGTAAAGGCGTCACCCTACCGTTCCGTAAGACTCTACTAGACCCGTTCTTGTGTGATGAGAACAACGAACCTAATACTCTGATACCAAGTTTGTCACGACCCAAAACCGAGCCGCGAGTGGCACCCACACTTAACCTACTATGTGAGCGAACCAACCAATCTAAAACCCCAACATTTCAAACATAATTAACAAAATACAATGCGGAAGACTTAAACTCATTAATAAAATCAATTCAATAACTATTATTATCCCCAAAATCTGGAAGTCATCATCACAAGAACATCTATCCTCAATTACTAAACTAAGAGTATCTAAGAAAGCGAAAATAAGTAAAAAGCTAGTCCATGCCGGAAGTTCAAGGCATCAAGACTTGAAGAAGAAGATCCAGTCCAAGCTAGAAGCATTAGCTCACTCTGAATTTCCGATGTAGTAAAGATTGGCTAGAGTTGCGGTTGATTTGAAGACGACGGCACGTTTGCTGCACTCCACAAATAACAAAGAAGGAAACATACAAGTAGGGGTAATTACAAACACAAGTACTGAGTAGGTATCATCGGCCAACTCAAAATAGAAAACAGTATATATTAGTTAATATCATAAATCAACTATAATACTCAACATGTAGCAACAACAAGTACTATAATCATCAATAAGTACTACCAAGTTCATCCATGAGGACTCAAGCCTCAATACCATACTCATTTGGGAATAAGGTTCATTAGATTGAGTATATTAACATCTTTCAAGATTTATTATCTTTCTTCCTCTTGTGTCGGTACGTGACACTACGCTCCCCTACTACTATGTGTCGGTACGTGACACTCCGATCCCCTACTTCTACGTGTCGGTTTGTGACACCCGATCCCCTAATACTATGTGTCGGAACGTGACACTCCGATCCCCTAATTCTACGTGTCGGTTCGTGACACCCGATCCCCTAATACTATGTGTCAGAACGTGACACTCCGATCCCCTAATTCTACGTGTCGGTTCGTGACACCCGATCCCTTAATACTATGTGTCAGAACGTGACACTCCGATCCCCTAGTTCTACGTGTCAGTTCGTGACACCCAATCCCTTAATTCTATGTGTCAGAACGTGACACTCCGATCCACTAATCGCATTCTATCAATTCATCAAGCCTTCTCTTATACCAAGGCATCATCAATCTCATTACTTTAGTTCACCAAGCCTTCTTTTATACCATGGCATCATCATTAACAAAGTAGATTAGGGTTTCTTCAAGATTTAGGATTCAATAGCTTCATCATGCTTATTTTATCACAATCATATAATCACATTCATGCAAGCATACATTTAAGCATATAGAAGGGTTTACAATACTACCAATACATATCATTCGCTATTAAGAGTTTACTACGAATAGTATCAAAACCATAACCTACCTCTACCGAAGATTTCGTGATCAAGCAAGCAAATTCCCAATAGTTTCCTCCTTCGTTTCGTCCTCTCCTCTTCGTTCGTTCGATCCTCTCTCCCTCTCTTGTTCCTTCTATTTTTCTTATTCCAACCCTCTCTCTTTTACCCTAATTAGTATATAATTAAGTATGAAAGATGGCAATAGTAACCCACTAATTAACTCAAAGTTACCTCTTTTATCCCCCAAGAAACTGAGTTATTAATGTTAACCCACGAAATTTATAATTATAGCAGGAATAGTCCAAAACGCCCCTTTAAAACTTAACCAGAAATCCGACCCAGGTGGGATTACGCAACCTGTGACGGCCCGTCGTGCCTGCGACGGTCCGTCCTGCACGTCGTCGCAAAGTTCAGAGACTCAATTTCCCCCAAAGAGTCTGTGACGGTCCGTCACTCCTGTGACGGTCCGTCCTGCCATTCTGTCACAAAGTTCAGAGAGTCGATTTTAGCACCCAATTTTCTAATTTCTAAGTGTTATGGAACGAGACCCCCTCGACGGTCCGTCGTGCCCATGACTGTCCGTCGTGGGGTCCGTCGTTTCAGCCAGTTTTTCCAGAAATAAAATCTGCTACTCAAAACGACTAAACAGGTCGTTTCAATACAACTGAGATATTATCGTGTTTTTAAATATTTAATATTTTTATTTAATGTGTAAAATGATTTACATAAATTGCATCTGTATTGTCGTTTTCACATTTAAAATGACATGAAACACTAATTTCCGAAAGAGTTTTGAGATGTTCTGAGCACCATCTCTTTCTAGAGATATATTTTTGAGTAATAGTATCAAACCACAAAAACAGTTATGTTTTTAAACATATGATCTTTTTATATTTTGAGAGTAGTATTGAGCACATATATGGGGATGAGTTAATATAACTCAAAGTTCTCATAAATTGTAGCCAACGTGGGTAGAAAAGGTCATACATTTTAGAAGATTTCTTTGTGATTTTAATCATACCTTAGTGGATCCACATAGTTGAGGAGTTCTATAGCTCGGTAAGGTATAGGGAAGTTTTGGTAGCGTAGGTGGGACGTTGTATCATCACATAGCTCATAGTGATGTTTGTTAGTTAGAGAATCTCTCAAATAAATTTTGTCTTGCATTTTTGCATACAACTGAGATATTATCATATTTTTAATTACTTTGAGTTGTTACATAAGTCGAATATTATTGTTTATATCATAAAACCTTTGAATACTTTTATCAAAGTTTCACAGTTTCCAATAATTGCAACGATGAAACTAAATATAATAAATAATTTAAAGTCTTAAATGGTTAAATTATTGAAAAAATAAATATATTAAATATATTTTTATGCATAATAAGGGAATGAAGTTTCTAAAAGATACAATTATAGCATGATTTTGATATATAATCAGGTGGACCTTAGTTTCTGCCAAATAAGTTTCTCAAGAGATTTATTGCCTTGTAAGTGTATTCTCATTTGTTAATTTGAAGCAAAATTGAATTATGTTGACATAAAATTTTAAGTTAAATTTATATATTTAATATATTAAAAAAAAACAACGGGCAATCATTCATTCCAATACCGTGAAAAATATGCATTTTAAAAATTAGTCAAAGTTTAAGTTGGTATATAAACCACCAATTACAATAAATTAAGATTGAAAATAAAATGAAAAAATTGAATAAATATTATCCAGACTAAGGTAGGTATCTAGCTCTCCTTAAAGAGATTTCAGTCAAGTGAGGAATAATCTACACCAATCAAACAGTATAATTGTTGATGTGTCCTTTCAAGAGTACAATAACGATCTACATCATACAAATAAAATAAACCCGGATTAGATGAATATTTCAAAGTATAAGAATGATCTATTTCTCATGTACTAGTTAACATACGACCCAAGTAAAATCATAAATAATGTATAATGAAGAATAGATCTCGTCCATGCATTGATTACTTGATGGACATGCCAAATTAAGTCTTTACCTCTGTAAATTGATTCTCCTTCCTCCCATTAGGATTACCACATACTCTGTATATATTCCATCATTGACGCTTATGGAAATGTAACATTAGGACAAAGAAGTAGATACCAATTTACGACTAAGGCTTTTGCTTCTCTCTGTGATGTTGTCTTTCTCTTAAGGTATACGTAAGATCTCGAAAATGACCAAACATGTTGGTCATGATGGTATAAGGTCTTAAATATGTCTATAATGTGTTAAAGGGGGGAGTGTGTAAGAGTTTAGGTGCATTGAGAGTCAAACGTCAAGGGACGACTAATACATTCGACGACTAAGTCACCTATGTGCCTCATATGTTGTTTTATGTGTTTATATGTGTTTCATGATGTTAATATGTCCTTAAATCAGTTATTATTGTTTATATAGGCAGTGTGTCAAGTTTCATGAAGTTTGGAGGTCAAACGTCCATGACATTCGAAAGGTTTGCCTTGAAACAATCTTCTGTGTCTGGGCATGTTGCGTCGAGTTTTACGTTTTCATTTTGGATAAAATTCATGTCAAAGATCCAAAACTCATGTATGATCATGTTTGGGTTGGAAACGTCTGAGAAAATATCCCCAAGGACCATCCAAGGTTCCATAAAGAATGACCATGTAAGTGTCACGACCCAAAACCGAGCCGCGACTGGCACCCACATTTACCCTCCTATGTGAGCGAACCAACCAATCTAACCCTTAACATTTCAATGTATATCAACAGAAAATAATGCGAAAGACTTAAACTCATTAATAAAAACCAATTCAATAACTATTAAAATTCAACATCTATTATTCCCCCAAAATCTGGAAGTCATCACCACAAGAACATCTATCCTCAAATTACTAAACTAAGAGTATCTAACAAAACAAAAAAAAAACAAGTAGAAAGCTAGTCCATGCCGGATGTTCAAGGCATCAAGACTTGAAGAAGAAGATCCAGTCCAAGCTAGAAGCATTAGCTCACCCTGAAGATCCGGTGTGACGAAGACTGGCTAGAGTTACTGTTGAGTTGAAGACGACGGCACGTTTGCTGCACTCCACAAATAACAAAGAAGAAAACATAAAAGTAGGGGGTCAGTACAACCACACGTACAAAGTAGATATCATCGGCCAACTCAAAATAGAAGACAATATATATTAAGTAATATTATAAATCAACTATCATGCTTAACATGTAGAAACAACAAGTACTATAATCATCAATAAGTACTACCAAGTTCATCCATGAGGACTCACGACTCAATATCATACTCATTTGGGAATTAGGTTCATTAGATTGAGTATATTAACATCTTTCAAGATTTATTATCTTTCTTCCTCTTGTGTCGGTACGTGACACTCGGCTCCCTCATTATCTTTATTCCTCTTGTGTCAGTACGTGACACTCCGATCCCCTACTACTATGTGTCGGAACGTGACACTCCGATCCCCTAAATCTACGTGTCGGTTAGTGACACCCGATCCCCTAAATCTACGTGTCAGTTTGTGACACCCGATCCCCTAAATCTACGTGTCAGTTCGTGACACCCGATCCCCTAAATCTACATGTCAGTTCGTGACACCCGATCCCTTAATTCTATGTGTCGGAACGTGACACTCCGATCCCCTAATCTCATTCTATCAACTTATCAAGCCTTTTCTTATACTAAGGCATCATCAATCTCATTACTTTAGTTTATCAAGCCTTCTTTATTACCAGGGCATCATCATTTACAAAGAGATTAGGTTTTTCAAGATTTGGGATTCGATAACTTCATCATGCTCATATAATCACAATTACATAATCACAATTCATGCAAGCATACAAATAAGCACATAGCAGGGTTTACAATACTATCAATACATATTATTCGCTATTAAGAGTTCACTACGAATATCGTAAAAACCATAACCTACCTCCACCGAAGATTAGTGATCAAGCAAGCAAATTCCCAAGCTTTGTGTTTTCCTCTCGTTCGATCCTCTCTCTATCGTTCAATCCTCTCTCTGTCTTTGTTCTTTCTATTTTTCTTATTCAAAACCCTCCTTCTTTTACCCTAATTAGCATATAATTAAGAATAAAAGATGGCAATAATAAACCACTAATTAACTCAAAGTTACCTCTTTTATCCCCCAAGAAATTGAGTTATTAATATAAACCCACGAAATATATAATTATAGCAGGAATAGTCCAAAATGCCCCTTTAAAACTTAACCAGAAATCCGTCTCCGACTGGGATTACGCAACCTGTGATGGCCCGTCGTGCCTGCGACGGTCCGTCCTGCAGGTCGTCGCAAAGTTCAGAGACTGGATTTCCACTGAAGAATCTGTGACGGTCCGTCACGCCTGTGACGGTCCGTCCTGCAAGTTCGTCACGAAGTTCAGAGAGTCGATTTTCAGTACCCAATTTCAGAATTTCTAAGTGTTTTGAAATGAGACCCTGCGACGGTCCGTCGTGCCCATGACGGTCTGTCGTGGGGTCCGTTGTCTCGCCAATTTTCCAGAAATAAAATCTGCTGCTCAAAATGACTAAACAGGTCGTTACAATAGATACCAATTTACCCATCGTTCGTCCTCGAACGATCACAAGAAGAAAAACAAGGGCAAAAAGGAGTACCTGAATCTGTAAACAGATGTGGGTATTTTTCTTGCATATCTGACTCCTTCTCCCAAGTGGCCTCTTCAACGGGTCGATTCTTCCATTGAACATTGATGGATGCAATCTCCCTCCACCTCAACTTGCGAATTTCTTTATCTAGAATGGCAACAGGCTCCTCCTCATAAGACAAATTCTCATCAAGCAGGACTGAATCCAAACGGATAATGTAGTTTCCATCCCCATGGTATCTTTTCAACATGGACACATGAAATACCGGATGCACTCCGGACAGCCCTGGAGGCAAGGCTAATTCATAAGTCACCTCCCCTACTCGCTTAAGTACCTCAAATGGTCCAATATACCTTGGACTTAGCTTACCCCTTTTTCCAAACCGCATCACCCCTTTCATGGGTGAAACCTTCAGCAAGACTTGTTCACCCTCCATGAACTCCAAGTCTCTAACCTTTCGATCCGCATATTCATTTTGTCTACTTTGAGCCACTAAAAGCTTTTCTTGAATAGATTTCACCTTATCCAAGGAATCCCTCAACAGATCAGTACCCCAAGGTCTAACCTCAAATGCATCAAACCAACCAATGGGAGACCTACACCTCCTCCCATACAATGCTTCAAATGGAGCCATGTCAATGCTGGAGTGATAGCTATTATTGTATGAAAACTCCGCCAAGGGTAAGAAGTTATCCCAATGGCCCCCAAATTCTATCACACATGAACGAAGCATATCCTCCAACACTTGAATCGTTCGCTCAGACTGACCATCAGTCTGAGGGTGAAACGCAGTACTAAGGTCCGACCTAGTACCTAATTCCGCATGCAATGTTCTCCAAAACTTAGAAGTAAATTGCGTACCTCTATCTGATGTAATGGAGAGTGGAACCCCATGCAACCGAACAATCTCTGAGATGTAAAGTTTGGCTAACTTCTCTGCATTGTAAGTTACCTTGACCGGAATGAAATGAGCAGACTTAGTCAATTGATCCACAATTACCCAAATGGAATCAAACTTACCCAATGTCTTTGGGAGACCAACCACGAAGCCCATTGCAATTCTCTCCCACTTCCATTCAGGAATGGGCATTCTCTGAAGTGTTCCTCTAGGCCTCTGGTGTTCATACTTTACTTGTTGACAATTTGGACATTTGGCAACAAAATAAACAATATCGCGCTTCATTCTACTCCACCAAAAGTGTTGTTTTAGGTCACGGTACATCTTGGTTGCACCAGGATGTATAGAGTATCCGGAACTATGAGCCTCTGTAAGAATAGTGGTGATCAAGTCATCGATGCGGGGTACACATACCGTTCCCTTAATCCTCAAAACACCTTCCTCATTGATTGTTGCTTCTTTAGCCTCTCCTTGCAACACTTTATCTCGAATTCGACCTAGTTTCTCATCATCAAACTGTTTTCCCTTGATCTTGTCAAGAAAAGAAGATCTTGCCTCTACACAAGATAACAATCCTCCCTTCCCATTTATTTCTAACCTCATAAGGTCATTAGCCAGAATCTGAACCTCTCTAGCCAATGGGCGTCTAGAAACTTGCAAATAAGCTAGACTTCCCATGCTTCCGGCCTTTCAACTTAAAGCATCCGCCACAACATTCGCTTTTCCCGGATGATACAAGATAGTGATGTCGTAGTCTTTCAGTAGTTCCATCCATCTCCTCTGTCTCAAGTTCAAATCTTTTTGAGTAAAGACGTACTGTAGGCTATGATGGTCCGTATTGACTTCACATTTAACCCCATACAAATAGTGTCTCTATTGCTTTAGTGCAAATACTACCGCAGCCAACTCCAAATCATGGGTCGGATAGTTACGTTCATGCACCTTTAATTGCCTCGAAGCATAAGCAATCACATTCTTCTCTTGCATTAGCACTGCACCCAACCCAGTATAGGATGCATCACAATAAACAATGAAGTTCTTACCCTCTACTGGCAAGGTAAGAATTGGTGCAGTAGTCAACAAGGTCTTGAGTTTCTGAAAGCTTCCCTCACACTCATCCGACCATACAAATGGAACATTCTGCTTTGTCAAGTTCGTTAATTGGGAAGCAATAGAAGAGAATCCCTTGACAAATCGGCGGTAGTAGCTAGCTAAACCAACAAAACTCCTTATTTCTGACACGTTTGTAGGTCTCACCCAATTCTTCACTGTCTCAGTCTTAGATGGATCAACCATCACTCCATCCTTAGAGACTACGTGTCCCAAGAAGGACACTGAATCTAGCCAAAACTCACACTTGGAGAATATGGCATAAATCTTCTTCTTCCTCAATAACTCTAACACCATTCTCAAATGCTCCTCATGTTCCTTCTTACTTTTAGAGTATATTAGTATATCATCAATAAATACGATCACAAAGAGATCTAGATATGGCTTAAAAATCCCATTCATCAAGCTCTTGAAAGCAGAGGGCATTAGTAAGACCAAACGACAACCAACAAATTCGTAGTGCCCATACCTAGTTTGAAAAGCAGTCTTTGGCACATCCGTTGCCCGTATTTTCAATTGATGATAACCGGATCTCAAGTCTATTTTAGAGAAGACACAAGCACCTTGTAACTGATCGAACAAGTCATCAATGCGAGAGAATAGGATACTTGTTCTTGATAGTTACCTTGTTCAACTATCGGTAGTCTATGGCACATCCGAAAGCTCCCATCCTTCTTCTTCACAATAATGCCGAAAAACCCCAAGAGGATGCACTTGATCTAATGAAGCCTTTGCTCAACAACTCTGAAGTTGCCTTAACTCTCTAACTCCGCGGGAGCCATTTTATAAGGGGGTATAGAAATGGGGCGAGTACCCGTTTCAAGATCAATACAGAAGTAATATATCCCTATCCGGTGGCATACCAGGAAGATCTGCAGGGAACACATCCAAAAACTCACGGACTACCGAAACCGACTCGATCGAAGGTACTTGGGTAGTGTCATCCCTGAGATGTGCCAAGAAAGCTAAGCAACCCTTACTAACCATCTTCTTAGCACGAAGAAAGGAGACGATACGAACTGGATTGGGAGTGTAGTCGCCCTCCCACACTAACGGGTCTGCCCCAGGCTTGGCTAACGTCACGGTTTTAGCATTACAATCCAAGATCGTAAAATTCAGAGAAAGCCAAGTCATACCCAGAATTACATCAAAGTCAACCATTTCTAAGATAACCAAATCTACATAAGTGTTGCTCCCCACAAAATTCACCAAACAAGACCTATATACCTTTTCGACTATACCAGACTCACCCACCGGAGTAGAAACACGAATAGGAATGTCAAGTAATTCACAATGTAAATTTAGACCATTAGCAAATGAGGAAGATACATAAGAAAATGTGGATCCAGGATCAAACAATACAGAAGCCATGCAATCACAAATCAAAAGATTACCTGTGATGACAGCATCTGATGTCTCCGCTTCAGATCTCCCAGAAAGCGTAACAATGGGCCCCATTACTTGTCTGTCCGTTGCCCCTACCATGTTGTGTTGTAGTGGCTCCAGTTTGCCCATCACCTCTGCCGTTTTGGTGACCACCATTACCTCGACCACCACGTCCTCCATAATAACGGCCTCTACCATGACCACCTCTACCTCTAGCTATCGGGGGTCTATAACTCTGTTTTGGACAATTCCTCCTAATATGTCCAGTCTCCCCACATCCATAACACTCTCTAGAGTCAAGAATAGGTCTCTCAGAGAAGTGTTGACCGGTCTGAGGTGGACCCCCAACTACAGTCTGTAGTGAAGACTGAATTGGTCGGGCCGAGTAACCTCCGGAACCCTGTCCTCTAGAGTAAGAACCATTACACTCACCTCCCTTTCGAAACCTTTTTGATGTCGACGTCGTGGTGAAGTCATCGGGCTTCACTCCTTCCACTTCTATCACGAAGTCTACCACTTCTTGGAAGGATTTTGCCGTAGCCGCTACCTGTAAGGCCGAAATCCACAATTTTGACCTCAACCCCTTCACAAACCGGCAAATCCGCTCTTGTGGACTGAAACAAAGTTGGGTGGCATGCCTGGATAATGCCCGAAACTTAGCCTCGTATGCATTAACCGACATCCTACCTTGCTCTTGGCTCAAGAACTCATCTCTCTTCCTATCCCTCAAAGTCCGGGGGATATACTTCTCCATAAACAAGCTAGAGAATGAGGCCCAAGTCATAGGTGGTGCCTCTGTTGGTTGACACTCAACATGTGACCGCCACCACATTTTGGCGTTCCCTTGAAACTGATAACTCACGAACTCAACACCAAACCGTTCTACTATACCCATCTTGTGTAGTAGCTCATGACAGTCAACCAGAAAATCGTAAGCATCCTCAGATTCAGCACCCTTGAAGACTGGAGGTTTCAATTTCAAGAACTTACTGAAAAGTTCATGCTGATCATTTGTCATTATAGGCCCAGTAGTCAGACGGGGAAACGTGCCTATGTCCAATGAGGCATCCATACGAGGAGCCATAGTGGCTGCATGTTGTACCTCTGAAACCAGAGGTGTTGGTGCAGAAAACACTGGGGGTGCTTGACCCTGATCAGATAACCCGCTAAGATAAGCAAGAACCTGATTGATCATCTCTGGGGTAGGTTGGGGTGGCAATTCCTCATTTTGCACTTGTTCATTCTCCCCCTCCTCACCCTCTCTTATCACCTCCTCAGTCGGTGGAGGAGTCACCGCCCTAATATCAGATGGGCTAGGTGCTTGTCCTCTTCTTCTAGAGGACGTCCTCCCACGACCTCTTCCACGGCCTCTTGCCACTGCTCTTCCTCGAGCCACAGCCCCAGTGGCTGGCTCAAACGTTTCTTGTCTTGCCGGTGTTGGTGTTGGTGTTGGCGCAGTCGTTGCTCTAGTTCTAACCATCTGAGAAATAGAGTGAAGATGGTCAAATACCAATTTGTATCACCTAGATACCAATTGGATTCAAGTAATAGCACGAAAGAAAGAAAGAAAGAGTGGAATTTTCCTAAAGTCTTATAGCCTCTCAAGGAAAAGTAAAGGCAACCCCCTACCGTTCCTTAAGACTCTACTAGACTTGTTCTTGTGTGATGAGACCAACGAACCTAATGCTCTGATACCAAGTTTCTCACGACCCAAAACCGAGCCGCGACTGGCACCCACATTTACCCTCCTATGTAAGCGAACCAACCAATCTAACCCTTAACATTTCAATGTATATCAACAGAAAATAATGCGGAAGACTTAAACTCATTAATAAAAACAATAACTATTAAAATTCAACATCTATTATTTCCCCAAAATCTGGAAGTCATCACCACAAGAACATCTATCCTCAAATTACTAAACTAAGAGTATCTAAGAAAACAAAAAAAAACAAGTAGAAAGCTAGTCCATGCCGGATGTTCAAGGCATCAAGACTTGAAGAAGAAGATCTAGTCCAAGCTAGAAGCATTAGCTCACCCTGAAGATCCGGTGTGACGAAGACTGGCTAGAATTACTGTTGAGTTAAAGACGACGGCACGTTTGCTGCACTCTACAAATAACAAAGAAGAAAACATAAAAGTAGGGGGTCAGTACAACCACTCGTACTGAGTAGATATCATCGGCCAACTCAAAATAGAAGACAATATATATCAAGTAATATTATAAATCAACTATGATGCTTAACATGTAGAAACAACAAGTACTATAATCATCAATAAGTACTACCAAGTTCATCCATGAGGACTCACGACTCAATATCATAATCATTTGGGAATTAGGTTCATTAGATTGAGTATATTAACATCTTTCAAGATTCATTATCTTTCTTCCTCTTGTGTCGGTACGTGACACTCCTCTCCCTCATTATCTTTATTCCTCTTGTGTCGGTACGTGACACTCGGATCCCCTACTACTATGTGTCGGAACGTGACACTTTGATCCCCTAAATCTACGTGTCGGTTCGTGACACCCGATCCCCTAAATCTACGTGTCGGTTCGTGACACCCGATCCCCTAAATCTACTTGTCGGTTCGTGACACCCGATCCCCTAAATCTACATGTCGGTTCATGACACCCGATCCCTTAATTCTATGTGTCGGAACGTGACACTCCGATCCCCTAATCTCATTCTATCAATTTATCAAGCCTTTTCTTATATTAAGGCATCATCAATCTCATTACTTTAGTTTATCAAGCCTTCTTTATTACCAAGGCATCATCATTAACAAAGAGATTAGGTTTTTCAATATTTGGGATTTGATAACTTCATCATGCTCATATAATCACAATTACATAATCACAATTCATGCAAGCATACAAATAAGCACATAGCAGGGTTCACAATACTATCAATACATATTATTCGCTATTAAGAGTTCACTACGAATATCGTAAAAACCATAACCTACCTCCACCGAAGATTAGTGATCAAGCAAGCAAATTCCCAAGCTTTGTGTTTTCCTCTCGTTCGATCCTCTTTCTATCGTTCAATCCTCTCTCTCTCTCTCTCTTTGTTCTTTCTATTTTTCTTATTCAAAACCCTTCTTCTTTTACCCTAATTAGCATATAATAAATAATAAAAGATGGCAATAATAACCCACTAATTAACTCAGAGTTGCCTCTTTTATCCCCCAAGAAATTGAGTTATTAATATAAACCCACGAAATATATAATTATAGCAGGAATAGTCCAAAATGCCCCTTTAAAACTTAACCAGAAATCCGACTCCGACTGGGATTATGCAACTTGTGACGGCCCGTCGTGCCTGCGACGGTCCGTCCTGCAGGTCGTCGCAAAGTTCAGAGACTGGATTTCCACTGAAGAATCTGTGACGGTCCATCAAGCCTGTGACGGTCCGTCCTACAAGTTCGTCACGAAGTTCAGAGAGTAGATTTTCAGTACCCAATTTCAGAATTTCTAAGTGTTTTGAAACGAGACCCTGCGACGGTCCGTCGTGCCCATGACGGTCCATCGTGGGGTCCGTTGTCTCAGCCAATTTTCCAGAAATAAAATCTGCTGCTCAAAACGACTAAACAGGTCGTTACAGTAAGAGTGCCCAAGACTGTCAAAGACAACCCAAACCACAGAGGCAATCGATGCCTAGTGGGTCAGTCAACGCCCCGTTGGTAGGGTCTCGTAGTTTGGGACATAGTCATGGAAGACGAGGGACCAATGACAAGCCTCGGTCTCATACCATGGACCAGCAAGACGGTCCGTTGGTCATGGGACGGGCCATCGATGGTACTGTCCCTGCGTGCTGCCACAATTAAGTTGAAGGGTGAACTTGTAAATTCACCCCACGTACAAAAAAATGGAATTGACGGTACCTTAAGGGTCTTTTGGGATAATTTAAATATGTTTATAAGCGTAACTCTAGGAAAACCCAAATTCCCTTTACAATTCCCTATAACTCCATTCGAGCCAAAAATCTAGGAAAAGCTTGGATTGGACAATTGAGTGGAGATTCTACATCAAATTGCAGAATTAGGTTCATACAGGTGTGGTTATGATCCTTGAAACTCTCTTCATCAAGGAGCCTAACTTTCGAAGATGTTTTCTAAAGTTTCCAAAGATAAAATGTCCAATTTCATGATCTATCTATGGGATCTTGTATTAATGGTTTTCAAGCATTGTTTATGGATTACATAGTTATTAACTTGGTTGATTTTACTCAAACCTATTAACCCATGAATTTGGTGAACCCTAGCTTTTGACTATGTTATGAGTAACTTGATTTTGATCTAATGTTTATGAATTCTAGTGTAATTTTCTATGAGTTATTGATTGATGTAATAATTGTAGTAAATTGATATCTAGGTTGTATTAGATTAATAGATATGTAGTTAATTGACCTAGATTCATTGATTATTGATATAATTGCATTGAATTATTGGTTATGGCCAGGGATAAGGGCCTTATGATATCAAATTGGATGATTTGGCATTAGTTTGAGGTATTGAGGATGAAGTGGTGGTACGTTTCCCTATTTACATTATTTTATGTTGACTACACTTCAATTATGTTTTTATTGGTATGATCCACTTACGGTGACGATTTTATGTGCTTTACTTGAAATTGATGTGGCCTTGTTGGAGTTATTTTAATAAATATGATGATCATGGACTTGTCGGCAACTAATTGAAGATTATGATGATTATATGAAATATGATAATAGATATCTATGTGATAAGTAATGTGAAAGTATATATGTTCTTTTATTGATCTTATTTAAGTCATCATGTTAGACTATGACTACGACTTTGTGTGTATAGCCTTAGGGTTGATGTATGTTATACCTAATTGACTATATGAGTCTATGTTGGTAATATTGATGATGATATAGTAGTGTATAGGATGATTTTAAGATGATAAGGGTTATATCTATGTGCTTCTAGAATGACACTAGATATGATTTAAAGTAAAACATATTGTGTCTTGTCTGACTTGACTTATGTCCATTACTTGACACATATATGGATGTGAATATGAGATTTCTTGACATAGGATTATAAGTGTCTTAGTATTATAAGTATGAATAACATGAGACCTTAAATGAAGTTAAGAGAGTCCTTTATGTGAAACCTTGAAACTAGTGGTAAGGCAATGAATGTTGAAGTCGAAAGTCATAATGATACCTTCAAAGTAAAGGAATGATAGACTTGAGTTTAACTCTCTTGAATGGAATCGTATTAATCCTTAGTAAAGTCATGATAAGATTCTTGTTGCCATTGTGAGGTAGCCCTAGTGGACCTTTCTTTGGTAGGGTAAATGTGATTGGGTTATTAACTTGATATGGAACCCCTTTATATAAACCTTTAGTGTAAATTACTCGATGAGAAAAAAGGCTAACACTGAGTGAGTATGGTAAGCAAAATAGTTCTATTTAAAGAATGAGGCTAGATTACAAATCACGCCCTTCATATTCCATAACCATGTGCCCACATGAGATTTGTCAAAGTTCTACCATTGGCAAGTAGAACACCCTAATCGGAGTAGTTTAGAACTTTGGATTCCATGATTTTCTATCGTGGTCTATGTCGGTTATTTCCTATTCTCATCATATGGAATACCTACTAGCACTAGCGAAGTTCTATGAAGTTTAGGTGGCGGTATGGGACGCTATCTAGACATTACACAATATGCTTTGAAGGTGTTAATGGTAGTTTTTAGGTCTTGTCCAAGATCATTACTTGAATGTCCCGTATGTGCGGAATGTCTCCTAAATAAATTAGTGAATATAATGACTTAAGTAAAAAAAAAGGTTGAAGAAATAAGTACTAATCTAGAGTAGTTAAAGGTTGTCTAGTTATGGTGTGAAGGGGGCATAAGAATGGTCACTTTGTACTTACCTAGATAAGTCTTAAGAATGACTCTAGTTAGGGAAGATGTTGAATATGTAGACATGATCTACACTTAGGTTGTCTTAGGGATTATTTATATAGTCTTGAAGAGGCCAATCATGCATGTTATCTTCTTGATTACTTAAGTAAGTGTTTTTATAGCCTTTTCTAAGATATAGTCATATTATCTATATGTTAATGTGTTAAATAAGAATGATTCTATCATAGGTAGTCTATAGGATCTCTTAAGTTTGTGTGTAAGGGATTGTATGGGCGGTCTCTTCACAACTCACTAAAGTGAGACTTAGAATCACCTTTTGAAGAGCAAATCTTATGTTCATATATTTGATGTCTTATAAGTGTGTCTGTGTCTTATTATAAGCAGTCTTGAGGGTCGTTTAGACATACTTAGGGAGGTTTTATGGGCGTTCTCTCTCTGTGTTGCTTAGGTGAGTCTTAGGGTATCTTTGACTGAGACTACTACATGCTAGAAAATGTTAAAAGGAATAAGAAAGAACTTTACTGTAACAGTGAAAAATTTACTGTACAGTGAATATAGCTTATTGTAAGGTTGCTACAAAAATGTGATTAATCTCTTCAATATTATCTTATGTGTTTCTAAGTTGTTAAATGTTTTTATTGTGATTATAATATGATTTTTGAATTAAAAAGTGTATATTTTCCAATAAAAGTCTTTTTTCATGATTTTCATGCTTTATGCCATATTTACTACATGTGGTTGTACTAATCCATGGTTTTATCTATCTCTATAGTTGTTGGTAGGTGACGAGAATTTGGGAAGAAAAACTGAGATCGTAGCATCATTCAAGTTAAGTTGAAGTATGTTCTCAATTGACTCGATGGCATATACAGATGCTTTTATTTCGTCTATTTCAAAGTATTGGAATAGACTAAGTATTTCTATATTAGTATTGTGTATGGGCTATGTCTCAAAGTATTCTTGTTTTTTATGTTTGATGAGATTAAGACTTAATATTTCCTATGATATGATATGAAACAAATTTTAAAGATGTTTTGTTAAAAGTTTTAATTCCGCACTACTTTTTGTTATGTATATAAGATGATGATATGTAAGGGCTTGTACAAGACCTCCGAGAGGTCAAGTGTGCCAATTGCAATTTGAGATTGACCCTATCTTCTAGTGTGTGGTCTTGTGATGTAACAGGCTTTGTACACACCATCTTGGAACTCTTGGGGATCCTTTATTTTGGAAAGGGTTAATGATGTTTCAGTTGTTCCACCGGAGTTGAGTAATAATTTTATTAGAGAGGCTTTGTTTGCTTTGGCCCAAGCCGTGACTACTCAAGTGAATTTGAGAATAGTGCCTAAGATGAACGTTACAAAGAGCACTATGATATCTAGGTTAAGAGATTTTGTGAGGATGAATCCTTCTATATTTCTTGGCTCTAAGGTGAGAGAGGATCCCTAAGAGTTCCTAGATGGTGTGTACAACGTCTTGAGTTCTATGAGAGTTACATCCTGGGAGAAGGCGGACTTGGCTTCATACCAATTGAGGGATGTTTCTCAAATATGGTACACTTAATGAAGGAAACTAGGGCATAGGAGTCGGATCCTATTGACTGGGAAGAATTTAAGGAAGCATTTCTTTGTAAATACTTTCCCCATGAGAGGAGGGAAGTTAAGGTAGAGGAGTTTATCAATCTCAAGCAAGGCAATATAATCTTTGAGGAATACTTTTTTAAGTTCTCTATTCTATATATATATATATATATATATATATATATATATATATATATATATATATATATATATATATATATATATATATATATATATATATATATATTCCTCATACCTTGTGTCTAATCTAAGGGATGAGATGACTCATAGTGTATGCACAATCAATTGAAGAGTCTGAAACTTAAGATATGTATCGAAACTTGAAAAGGAGTGGTTCTAGTAACAAAAAGTCAATCTAGGTTTAAGAAGAGGGCTCAAACTCAAGAAGAACCTATGAGTTATACGGTGAAATTGGAGAAAGGAGGTGGTTCTCAAAATTGCAAACCTACATGTGTCACTTGTGGAAAGAGGAATTATGGTGAGTGTATAAGGGGTACCGAGAGTTACTATGGTAGCTATAAGGAAGAACATAAGGTGAGATATTTTCATATCATTGCTTCTAAAGGAAGAGAGGGTAAACAAGTTGCTTTTAATGTTCCAAAAGAGGATGTTCCAAAGGCCAAGGCTCGTTTCTATGCACTCCGATCAAGAGTATCAAAATCGGATGAGGATGATGATGATGAGGGTAAGTCCTTGCTTTTCTATTATGGTTACATGAGTTCCTTCTAAGTGGGGAAGTATGGTTAGTAGATGGGATAGATATTCATAGAAGCATGTTCCATGTGCGTGGTGTTTAGGAGTTTTGTTGAAATTGAATTTCATTGATTACTTGCATTGTCTATTTTATGAAGTTATGATAATGTGTAAAAGTGTGTTTATATGATGTTACCTTGCATATTTTCATGTTTCTGTCATGAATTGCCTAAAAGTTTCATTTTTAAAAATATTGCCTAATTAGTTGTAGCATTGGACTGCTCACTGTTAAATTTTTGGAAATTTGACTAATTTATTCTTTGATATAAAATTGTTTTAATTTGGTTATAATTGATCTATTTGAGTATAATATTGAGTATAAAATGAGTTTTCGTTATTTAGAATGAAAATGTGAGTTTTATAACATGATGAGTTATAAAATGTTTTCTAGTTTCTTGTTGTGTTGTGATTCTGTAGATTATGTGAAATTGATTTTGTTTTCTTATTTATTATATTTTATATGATATGGTCATGATCTTCTAGTTGAGTTTCTATTCTTGGAAGTGTTTGGAGAGTGGCAAGTGTCGTTCGAGGATGAATGTTGTCCAAGTGTGGGCGAATGTAAGATACCAAAAATTACTTTGGTTAAATAGAGCCTAAAATTTTGGTAATTATTTTCTAAGTTCCTAAACATGTCTATAATGTGCTAAAGGGTCAGTGTCTAGGAGTTTAGGTGCATTGGGAGACTGACGTCAAGGGACGACTAAGTCACCTATGTGCCTCATATGTGGTTTTATGTTTTTATTTGTGTTTAATGAAGTTATAAGGTTTTTAAATGATTTATTATGGTGTATATAGTCATTTTTTGAAGTTTCATGAAGTTCGGAGGTCAAACGTCCAAGAAAGTCCATGACGTTCGAAAGGTTTACCTTGAAACAACCTTCTGTGTCTAGGCATGTTTTGTCGAAATTTACGTGTTCATTTTGTATGAAATTCATGTGAGAGGTGCTAAACTATGTAATATCATGTTTGGGTTGTAAAAGTTTGGGAAAACATCCCCAAGGACCATCTAAGGGTCCTTGAGGAAGGGCCCTACAAGAGTTCCTAAGACTGTCTAAGACAACCCAAACCACTAGGGCAATCAACGTCCAGTGCGTTAGTCAATGCCTCATCGGTAGGTTGTCGTATTTTGGGACTTATTCTTGGAATAGGAGGGGCCAAATACAAGCCTCAGTACCATATGACAGACTAGCAAGACGGTACATTGGTCAAGGGACGGGCAACCGATGGTACTGTCCTTGCGTGTTGTCACTATTAAGATGAGGGGTGAACTTGTAAATTCACTCCATGTCCAAATAAGAGAATTGACAGTTCCTTAAGGGTCTTTTTGGTATTTTAATTATATTTATAAGCCTAAAACACTTAGAAGATTTTATTCTTCAAAAAAAAAAAACCTAAATTTCCTTAAAAATTTCATAGAAGTCCATTGGAGCCAATACTCAAGGAAGGGCTTGTATTGGAGAATTGAGTGGAGATGATCATCAAATTAAAGAATTAGCTTCATTTTGGTGTAGTTTTTTATCCTTGAAATTCTCTTTATCAAGGAGCTAACTTCGAAGATGTTTTCTAAAGATTTCAAATATAAATTGTTCAATTTCATGATCTATCTATTGGCTCTAGCAATAATGGTTTTTGAGCATTGATTATGGATGACACTGTTATTAATTTGATGATTTTAACTCAATTAACCTATGAACCCATGAATTTGATGAACCCTAGTTTTGACTAAGTTATGGGTTACTTGATATTGATCTAATGTTTATGAATTCTAGTGTAGTTTTGTATGAGCTTTTGATTGATGTAATAATTATAGTAAATTGATATCTAGGATTTAATATATCGATGAATATGTAGTGAATTGACATAGTTTCATTGATTATTGATATAATTGCATTGAATTATTGATTATGGCCATGGTTAAGGGCCTTATGATATCGAATTGGATGATTTGGCATTGGATAGAGGTATTGATGATGGAGTGGTGGTATGCATCCCTATTTACTTTGTTTTATGTTTATTAGACTTCAATTATGTTGTGATTGTTATGATCCACTTATGGTGGCGGTGTTATATGGTTTACTAGCAATTGATGTGGCCATGTCGGCATTATTTTAAGTAATATGATGATCATGGCCTTGTCGGCAACTAATTGAAGTATTATGATTATTATGTGAATTAACATCTATCTACATGATAAGTAATGTTAAATTATATGTGTTCTTCTATTGATGTTATTTAGGTGATCATGTTGGACCGTGTCTACGACTTTGTGTGTATAGACGTAGGGTTGATGTATGACTATATGAGTCTATGTTGGTCATATTGATGATGATATGGTAGTGTATAGGATGACTAGAAGATGACAAGGTTATATATATATATATATATATATATATATATATATATATATATATATATATATATATATATATATATATATATATATATATTTATATATTTATATGCTTCTAGAATGACATGTAATATGATTTAAAGTAAAACATGTTATGTCTTGTCTAGGTTGACTTATGTCCATTACTTGATACATATATGAATGTGAATATGAGATTTGTTGACTTAGGATGCTAATTCTCTTAGTCTTGTATGTATGAATGACATGAGACCTTAAATTAAGTTAAGAGGGTGCTTTATGTGAAACCTTGAACCTAGCGGTAAGGTTATGAATGTTGAAGTCAAAAGTGATAATGGTATCTTTCAAAGTAAAGGAATGATAGACTTGAGGTTAATTGGCTTGAACGGCATCATATCAATCCTTAGGAAATTCATGATTAACTTCTTGTCGCCATTATGAGGTAGTCCACTATGAGGTAGCCCAAGTGGACCTTTCTTTGGTAGGGTGTGATTGGCTTATGAACTTGATATGGAACCCCTTTATAGGAACCTTGAGTGTAAATTACTCTATGAGAACAAAGGCTAGCACCGACTGAGTATGGTAAGCGAAGTAGTTCTGTTAAATAATGAGACTTGAATACAAATCACGCCTTCATATTCCTTAACCATTTGCCTACATTGGATGTGTCAAAGTTCTACCATTGGCAAGTAGAACACCCTCACCGAAACATATTAGAACTTCAGATTCCATGATTTTCTATCATGGTCTATGTCAGTTATTTCCTATTCTCATAATATGGAATACCTTCTAGCATTATAGAATTTCTATGAAGTTTAATTGGTGGTATGGGACGCTATCTAGGCATTGCACAATAGGCTTTGAAGTTGTTAATGGGAGTTTCTAGGTCTTGTCCAAGACCATTACTTGAATGTCTCGTATGTGTTGAATGTCTCTTAAATGAATTAATGAATATAATGACATAAGTATGAAAGTATGTTGAATTAATAAGTACTTATCTAAAATAGTTAAGGGTTGTCTAGTTAAGGTGTGAAGGGGGCGTAGGAATGGTCATTTCGTACTTACCTAGATAAGTCTTAAGAATGACTCTAGCTAGGGAAGATGTTGAATATGTAGACATGATATAAACTTAGGTAGTCTTGAGGATATTTAGACAGCCTTGAAGGGTTCAATCATGGACGTTTTTTTCTCAATTTACTTAAGTAAGTCTTTTGATAGCCTTTGGTAAGAGAGTGTCATATTATCTATATGTTGATGTGTTAAGTTAGAATGATTCAATCATAGGTAGTCTATAGGATCCCTTAAGTGTGTGCATAAGGGATTGTATGGGAGGTTTCTTCACAACTCACTCAAGTGAGACTTAGAATCACCTTTGGTAGAGAAATAATACGTTCATATGTTTGATGTCTTGTAAGTGTGTACATGTCTTTTTATAAGTACTCTTGAGGGTCGTTTAGGCACGCTTATGGAGGTTTGATGGGAGGTCTCTCTTTGTGTTGGTTAGGTGAGTCTTAGGTTAGCTTTTAGTGTAAATACTACATGCTACAAAATTTTAAAAGGAATAAGAATGCACTTTGCTGTAACAGTGAAGCAATCCACTATACAGTGAATATAACTTAATGTAAGATTGCTTTAAAATCTGATTAATCACTTAAATGTTATCTTATATGTTTATAAGTTGTTAAATGTTGTTATTATAATTATAATATGAATTTTAAATGAAAATATGCATATTTTCAATAAAAATCCTTTTTCATGATTTTCATGCATTATGACATACTTAGTACATGTGGTTCTACTAATCCATGCTTTTATCTATATCTATAGTATTTTGTAGGTGAGGAGAATTTAGGAAGCAAGACTTGGATCGTAGTATCATTCAAGTGAAGTTGAACTATGTCCTTAATTGATTCGATTGCATATATAGATGTCTTTTATGTCTTCTATTTCAAAGTATTGCAATAGACAAAGTATTTCTATATTAGTATTATGTATGGGCCGTGTCCCAAAAGTATCCTCATGTCTTTAGTTTTATGAGATTGATACATAATATTTCCTATGATTTTATATATAAGATATTATGAAGACTATGAAATGTTTTGTAAAGAGTTTTAATTCCGCACTACTTTTAATTATGTATATGCGAAGAATGATATGTAAGGACTTGTACAAGACCTCCGAGTTCCAATCCGAGATTAAACCTATCTTCTAGGGTGTGGTCTTAGAATGTGACAGTATATTCCCCTAATGATCATAAACAAATTGTTTTAGGGCTGCATGTCGGTCTATTCGATTCGGTTTTGAACATTATCGGGTTTGCTTATCAGTTATCAGTTTTTAGACTAGATAACCGTTAAAGAATCATTAATTTATTGGTTATTTCATGACCAAAATCTAGACCGCAGACGAGACCGGTGTCGTTGACCTCTCAAAGGTCGCAGAGAATCCTACATACGTCATCTTTACTTCATCTAGGTTAATTTTTGCGGAAATTTTGACCTTTTTGTTGTTTAACATTCGTATAATACATTCTATTTTAACTCATAAATTTTTACAATCAACCATCTAACATTAAGATCATCAAATGAAAGAAATAGTTTAATACTGCATTAAGTGTATAGCTGCCAAAATGGCACCAATACAAAGTCTGAAATTAAATGGGAAATGAAAAACTAGTGGAATATGCTCCACTAGCTAAAGCCTACATATTTTCTAGATAAAAACAATAGATAGCCTCGAAAGCATGAGATCATACAATGTGCGTATGAAAGCTCCACGTCCGGATAGCTACAACGTCGTACCGTAAGATCTAACGTCCACCTATGCCTGCACCTAAAACTAGATATTTGTATAGAATTAGTACACACTTGTTCTAAGAATGGTATATGCAAGCACAAACCAAGAACATGCATGAGTAAGAAAGGTTCTTTCCTAACAACATGAATTAGGGAAGTTCAAGTTAGTGAACTTGCCAAATTTGTATTAGGAAAGTCAATGGACCTGCCAAATATGGATTTGGAAAGTCATGCCATGAGTGTAAGATACATCATCAAACATATCATTTTATTAACAGCACATAACATATTTCACATATCATGTCACGTAGTTCATATAATTCTTTCATATGCCATGAGACTTTGGGATCATTGACTTGACGTTAGGACTTCCCAAAATGAGGGATCAACATATGGAACCTCAACTAGGGAGCCTTATTTATCAAACACAAAGTCTGCTTCATTCATTCATATGTACTTCATTTTTCATTCTTTCATATACTAGTGCAATCACCAGTCATACCTAGGATGTAGTTTAAGACTTTCATTGGGTTTGATGTGCAATGACCAATAATAACCTAGCGTCATAATTTAAGTCTAGCTTACCTCTTGATTATCCTATCCTTACACCTTTGGTATCGTTCATTTCATTATGTGCATCATTTGAGGCTGGCCTTGTTCATTCTTTGGTAACTTTAACTTTAACCAAGATAGATCATGTGAGCATAATGAAATCTAGTGTCTCCCCCACACCCAAAAGAGGTGGTATCACCGGCCAAAGTGACCCAAAGAATGCTAGAATACATGGGAATTGAACCCCGCTAAATCCCTATATTGGCAGTATAGGTTCAAAAACTAGGAGATATAAGGATACCCATACCCGGCATGCCAGACAGTCTTATCTCATAAGAGTTATATGAACCTCCACCCTTCCAGAAAGAAGGCATCACCGCTCATATCTAGCCTATCAGTGTTCAGTATAAAGTTCCATTACATTCAACTCATACATCACGGAAGCTGGCTTCTAGCATGAGGAAATCATATCTCATTAGATGATTTCTCCTCTCGTCATTATTATTAAGTATGCATTAACTTCAATACTTTCATTACAGTGTTCATAGAGACTGGTCTCTTCATTAACTTTATAATCTCATAGGTGAGTGCATTTTGGTAACATTTACTTAGGCTCATTTGAGATTGCTCTCATCTTTCACATTAGCCTCTTATAATGTTGTCACCGCATTAATTAACTTAAACACATTTGCTCTACATAATTACTCATCCCTTTACATGAATGTTCATTTCATCATATGCCAATGCACTTGGCCATTTAGTGTATTTCACAAACTCATACTTAACCCCTTCTAGGTTTACATCATTTTATCACATACATCTTAGGTTCACTTACTTTTAAACGTATGCTAGACTTATGAGTCCACACATACAAGCCATGAGGCTTCATTCATAGTTTGTCTAAGTGATTCATGTTTACCCAAGATTATGTGGTACAACACTTATGCATATTGTAGATATGCCAAGATATTGATTTTGATCTTTAGTGGCAGAATTAATTTAACATTTATTCACATATGACTTGTGTGTCAATACAGAATTTTTTCAAGGGAACCGGACTTCAAACCCCTTGGACAACACTTAGTTATTTTTTTCACCTAATTTTTTATTTACATTTTAGCTTGGGGAACCCGATTTTGAATCCCCTTACTAACATTATTTTTCCTTTCTTTTTCCCTTCCCTCTCTTCACCTTAGGGGTTTAAGCACAAGGGGATCCGGGATCGAACCCCCATTGCAACATTCATTTATTTCTCCTTGTTTTTTCTAAGTTACTCCTTGTTGGCAGAGAGGATGTGGGTTCGAATCCCACTCCTCTCATTATTTTTATTAACTCTCTTTATCTCCTCTTTCATCCAAGAGGTGGTGGGTTCGAATCCCATTCCTCTAATTATTTTATTATTTTATATTTTCCCTTTGTTCTCTTGTTTGGCTCAGAGGTTGTGGGTTCAAATCCCACACCTATAGCCTTTACTCAACAACATTCATGCGTTCGTTTTGTGGTATTTTCACGATTTGTTTAACGCGTTTTTAGGTTTAGATTCATTGTTGTTTTAACGATGATTTTTCCACTTAAGATCATCCACCTTACACTTTATTTGAACATCACAAATTACACATCTTATGCACATTAATTCCAATCATTAAAATAGCTATTTTAAGGCTTCAAAACCGAGAACAACAACATACATTTTACACGTTGCACAACTTCATTTTTGGTTGACATTATTGAACATGCTTGAAATTTCCAAACAAAAAATCACAAAAAAATCATATTTCACACTTATCTACCAGCAACCATACCAACAACATGATTTCTAACTTAATTTTTATTGAAATCGGAAGAAGACTAGGGATAAGGAATTCGACAATAGACGGGACAACCCTAGTTTCATACGTTGAATTCGTAGAAAGAAATTTCTACTAGAGAAAGGATTCCAAGAGAGAAAACCCATAAATGGTTTTTGATTTCCACACCTTCAAAGTTCTACCCAAATCCTCCACTAAACCTTCAACAGGATCTCGTCGAGAAGATTGTGTAAATTTTCCATTTCTTAAGTTAGCTTGTTTGTTTGTATTTTTTTTGTTGTAAGTTCTTTGAGTGTAGAAAAATTTTTGGTTGTTTTCTGTTTTTGCAACAAAAAAGAAAGTGAAATGAGAGAAAGAGAGGTATAGGCGTTATAGAGAATGGTGTGAGATAGTTACCCTTAGAACTAGGACTAAATGGCAAGACTTAGTCAAATAAATTAATAATTAAAAATCTGATTCACTTTTTATTTAAATAGACATTAATTATTAATTTATTAAATTAATCTACCAAATTAATTAAAACAAATTAAAACATTGCTCCCAACTAGGTTGGAACCCAGGTGGAGCAAGATTTTGCGTAATGGGCAATTTCGGTCCTCTCTTCCCAAAATTCCCCTCCAAAATATTAATAAAATAATTAATTATGTATTTAGGATAATTGTGATACTATTCTTAGCCTGGAAAATGATCATTTTACCCCTAGACCCTCCAAACTTAAGATTTACCCTTCTTAAGTTCGGTAAAGACTCATCCGGGCAAATATTCATATTTGGGATCCCTACACGGCTGGACCCAACCTTTCCTAGTTCAACTAACTCCCTGAGTTAGTTGACTTTGTTGTTGAAAGGGTTCATAGGCCTGGTTTTACGCACATCAATCCGTGTAAACTTGATCTAATCGTAGGCATTCTAGACACATTAAGCATTACTTATCATATACATTTTTTAGGAATGTTACAGGTTAGTCGTTTATCGGTTAATAGGTTATCGACCCTTATTGGTTCGGTTAACGGTAACACACAATTTTTTAATCTACAAATAATATGGAGAATTGTTCAAGGCCATTACCAAACAGGCGAATACTGTTCGATCAATTTATGTCAAACAAGCCTCTTCTTAGCTTTCATCACAATCATATAGTTAAATTTGCGGAAAATTTAAAACTTTTAAAGCATAGGGAAGTATACATAGACTTCATATGATTATTATACAGAATAATATTCAAAGTATCTCAAACCAAACAACCATCTACAATCGATTAAGCAATTTAATGAAGAAATCAATATATCTTTATAGTTATCCAAATGGCATTGATACAAAACATTGAATTAAAGTCTGAAAGCAAACGCTAGGGAAAACATCCACTAGCTATGTCTAAAGTACTAAGCTAGAATGATAGGTGTAGCATCATCGAACTCAAGAGGACCTACCATAGTCTTGAGATCACTTATCCAAACCGGTTCAATGAGTCTTCTTCTTGTTGTTGTGTAGTTCAAAGATCTCTTTAATCTTATGTTTTTCTTACAAGTGCAATGATTCCATGTAGTCTCATACCTACAATGAATCAAATAATTTATCCAAAAGACAAAGGAAATGATTTGGATACCCTTACTACAAGTTACTCTTTCCATTCTTGTTAGATTGGGCATGAAATCTTTATAAGCCGATCTTTATTTGCTAGGCCACTTATTTCATCATTTTCATATTATGGAGTTTTGGGACATTGATTTGCCATTTTGTTTTACTGCCCTTTATTGGCATAATATAAGAAATCATTATAAACCAATTTTTATTTTGTTATGCCCATTATTTGATCATTTGCATAAACGTGAAGATATTTGAGCATATATCTTGATTTGGCACAATCCAACAACTTGTTAAAACTTCATTATCATCAAGCGCAGATTATTTGACATACTTAAGCTCTTACTTTCTTAGCTCACTTTGAAATTACATTTGTTCATATTTCATTCTTATTTTTCTTAAAGTAATCTTTAGCATTAAGATCATACGAGCTAACATAAAATCCAGTGTCTGCCCCACACCAAAAAGGAGTGGTTCACCAGCGAAAGTAAAACCAAGTTCACTGTATTCCCCACACCAAAAAGAGGTAGTTCACGGCTAAAGTTAACTGAATACTTTTTTTGAGCATTTAACCTACATAGATCATGTGAGGTAAACATGAAATCCAGTGTCTGCCCTACACCTAAAAGGGGTGGTTTCACCAGCTAAAATTAAACCGCATCATACCTAGCTCTCTTAGGTGGAATCTACTGGCTAGTTCCTATGTTGGCAACATAGTTCAAAGACTAAGAGACATACGGAGCCTACTTTTCCACATTGGTGGTAGGCTTACATGTGTTGGCACAAGCTCATTTCTAGCCAATCGGTGCTTTGCTCAACTTCTTTTTCTTTACGTCATTTAGAGTTGACTCAAACATTATGGCAGTTTGCTTCCAGTTATGAGGATTACTTAAATCTTTGTATAACCGGTCATCCCTTTCTTTACTTGATGAAATGTAAATCTAACCTTACATTATCATCTTGGTGTTAATGAGACTTGTCTCACGATTATTAAAACCCTTTAATGTGAGTATCATTAGCATAATTGTCTAGGTGTAGGTGAGACTTATCTCACTTATTTTAACACATCAGTCTAGTCACTGTAATAATACTTAAACTTTTAATTGTGTCATTACTCACCTTATCTTGTTCAGTAGCTTTATATCACTCTATATGAACGTTATAAACTTTGTTCAAGGTACTTACTTATATTCATGTTGCATTTGGATAGAGTATGTTGGGACTTGTCCCAATGATTGACACACCCATAATTAGGAATTAATAGAGTTACATTGGTCATGCTTAATTTCGTATAATTTAGTCATTAGCCAATTTTTGTATTATACTTTGGAAATACATTGTAAGCTAATTTATTGGCATAGACTAATTTTCACATATTATGATAATCTAGAATATTGATAGCCAATATATTGGCATAAGCCAAATTTTCACTAGACAATGGTTATGAGAATATCATTAGCAAATTTTTTTATGAAATGACATAGCAAGCCAATTTTATTTAACTTTTTGTGATAATATATTGTTAGCCAATTTGTTGACATAATAAAAACTTTCACATATTATGGTAATATAAACATTCATTTTAAGTGAGCCAACCTCTTAAAATTTAATTAGCTTTTAAGAACAATTCAATGAAGAACTTATAACAGTAAAATCAACTTCACAACCGACTTATAGCAAACTTCACATTCTCGAACACAATTAGCTATTACAATATTCTTTAACTCATGTAACTAATACCCTAATCATATGAATCAAATATATAGGCCTCATCTGATATTAACAAATCAATAACCTACACATAACTACCAGTTATCACCACATACAAAAAACATGTTCGAGATTACATCTACATACTATTAGGATAGAAATCAAGGATAACTAGAGAGATGGACGTTCAACAATGTCACTAGGAACATCACTTGTTTTAATATCCTTGAGTTCAAAAAAAATGTTTGAATAGCCTCTTGGAGAAAGGAATCAAAGAGGTAAAACACATACCTTATGTAGAATTTAAATTACGAAGATCACCTTGCAGGAAAACCTTGAAAGATACCTTGAAATAGCCTAAGAAGAAAGTTTCTGTTTTTCTTTCGTTTTGCTCCCTATTTTTCTCATGCTTGTTTTCTATTTTAGTCGTGAGTTTCTAGGTCTTAGGAACTGATATTTAGTAATTTAACTTAGACAAATTAACTTAATTAATAAATCAATTATTTAATTTACTAAAACGCCCCTCCTAGATTAACTAGAATTTGAAGAACACTTATCTTAACCAAAATCTGGAAATATTAGTGGTTTCAATTTTTACCAATTAAATAAATTAATTAAATTTATAATTAATTAATTAGGTAACCTAGGGTAATTACTAAAGTACCCCTATGTTGTTAGGACCATAACCAACCCTTTGGACCATCCAAGGTTAGGTACTAGGATATTTCTTAGTTAGTTACTTGTCTAGTGTAAGGATTTTGGTTTGCCCATTTTAATTAATTAATTGAGTTGTTAATTTAATAAATTAAGTGACCTAGGGTAATCAATAAAGTACCTTTTAGTTGTTAGCCTCATAACTATCCTTTTTGGACCATCCTAAGTTAGGTACTAGGATGTTTCTTGAGTTAGTTACTAGGTTAGTGTCACCCGGTTAGGTCTTAGGTTGTCAGGTTCACTAGTTAGTTTATTTCGGTTAGTCATAGGTTAGTTAGCTAGTTAGGAAAGTTAGTTAGAGCCTAGATTTGGTTAGGGAGCTCAGACCCACATGGCTTGACCGCCATATGTGCGCAATAGCTTAACCACCCTAGCTGAATTCTTGCACATGTGATTGTACATGTGTTGCTGCTCATTTCTTATCGTCCCAAGGATCCTCACTATATCCTTGTGCACTGCTGATTCTGGATGCACATTTTAATAGGCCATGTGCTAAGGTGCCTAGGATTGACAGATGGATGTCTCGCACTTATTTTGTGAACAACAAAAATGAAGATTTTTAGCTTAGGGTCTTTATTGCATGTACATTTCTTGGACAAGCTTGTTAATGCATAGAAAATTGGCTAACTCCCTTTAAGCCAATATTTTCTAATATTCCCAATATTTCTAAATATTGGGCATTGGGATGCCTATATACCTCCAATACCTATTCCTAAAACTTAATAGGTTCTTCACTAGACGAGTTCATTTTCTGGAATATTACATTATCCCCCCCCTAGAAACATTCATCCCCGAATGACACTACATTTCATTTTAAATAAAAGAGGGTACTTTTGAAAATACATTAACACACTTGAAACTTTACTCTTTGTAAATTTCATATCACACTTACTCTGGATGATGCATATTACTCAATCTCATCAGAAGCTTCATATTTGAGATTGAGGAACTTCCTTCTCAACCACACTTAAGTTAATGCACATCACAACTCATGAAACACAAATATCATGGTTACGCTAAACAAAAACAGCAACATGAATGCAAGCATGAATTCATTTTAACTCATATAGTGCAAGTGTAAGACACACAGTTATGAACTTAAAAACCAAAAACGCCTATTACACTAAGATTTAGAGTCTCATTAACGAAATCGGACTAACAAAAAGAGTATCTACCCTCAAGAACTGAACAAGTGAGGGTAGCAGGATCTCATATCGGCCTCGTACTCCCATGTTTCTCACTCGGCAAGGTGGTTCCTCCATAACACCTTTACGGTGGAACCCTCATTGTTCCTTAACCATTTCACTTGGCGATCTAAAATTTTAATGAAAACCTCTTCATAAGAAAGGTTCTCATCGGCTCCCAGCCCCTTAGATAACATCTTGTTGGCTTTAGGTTTGGAAACTAATTGTCTTGTTGGATTTGAACCACGCCCTTCCTATTTCAACTCTAACTCATTTGGCAATTGAAAACTTACTACCCTATTTCGATAGTATACGGTAGCATAGCATTTTTGAAGCCAATCCATACCCAAAATTATATCAAAATCAAGCATGGTTAATTCAATTAGATCAGCATGAATAACTTTATTCAGAACAGTTATTGGGCAATCTCTATATACTTTTTCTTCCCTAACACCGTCTCCTATGAGAGTACTAACAAGAAATGGTCCATGTAAGATCTCAGGAAGCAAGTCAAATTTACTAGCTACTAAAGGAGTAAAAAATGCCAAAGTGGATCCAAGATCTAACAATGCATATACAGGAAAAGAGAAGACATGCAACGAACCAGTGACCACATCAGTTGACTTCTCTTTCTCTTCTCTACCTTTCAAAGCATAGAATTTGTTCCTCTTAGGCAGTTCGGCTGCAGCAGTAGGATTAGGACGAGGCTGAGCATCTATCTATGATTGATTACTTATCTATGGGCATTCCTTGACCATATGCCCACTCTTGCCACACCCATAGCAGATATTAGTACCTACAAAGCACTCACCTCCATACAATCAACCACAATCACACGGTTTTCTATAACGCTGGGCTTTTATATCATTTCCCTCTTTGGCATTAGTGTTCTTAGAAAGATTAGGATTACCTGAGTGCTTTTTCAACTTCTTGAACTTGGGACTATCTCGAACACCAAACGAATTATTACCATTGCTCGAACCGAACTGATCCGAAGACCTAGATATCTTGCTCTCTTGGTCTCTTTTTCTCCGACAACTCTACTCAACCTGTTGTGCATGTAACATCAACCTACCAAGGTCCATGTTATCATGAAACATGGCTGCCTGACATTCCTCCTCCAAATCCTCTGACACACCACTCACAAACCTGCTCATCTCATCCCTGCTATTGGATACCAAAGAAGAAGCATCTTTGGAAAGCTTAACAAACTTCAAGGAGTATTCCCTAACTAACATACCTGTCTATCGTAAGTTTATGATTTCCTCAACCTTAGACTCTCTTTGTTCTCTGGGAAAGAACCTCTCTAGGAATGCTGTCTTAAGAACGTCCCAAGTAATGGGAACTTCTATTGGTGCTCGGCCATCTCGCCACATCATGTCCCAAACCTGAGCCACATCTTTGAGTTGGTAAACAACCAACTCAGCCTTTTCCTCTTCATTAACACCCATATCACATACATTCTTATGAACCACATCAATAAACTCTTCGGCATCCTCATTGGTCTTTGACCCGTAGTAGACTTGAGGATTCACTCTAGTGTAGTCCCTCATTCTACTAACCATGATGCTAGTATATGGGTTCTCCCTGGGAGCACCCTCTCTATTGGCCTGGGTTCTAAGAGCATGTGCCTGAGTAGTGATGGCTTGGGCCATCTCAACTAGTGCTTCTCCTACTTCTCCATGCGTCAACGCAGCTCGCTTGACAGGCACTTGCACTCCAGCAGCATGGGCTTGAGGAGGAGCTTGGTTCCCTCTAGCAGCTGCTTCTTCGACTCTTTTGCCTGTGTTTCTCTTTGTTTTCATTTTATATGAGTTTACACAAGAAGGAAGTTAGACACTATACTGACACATAATGTCAAATCTCTAGACAGAACGATAAAGAGTATAAGAAGGGAGGTTTCTTATTATCACATAGTCCCTAGGTCATGATTGTGGAGCGCTTCACAACAATAAGTTAGAAACTACATAACGTGGTTGTTTTGAGTTTAGTTCCTAGGTAATTTGACCTAACATGATCAGATACCAAGTTTGTCACACCCGGATTCTGGAATCCGAATACAACCAGTATCCTTAACCTCTCAAAGGTTGCAGACAAGCCTCTTCTTATATTGCATCACAATCATATAGTTATATTTGCGGAAAATTTAAAACTTTTAATCATAGTGAAGTATACATAGACTTCATATGATTACTATATATAATAATATTCAAATGAGCTCTAATTAAACAACCATCTACAATCGATTAAGCAATTCAATGAAGAAATTAATATATATTAATAGTTTGCCAAACGACCTTAATACAAAGATTTGAATAAAAGTCTAAAATGAAACGCTAGCGACAATATCCATTAGCTATGTCTAAAGACTAATCTAGAATGATAGGTGTAGCATCCTCGAACTCAAAAACACCTACCATAGTCTGGAGATCGCTGATCCAAACCGCTTCAATTACTCTTCAATCTGCTCTCTAACTTGTGCCTATAAAATAGTAATAGTATAGGGTTAGTACACATTTTTACTAATTATGGGTGTATGCACATATACATGTAAGGCCTATGCATGATCAAGGAAAGCTCTTTTTATAACAACATGTCATTTCTGGAAAGTGCAGTCACTAGACTTTCTAAATTCGTTATTTGTGAATTATGGTATGAATATGAAAATATTTTAATGAATTCAAAATGCACAACTCATTTTATATATGAACATAAGACCTTAGAATCATGAACATAATATTATAACAACTCAAACAAAAATTTTGAAATTTGCTCCTCCAAACCCAAGAGCTCCTTTCCCAACACTTGGTTTATTTTTCAATCTTTTTCTTCTTGTTGTTGTGTCGTTAAAAAATCTCTTTAATCTAATTTTTTGCTTACAAGTGCAATGATTTATTATATTCCCATACCTACAATGAATCAAGTAAGTAATTCAAAATACTAAGGAAATGATTTGGCTACCCTTACTACAAGTTACTCTTACCATTCTTGGTAGATTGGGCATGAAATCTTTCTAAACCAATCTTTATTTGCTAGGCCACTTATTTCATCATTTTCATATTATGGAGATTGTGGTACATTGATTTTCCATTATGTTTTATTCCCCTTTATTGGCATAATATAAAAAGTCATTATAAGCCAATTTTTATTTGGCTATGCCCGTTATTTGATCATTTGCATAACATTAAGATATTGGAGCATATATCTTGATTTGGCACAAGACAATAACTTGTTAAAAAATTTTTTATCAACCATAGATGATTTGACATACTTAGGCTCTTACTCTCTTAGCTCACTTTGAAATTACATTTCTTCTTCTTTCTTTTTTATTTTCTTAAACAAATCTTTAGCATTAAGATCATGCGAGCTAACATGAAATCTAGTCTCTGGCCCACACCGAAAAGGGGTGGTTCACCGGCTAAAGTTAAACCAAGTTCAATGTATTTCCCACACCGAAAAGAGGTCGTTCACGGCTAAAGTGAACTGAATACTTTCTTTGAGCATTTAACTTACATATATCATGTGATCTAAACATGAAATCAAGTGTCTTCCCCACACCGAAAAGGGATGGTTTTATCGGACAAAGTGAAACTGCATCATACCTAGCTCTCTTAGGTGGAATCCACTGGTTTGTTGCTATGCTGGCAACATATTTCAGAGGCTACTTATCCACCTTGGTCGTAGCATCATCTCGTGAGGCTTACATGTGCTGGTACAAGCTCATTTCTAGTCTATCGATGCTTTGCTCAACTTCATTTTCTTTACATCTTTTAGAGTTGACTCAAACATTATGGAAGCTTTCTTCTAGTTATGAGGTTACTTAACTCTTTCGATAATCGGTCATCCCTTTTTTTACTTGATGAAATGTGAATTTAACCTTACATTACCATCTTGGTGTTAATGAGACTTGTCTCATGCTTATCAAGACCCTTTTATGTGAGTATCTTTAGCATAATTGACTAGGTGTGAGTGAGACTTGTCTCACTTACTTTACCACATCATTCTGGTCACATTCATAATTCATAAACTTTTCATTGTGTCATTACTCACCTTATCTTGTTCAATGACATTCGGTACCTTTACACTACTCTTTATGAACATTATAAACTTTGTTCAAGGTACTTACTTATATTCATGGTGCATTTGGATAGAGTATTTTTGGACTTTTACCAATGATTGGAATACCCTTAGTTATGAATTCGTTGAGTTACATTAGTCATGCTTAATTTGGTATAACTTAGTCATTACCCAATTTTTGTGTTATAGTTTGGAAATACACTTTAAGCCAATTTATTGGCGTAGACTAATTTTCACATATTATGATAATCTAGAATATTGATAGCCAATATATTGGCATAAGCCAAATTTCACTATACAATGGTCATGACAATATGATTAGCCAATTTTTTTTTATGAAATGACATAGCAAGCCAATTTTATTCAACTTTTTGGACAATATATTGCTAGCCAATTTGTTGGCATAAGCCAAACTTTCACATATGTGGTAATATAAACAATCATATTAAGCAAGCCAACTTCTTAAAATTTAATTATCTTATAAGAACAATTAAATGAAGAACTTATAACAGTAAAATCAACTTCACAATCGACTTATAGCAAACTTCACATTCTCGAACAAAATTAGGTGTTACAACATTCTTTATCTAGTGTAACTAATACCCTAATAATATGAATCAAATCTATAGGCCTCATTAAACATTAACAAATCAAGAACCTACACATAATTATTAGTTATCACCACATACCAACAACATGTTCGAGATTAAATCTACATACTATTAGGTTTGAAAACAAGGATAACTAGAGAGATGGACGTTGAACAATGTAATTGGGAACAACCTTAGTTTAGATATTCTTGAATTCATAAAACGTTTGAAAAGCCTATTGGAGAAAGGAATCAAAGAAATAAAACCTATACCATATGTATAATTGAATCTACGAAGATCACCTTGCACGAAAACCTTGAAATCGCCTAAGAAATTTTCTGTTTTTCTTATGTTTTGCTCACTGTTTTTCTCATGCTTGTTTTCTACTTTAGTCTTCAGTTTCTAGGTACTAGGAACTGATATTTAGTAGTTTAACTTAGACTAATTATATTAATTAATAAATTAATTATCTAATTTACTAAAACTTCCCTCCTAGATTGACTAGAATTAAAAGAACACTTGACTTAACCGAAATCATGAAATTGCTTACTGGTTTCTATTTTGACCAAATAAATTATTAATTAAATAGATAATTAATTAATTAGGTAACCTAGGGTACTAACCATTGTACCCCCCAAGTTGTTAGGACCCTAACAAACCCTTTGGACCATCTAAGATTAGGCACTAGGATGTTTCTTAGTTAGTTACTTGTCTAGTGTAAGGATTTTGGTCCATTTAAAATAATTAATTAAGTTTTTAATTTAATTAATTAAGTGACCTATGGTAATTACTAAATTACCCCTAAGTCATTAGGGAATAACTAACCCTTTTTGGACCATCTTAGGTTTGGTACTAGGATGTTTCTTGCGTTAGTTACTAGGTAAGTGTCACCCGGTTAGGTCTTAAGTTGTCGGATGCACTAGTTAGTTTATTTTGGTGTGTCCTAGGTTATTTATCTAGTTAGGTAAGTTAGTTAGAGCCTAGAGTTTGTTAGGAAGCTCATCCCCACATGGCCTGACCCCTACATGTGTGCCTGCCCCTAACCGCCCTAACCACCCTAACCAAATTCTTGAACATGTGCTTGCACATGGGTTGCTGCTCATTTCATATTGTCCCAAGGATCCTCACCATATCCTTGGGAACCGCTTACTTTAAATGTCCATTTTAGTTGGTTATGTGCTATGGTGCCTAGGATTGACACATGGATGTTTGCACTTATTTTGTGAACGAGGAAAATGAAGATTTTTAGCTTAGGGTCTTGATTGCAAGTACATTTCTTGGACAATATTGTTAATACATAGAAAATTGGCTAACACCCTTTAAGCCAATATTTTCTAATGTGCCCAATATTTCTAAATATTGGGCATTGGGATGCCTATGTATCCCCAATACATATTCTTAAAACATAATAGGCTCTTCACTAGACGAGTACATTTTCTGGAATGTTACACCTGCCTTCTCTTTCTTTTTCTTGCTAAAAATGTTGAGGGTCAAAGCATTTATACTGTATAGCACAAAGATCCAAAGCCACAAGGCACAAACAGAAAAATTAAGGAAGAATATGATTCATCACAAAGCCACAAACTTAAACACAAACAGACGGTAGATTCATCACAACTTTGGGTACTTTATTCGTACTTGAATTTTGGGTATTTTCCCTCTTCAACTCGAAGGTGATATTAAGCATAATACTTCTTCAGAGTAACTGAAGCTTCGTAATCGACTATCAAGACAATATTCTGTTCCTTCGTTTGAAATTTGAATCATGAAAATTGACAAACATGAATCAATATGGTAAATGGAACGAATTAAAAAATTGCAGGCTTGTGGACTGAGGTGTCATCGTTAGTTGATACCTTGTAGGTTGCATCCTCGCCTGAGTGACTGGAGAGTAGTCATCGCCGCGCAGGACGCCTTATTGACTGAATTCAAATCATGACTCGTTGGTTGGAGAAACTTTGGAGTTTTGAATTTGGATAAAGGAAAGGAGCGTCCATAAGTCGAGATGAAGACTAGAGAGTTTTCTAACCTAAATCCCTAACTGATAAATTAGAATAGTGAAAATAAAAGTTAGGAAAAAAAATAGTTGGTCTTATCGGGGTATCAAGTACCCCCAAGATTTTTCCATCCCAACCTGACCCTTGAACCGTTAATCCAAATAAAATAATACTGAACCGAGCCCCGAACCGTGTTCCCAATATTCCGACCCGTTAACCCAATAAACCGAAAATTGGTTCGGGTTAATGGTCGACCTGATTTTTGCGAAGGCCTAGATTGTTTTGAAAAATTATTTTCCTTCTTCCTAAAGTTTCCATCTACAGCCCGTAGAAACTTCTATGGACTGTATATGGGACCCGTAAAACCGTACTAAATCCCAAAATTTCTATTTCTTCCTTTTTCAAAATCTCAGGTATTAAAATTACACCAAAAATTTATGTAATTTGACTCTCGATAAATTAGAAGCGACAATTAATTAGAGATACATGGTATACAAATTTTTTATAGAATATTACACAACCTTATATAAAAGTTAAAAATTCATATCCTACAAATTTCAACCCACAAAACATCCAAATGGATCAAAAACACTACTAAATAGCTCAAATATTCATAAAATAACTTCACATTTTAATAACAACTTCACAAATGACATTATCAACTAATTTCAATCCTTAAATATCAAAAATTCAAATAAACCACAAAGCTCACCTCTGAGTTTTAATGTTTTTAAAACAATTCAATCTTTTACTTTAATTCAATCAATGTTGTTTTAAATCTAAGATGATAAATATTTAAAATTAAACTTACAATCAGTTTCTTAACATAAAAGAATGAAATCATAATCACAAATTTACTGATATTTCCTATTACATATAAAATAAAATAAATAAGATAAGACATGAAACATGGGCTAATTTTGATTATAAAATTTAGTCTCTATACAAGATAAAAATCGTTAAATTTTATGAGGGACAACTTTGTTAGGGAATCTTTTATAACATCCGGCCTTCGAAAGAACTAGAATTAGAAAGAGCTATTTTTGTTAAGCGCAAATTTGGAAATTCTAGCAATTTATGTTAAGTATGAGTTTTGGAGTAACCTCAAATGACCATAACTTTCAGTACATGATGAGTTAGGTGGCTCATAAGATATAAAATGAAAGGTCTTGAAATCCTTTTTACAAGGCTACCTAGTGTGCTGAACTTTTAGCTCCTATGAGAAAGATATGTATGTTTAAAGTCGGGTTGTCAAGTAAGGAAGGAAAGAAGGATTTAACAGGGATATTTAGTATTTTCCTTACCCAATCAAACTAAAAAAAAATTTTGTATTATGTTGGGGTCTAATATGATTTAGATCAGTTTTAAAACCCAAAACGTTTCTTGGGTTTTGAGAGAAGTTCAAGAAGAGAAGAAAAGGATAACAATCAAGGTGTTCTTTATGATTTTTTGCAAATTCAAAGTTTTTTCACAAAGGATTCAATCATAAGAGGTATGTGAGTTCTCATAGTATTGGGTTCATTCACCCATAGACCAATCATGTTATTTTCAGTGAGATTTGATTCTTAAAGTTGAATATTTAGGGTTCTTAATGAGTTTTGTTGAAATTTCTATCATAATCTTGATTATTGGAGTTTTAGTGAGTTTCTTTAGTTTAAAGTGGATGTTTTGAGGATATATTTGAGTATATTATATTAATAATACTTTTAGGCAGTAGAAATTTAGTGATTGGGAAGAAACCATTCAATTATAGGTGAATTGGGGTGAGAAAATGAGTAAGCAAAGTCGGTGGGGTTTTCTGGGCAAGGGCTGGCTTGTCAGTCTAAACAGATTATAAATTTCTAGAAAACATTCATAACATGAGATCATAACCTTGAATCCATAATTCAAATTTAAGGTAGAGCTAAGAGTTAAGCTTGACAGTTCTTTTGAGTCTTTAATAAGTCTTTCGCAGACATTTTTAAACGTATTTTAAGACTGAGCATTGAGTTTGAGAAAGAGTAGAGCTAAGTTAATTTTATTTTAAATAATATATTCTAAATAATATTCCCAAGATTAAATGCATTAACATTTAAGATGAGAACAAACTCTGATTTCCAAAAGAGTTTTGAGTAGTTCTGAGCACTGTCTCTTTTAAGAGATAGATTTTACAGCAATAATCTCAAACCACAAAAAGAGTTGTGTTTAAATATATGATCTGTTCTATTTTGAGAGTTCTATTGAGAACTGACATGGGTGTCACGCCCCAAATAAGAGGAAGCGTGACAGACAATCGACACCCTATGCAATCGAGTTAGTCAATGAAACATACCAATTGACTCCACTGAGGTCCTAGATAGTGGGGCAGCATAATATCTAAAATATTAAAACTGGACCATTAGGGTCATAACCTGAATAACAACTCAGATACACAAAGGCATACAAGGCCAAAATAATATACTACTAGTTGGCCGACGAGGCCGCAAATCAGGACACACACAAAGACATACATATCTATAAATGCCAAGACTATGTGGATAGAAACTTGAAGGTGTAGAAAGAAACCTAGAATACTATATCCACAATAACCTCTGTGAGTGACATAAGAATTTTTGGGACAAGGCCCCAACTATACCCAAACTTTAAAATAAAAGTAAACACCTTCTTATAACAGGTGGCTCGTTTAGATTCAAAGCATGTACCTACTCGCACGAAACAAAAAGTAGCATCTCCAGACAAAGGGACGTTAGTACGAATAAAAATATATTAGTATATAAAGTAGAAAGTAGAGTTATAAATATTTACAGTAAAAGGGAAATAGAGATACCACCTGAAACTGAAACTCTAGTAGCCTCTTTTGCTGACATTTGGCCCCCCTACTATTTATCTTATCTCTTAGTAATTAAACATACATAATATACTCGTTTAATCATATGTCATGAAAACATATGAATAGATTCAAATTCATGACATACCCAACAAAAATTTAGAATAGTGGAGACTTTCGGTAGAGAATCAACATCATATTCACCAACTTGTATCCATCTATGTCTCATACAAATGAATATAGGCAATAGTCCCCATACCTTCCGATTAAAGCTTGTAAGTACAATGCATAGAATGTAATGTCAAGGATTTGTCATGCACTTGTGTTACATCAATCATGTTTACAACTTGGGTCGTTGGTGCTCTTGTGCTCATAATCTTGTAATCACTTTAGTATTCACAAGTAAATATCTCATATAACCATAAGCTTGTGGAATAAACTAGAGCACTCAAATTAAAATTAAGAAAGGTAGCTTAAAACCAATGTTGTTCATAAAGATCTTAAAGTTCTTCACTTACTATATACATAGGTTCCTTAGAAGTTTGTAAAAGAAAGTATTTCAGAAAAACTCGTACTTTAATTGTTTAAACATACGATTTGCATTTAAGAGTTTTGGAGATTGACATTATTTTAAAGTTTTTCAAAAACATAACTTAGCGAGGAAGGAAGACTAACTTCAAATTCATATTTTTCATCCCTAATCTTATTAAGTTACCTAATGAATAACAAGAACTTGTATACATTGACCTGTAGTCAAGAGAATCCACAAAATGACATAAACAAGTTGATTACCCTATCTGACCGAACGAGTGGAATAGAAACATAATGGAGTCACAAAAATATGCAACCTGCAATATCAATGTCTTTCACAAAAGGTCTTTCTCGTAAGAGAGTAATAAAACAATTTTGACGATTTAGGATACAAAAATTCGTGCATAAAGAAAGTACAGTGCTTTGACTTAACATAACTCAATTTTGGATCTTGTTGTATCAATATGGATTGTATCCCTTTCTTACAGTAAGTAGTCTCCAGAAAATCATGCTACACAACCATTACAAGAAGAATATTACCACGTCAAGGTCAAAGTAGCAATTCATAGCTCACTAGCAGAGTGATGAGCTCGTCAGACCATTTTTAAATATATGCTTCATCCCCTTTTCTTCTCCAAATTAAAACCCCAAATAATCACATAACAAGCATTTCTAAAGAAGGTATTAACAACATAAGGCCAATGTATTAGTCAACAACAATAAAAATCAGCGTATCTCCATACCCCTCTTTTCGAACCCCAAAATAACCATAACCACATCCTAAGCACAAGCCTTCAAGACATTAAATCCATACAAAATTATATTTAATGCGGTCCTATAATTGTTCAATATAACCAAAATAACTTGAACTCACCGCTTCCAATCATCATCTTATACGTTCGTCCAATAATTACATTAGGAGTCATGTCTTTCTCTTCAAAAGAAATAAGAGGTTGAAAGGCAAAACCTTAAATAAAAAATGATGGATCTTACAGTACTTTAACAGGTATTGCCATAACAAACGTTCTCGTTAAATACAAGACGTTGAACCAAGAAGAAACAATTTGAAAATTGCAATGTGAAAATAGAACCAACATTATACTAATTAATCTTGCAATTAAACACCCATCTATACTTCTTCTTCTCTTCCAGATTCATACCCAGAACAACCACACTCAATAAATCATTCCAAAAATTCCAGTAACAACATCATCAGAAATGTAACGACTTGTTTAGTCAATTCGAGCAATAAAGTTTATTTCTCATAATAACTGATTGGGTCGACGGATCCCACGACGGACCATCATGGGCGCGACGGACCGTCGAGGGGGTTTTGACTCTCTGAACATTGCGACGGAACTGCAGGATGGATCATCGTAGACACGACGGACCGTCACAAACCTTTCCACAAAAATTAACTCTCTGAACTTTGTGACGGACCTGCAGGACGGACCACCACAGTCATGACGAACCGTCACAGGCTGCATAAGTCCACCTGGGTCGGATTTCCGCTAAAATTTTAAAAGGGGTGTTTTGGACTATTCATGATTATAATTATAAAATTAGAGGGTTAATGTTAATAAGTTATTTAGTTGAGGATTAAAAAGGGTGATATGGAAATAAATAATGGGGTATTCTCATCATAATGAATTATATGGTAATTAGGGTAAAACAAAGAGAATCTGGAAAAGGAAAAATAGAAAGAACAGAGAGAGGGAGAACGAGCAAGAAAAGGGAGAAGCGAAGAGGAAAGCAAAGGCATTGAGAAGTAGCTTGCTAGATCACGATTCTTCGGTGGAGGTAGGTTATGGTTTATATTATATCATAGTAAACTCTAAATAGCGAATGAAATGTATTGGGTGGTATTGTAAAGTCTTCTATATGCTTAATTGTGTGGCTGCATGATGTGACTATGTAATTGTAATGAATTAGAAAGATGAGGTTGTGAATCTTAAACCTTAATTCCTCTTTATTAATGATAATGCCCTGACATAAAAGAAGGCTTGATGAACTAAAGTAATGAGAATTAGGGGATCGGGTGTCACGAACCGACACGTAGAATTAGGGGATCGGGTGTCACGAACCGACACGTAGAATTAGGGGATCGGAGTGTCACGTTCCGACACGTAGTAGCAGGGGATCAGAGTGTCACGTACCGACACAAGAGGAATAAAGGGAATGAATCTTGAATTATGTTAATATACTCAATCTAAAGAACCTATTTTCCAAATGAGTATGGTGTGGAGGCTTGAGTCCTCATAGGTGTGCTTGGTGTTGTGGCCAATGGTTATTGTACTTGTTGTTGTCACCTGTTGAGTATGGTAGTCGATTTTATATTATTATTCGATATATATTGCTTTCTATTTTGAGTTGGCCGATGATACCTACTCAGTACGTGTTCCTTGTACTGACCCCTACTTGTATTTTTTTCCTTTGTTATTTGTGGAGTGCAGCAAACATGCCATCGACTTCGACTCGTCCCCAACTCTAGCCAGTCTTTATCACGTCAGATTTCAGGGTGAGCTATTGTTCCTAGCTCGGAATGGATTTTCTCATTCACGTCTTGATGTCTTGAAGTTCGGACATGGACCATTTCTTTTACTTATGTTAGCTTCTTAATTACTCTTAGATTTAGAATTTTTGAGGATAGATGTTCTTGGTGTGATGACTTCAAGATTTTGGGGATAATAGTTAATAAACTTTAGTAGCTTGTTTATTGGTTATATTAATGAGATTTTGAGTCTTCCGCATTATATTTTGTTCATTATGGTTGAAATATTGGTAAATGTTGGGGTATAGAATTGTTGGTTCGCTCACATAGTAGGATAAGTGTGGGTGCCACTCGCGGCTCGTTTTGGGTCGTGACAAACTTGGTATCAGAGCGTTAGGTTCGTTGGTCTCATCACACAAGAACAGGTCTAGTAGAGTCTTGAGGAACGGTAGGGGGATGCCTTTACTTTTCATTAAGAGGCTATAGGACTTTAGGAAAATTCCATTTTCTTTCTTTCTCTCGTGCTATTACTTGGGTCCAATTGGTATCTAGGCGATATGAATTGGTATCTGACATCCTCACTCTATTTCGCAGATGGTTAGAACTAGAGCAACAACTGTGCCAACACCAACACCGGCAAGACAGGGTGCGTCTGAGCCGACCACTGGGACTGTAGCTCAAAGAGGAGAAGTGGCAAGAGGTCGTGGTAGAGGTCGCGGGAGGACGTCCTCTAGAGGTAGAGGACAAACACCAGGTCCAGCTAGTACTAGGGCGGTGACTCCTCCACCGACTGATGAGGTAGTAAGAGAGGGTGAGGAGGGGTAAAATGAGCAGGTGCAAGATGAGGAATTACCACCCCAACCTACCACAGAGATGATTAACCAGGTTCTTGCTTATCTTAGCGGGTTATCTAATCAGGGCCAGACACCTCCGGTGTCTTCTACACCAGCTCCTCAGGTTCCTGAAGTACGACATGCAGCCGCTGTGTCTCCCCGCATGGATGCATCATTGGAAATAGGCACGTTTCCTCGATTGACAACAGGGCCTATAATGACGAGTGATCAGCATGAACTCTTCACTAAATTCTTGAAGTTGAAACCTCCATTCTTCAAGGGTGCTGAATCTGAGGATGTCTATGATTTTCTGGTCGATTGTCATGAACTGCTACATAATATGGACATAGTAGAACAATTCGGTGTTGAGTTTGTGACCTATCAGTTTCAAGGAAATGCCAAAATATGGTGGCGGTCGTATGTTGAATGTCAACCAGCATAGGCACCACCTATGACATGGGCATCATTCTCTAACTTATTCATGGAAAAGTATATACCCCGTACTTTAAGGGACAAGAGGAGAGATGAGTTCCTAAGCTTAGAACAAGGCAGGATGTCTGTTACTTCTTATTAGGCTAAGTTTCGTGCACTATCCAGGTATGCCACCCAGCTTTGCTTCAGTCCACAAGAGCGGATTCGCCGTTTTGTGAAGGGATTGAGGTCAGATTTGCAGATCCCAGCCTTACAGGTAGCTGCTGCAGCAAAATCCTTTCAGGAAGTGGTTGATTTTGTGATAGAGGTGGAGGGAGTGAAGCCAGACGACTTCACCATGGCGTCGACATCTAAGAAGTTTCGTAAGGGAGGCGAGTTTAGTGGTTCTTACTCCAGGGGGCAAATTTCAGGAGGTTACCCAGCCCGACCTATTCAGTCTTCACTGCAGGGCGTAGCTAGGGGTCCATCGCAGACCAGCCAACATTCCTCTGAGTTTGGAGGTTATCCCCAGACTTAGTAGTTCTCACAGAGACCTATGCTTGACCCCAGAGAGTGTTATGGATGTGGAGATACTGGACATATTAGGAGGCATTGTCCAAAACAGAGTTACAGACCCCCAATAGTTAGAGGTAGAGGTGGTCATGGAAGAGGCCGCTATTCCGGAGGACGTGGTGGCCAAGGTAATGGAGGTCACCAAATCAACCGGGGTGGCGGGCAAACTGGAGCTACTGCAGCGCAACATGGTAGGGGCAACGGGCAGACAGGTGATAGGGCCCATTGTTATGCTTTCCCCGAGAGGTCTGAAGCAGAGACATCTGATGCTGTCATCACAGGTAATCTTTTGGTCTGTGATTGCATGGATTCTGAATTATTTGATCCTGGATCCACATTTTCATATGTATCTTCCTCATTTGCTACTGGCCTTGATTTACTTTGTGATTTGCTTGACATGCCGATTTGTGTCTCTACTCCTGTGGGTGAGTCTGTGATAGTTGAGAAGGTGTATAGGTCTTGTCTTGTGAATTTTGTGGGGAGCACTGCTCATGTAGATTTGATTATTTTAGAAATGGTTGATTTTTATGTAATTCTGGGTATGACTTGGCTTTCTCCAAATTTTGCAATCTTAGATTGTAATGCTAAAACTGTGACATTGGCCAAGCCTGGGACAGATCCGTTAGTGTGGGAGGGTGACTACATTTCTACCCCCGTTCGTATTATCTCCTTTCTTCGTGCTAAGAGGATGGTTAGTAAGGGTTGTTTAGCTTTCTTTGCCCATCTCAGGGATGATACTTCCCAAGTACTTTCGATTGAGTCTGTTTCAATAGTCCGTGAGTTCCCGGATGTGTTTCCTGCAGACCTTCCTGGTATGCCACCGGATAGGGATATTGATTTTTTTATTGATCTGGAGCCGGATACTCGCCCCATTTTTGTTCCCCCTTATAGAATGGCCCCAGCGAAGTTAAGGGAGTTAAAGGCTCAACTTCAGCAGTTGTTAGGTAAAGGTTTTATCAGACCAAGTGCATCCCCTTGGGGTGCTCCTGTGTTATTTGTGAAGAAGAAGGATGGGAGTTTTCGGATGTGCATAGACTACGGGCAGTTGAATAAGGTAACTATTAAGAACAAGTATCCCATTCCTCGCATTGATGATTTGTTCGATCAGTTACAAGGTGCTTGTGTCTTCTCTAAAATTGACTTGAGATCTGGTTATCATCAATTGAAAATACGGGCAGCAGATGTGCCAAAAACTGCTTTTCGCACCAGGTATGGGCATTATGAATTCGTAGTAATGTCTTTTTGTCTTACGAATGCCCCTGCTGCTTTCATGAGCCTGATGAACGGGATTTTTAAGCCATATTTGAATCTCTTTGTTATCGTATTTATTGATGATATACTGATATACTCAAAAAGCAAGAAGGAACATGAGGAGCATTTGAGAATTGTATTGGAGTTGTTGAGGAAGAAAAAGCTTTATGCCGAATTCCCCGTGTGTGAGTTTTGGCTAGATTCAGTGTCCTTCTTGGGGCACGTGGTGTCTAAGGATGGAGTGATGGTTGATCCTTCTGAGATTGAAACAGTGAAGAATTGGGTAAGACCCACTAATGTGTCAGAGGTAAGGAGCTTTGTTGGTTTAGCTAGCTACTACCGTCGATTTTTCAAGGGATTTTCTTCTATTGCTTCCCCGCTGACAAATTTGACTAAGCCGAACATTCCATTTGTATGGTCGGACGAATGTGAAGAAAGCTTTCAGAAAATCAAGACCTTGCTGACTACTGCACCTATTCTTACCTTGCCAGTGGAGGGTAAGAATTTCATTGTTTATTGCGATGCAACTTATTCTGGGTTGGGTGCAGTGCTAATGCAGGAGAGGAATGTAATCGCTTATGCTTCGAGGCAACTAAATATGCATGAACGTAACTATCCCACCCATGATTTGGAATTGGCTGCAGTTGTATTTGCATTAAAGCAATGGAGACATTATCTATATGGGGTTAAGTGTGAAATTTACACAGATCATCGTAGTTTACAGTATGTCTTTACCCAGAAAGATTTGAATTTGAGGCAGAGGAGGTGGATGGAACTGTTGAAGGACTATGATATTACTATTCTGTATCACCCAGGAAAAGCAAATGTGGTGGCTGATGCTTTAAGTAGAAAAGCAGGGAGCATGGGAAGTCTAGCTCACTTACAGGTTTCTAGACGCCCATTGGCTAGAGAGGTTCAGACTTTGGCTAACGACTTCATGAGGCTGTAAATAGTAGAGAAGGGAGGATTTTTGGCCTGTGTAGAGGCAAGGTCTTCTTTTCTTGACAAGATTAAGGGAAAGCAGTTTACTGATGAGAAGCAGAGCCGAATTCGATATATGGTATTGCGAGGAGAGGCTAAAGAGGCAATAATTGATGAGGAAGGTGTTTTGAGAATTAAGGGAAGGGTATGTGTGCCCCGTGTGGATGATCTGATCCACACTATTCTTACAGAGGCTCACAGTTCAGGATACTCTATACATCCTGGTGCAACCAAGATGTACCGTGACCTAAAGCAACATTTTTGGTGGAGTAGAATGAAGCGTGACATTGTTGATTTTGTTGCCCAATGTCCAAATTGTCAGCAGGTAAAGTATGAACACCAGAGGCCCGGAGGAACACTTCAGAGAATGCCCATTCCTGAATGGAAGTGGGAAAGAATTGCAATGGATTTCGTGGTTGGTCTTCCAAAGACATTGGGTAAGTTTGATTCTATTTGGGTGATTGTTGACAGGTTAACTAAGTCTGCTCACTTCATACTGGTCAAGAAAACTCACAATGCGGAGAAGTTAGCCAAAATCTATATCTCAGAAGTTGTTCGATTTCATGGGGTTCCACTTTCCATCATATCAGATAGAGGTACGCAATTTACTTCTATGTTTTGGAGAACATTGCATGCTGAATTATGTACTAAGTTGGATCTTAGTACTGCATTCCACCCTCAGACAGATGCACAATCTGAGCGAACGATTCAGGTGTTGGAGGATATGCTTCGTGCACGTGTGATATAATTTGGTGGTCATTGGGATAACTTCTTACCCTTAGCAGAGTTTTCATACAATAATAGCTACCACTCAAGTATCGATATGGATCCATTTGAGGCATTATATGGGAGGAGATGTAGGTCTCCCATTGGTTGGTTTGATGCATTTGAGGTTAGACCTTGGGGTACCGACCTTTTGAGGGATTCATTGGAGAAAGTGAAATTTATTCAAGGAAAGCTTTTAGCAGCTCAGAGTAGGCAGAAGGAATATGCAGATCGAAAGGTTAGAGACTTGGATTTTATGGAGGGTGAACAAGTCTTGCTGAAGGTTTCACCCATGAAGGGTGTGATGTGGTATGGTAAAAGAGGTAAGCTAAGTCCAAGGTATATTGGACCATTTGAAGTACTGGAGCGCGTGGGAGAGGTGGCCTATGAATTAGCCTTGCCTCCAGGACTGTCAGGAGTGCACCCGATATTTCATGTGTCCATGCTGAAGAAATACCATGGGGATGGAAACTACATTATCCGCTGGGATTCAGTTCTTCTCGATGAAAATTTGTCTTACGAGGAGGAGCCTGTTGCTATTTTAGATAGAGAAATCCGCAAGTTGAGATCAAAGGAGATTGCATCTATCAAGGTTCAGTGGAAGAATCGGCCAGTTGAAGAATCCACTTGGGAGAATGAGGCTGATATGCAAGAAAAATATCCACGTCTCTTTACAGACTCATGTTTTCTTTCTCGCCCTTGTTTTTCTTCCTGTGATCGTTCGAGGATGAACGATGGGTAAATTGGTATATATTGTAACGACCTGTTTAGTCGATTCGAGCAGTAGAGTTTATTTCTGATAAAAACTGATTGGGTCGACGGATCCCACGACGGACCGTCATGGGCGCGACGGACCGTCGAGGGGGTTTCATTCCAAAACACTTCAATTCTTAAAATTGGATACTGAGATCGACTCTCTGAACTTCGCGACGGAACCGCAGGACGGACCGTCATAGACACGACGGACCGTCACAAACCTTTCCATAGAAATTAACTCTCTGAACTTTGTGACGGACTGTCACAGTCATGACGGACCGTCACAGGCTGCGTAAGTCCACCTAGGTCGGATTTCCGCTAGAATTTTAAAAGGGGTGTTTTGGACTATTCATGATTATAATTATAATGTTATAGGGTTAATTTTAATAAGTTATTTAGTTGAGGATTAAAAAGGGTGATATGGAAATAAATAATGGGGTATTCTCATCATAATGAATTATATGGTAATTAGGGTAACACAAAGAGAATCTCGAAAAGGAAAAATAGAAAGAACAGAGAGAGGGAGAACGAGCGAGAAAAGGGAGAAGCGAAGAGGAAAGCAAAGGCATTGAGAAGTAGCTTGCTAGATCATGATTCTTCGGTGGAGGTAGGTTATGGTTTATGCTATTTCATATTAAACTCTAAATAGCGAATGATATGTATTGGGTGGTATTGTAAAGTCTTCTATATGCTTAATTGTGTGGCTGCATGATGTGACTATGTAATTGTAATGGATTAGAAAGATGAGGCTTTGAATCTTAAACCTTAATTCCTCTTTATTAATGATAATGCCTTGACATAAAAGAAGGCTTGATGAACTAAAGTAATGAGAATTAGGGGATCGGGTGTCACGAACCGACACGTAGAATTAGGGGATCGGGTGTCACAAACCCACTTGTAGAAATAGGGGATTGGGTGTCACGAACCGACACGTAGAATTAGGGGATCGGAGTGTCACGTTCCGACACGTAGTAGTAGGGGAGCGGAGTGTCACGTACCGACACAAGAAGAATAAAGAGAATGAATCTTGAATTATGTTAATATACTCAATCTAAAGAACCTATTTCCCAAATGAGTATGGTGTGGAGGCTTGAGTCCTCATAGGTGTACTTTGTGTTTTGGCCAATGGTTATTGTACTTGTTGTTGTCACCTGTTGAGTATGGTAGTCGATTTCATATTATTATTCGATATATATTGCTTTCTATTTTGAGTTGGCCGATGATACCTACTCAGTACGTGTTCCTTGTACTGACCCCTACTTGTATTTTTCCCTTTGTTATTTGTGGAGTGCAGCAAACGTGCCATCGACTTCGACTCGTCCCCAACTCTAGCCAGTCTTCATCACGTCAGATTTCAGGGTGAGCTATTCTTCCTAGCTCGGACTGTATTTGTTCCTTCACGTCTTGATGTCTTGAAGTTCGGACATGGACCATTTCTTTTACTTATGTTAGCTTCTTAATTACTCTTAGATTTAGAATTTTTGAGGATAGATGTTCTTGGTGTGATGACTTCCAGATTTTGGGGATAATAGTTAATAAACTTTAGAAGCTTGTTTATTGGTTTATTTATAATATTTTGAGTCTTCCGCATTATATTTTGCTCATTATGGTTGAAATATTGGTAAATGTTGGGGTATAGAATTGTTGGTTCGCTAACATAGTAGGATAAGTGTGGGTGCCACTCGCGGCTCGTTTTGGGTCGTGACAAGAAAATACTTCAAAAATAGCCCAACATAACGTAACTATCAAAATACGATTTTTCCACGGTCTATTCATGTTCTTGGTTCTATAACATAGCTATAACTTGGAATCACTCAATAAATTAAAGGGTGATAACTATTACCTCAAAACAGCAGAAACACTTCCTAAAAAAGAGACTCGTTTACCATGAAAAATCCTTCAAATCACAACCAATGAGAAAGAAAGAAGTAACACAATCTCTATGAACGTTCCAAGGGTGAAACCACATCAAAATCTTGTATATATATTCTTGGATGATAGGGGAACTTTACTGAGGGTCAAGGACAGTTTTATTCCTATTTTTGGTCCAAAAAATGAGATAAAACGAAGGAGAAATCAAATCATATAAAGTTAAACCGACAAAGGAGCTAGGGGCCCACCTTCACGTGCCTGCTGCGCAGTGTCATGAAAATCTGAAAATCTCTCAATACTAAAGTCGTGTAGACAAGTGGTTAAGTGAGTTTAAAGTAGACTCGAATACCTTCAATTCCGTATATTAGGGTCCTTGCAAAGCTTTCCATATTGGGAGAAAATATCTGAGACATTTAACCCAAATTTTAGAAGGCTTATCAAAGAATCTTACTCTAACCTTTGTCAAGTTTTATTTCCCAACTTGTTTGACTTTAAAACTTAAATTACGATCATTGGTAGACTACATCACCTTTTAAAACATCAATATTAGCATGTAAAATACTCTCTTTCTTATTGCCAAAGGTACCGATAACTTAAACATTCTGAATGGACGGGGTGTTAGATTAGAAATTCTTTAACTCCAACTTGTTTATGGACATCCTTGACCCATAATGTTAGTCTAATTCTTTAGTTATTATCACATATTTGCAAAATTATTCTATTTATGTGATACACAAAGTTGTATAAACCTTGTACAGTCATGCAATACTATGCCTATTATGGAAAGAACCATGTGGTCTCACAATGGGGATGAGTTAATATAACTCAAAGTCCCCATAAGCAGTTTGTTCCCCCTTAAATTCGTTACTTGACATACGATTTAACCCAACAACAAATAAACGCATCCTACTCTTTATGCCAGCAACCATCTCTTTTCTTCTTGTAGCTCACAAGCAAAGAAACATCTCGTGAAACCACTATCAAAACAATCAAACTCACAATTGGTTATGCATAAGCACGAGTTAGAAAGAAACTTTTTGGAGATAACACACTAATGCATGAAATGAGTATGAAAAAAGGAAGGAATATCCTTAATATTGCAGCCTCCTAATTATAGATGTTGCGCACTTCACACTGATAACTACCACTCTACAGACACGGCTTCATAGACTCTCTAGGACTCTTGATAACTATGCTATAATACCAAGTTTCTTACACCCCGAGCCTACATCCTGGGGGATTTGCACTCCAAGACTATTGTTGTTGTAAAAGAACCCTTGCCATAGCTTACATACTTAGCAGATTCCTTAAAGTATTGATAGAAGAATTAAAATACAATTACTCAAGTGTTTAAAAGATAACTTAGAATGTTGTTAGAGATAAAACACTCAACATAGTGAAAATGGCAACTCAAGTCTGAATACATAATAAATAACAATGTAAAGACAACTAGGTGCTAATGGTATATCTATGAAGCCTCTAATAACTGATTTAAATGTTGGGAAAAGACACACGATCATCCTAACAACTGAAAACTAGTAAAGTAAATGAAAATGGAGCTCTCCTGAAAACAAGAAGGCTCACTGGACAACTGAATCTCAGTGCTTAACCCGATCAACAATGTATTCAATGCTACCCCTGGTTACCTGTATCAGCATCATAAGGTGATACAAACCAAATGGAATCCGTACATTGAATGTATGAATATGCATGTTGGAGTGCTAAAAAAATATGAGTCTCTGAACCAAACGACGGAAGGACAAGATGGTCCATTTGTGGACAAACGGTCCATCGACTGCCAACTGTCGATGGCACTGTCCCTGCGCGTAGCATCACAGTTAAGTGAAGGGTGAAGGTGTAAATTCACCCACGTCCCAATAATACTTTGGATGTTTATTTTGAGTGTTTATGTGTATTTTAAGAGTATATAAGTAATTAAACACTCATTAAAACCCTAACACCTAAATCAAACACATTCCCTCCCAAAGTTTCTTCAAAAACCTCCATGAGAGCTCAAGGTTAAGATGGAGCTTGAAGATGGTTCTTCAATGAAGTTTCTTCTTCAATTATCATTGGGGTCTTATAATAATGTATGGGAGTTCTTCATATATAGCTTTTTATCACCTTAGAGCCAATTTAAAAGATGATTTTCACAGATTTTAAAAGATGAAAAAAAAACCAATTTCTACGCTAAGTCTTTGGTTCTTGCATGAAAGGTTTTGAAATGTTCAGATATGATATTTACTACAACAAATATGATATTTAGCTACAATATTATTAGCTACGACATCAAATTCGTCATTAATTATTAAATTTTAGTGACAAAATTTACTTTTCATGCTTAAATATATGAGACACATACTTTTAGTAATGAAACATAAGAATTTGTAGCAAATTTGTGTCCACAAAAATTTCCCATCAAAAAATTATTTGGCGCCATTTTGATAAGTGGTTTTAGTGATGAATTTAAATTTATCGATGACGTTTTGTTTCGTCACTAGTAGTGTATGTAAATCATGACAAACTACGACATCAAATTTGTCACTAATTATTTCCTTTTAGTGACAAAATTTACTTTTCGTGCATAAATATATGAGACACATACCTTTAGTAATGAAACATAAGAATCCGTAGCAATGTTTTGTCCACTAAAGTTTCCTAAAAAAAATCAATTGGGGTCATTTGTTAAGTAGTGTTAGTCACGAATTCAAAGTTATCAGTTGACACATAATTTCGTCATTAATAATGTATCTAATTCATGAAAAAATATTTTTTGTCTTATAATTTATTAAATTTTGGACACAAAAAGAATTCTTCTAAAAAATATGTTGTTACAATAACCACAAATTAGAATTCTTAGTTAAATATTATAAATTTTAGCTATGAAAATTTATATTTGATTATGCTATTTATTTCTTCCCTAATAATATAAATAATTGGTGACAAATATTTTATTGTCTCTAATCAATATATGATTTAGCGGAAAAAATGGTCACAAAATGTGTAAGGTGTTAAATAACAACGACTTAAAATTTTTAGTGAATAATTAAACTGTTTGCTACGAAAACAATGCATAGCTAAATAAAAAAAAAATTGCTACAATTGTTCATAACTACAAATGACAACTTACAAAAAGAATAATACAAGTGCTTCATAAGAAGTAGACATATTCCATTCGTTAACTAACAAGTCAAAATATTAAAACTAATGAATTTGGTCGATTTTGTAAGTACGAAGAAGTTCAAATACATCTGTTTTCTTAAATTACACAATTATAAAATGCATCATTTGAAAATACAATCCGGGTTATAAAAATTGTGAGTGGGCACGGTTCTACCAATATATCACTAATATTTGTTTGTTTAACGCTTTTGTTTTTTATTTGACACACTTTTAATGATAAGCACGATAAAAAAATAATTTGTCAAGTCTTTTGTGCGAATTTTTGTGCATGTCTATTGATTTATTATTGGTAAACTACATAGATTAAGTTGATATATATGCTTTTTTCTATAAATATGTACATCTTTAATAGTAATTCCACACACGTATGTAGAGTAACTCTACCGAGATAACATCGACTTACAAACTTTTACTTTGCAAAGGTGCAATATATTTCATGAATTCCTATTAATTGTTCCCATCAGTGTGAAAATTGAAATAAACTAAAAAATGAAAGCACATATAAAAGAAATGAAATAACGAGGATTTCAAGATATATTATGATGAAGTACTATAGTTATTGGTATCGATGTTCAACTTCAACTGATTATTCATTTTTTAAATAAAATCAAAAATAGATTTTAAATAAATTTATTATTGTATTGAATAACTTTTAAAATTTACAAAAATAAATAAATAAACTGAGAAAATTATACAGAGTATATTTAAAGATATTTACAAAATACACAGTTTAATAAAAATATAGTCTATATTTGAATGCATTGTGGGTGGTAAATTTCATGCATTTGTGTATGAGCAAAAATAATCATATAATATATTGTTTCTACAAAAGTAAAATTTGAAAAAAGTGAATGAGGTATAAAATAAATCAAAAATTAACAACAAGAGAGAGTTGATCTTATGGTAAGCACTCTTCATTTCATTTTCAACCTTAAGGTTCTGAGTTCGATTCCCCAATGCAGAATAATGTGTGAGCTCCTAGCTAATCTTGAAAAAAATTGAGATGGGAGGGGGGGAGGAAGATATATATATATATATATATATATATATATATAATTTAAAAATAAAATAATTTTTTATATATAAAATATATATTATTAGGGACAAAATTAAATTTTTTTCAACTACAAATATATATAACTTTAGATTCAATTGATTTCGTCACTGATTGAAGTAAAATAATTAGCGACGATATAATTTTGTCGGTAGTAATAACCTTTTTACTGACAAAGCATACTATTAACTATAAAAAATATACTTTTTACAAGTAAATTTTTCACAAATTTTATCATATATACATTTAAATATAAAATATTTTTTTGTATATAAAATATATATTATTAGTGACGAAATAAAAAAAACTAACTACAAAATATATATAACTTTAGATACAATTGATTTCGTCACTGTTGAAGTAAAATAATTAGCGACGATATAATTTTATCGGTAGTAATAACCTTTTTAGTGACAAAGCATACTATTAACTATAAAAATATACTTTTACAACAAGTAAAATTGTCACAAATTTTACCATACATACATTTAAATATAAAATAATTTTTTGTATATAAAATATATATTATTAGTGAAAAAATTAAATTTTTTTCAACTACAAAATATATATAACTTTAGATACAACTGATTTCGTCACTGATTGAAGTAAAATAATTAGCGACGATATAATTTTGTCGGTAGTAATAACCTTTTTAGTGACAAAGCATACTATTAACTATAAAAGATATACTTTTCACAACAAGTAAATTTTTCACAAATGATTAAGCATTTGGTGATGATTTTTCTTTTTGTAGTTAATATAATACATTTAGCGAAGAAACACTAAATCGTCTTTGTATACTTTTAGAGACACATTTAGACAACTGAGTGACAAATTATTTTGTCACACAAGATTTTTAATGAAGAAATATGATTTATTAATGACGAAATTATTTGTCCCTGATAATTGAATTTGTTGTAGTGATTATTGATGTATAATTGATATATTCCAATTAAATTATCTATGAATCCTTGACCTTCAAAAATCTCTCAATTTAACTAAAATATGGGTTATGTAATCATGCTTTGATATTAATGAATTCAAGTGTAGATTGTTATGGGATTTTGATTCATGTATTGATTATGATTGATTGGTTTATAGGTTGTTTCAATAAGATCAGTTTAGTATTGTATATTCTTAGATCTAATGTATCGAATTGATATTGACTTAATGCTTATGAATTCTAGTGTTGTTTTCTATGGGCTATTGATAGATGTAATAATTGTATTGAATTGATATCTAATTGGTCTTATATTGATGATTCTATATTGAATTAAACTTGATTCATTGAGTACTATAGTTTATGTATTGAATTGATGTTCATGGTCGGGGTATGGGCCTTATAGTATTGCATTGGATGCTTTAGCATTGGATTTAAGTGTTGAGGATGGAGTGGTGGTATGCTTCCCTAATTCACTTTATTTTATGTTAATTAGACTTCAATTATATTGTTATTGGTATGGTCCTCTTTTGGTGGCAGTGCTATGTAAATTGATGTGGCCTTGTCGGCGTTAGTTTATGCAATATGATTATCATGGACTTTTCAGCACTACTAGAAGTATAATGATTATTTGTGTAGTTGATTTATGTGAAGTATGAGCATATCTATCTATATGTGAAGTAATGTGAAAGTATATTTTCTTTCCATGTATGTTAGGAGATCATGTAGATTATGGCTATGTGTTTATATGGAAGCCTTAGGGTTGACGCATGGTTGTTTATACTTTACTACATGAGTCCATGATGGTTGTATTGATAATGATATGGTAGTGTATAGGATGACATAAATACGATCATGGGTATTCCGAAGTGACTTAAAGAAGACATGTAATATGTGTTAAAGTAAAGTATGTTGTGTCTTGTATTGGTTGACTTGTGTCCCTTACTTGATGCATGTATGAATGTGAATACGAGATGTCTTGACTTAGGATGCTAAAGTTTCTTATTATTGTATATATGAATGACATGAGACCTTGAATGATGTTAAGAGGGTCCCTTATGTGAAACATTGAACCTAGTGGTAAGGAATGATAGACTTAAGGTTGTTTGGCTGGAACGGCATCATATCAATCCTTACGGAAGTCATGATGAGTTTCTTTTCGCCATTGTAAGGTAGCCCTTGAGTACCTCTTTGCTATTGTAAATTGATTCGGTTATGAAATTGATATGAAACCCCTTTATATGAACCTTACATGTAAATTACTCTATGAAAACAAAGGCTAGTACAGAATGAGTATGGTAAGGGAAGTAGTTCTAGTTAAAGAATGAGACTAGATTACAAAACACGCCCTTCATATTACTTAACCATGTCCCTACATGGGATGTGTCTAAGTTATACCATTGTCAAGTAGAACTCCCTCATCGGGGTAGGCTAGAACTCCGGATTCCATGCTTTGCTACCATGGTTTATGTCGGTTATTGCCTATTCTCATCATACGGGATACCTACTAGCATTAGAGAAGTTCTATGAAGCCTAGGTGGTGGTATGGGATGCTATCTAGACATTGCACAATAGGCTTTGAAGGTGTTAGTTAGAGTCCCTAGGTCTTTTCCAAGACCATTACTTGAATGTACTTATGTGATGGATGAGTCTTAAATGAATTAGTGAATGTAATGACTTCATTTAAGAAAGTATATTAAATGAATAAGTACTTATCAAGAGTAGTTAAGTGTTGTCTATTTAAGGTATGAAGGGGACATAGGAATGCTCACTTCGTATCTTACCTAGCTAAGTCTTAAGAATGTCTCTAGTTAGGGTAGTTGGTTGAATTATGTAGACATGATCCAAACTTAGGTCTTCCTAAGGATGACTTAGGTAATCTTGAAGAGGTCAATAATGGACATTATCTTATTGATTTACTTAAGTCTTTTGATAACCTTTGTAGGGGAGAATTTCATGTTTTATGTATGTTAACGTATTAAGTGACAATGATTCTATCTTAGGTAGTCTATAGGATCTCTTAAGTGTGTGAGTAAGGGATTGTATGGGCGATCGCTTCACAACTACTCAAATAAACCTTAGAATCACCTTTGGTAGGAGGATATCATGTTCATATATGAATAGATTAACATGTATTCTAACTTAATTATGGTATATATCTTGATGATTTGGTTTAGTTTGTAGATGATGATCATTAACCCTTTAACCCTAGGTTTGATATTGATATGAATTAAGTTGAAATTAGGTCAATTGACCTTGTTATTGGTTGAATTACTATTAATTGATGTTACTACACTGTTGATGGATAAACTTGAGTGAGTTTTAGTCTTCCTTGCTAGTTCTTGAGATGATGTAGGTTAGGAAGTGAAGTGACCTAAGTATCTTGTCTTAAGCTATGATCTATTATTGAACTATGATGTAGTGATTCTTATAGTCTTGTTATCATGTTGATTATTGAATTATGATGTTTTACATATAAATTGGATTGAATTGAGGGTTTATGGTAAGACCTTGATGATGAAATATGAAGGAGACTTGGTAAGTCTTATGATTTTTATCCTTTACTTCGAATTGTGATTAATTGTGGTTGAGACATGATGTTTTATTGGAGAAAGCCTTGTATTAGGATTTATTGGGTGGTATGGTGTTGAATTTAAATGTCTTGACTATGTTGTGAGGTTGATTATGGTGTATGTGTTATAAGGATGGCGATTACTATCAATGTGCATTATTATGATATGAAATTCTGATGTGCTAACCTCACTTATATGAATTGTAATGAAAGGACTTACACTCATGTAATTCTTATTGATATATTGATGATGATTATTATACAAGGGTTAGACCCTATGACCTAAACTAAGATATAATTTATAATTAAAGTCTTAAAGACATTTCAATAAAGGGACTTAGCTTAGGACCGAGAGAACTTGACAATGCGAGGTAATGACTTCCAATAGAGAAAGATTAACCCTATACTTCTAAATGTGGTGTTGACTCCCCAAAGAGGATACTCATCCAATAGATTCCCATGAAAGGAGGCCCCAAGTGCCAAATGGTATGTAGAGGAATTACACCTATCTCCTAGTTATTGATCTATGTTGCGCACATAGGAAGACTTGCTAGTGGATCCACCTAGAAATCTACATTTATGTTTGGTTTTACTTTGGACGGTAGACCACCTTCCATCGGTGTAAGGTTTTACAACATCGGATTCCACACTAGCTCATGTGGTCTATGTCGATTAGAGCAAGATATTCCCAAAAAGCTAAAATGAATTAAAGGATTGAACTCTAACTAGGATAACCTAAGGGGTCTAGATTAGTATAAGTTGGGGTATGGGACCCTCCCTAAGAATTTCACTAGTTAGCCTTGAGGGGAATCTTAGGAGTATGTTCTTATGTATGTTTATGTTTATAATGATATATAATATGTATATGATAATCTTGCAGATCGTTAATACTACATGTTTATTAGTTCACTTGTGAGTATGTGTTGGTTTATATGGTAAAAGTAAGATGAATGTATATCTAATTGTCATGTTATGTGAAGTAGGGTGTTAGTCATGGTTCTTGTTGGGTTATTTGATTGAGTAAGGTTATGGGGATTTGCTTGGTCATTGCACTTGTTGACTTGATAGGGGTTCATGGGTAATTGACTTACTTTGTTATCATGAAATGTACTCTTAGTCATGCTTATTATTAAATATGACTTGATGATGGAGTTATTTGGATATGTATTTACTAACGTGATATGAATGGTTGACTTAACTATACTTGACGTTGTAGTATTGTGATGAACATGCCTCTGTCTTATTAAATGTGAAATGTTTATTTGTATGGTCTTGTTGTATATGCCTGAAGGTTTTAAATGAAAAAATGCATACTTGTTGAGATGTCCTTTTCTTAGCATGTTTTATAAGTATATGTGCATATGGTCTCATACAGAGTACAAGTGGCGTACTAATCCCATTTCTTCCTTTTTCCCCAACATTTAGGTTTCGTCGTTGAAGTCTCATTGAAGATGACTTGAACAAGACTTGGATATTCTCTACCATCAAAGTGCGTAGGTTCTCACTTTCCGAGGGCGATGCCAATATCTCGCTTGTGAAGTTGCTTTGCTTTTTCTAAGACTCTTATGTTCATTCTATTTTAATTTGAGCACTATTTGTTTAAGCCTATATGTGTATTCTTTATATTGATAAAGGGCAATGCCAAAATTGCACTGATTGTTTAGATGATATGAGATGAGACAATCTTCAAGACTATGTTATATCTTATATATATGTATGTATATGCAATAAAACTAGAAGTCTATGTAACCTTCCTATATGAAGGGTCTGTGTATAGTCGATATATATTATGTGTATGTAGAGGTCTATGTAAACCTCCAAGTAGAAGTAATAGAAGTTTTAAATTTTCCGCTAAATTTGACTTATGAATCTGATGATATAAGCTAAGAGGCTAATCTTAGTCCTCAAAGAGGACGACGACGTCGGTTACGTCTAGGGGGTGAACCCAGATGTGACATTATCTATGCTTAAGGGATATGAATATGTGTTGTAATCCTTGAAGAGTGGTTGTTGTCATTATGTGATCATGTTGACCAATGCACACACACCTCATGCATATATATGAGTAGGATAGATTTATGGTGATTAATGAAAGGATAGGTCTCATATGCTCCATTGCCTACTACTATGCATGTAAAGTATACATTCATGAAATTATTGAAAATGTATCTTAACTAGGATGATTTAATAGGTGTGCTAGTATAGGTAAAGGTATGCGACTTTACCTATGCATTACAAATGTGTACCTTGATAGGATAATTACTAGGGTGATCTTCTTATGTACATAAGTATGAATGCATGATTAAGCTATGAACATGAAGTATATGTTATGATGTCAAGTATATGATATATTGGAGTATGAATATGTGTAGTGTCTAAATGGGTTTATGCAAAAGGTTTCCTCATATATGTACACATACACACATATGAATTTATGAATGAAGCATGTTATGATAATCTAGTAAAGTAGGGTGTCTTGAAAGGTATTGATGAATTGCTGTCTAAACTAGACTATGATAGGAATATTTATGTCCATTTGAAAGGATATTCTCACATGAGTTAGGTTGATGAAATGACATTTTCATCAATAACCTATAAGCTATGTATACAAGGGTTAATATCCTAATGTATATTTTATTAAGTAATGTTAATATAGGCTTTTTTAATAAAGGGAACTTATCTTAGCACCGAGTGAACTTTAAAAATGAGGGGTGCCACTTCCCAAAAGGGAAGGCATGTTCACCGAATCTCCTCATGAGGTGGAAACTACAATGCCAAATATCATAAAGATAGTTTAAATTATACATCACATAGTTCCTTAACTATGTTTCCCCATAGGACCTAGCAAGTGGATCATCCTAGATGCTAGCATGATGTTAATGTGCTACTTTTGCAAGTAGAGCACCTCTTTCAGTGTGGGATTCCATGACACCTGATTCCATGTTTAACTCACATGGTCTCATGTCCGTTGAGGCAATATTTCCCTAAAGTAAAATGAACAATGGAATTAAAGTAATGAACCCTAACTAGGATCACCTAAGGCAAGTTGCTTAGTGTAGACGAGGTATGGGACTGTTCCTATGTATTGCACAAGTAGCTCTTGAGGGGAGTTCTTTGAGGGAGTTATATATGTATATATATCTTATGCATGACATTAGGGTGTTGCCCTATTTTTAATCATAATATGCATAGTATTTAGCTATATTTATCATGTTTATGGATGATTTAAATGATAATGAGGTCTTAGTTTATGTGCATGAAGTTGGTATTATTGGCTATATGGTGAAGGTCTTACTCAATGTGTATGTATTTGGCTATATTTATCATGTTTATGGATGATTTAAATGATAATGCTTGTGGTCTCTTTATGGGTTTACATAGTATGTTTGAGGTTACGGGGTTTCACATACATTGCACTAGTAGGCTTAGATTTAGATTATGAGTAAGGTTTTATGATGTATGAATGAAATGAAGTTCAGATTTTCTATTTTTGATTATTGACTTATTATGATGATATTGGTTGTCTTGACTTGAATGTTGTATTGGAGTAATTCTTATAGGTGGCTCATGAAGTATCCTGAGTCACATGTGAAGTATGTGTTTGATGATATGCTATGTTTCTATGAATGTGTATCTTTGAGTCAATGAAGGTGATATGAATGTTCACCTTTCTGAACTTAAGGTGATACTTGCGTGTGGATGGTGTAATGGGACATTATTCATGTATTACACCAAGTATTACTAAAAGGTTGCTTTGGGGTAAGTGAGTTAATGTAAAAGGGAGATGATGCTATGAAATTTATATATGTGCTTTAAATGTAATATGTGGATTATATGATGTTATGGCCATTCTATATGATGTTTATTGTGTCAATATTTATGAAGTTTTACTAAAATACATGATGCATGGTTTCGAACTAAATTTCCTTTTTAAATGCATGATTTTGCATGGTTGTCATACTTACTGCATTCTAGTACTAATACTATTCTTCTTTATCTTTTTACACAATGTGTAGGTATTGATGGCTAGAGGATGCCTCCTAAATGATGCGCTTGGATAGATCTCCCAAGTTCGAAGAAAGGGATCCTTAAGATTCAAGGATTTCTTATGTCAAGTTCTTATTCTATTTAACTAATATTTAGACTACTAGTGGTGTTACGGGTTGTGTTCCTATTCTACTATATTGATGTTGAGTCTAAGAAGGAAAAAGATTCTTAGAGTCTAACTATATATATATATATATATATATATATATATATATATATATATATATATATATATATATATATATATATATATATATATATATATATATATATATATATATATATATATGAAGTGATGTTCTGACATATGAAGTGCTATGAAAAGTTATAAAAGTTACATAAAATTTCCAATGACAATGCGATAATGATAACTATAGGCTTGTATAAGACCTCCGAAAGGTCAAGTACACCAAGTTACTTGTAGGGGTGCTCCATGGTCGTGATAATAGAGGTGATTATATATCAATGTCATGCATGTATTGTGGCTATCTTCTCATGCTTTTCTCTTTTAATAAGTCGACGCATTAAGAGCCTGCCTGTATTTGTTACTTGCTCGGGAGAGAGGTAGTGATTAGGAAAAGATGACTATAACAGAGATTTGAATTTACATTATTGGTTTTCTAAGAACTTGAGACTAGGAGGGGATAGTTTTTTGAGGTCCATAGCAAGGTTTAGTGAAGTGTACATTCTGAGACCGGCAAGTGATGAATGAAGTGCGTCTAAGAAAGACTAAGAATTGAATTAGATGTTACATAACTTTCTATTTTTGCGTGCAATACATTGAAACGGTACCACCAATACGAGACACCTTCTGAGTTATATGTCATGGGGAACAAAGTCTTAGCTAACTTCTCATATTGTTTCAAATCTTAAACATGTGTTACCTTATATTACGATCATTGACCACTGTTCTAATTAAACGTCTAAACCCCATATTTACTTTGTGCAATCTAATTACTATCGGGAAATAGTGTCTACGACTGAACTTAAGTACTAGTAGGCTTGTTTCCTCCAAATTCCTATGGGATTGACCTCAAGTCATATTGAGTTCTATGTTTGAAAACGACCGCTTTACACTTCTTAATTGAGGTTTATGTTTGTGCTATCACACCTGGAGTCAACATGATTCAATTTGAGTGATAGTAGATCAAATAACAAAATTTGTTCATGTCCTTCTTGTTAAGGTTTCCTTTACGGTGGAGGACTATGCCAAGTTGTACTTGTGACAAATGGTAAGGCTACATAAAGTCCCTTTGTCAGTTATTTCTGATTGTGCTACTCAGATTTGGAAGTCATTCCAAAAGGATCTTGACACTAAAGTCAAGCTCGGCACGACATTTCATCTACAAATGGATAGGCAAGCCGAGCGTACTATCCAAACTTTGGAGGATATATTGAGGGCTTCTGTAATCAATATTAAATGAAAATTGGGATAACCATTTACCATTTATTGAGTTCACCTTTAACAATAGTTATCACTTGAGTAATAGTATGACTCCATTTGACGCATTGTATGGTAGGAGGTGTAGATCTTCTATAGATGGTTTGATGTGAGTGAAGTTGCTCTAATAGATCTCGAGTTGGTACATATAAAGGTTGAAAACATATCAAAGTCGGCAAAAGTCATATACCTATGTGAGAAGAAGAGATACTGAGTTTAATGTTCATGATTTGGTTTACTTGAGAATATCACCCCATGAGGGGAGAAAGGAGGTTTGGCAATACGGGGAAGCTTAGTCCCCGGCATGTAGGCCCGTATCGCATTCTGAGGCATGTTGGTAAGGTCGATTATGAGTTAGATTTGTGAAATGACTTTGGCACCGGTGCATCCAGTTCTCTATGTCTCTATGCTTAAAAAAATTGTTGGAGATCCGACATCCATAATTTCGTCAGAAGGTTTTGAGTTAAGGAGAATCATTACTATGAAGAAATTCATGTGGAGATTTTGGACCAACAATTAATGAGATTAAGAAATAACCCTATACTTCTAAATGTGGTGTTGACTCCCCAAAGAGGATACTCATCCAATAGATTCCCATGAAAGGAGGCCCCAAGTGCCAAATGGTATTAAGAAGAATTACACCTATCTCCTAGTTATTGATCTATGTTGCGCACATAGGAAGACTTGCTAGTGGATCCACCTAGAAATCTATGTTTATGTCTGGTTTTACTTTGGACGGTAGACCACCTTCCATCGGTGAAAGGTTTTACAACATCGGATTCCACACTAGCTCATGTGGTCTATGTCGGTTAGAGCAAGATGTTCCCAAAAAGCTAAAATGAATTAAAGGATTGAACTCTAACTAGGATAACCTAAGGGGTATAGATTAGTATAAGTTGGGGTATGGCACCCTCCCTAAGAATTTCACTAGTCAGCCTTGAGGGGAATCTTAGGAGTATGTTTTTATGTATGTTAATGTTTATAATGATATATAATATGTATATGATAATCTTGCAGATCGTTAATACTACATGTTTATTAGTTCACTTGTGAGTATGTGTTGGTTTATATGGTAAAAGTAAGATGAAATGTATATCTAAATGTCATGTTATGTGAAGTAGGGTGTTAGTCATGGTTCTTGTTGGGTTACTTGATTGAGTAAGGTTATGGGGATTTGCTTGGTCATTGCACTTGTTGACTTGATAGGGGTTCATGGGTAATTGACTTACTTTGTTATAATGAAATGTATTCTTATTCATGCTTATTATTAAATATGACTTGATGATAGAGTTATTTGGATATGTATTTACTAACATGATATGAATGGTTGACTTAACTATACGTGATGTTGTAGTATTGTGATGAACATGCCTCTGTCTTAATAAATGTGAAATGTTTATTTGTATGGTCCTGTTGTATATACCTGAAGGTTTTAAATGAAAAAATGCATACTTGTTGAGATGTCCTTTTCTTAGCATGTTTTATAAGTATATGTGCATATGGTCTCATACAGAGTACAAGTGGCGTACTAATCCCATTTCTTCCTTTTTCCCCAACATTTAGGTTTCGTCGTTGAAGGCTCAATGAAGATGACTTGAACAAGACTTGGATATTCTCTACATCAAAGTGGGTAGGTTTCTCACTTTCCGAGGGCGTTGCCAATATCTCGCTTGTGAAGTTGCTTTGTTTTTCTAAGACTCTTATGTTCATTCTATTTTCATTTGAGCACTATTTTTTTAAGCCTATATGTGTCTTCTTTATATTGATAAAGGGCAATGCCAAAATTGCACTGATTGTTTAGATGATATGAGATGAGACAATCTTCAAGACTATGTTATATCTTATATATATGTATGTATATACAATAAAATTAGAAGTCTATGTAACCTTCCTATATGAAGGGTCTGTGTATAGTCGATATATATTATGTGTATGTAGAGGTCTATGTAAACCTCCAAGTAGAAGTAATAGAAGTTTTAAATTTTCCACTAAATTTGACCTATGAATCTGATGATATAAGCTAAGAGGCTAATCTTAGTCCTCAAAGAGGACGACGACGTCGGTTACGTCTAGGGGGTAAACCTTGATGTGACATTATCTATGCTTAAGGGATATGAATATGTGTTGTAATCCTTGAAGAGTGGTTGTTGTCATTATGTGATCATGTTGACCAATGCACACACACCTCATGCATATATATGAGTAGGATAGATTTATGGTGATTAATGAAAGGATAGGTCTCATATGCTCCATTGCCTACTACTATGCATGTAAAGTATACATTCATGAAATTATTGAAAATGTATCTTAACTAGGATGATTTAATAGGTGTGCTAGTATAGGTAAAGGTATGCGACTTTACCTATGCATTACAAATGTGTACCTTGATAGGATAATTACTAGGGTGATCTTCTTATGTACATAAGTATGAATGCATGATTAAGCTATGAACATGAAGTATATGTTATGATGTCAAGTATATGATATATTGGAGTATGAATATGTGTAGTGTCTAAATGGGTTTATGTAAAAGGTTTCCTCATATATGTACACATACACACATATGAATTTATGAATGAAGCATGTTATGATAATCTAGTAAAGTAGGGTCTCTTGAAAGGTATTGATGAATTGTTGTCTAAACTAGACTATGATATGAATATTTTATGTCCATCTGAAAGGATATTCTCACATGAGTTAGGTTAATGAAAGGACATTTTCATCAATAACCTATAAGCTATGTATACAAGGGTTAATATCCTAAAGTATATTTTATTAAGTAATGTTAATATAGGCTTTTTCAATAAAGGGAACTTAGCTTAGCACCGAGTGAACTTAAAAAATGAGGGGTGCCACTTCCCAAAAGGGAAGGCATGTTCACCGAATCTCCTCATGAGGTGGAAACTACAATGCCAAATATCATAAAGATAGTTTAAATTATACATCACATAGTTCCTTAACTATGTTTCCCCATAGGACCTAGCAAGTGGATCCACCTAGATGCTAGCATGATGTTAATGTGCTACTTTTGCAAGTAGAGCACCTCTTTCAATGTGGGATTCCATGACACCGGATTCCATGTTTAACTCACATGGTCTCATGTCCTTTGAGGCAATATTTCCCTAAAGTAAAATGAACAATGGAATTAAAGTAATGAACCCTAACTAGGATCACCTAAGGGAAGTTTCTTAGTGTAGACGAGGTATGGGACTGTTCCTATGTATTGCACAAGTAGCTCTTGAGGGGAGTTCTTGGAGGGAGTTATATATGTATATGTCTCTTATGCATGACATTAGGGTGTTGCCCTATTTTTAATCATAATATGCATAGTATTTGTCTATATTTATCATGTTTATGGATGATTTAAATGATAATGAGGTCTTACTTTATGTGCATGAAGTTGGTATTATTGGCTATATGGTGAAGGTCTTACTCAATGTGTATGTATTTGGCTATATTTATCATGTTTATGGATGATTTAAATGATAATGCTTGTGGTCTCTTTATGGGTTTACATAGTATGTTTGAGGTTACGGGGTTTCACATACATTGCACTAGTAGGCTTAGATTTAGATTATGAGTAAGGTTTTATGATGTATGAATGAAATGAAGTTCAGATTTTCTATTTTTGATATTGACTTATTATGATGATATTGGTTGTCTTGACTTGAATGTTGTATTGGAGTGATTCTTATAGGTGGCTCATGAAGTATCCTGAGTCACATGTGAAGTATGTGTTTGATGATATGCTATGTTTCTATGAATGTTTTAATGAAGGTGATATGAATGTTCACCTTTCTGAACTTAAGGTGATACTTGCGTGTGGATGGTGGAATGGGACATTATTCATGTATTACACCTAGTATTACTAAAAGGTTGCTTTGGGGTAAGTGAGTTAACGTAAAAGGAAGATGATGCTATGAAATTTATATATGTCCTTTAAATGTAATATGTGGATTATGTGATGTTATGGCCATCCTATATGATGTTTATTGTGTCAATATATATGAAGTTTTACTAAAAGACATGATGCATGGTTTCGAACTAAATGTCCTTTTTAAATGCATGATTTTGCATGGTTGTCATACTTACTGCATTCTAGTACTAATACTATTCTTCTTCATCTTTTTACACAATGTGTAGGTATTGATGGCTAGAGGATGCCTCCTAAATGATGCGCTTGGATAGATCTCCCAAGTTCAAAGAAAGGGATCCTTATGATTCAAGGATTTCTTATGTCAAGTTCTTATTCTATTTAACTAATATTTAGACTAATAGTTTATGGTGTTAAGGGTTGTGTTCCTATTCTACTATATTGATGTTGAGTCTATGAAGGAAAAAGAGGCTTAGAGTCTAACTATATATATATATATATATATATATATATATATATATATATATATATATATATATATATATATATATATATATATATATATATATATATAAAGTGATGTTATGACATATGAAGTGCAATGAAAAGTTATAAAAGTTCCATAAAATTTCCAATGACAATGCGATAATGATAACTATAGGCTTGTATAAGACCTCCGAAAGGTCAAGTACACCAAGTTACTTGTAGGGGTGCTCCATGGTCGTGATAATAGAGGTGATTATATATCAATGTCATGCATGTATTGTGGCTATCTTTGCATGCTTTTCTCTTTTAATAAGTCGACGCATTAAGAGCCTGCCTGTATTTGTTACTTGCTCGGGAGAGAGGTAGTGATTACGAAAAGATGACTTTAACAGAGATTTGAATTAACATTATTGGTTGTCTAAGAACTAGATACTAGGAGGGGATAGTTTTTTGAGGTCCATAGCAAGGTTTAGTGAAGTGTACATTCTGAGACCGGCAAGTGATGAATCAAGTGCGTCTAAGAAAGACTAAGAATTGAATTAGATGTTACATAACTTTCTATTTTTGCATGCAATACATTGAAACGGTACCACCAATACGAGACACCTTCTGAGTTATATGTCATGGGGAACAAAGTCTTAGCTAACTTCTCATATTGTTTGAAATCTTAAACATGTGTTACCTTATATTACGATCATTGACCACTGTTCTAATTAAACGTCTAAACCCCATATTTACTTTGTGCAATCTTATTACTTTCTGGAAATAGTGACTACAACTGAACTTAAGTACTAGTAGGCTTGTTTCCTCCATATTACTATGGGATTGACCTCAAGTCATATTGAGTTCTATGTTTGACAACGACCGCTTTACACTTCTTAATTGAGGTTTATGTTTGTGCTATCACACCTGGAGGCAACATGATTCAATTTGAGTGATAGTAGATCAAATAACAAAATTTGTTCATGTCCTTCTTGTTAAGGTTTCCTTTACGGTGGAGGACTATGCCAAGTTGTACTTGTGACAAATGGTAAGGCTACATGAAGTCCCTTTGTCAATTATTTCTGATTATGCTACTCAGATTTGGAAGTCATTCCAAAAGGATCTTGACACTAAAGTCAAGCTTAGCACGACATTTCATCTACAAATGGATAGGCAAGCCGAGCGTACTATCCAAACTTTGGAGGATATATTGAGGGCTTCTGTAATCAATATTAAAGGAAAATTGGGATAACCATTTACCATTTATTGAGTTCACCTTTAACAATAGTTATCACTTGAGTAATAGTATGACTCCATTTGACGCATTGTATGGTAGGAGGTGTAGATCTCCTATAGATGGTTTGATGTGAGTGAAGTTGCTCTAATAGATCTCGAGTTGGTACATATAAAGGTTGAAAACGTATCAAAGTCGGCAAAAGTCATATACCTATGTGAGAAGAAGAGATACTGAGTTTAATGTTCATGATTTGGTTTACTTGAGAATATCACCCCATGAGGGGAGAAAGGAGGTTTGGCAATACGGGGAAGCTTAGTCCCCGGCATGTAGGCCCGTATCGCATTCTGAGGCATGTTGGTAAGGTCGATTATGAGTTAGATTTGTGAAATGACTTTAGCACCGTGCATCCAGTTCTCTATGTCTCTATGCTTAAAAAAATTTGTTGGAAATCCGACATCCATAGTTTCGTCAGAAGGTTTTGAGTTTAGGAGAATCATTCCTATGAAGAAGTTCATGTGGAGATTTTGGACCAACAATTAATGAGATTGAGAAATAAAGAAATATCTTAGTGAAACTGTGTGGGGAAATCAGTTAGTTGAGGGTGCTTCTTGGAAGGCCGAGGCCGATATAATGTCCTGATATCTTCATCTCTTTCCTACTACTTGTACTCTAGCCGGAGGTAAGGAGTCCCTCATGGTTTGTTCTTTGTTTTGGAGTCATGTGTTTCCATGATATTCTTATGTGATGTTTGTTCATGAAAAGATTTTATTTTTCAACAAGGTGAGTTTATATGATTGATTTTCCTCATGTTGATTGTGAATTGAGTATGACTTTCCTATATACTTCATGATATGAATTTATTAACATTTTTTAGCTATGCTTTTGAGAACGAATTGAATATATTTTCAAAAAGATTGTATTGAGCATGGCTTTAGTTTGGAGAAGCTAGTTCCTCATTGAACATGAGTAATTTTAAGTTTTTCATGCATATTGGGTTGCTAGATGTAGTTCTTACTTCCTTATGATGAATTTAGTATGCTCATGTTGGATTTGATGTTTTGTCCTTGAGTTGTGCATTGCATGCATGATAGGTGGTTAGACTTAGTTTCACCCCTCTTATGACATTAGAGAATGTTCTAGCTTGGAGTCGATAGTTCCTCCTTAGTCTCCTGCATTCATATGCAGTTGTAGGTTGGGTTGTTAGTGCCTCCCCTACTCTTTTATAACCATTTTCGATTTCATCCGAGGATGAATGCTCCCAAGGGGGATATATTGCAACATCGCGTAGTCGAAAGAGGGAAAGCTAGCAAAAAACTCAGAACTTATTGGTGTTATCTGTCACGACAAGGGAGAACCCCCTAGAAGTAACAGGATGTACTTGACCTCTCGTAGGTCTTATACAAGCCCATAGTAATCATTCATCGCGTTATCATAGGTAAATTTAGCAGAAAATTTAAAAATTTCTAAGCACATCATATGCTAGAACATCACTTCCATTATATATAAAATATCATAATACATAGTTAAAGACTCTAGTCTCTTTTTTGTCATCCTAGACTCAATATAATTAGAGCACATTAGGGACACGACCCTTACAACATAAATCATAAGTATATTAATACAATATTTTACAGTAAAGTAATACATAGGAAATCCTTGGACTTAAGGATTCCTTTCCTTGAGCTTGGGAATCACATATCAAACTCCTCACCATTAAAGACATACTTTAAGCATCCATAACCTACACTTTGTGTAAAAAGGTAGAGAAGAATGGAGTTAGTACAAGAATGCACTAAGTATAAAAACGATTCAAAAACATGCATTTAAAAGGGACACTTTACTTGAAAACCATGCTTCATGCCTTTTTGAGAAATCTTCCTAAACTTTGATACAATAGAATTTATACAGTTCACATACTTCATATAGACATATTCAATGATCATACATCATATTAAATCATAGAATTTATACAGTTCACATACTTCATATAGACATATTCAATGATCATACATCATATTAAATCATAGAATGCATTTAAGGCATTTTCGGATCACATTACAATATGCATTTTCCTTCTTTACAGTGAACTCTTTTTCTTTTATAGTAACCTTCTTTTATTCTTTTCAGTGAACATTCTTCTTATTCTAAGTTCTTGGCATTCCCAAGTACCCTCTAGTAACACTTGGTGCAATGTATAGATAATGTCCCATAACACTATCCACACTCGACTCATTACCTTAAGGCCATAAGAAAACCACACATACAACCTTTCAACTCAACACATATAACAATAGGAACATTTCATATAACAAGGCACATGCTTCACATTAGACTTAAAAATAAGACTTTATAATACTAATCTAAGTATACTAGTTCAATGTACATTTGAAGCCCCATAACCTCAGACATACTTAGTAAACCTATCATAAGACCATAGGCATTATAACATTTACTTCACACATCAAACATAATAATATAGTCAACTACATGCATATGAAGTAGGACCTTCAATCATATAGTCAATAAGACCAACATTATGCACATAATGATAAGACCACATCATATAGACTCATACCATGCATTTTATCACAGCATGTAGACTATACTACAATGTCATGCATAAGGAACATAAACATAGTCATAAACATTAGAACACCTTCCTAGAACTCCCATCAAGAGCTACTTGTGCAATGTATAGGTGAAGTCTCATACCCCCACCTACACTAAGCAAATACCTTTAGGTTATCCTAGTTAAGGTCCTAGTCATTTACTTTCATTGTTCATTTTACTTTATGGAAAATATAGCCTTAACCGACACTAAGACCTTCGTTGCTACATGGAATTTGGTGTTGTAGAGCCTTACACCAATGGAAGGTGATTAGAAAAAGTAGAACACTAATACATGCTAGCATACTAAGTGAAATCACTTTCTAGATCCTATGTGGCAAGCATAATTTATGAACTTAGAGTTACATGTGTAAAACCTGTTTATACCAAATGGGGTATTGTAGTTATGCATTTTTTGAAATATCACTCTATGCCCTTTGGTCTATGAGGCTAACCACCACGTGAGGACTATGGTGACCTACCTTCCTACAATGGGAAGGGACAACCCTCAACTTCAAGTTCTCTCGGTGCTAAGATAATAATTCTTTTATTAAAAATCCTTTATTAACATTACTTAATAAAAACATAGGCTTTAGGAGAGTTAACTCATTATATGATTAGCTCATAGGTCATAGAAGAGAGTTCATCAACCTAAATCATGTAAGAAACCCTTTCACATGGACATAGCATATCAAGCACCTATGTAGTTTAGGGTACACTTTAGCACACCTTTCAAGACCCTTTCTTGACTAGATCATCATACATGTGTGTATGTGTATCCTTATACATGAGAAAGCCTTTCACATAACACATTAATGCCACGCATGTTCATACATTAATGCATAAGTGAATTTATGAGAAAAACTTTCATATAATTACATTAAGACACTATGCACAATAACTATGCATTCATATTCATGTACATAGAAAATGAAACCTAGGAACTAACCTATGAAATAGGCAAGGTCCCATGCCAGTACACCTATCAAGTCATCCTAGTAAATGATACATCACATACTTCATAGATACTATACTTTATATGCATAGTAGTAAACACTAGTGCATATGAGAATAACCTTTCATTAAACACCATGAACCTACATTACTTGTCAGCGTGCACAATGTGTAAATGTGTGTAAATTGGTCAACTTGATAAAATAATGGCTATCAAAAATATATTGAGGCATTAACCCTCTTAGGACTATAATGAACCTTCAAGCATAGACCATTCAATACATAATAGCATAGGAGACCAGACAACATCACATTACTTTAAAGACTCCTCACCTTAGCAATTCACACATTCATATAGGGTTACATAGGTAAGGGAACATCAACAATCACAACTCATCAATGGAAGCACCTAAACCTATCCCTAACATAGTTATACACATGCTTATAAACTAGTCATACAACCTAGATCACAACTAGAGTAGGAGACTAGGCTTGAAACTTCACATTGGGTGATCATCACCATCACATATTCATAACACAATCGCCTTCAAGGACATGATCACATAACATACATACATATATATATATATATATATATATATATATATATATATATATATATATATTAGCCATAAAGTAAACACCGCCACCATAAATGGACCATACCACACAATTCCATACAAGGGTTCATCAACTATAAAACTATAGAAAAGTAGAGGGGAAGAGTCATTCTTACCAATTCATCCACCTTTGATCATCATTGATCAATACACATTTTTAATCAACAATTCAAGTATAGGTCAATAGAGAAATATACTTTAACATAGACGAAATCATACATAAGTCACTACAAGATCATGCTACTAACAAGTACACTACATCACCAATACACTAAAAAGTAGAGAGACATAGATCACTTACTAGTTTTCATTGCTTTGAGCATCGGGATCGACATTCATAATTCAGCAATAATACCAATCTTGGGAAGTATCTAAAGACATAATAACCTAGTCTAAATCATGCTTAATCTACCCTAGAAATGAGATCACATCATGTACATACAATATCGATCTATAGGTTAGAAGAATGTAGATCAATCTTACTAAGACTCCATTACTTTGGTAATGAAGGATTCATACCCACAATTAATCAATCATATCAATATAAGGTAGTATCTACAATTATCTTTACATAAACGAATCCTTCAATCATGCACTAATCGAGTTTACAGTGAACATCATACATTATAATAGATAGGAAGTAGAGATCAAGTCTTCAAGAAACATATCCACATTGGAAAAACAACACATAATTCATAATCACAGTAAATCATAGGAAATATAGCAATTCAACATGATAGAATCATAATTCAATCAACATAAATTAAAGATCACAAAGCCCACACATAGGCGAAATCGTGAATTTGAAGGAAGCTTGGGTTCATCATGAAATTTGATTGAAATTCACTTTACAATCATCATAGTAACATAAATTCATCCTAAGTAAGCCTTTAAAACGTTTTGAGAAAGAACTCATGGCTAGATTGAAGAAGGAGAAGTTTGATCATATTTTATTGTTGAAAACTTTGAGAAGAACACTCTAGATGGAAGATTAACTAGAGATGAAAGATCATCATACCTCATTGTAGAATAAAACCACTAAAAATTGATGAAGAACCCATGGGAATCCAAGCTCCAAGTTGTTCTTGAGCTTCATCTCAATTGGGGTTTATAAGAAAGGATTATTTGGGAGAGGGAAGTCTAATTTGAGTTCATGGATTGAAAATGGGGTTGTCACGTTTTAAACCCACTTAATAAACCCACAAATAAAGAAATAAACCAACTAGTGTTAGTTTAGAACTTGGGGTGAATTTACCATTCACCCCTTAATAAAGCAGCGTGCTTGGCAGTAAAGTTCTAGCCTGCATCGACGGACCCATCGACGCCCTGTAGGTCCATCGATGGACCATACTACAGGTCGTTGTTTGGTCTGGGGCTTTACAACTGCCCTGAGCCTTCTCCAAGATAATTATAAATCGATGACTCACTATCGACGGGGCGTAGGTGGACCTATTGACCGTCGATTAAGGTCGTTGGTAGACACTGCCAAGGAAGTGTCTTGGCAGACTTTGGGTCCTCCTTGAGGGCCTTTTACGAGACCCTTGAGGTGTCATACCCATACGTTTACAACTTAAATATAAACATTAACAAGTCAAGGACCTTCCACATCTGTTTCACCCAAAAAAAAATCGCAACACGTCCAAACATGCTAGGCATACTCAAGACACACATGCACGTCTCAAGGGCTAACTTTCGAATGTCTTGGACGTTATTGGATGTTTAACCTCTAAACTTCATGAAACTTAACATGCTGTCTATAAACATCATTATTAATCATATAAGGACTTCAAAAGCCAATGACACATATATAAGCACATAAAAACATTTAAGTCCTCTTGATGACTAGTCGAACGTCTTGGTCGACCCTTGATATTGACTTCCCAATGACTTCAAATCAATCATGCATAAATAACACTTAATTACATGTTAAAAATCTTATAGGCACATGTGGACTCTATACGCCCTAACTTATTTTGGGGATCTTAACCTATCCACGTAGGCCAACCTCGGCTAGTGGGTTGAACCATATACCATATGTGGGTCTGTGGAAAGGACACCAATAAGTCGTTCAGAATATGAACCATGACTTGACCTATGGACTGTTGCTGGTCCATAGTTTGTTGTCCAGCAACTGTAGGTCAAATTAGAACTCTCCGACCACTAACGACAAGTGTGGACGTTTGATCAGTCCATGGTTCGTTAGTGGTGAGTCGTGGGTTAGGGTTCAACAGTTAAGTCCAGGGGGATCCTAATAAAGTATTTCTATACAACGTCATTAACCTTCACTAATACCCTTATATAATTAGTTTTTAACCCCCAAATTAGCATATTCACTCCATTCTTCCAAATTCACAAAAGAACTCTTCAAAATATTTTCTCTCTAGAAACATGAAGAAGAATAAGGATTCAGCCTAAGGTTTTAAGTCAAGGTATCAATTCCTACGTTAAAGTAGAGAATTTGGATTCAAGGTACGATACTTTTCATCCATGAATTTCTTTCATTTATGGAGTTCTCAAATTCCTTTATTTCAAAGGTAGAATTCCGTAATTAAGTTAAGGTTTTCTTTGATTATCATATATTCTTTTCATTATGGATTTATATGATTGAATTATGATATATTATTCATTAATTGATGAAATAATATGATTTTATGATGATTTATCTATGAACCTATGCAATCCCTATGTTTTCAAGACATGAATCACATAATGTGAGATTTTGATCTTGCAGAAAAGTTTTATGAAATTAAACATGTATAGAGAGATTAACATGAATTTATAATTAAATCCATATCTCACCTATGTTTTTTAAGTATTGATGATTGAAAGTGGGTTTTGAAACTCAAGAGGTAAATTATGGGTTTATGCATTCTCTTATGAAGTCTATGCAAATGTTTTAAGGGTTCTTTGAGAGGAAAAATGTCAATGTTGATGTTATTATTGTGCTTTTAAAAGGACATTCTCATAAACACATCACTAGCATGATGTGAAAGGTTTTCTCACATAAAAAAGATTCTTAGGTTTAAAGGTTTTATCACCTAATTAAATCAAAGAGTAAAACCTATCCTGATGAACTAGCTTGGATTGGTTGTTCAAGGACATTTTTCCATGAATAATGACGTAAATAGAGAAATGACTTTCCCGTGGGATTTATTCTTAGCACCGAGAGGATATTGATAACAAGATGAAAGCTCTTGAGTAGTAGAGGTCTGGTTTTTGAAGCGATCTCATGAGATGGAAGCTCTTCTGTTAGTAGAGATCAGGTTTCTAGTAGTCATCTTCTTAGCCCACTATTTTCCCCTTTGGTTAATTGGATAGTGGATCCACTTAACCTAGAAGTTCATGGTTCTACCTTGGCAAGTAGGACAACCCTTTTTAACGTGAGAGACACCGAGATTATGTTATATGTCACATGGTCTCTATGTCGGTTAAGGCTAATTCCCAACATTAACAAAGAACTAAGATTACTTCAAAAAGTATCGCATATGAGTTCAGAGGTTTTAAAGATGATTTTAGCTTTCATTGACCATGATTTTATGACTTACATTTTCTAATTCTTTTGTATCATGTTTTAGCTTGGTCAATGACATGTCATGAAATGAAATGCCCTTTTAGCATGTTTTAAATGTTTTATGCATACTATAATACTTGGTGCACTGTTTTGTACACATATTATTGCCTACATTTTCCCCATATGTAAAGGTCCGACAATCAGATTTCTTAGTTTCGTGGCTAGTGATTTTTTACATTCCCGAGAATTGATAAATACTCATGCTTTGAGGACAGATTGTATTTTTTGCAGTTTCTTTCATGAATTTCTCATTTGGACATAATATATGGGCTAGACCTAATTTCATACAATTGTATTAGATGTCTATAATGAGACACTTATTACACTTTTGCTTTGCCTTTATTAAATAATTTGGACTTGGACTATTATTTTACTCTTATTATTTAATTTCTTATGTAATTAAAGCTAAGAGTCTTGTATGGAGTCCTTCAGGGTTCTATACGACATGTTACGTTACATCTAGGGGTTACCCCAGGGTCGTGACAACCAATCTATAGATCTATCTATCTATTCATTAATACATTCATCCCTCCATCCATCTCTCAATCTATCTATCTATCTATCTATCAACCAATCAATCATCCCATCCATTTCAAGAACATGAACACCAAAATCTATCTATCTTTTTAAAAACATGAACACCATAACATGAATGTTAAGTTATCTTGATATCTCCAACTTAAAATATTCAATTGAGTATATCTTTAATTTTTCGAAGAAGGGTGTAACAATCAGGAAGTTCATAAATTAGTCTAGATCCTCACATGATGAGGTGAGACTTGAAAAATTGTTTCTAGGCCTAAAATAATGTATTGAAACTATTTCGGAAGTGTTATAGTCAAAACTTTAAGAAACGACCATGACGTTCGGGGAATTGTGAAAGTAAAGCTAGTGTACCTTGGCATGTTTCATGGGGTTTTAAGAGTTGGAATTTGGTGAATTTTCGTAAAAAGGTCTTAAATATATATAACAGAGTGTTAAGGGTCAAAACGTCTAGGTACGATTCCCCAAGGAAAACCCTAATGGTCCTTGGAGGATCCCCTTCCATTTGACCTAAAATTGTCAAATTGTCAATAGCCAAACGACGAGCCAATCAACGAACCGTCGATGGGTCAATGGCCATTGATGGTGTTCGTTGGACAACACTTAATATATTTCTAAAATGGATCAAAATAAAACTCCATAGCCCAAACCATGGACCAGCAGAATGGTCCGTGGTCCAGTCGATGGGTCGTAGGTCAGGGTTTCGTGGTTCGAGGGTCTACTAGAATGCCTAAAATTCTAATTAATAGGTTAATTAGTTGGTTTATTATTAATTAATTAAGGTTTAGGGTATGGTAAATTAAGTTAGTTGGGGGACTATATAACACTTAAGCCTCATTATACTAACTTAACACCCCATATTTCCCAAACCCGGTTCTAACTAACTTCTCTCTACTTTCTATCTTTATTCAAGACCCCGTTGAAGAAAAAGATTCTAGGTGAACTAGGACTTCAAGAGTAAATATTTTATCCATCAAACTCTAAGTAATCCTAAGGTATGGAAGATATTCACTCTTGGGATCTTTTTCCTCAAGAGGCTCTTCAAAATTGGTTTCAAATAATATCTTAAAGTTAGGTTTTCTTCAAATTTCGTATTTGATCTTGATTGTATGTTGGTTTTATTTGATTATAATTGATATATTATGATTTTATATGGGTTAATTGATGTATCTCATAGTCTTTGACCTAGTTCTATGGAAGAATTCATGATTAAACCCTTTTACCCTAACCCTAGCTTATGATTTGAGGTTAATTTAATTATTGATGATACAATTGACTTAGTTCTTGTATTTATTACTATTATATGATACATTAAGTAAATTTATGGGTGAATATATTTGTATGGATGGTAATATCTTGAATAAGACTTATGAAGGCTATGTGGTAAGACTTTGTAATCTTGAGTTCTTTACTTCAATGATGGTGGCTTATACTTGATAATGGTATTCAATTGAAGTTTTATATGTGATTAGATTAAGAAGATGATTATATGATCAATGTGATTGTAACGACCTGTTTAGTCGATTCGAGCAGTAGAGTTTATTATTGATAATAACTGACCGGGTCGACGGATCCCACGATGGACCGTCGAGGGTCTAGTTCCAAAAAACTTCAACTCTGAAAATCAGGGTACTGAGATCGACTCTCTGAACTTCACGAAGGAACTGCAGGACGGACCGTCGTAGGCACGACGGACCATCACAAACCCCTCTACAGAAATTAACTCTCTGAACTTCGTGACGGACCTGCAGGACGGACCGTCATGTGAACGACGGACCGTCACAGGGTGCGTAATTCCACCTGGGTCGGATTTCTGCTAAAGTTTAAAAAGGGGTGTTTTGGACTATTCATGATTATAATTATAAAGTTAGAGGGTTAATGTTAATAATTTATTTAGTTGAGGAATAAAAAGGATAATATGGAAATAAATAATGGGGTATTTTCATCATAATGAATTATATGGTAATTAGGGTAAAACAAAGAGAATCTGAAGAAGAGAAAAATAAAAAGAAAAAGAAGAGAAAGAGCGAGAGAGAGAGAAGAACGAAGAGACAACAAGGGCATTGGGGAAGTAGATTGCTTGATCACGATTCTTCAATGGAGGTAGGTTATGGTTTATGCTATATCATAGTAAACTCTAAATAGCGATTGATATGTATTGGGTGATTCTATAAAATCTTCCATATGCTTGATTGTGTGTTTGTATGTTGTGATCATATAATTGTGGTGGTTAGAACGATGAGATTGTTGAAATTTAATCTTAAATCTCTCTGTTAAGCTGATGACTTGGTACCAAGAAGGCTGAATGAACTAAAATAATGAGAATAGTGGATCGGAGTGTCACGTTCCGACACATAGTATTAGTGGATCGGAGTGTCACGTTCCGACACATAGTATTAGTGGATTGGAGTGTCACGTTCCGACACATAGTATTAGTGGATCAGAGTGTCACGTTTCGACACATAGTATTAGTGGATCGGAGTGTCACGTTCCGACACGTAGTATTAGGGGATTGGAGTGTCACGTTCCGACACGATAGGAATAATTGATCGGAGTGTCACGTGCCGACACGTAGCATTAGGGGATCAGAGTGTCACGTTCCGACACGATAATAATGAAGAGGAATAATCTTGAATTATGTTAAGATACTTAAATTCGAAGAACCTAGTTCCCAAATGAGTACGGTATGGAGGCTTGAGTTCTCATAGGTGTGTTTGGTGGTGTTGCAAATGGGTATTGTACTTGTTGATTGTCACCTGTTAAGTATTGTGGTTGTTTTATATTATTATTCAGTATATATTGCTTTCTATTTTGAGTTGGCCGATGATACCTACTCAGTACGTGTTCCTTGTACTGACCCCTACTTGTAATTCTTCTTCTTTGTTATTGTGGAGTGCAGCAAACGGTCCATCGACTTCGACTCGTCCGCAACTCTAGCCAGACTTCAGCATATCAGATTTCAGGGTGAGCTATTACTTCTAGCTCGGAGTGGATTCTCTCTCATTCATGTCTTGATGTCCTTGAAGTTCCGACATGGACCATCTTTTTACTTGTTTTAGCTTCTTAGATACTCTTAGATTTAGTAATTTGAGGATAGATGTTCTTGTGGTGATGACTTCCAGATTTTGGGAATAATAAGTATTAATTTTTAGAAGTTATTTATTGGTTATATTAACGAGTTTTAAAGTCTTCCGCATTGTATTTTGTTCGTTATGGTTGAAATATTGGTAAACGTTGGGGTTTAGATTTATTGGTTCGCTCACATACGAGGATAAGTGTGGGTGCCACTCGCGGCTCGATTTGGGTCGTGACAAACTTGGTATCAGAGCATTAGATTCGTTGGTCTCATCACACAAGAACAGGTCTAGTAGAGTCTTGAGGAACGGTACGGGGATGCCCTTACTTTTCTTTTAGAGGCTATAGGACTTTAGGAAAATCCCATTCTTTCTTTCTTTCGTGCTGTTACTGGATCCAATTGGTATCTAGGTGAACAAATTGGTATCTGACATCCTCACTCTATTTCCCAGATGGTTAGAACTAGAGCCACAACTGTGCCAACACCAACACCGGCAAGACAGGGTGCGTCTGAGCCAACCACTGGGGCTGTAGCTCGAGGAGGAGCAGTGGCAAGAGGCCGTGGTAGAGGTCGCATGAGGACGTCCTCTAGAGGTAGAGGACGAACACCTGGTCCAGCTAGTAATAGGGCGGTGACTCCTCCACTGATTGACGAGGTAGTAAGAGAGGGTGAGGAAGGGGAAAATGAGCAGGTGCAAGATGAGGAACTACCACCCCAACCTACCCCAGAGATGATTAACCAGGTTTTTGCCTATCTTAGCGGGTTATCTGATCAAGGCCAGACACCTCCAGTGTTTTCTGCACCAGCACCTCAGATTCCTGAAGTACGACATACAGCCGCTGTGGCTCCCCGCATGGATGCATCATTGGAAATAGGCACGTTTCCTCGATTGACAACAGGGCCTATAATGACGAGTGATCAGCATGAACTCTTCACTAAATTCTTGAAGTTGAAACCTCTAGTATTCAAGGGTGCTCAATCTGGGGATGCCTATGATTTTCTGGTTGATTGTCATGAACTGCTACATAAGATGGACATAGTAGAACGATTCGGTGTAGAGTTTGTGACCTATCAGTTTTAGCGAAATGCCAAAATGTGGTCGCAGTCGTATGTTGATTGCCAACCAGCACAGGCACCACCTATGACATGGGCATCATTCTCTAACTTATTCATGGAAAAGTATATACCCCGGACTTTGAGGGACAAGAGGAGAGATGAGTTCCTAAGCTTAGAGCAAGGCAGGATGTATGTTACTGCTTATGAGGCTAAGTTTCGTGCGCTATCCAATTATGCCACCCAGCTTTGCTTCAGTCCACAAGAGCGGATTCGACGTTTTGTGAAGGGATTGAGGTCAGATATGCAGATCCCAGCCTTTAAGGTAGTTGCTGCAGCAAAATCCTTTCAGGAAGTGGTTGATTTTGTGATAGAGGTGGAGGGGGTGAAGCCAGATAATTTCACCCTGGCGTCGACATCTAAAAAGTTCTGTAAGGGAGGTGAGTTTAGTGGGTCCTACTCCAGAGGGCAGAATTCAGGAAGTTACCCAGCCCGACCTATTCAGCCTTCACTGCAGGCTGTAGCTGGGGGTCCATCGCGGACCAGTCAACATTTCTCTGAGTCTGGAGGTTATCCCCAGAATTAGTCATTTCCACAGAGACCTATGCTTGACTCCAGAGATTGTTATGGGTGTGGAGAGACTGGACATATTAGGAGGTATTGTCCAAAACAGAGTTACAGACCCCCAATAGTTAGAGGTACAGGTGGTCATGGTAGAGGCCGCCATTCTGGAGGACGTGGTGGCCAAGGGAATGGTGGTCACCAAATCAGTCGGGGTGGAGGGCAAGTTGGAACTACTGCAACGCAACATGGTAGGGGCAACGGGAAGACAGGTGATAGGGCCCATTGTTATGCTTTCCCCGGGAGGTCTGAAGCATAGACATCTGATGTTGTCATCACAGGTAATCTTTTGGTCTGTGATTGCATGGCTTCTGTATTATTTGATCCTGGATCCACATTTTCATATGTATCTCCCTCATTTGCTACTGGCCTTGATTTACATTGTGATTTGCTTGACATGCCTATTCGTGTCTCTACTCCTGTGGGTGAGTCTGTGATAGTTGAGAAGGTGTATAGGTCTTGTCTTGTGAATTTTGTGGCGAGCACTACTCATGTAGATTTGATTATTTTAGAAATGGTTGATTTTTATGTAATTCTGGGTATGACTTGGCTTTCTCCAAATTTTGCAATCTTAGATTGTAATGCTAAAACTGTGACATTGTCCAAGCCTGGAACAGATCCGTTAGTGTGGGAGGGTGACTACATTTCCACCCCCGTTCATATTATCTCCTTTCTTCGTGCTAAGAGGATGGTTAGTAAGGGTTGTTTAGCTTTCTTGGCCCATCACAGGGATGATACTTTCCAAGAACCTTTGATTGAGTCCGTTTCGATAGTCCGTGAGTTCCTGGATGTGTTTCCTGCAGACCTTCCTGGTATGCCACCAGATAGGGATATTGATTTCTGTATTGATCTGGAGCCGGATACTCGCCCCATTTCTATTCCCCCTTATAGGATGGCCCCAGCGGAGTTAAGGGAGTTAAAGGCTCAACTTCAGGAGTTGTTAGGTAAAGTTTTTATTAAACCAAGTACATCCCCTTGGGGTGCTCCTGTGTTATTTGTGAAGAAGAAAGATGGAAGTTTTAGGATGTGCATAGACTACCGGCAGTTGAATAAGGTAACTATTAAGAACAAGTATCTCATTCCTCGCATTGATGATTTGTTTGATCAGTTACAAGGTGCTTGTGTCTTCTCTAAAATTGACTTGAGATCTGGTTATCATCAATTGAAAATACGGGCAACAGATGTGCCAAAGACTGCTTTTCGCACCAGGTATGGGCATTATGAATTCGTAGTAATGTTTTTTGGTCTTACGAATTCCCCTGCTGCGTTCATGAGCTTGATAAACGGAATTTTTAAGCCATATCTGGACCTTTTTGTTATCGTATTTATTGATGATATACTAATATACTCGAAGAGCAGGAAGGAACATGAGGAGCATTTGAGAATTGTATTTGAGTTGTTGAGAAAGAAAAGGCTTTATGCCAAATTCTCCAAGTGTGAGTTTTGGCTAGATTCAGTGTCCTTCTTGGGGCACGTGGTTTCTAAGGATGGAGTGATGGTGGATCCTTCTAAGATTGAAACAGTGAGGAATTGGGCAATATCTACAAATGTTTCAGAGGTAAGGAGCTTTGTTGGTTTAGCTAGCTACTACCGTCGATTTGTCAAGGGATTTTCGTCTATTGCTTCCCCGCTGACAAATTTGACTAAACAGAACCTTCCATTTGTATGGTCGGATGAATGTGAAGAAAGCTTTCAGAAACTCATGACCTTGCTGACTAATGCACCTATTCTTACCTTGCCAGTGGAAGGTAAGAATTTCATTGTTTATTGCGATGCATTTTATTCTGGGTTGGGTGCAGTGCTAATGCAGGAGAGGAATGTAATTGCTTATGCTTCGAGGCAACGGCTTCTTTTGAAGCACTCTATGGAAGGATATGTAGGTCTCTAGTTGGGTGGTTTGAGGTTGGAGAGTCTTCACTGTGTGGTCCTGAGATAATCTATGAAGCTTTGGAGAAAGTTCGTGTGATAAGGGATAGATTGAAAACAGCCTAATGTCGGCAAAAGGCGTATGCCGACAATAGGAGAAGAGACCTTAAATTTGAAGTAGGTGTTAGGGTGTACTTAAAAATTTCAATAATAAAGGGATGATAAGATTCGGTAAAAAGGGGAACTTATGTCCCCGTATATGGGTCCTTATAAGTTATCGCAACGGGTCGAAAAGGTTGCTTGTGATTTGAAATTACCTAGTGAACAACCTTTTGTTCATCCGGTATTTCATGTTTCCATGCTAAAGAAATGTATAGGCGATCCGGTGTTCATTCTCCAATTTGAAGGGTTGGGAGTGAATGAAGACCTTTCTTATGAACAAGTTCCAGTGAAAATCCTTGTTCGTCAAGTTAAGAAGTTTAGGAAAAAAGAGGTAGCCCCCGTAAAAGTTCTATATAGAAACCGCCTAGTTGAGGGTGCAACATGGGAGACCAAGGCCAATATAAAGTCCCGCTATCCTCATATTTTTCATAATTGAGGTTAGTTGTCAAATTGACAGTAGCCAAATGACGAGCCAATCGATGAACCCTTGATGGTTCAATGGCCCGTCAATGGTGGTGGTTGGCCAACACTTAGTTTATTTCAAAAATAGCTCAAAATCACACTCTCTGACCCAAACCACAAACCAGTAGGACGGTCCGTGGTCCATTCGACAAGCCATAGGTCGGATTTCATGGTTTGGAGGTCGACTAGACAACCTAAAATTCTAATTAAGAGGTTAGTTAGTTTGTTAATTAATTAATTAAGGGTTAAGAATGGTTGATTAAGTTAGTTGTGGGACTATGTAAGACTTAAACCTCATTAAACTAACTTAACACCCCATATTTCCCAAACACAATTCTCACCTACCTGTTTCTACTTTCTCTCTCTACTCAAAACCCCATTGAAAACAGGGGTTCAAGATGCACTAGGGCTTCAAGTCTTCATATTTCTCCATAAAAATATAATGAATTCTAAGATATGGAAGCTATTCACTCTTGGGATCTCTTTCCCCAAGAGGGTCTACAAAATTGGTTTCAAATAATGTCTAAAAGTTAGGTTTTCTTCCAATTTCGTATTTGATCTTGATCGTATGTTGGTTTGATTTGATTATTATTGATATATTATGATTTTATATGGGTTAATTTATGTATCTCATAGTCTTTGACTTAGTTCTATGGAAGAATTCATGAATAAACCCTTTTACCCTAACCTTAGGTTATGAATGGAGGTTGATTGAATTTGTGATGATACAATTTACTTAGTTCTTGTATTTGCTATTATATGATGTTATCAATTAAATTTATGGATAAATATATTTGGATTGATGGTAAGATCTTGTAGGAGGCTTATGAAGGCTTTGTGGTAAGACTTTGTGATCTTGAGTTCTTTACTTCAATGATGATGGATTATACTTGATAATGGTTTTAAACTTAAGTATTTATGTGTTTAGATTACGAAAATGATAATATGATTAATTTTATTAATTCTCGTGACTATCTGAATTGTAAGCTCATATTAAGGGTACGATGATACAAGGTTGATATAAATCATTTGTGTACCTTACTATGATATGACTATTATATGTTGATCTCACAAATGAAGGGTTGTTATGAGAGGAAATTCTCATGTAATAACTAATGATCTAGTGATATGATATACAAGGGTTTAGTCTCCTATGGCCTTTACTAAGATATGATGATTAATAAAGGCTTAAAGACATTTCAAAAAGGGACTTTAGCTTAGCACTGAGCAAACTTGACAATGAGAGGTGTTGACTCCCCAATAGAAGGGAGATTCAAAAAATTTCTCATGAGATGAGGACTCCAATGCTAATGGTCATGTAGAGGGTTCAAGACATATCTCTTAGTTCCTTAATTATGTTGCCTCCATAAGAATACTAGCTGGTGGATAAACCTAGATTGTTATGTTCATGTTTTAGTTCCACATTGGCAAGTACAGAACCTTCTTTTAGTGTATAATTTCATGACATCGGATTCCGTGTTTAGCTCACATTGTCTATTGTCGGTTAAGGCAATTGTTCGCGAAAAGTAAAATGAAAGTAATGAGGTTAACACTAACTAGGGTGACTTAAGGGGTTCGACTTAGTGTATGTAGAGGTATGATATTCAACTTATACATAGCACAAGTTGAACTTGAGGGAAGTACTACGAGGTTTTTCTTATGCACTTATGATATAAATGAAATGTATATAATGAATTTACATGTTGATGATCCTATATGATTTTAGTTTCATTGATGAACATGCTATTGGTCTAAGTTGATGTACATGATTTTTAATATGCATGATATGAAGGTATATGAAGTGTAGATATTACTTATGATTTTTTTTTTTGGTTTACTTGATTATGTGGGGTTATGGGGCTTCACATAATCATTGCACTTGTAGGCTTGGGGGGAGGTTGTGAGTAAGGGTATTTTATGTTGTGATGTTATGAATTTTTGTGAATGAATTGTTGTTATGAAATTATGTTGGAGTTATTCTTTCCTATATGATCTTAATATGATGTCATTCATGTTGATATGACCTTATGTTGGTAATATCCATGTTGACTTGACTTCATGATAGTGTTGATCTTGTGTTGAGTATGGATTTGTCGTAAGTGATGTTATGTCTATTGGCTTGTATATGTTCTTAATTGTGCATAAAGGCTTTTCAAAGTGACTTAGCATGGTTTTAAGAAAAATGTCCTTTTAAGCATGATTTCAATGGTTTTACTTGCATACTTTTCCATACTTAGTACAAGTGGTTGTACTAACCTATATTCTTTCCCGTTTCCCAAACAACATAGGTTCGAGCCGTTGAAGTACATTGAGGCTAATTGCAAGGAGACTTGGACATCTTTCCCGAGTTATTGGTAGGTCATCAATATTCGGAGATGTTACCATTTATATATTCTATCTTTGAAGTTGTTATTTCTAAAGACACCATATCTTACTTTTATCATTTTAGACTATTGATTTAAGCCTAATGTGACCCTTTGTATTGAATTATGAGTTATGTCCAAATGTTGTAAAAAAATTTATATGGTTTAATGTGCGACGATATTAGATTATTTCCTACGTATTGGTTGTGTTACCTAGATGAGAAGCTTATGTAAGTTTCATAAGCGAGCAGTCTATGTTACTTCATATATGATGCATGAGAGGTCTATGGATATGTCACTATGTAATAGTTTAAAATTTTGTGCATTTTTGACCTATGATATGTTATAACGAATGCTAAGGGCTTGTCCAAGTCCACTTCAAGGAAAAATACATTGGTTACGTCTAGAGGGTTCTCCTCAGTCTTGACAAAGGGTGTAAAATGTATCACAAATATTTTAATTGGTACAAAATTACCCTTCATCCACCAACCGTGGAACGACCTAAAACGAACTAAGGTGAATTAGATCCTCATGAGTGTTTCTTTAGTTAATTTGAAGTTAGAATGAATTAATTTAGTTTTCTTAGACAGTGTGTGAAGTTGGTTAAGTTTGGAGGTCAAACGTCCAAGAACGTCCAACACGTTCGAAAAGGTGAGCCTTAGATAGCGCTTGTGTGTCTTGATGTATTTGAGTGAGTTTTACGTTTTTGTTTTGCTTAAAATCGATGTGGGATGTTCCTAATACATAGACAACTATGTTTAGAGGTTTAACATTTGGGTATGACCCCACCTACGACCCAAGTGACGGTCCATTGGACACTCAGCGGCCCGTCGACCATGGGCATCGATTGGACCTGAAGGTTCAGTTGAAAAGGCTCCAAATGGAGCTAAGTATCAAACAAAGATACCCCACCAATAATCCTTCCTTTGACAAACAGATTATTGTTGGTCCATTGGTGGAGACTGTCCCAAAAGCAGTGAAAAATCTGCCAAGTCTTGGGGTGTTTGGTAAATTCACCCCAACTCTTTTATGACCCTAAGACGTTTAATTTAGGGTTTATTAGATATATTAAAGTGTTCTAAACTCTAATACCTAATTTTAGACTCCTCTTCCTAAAACCCAGAACCCCTCTCTCTTAGAAGACTCTCTCAAGTCACCATGGAAGCTAGAAGTCAAGTAGTTCTAAGAGGGCTATTGATGGTCGTTTATTCATCAAAAATCATTGGTATTTATTCAATGTGAGTTATGGTATCCATTCTTGAACTCTATTCAATTCAAGGATCCCCTTTCTAAAAGATTTCAAAAGGAGTTTAAAGCCCTAGTTTCTTCTATCTTCAAATCAAAATGTGGGTCTTGCATGAAAATGTTTTAATGACTTAATAATGATGTTTCTAATTTTGGTTAATGATTTTAAGGTTAAAATGGCACGTAAGGTTAAAATGGCACGTAATGTACTTATGAACATGCAAATGGTCTTAATGGTTTGAATTACAAACCTTGAAGAGGGCTTTATCCTAAGTGGTGGAGAATGAATGTTGATTAAAATGGCACGTAATGTACTTAGTCCAAGAGAATCCTCAAGGGTCACTAAGTGGGAGTGTAGTATGGGATGCTACTCCCACATTGCACTTAGTAAAACTTAACAAGTATCTTTGGAGTAAGTTAGTGTGGGCTTGTCCCACATAGTGTCATGACATCTTGTTAAAGTTGCTTGAAAGGTGCATTATTCAAATTTTATGCATGTGACACAGTGTAGTTTTGAATCCACTGTATGTAAGTCCAAATTTTGAGGAATTTGCATTTTTCATGAATTATGGTTTCAATGTGTTATGAAATGAGTTTATATGGTTTTATAGTTCATATGATCATGTCATCTCGATGAATTAGTCAAAGAATGAATTTTTGAAATATTTGACATGCTTAGCAGTGACACAATGAATGCTCACTGTAAAATTTCACATTTTTGAAGAAAATTGTTTTGTCTTCAATTTAAGTTTTCAATGTTTGCAAAAGTTTGTATATGATAATATTTAATGTTCGATAAGGTAGTTCCTCCATAAGTGAAGTATAAGAGAAAAATTTTAAATCTGAAAGTTTTGTTAAAGTGCTTATGTTACTAGTGTTTGAAAATGTGAAATAATTCTCCTTGCTAATTGATGCTTTGATTTTGAGTGTTTTGATCATTATTGTAATGTGTTATGTGTTCTAAGTGAGTCCTTGTTGATCTTACGGTTTTAGTGTCATTCGAGGACGAATGTTGTTCTAAGTGGGGGAGAATGAAACGCCCTAAAACGAACTAAGGTGAACTAGATCCTCATGAGTGTTTCTTGAGTTAATTTGAAGTTATAATGATTTATTTTTGTTTTATTAGGCAGTGTATGAAGTTTGGTCAACTTTGGAGGTCAAACGTCCATGACGTTCGGAAGGTGTGCCTTAGATAATGCTTGTGTGTCTTGATATGTTTGAGTGAGTATTACGTGTTCATTTTTCTTTAAATCGAAGTGGGATATCCTAATACCTAGACGAATATGTTTAGGGATATAACATTTGGGTACGACCCCACCTAGGACCCACTAGGGGCCCTAGAAGAGGACCCCACCTCTTGGCAACAAGCTACCAAAACAGTGACCAAATGACGACCCAAGGGACGATATGTTATTAACAAACTGTCCGTCGACCATGGGAATCTATTGGACCTGAAGGTTCAGTTGGACAGGATCTAAATGAATCTAAGTCTCAACCAACAAGACCCCACCAACGGTCCGTCCTTTGACAAACGGTCTGTTGGTGGAGACTGTCCCAAAAGTAGTGAAAAATCTGCCAAATCTTGGGGTATTTGATAAATTCACCCCAAGTCTTTAATGACCCTAGGATTTTTATTTTAGGGTTTATTAGATATATTAAAGTGTTCTAAACCCTAAGACCTAATTTTAGACTTCTCTTCCTAAAACCCAAAATCCCTCTCTCTTAGAAGACTCACTCAAGTCACCATGGAATCTAGAAGTCAAGAAGTTCTAGGAGGTTTGTTGATGGTCGTTTCTTCATCAAAAATCATTGGTATTTCTTCAATCTGAGGTATCTCTCTTCCATTCATGGAACCCCTTTCTAAAATATTTTAAAAAGAGTTTACAGCCCTAATTTCTTCTATCTTAAAATCTAGATATGGGCATTGCATGAAAATATTTTGAATGACTTAATAATAATGTTTCTAATGTTAGTTGATGAGTTTAAGTTTAAAACTTCAATGAAATTATGTTAAAGCTTTTCATCTAATGTTGGCTTAAGAAATGGGTTAAATGAGCTTAGTTTTGTGATCTTTGAACTTTCGTTTATTTATGTTGTTATTGATGTTTAGCTACTGCCCTAAGGGCTAATTTATATGAATTATTGAATAAAATGAAATTGGTGATGGAATCTTGGGTTAAAGGGTAAATTGGTTATGTTGATTAGGCTTTAGTTATAAAATACTCTTGAGTACTATGGTACACCTTCTTGGTGGCGGTGTTTACTTGAATTGTATGAAAGTGAAGTTACTAGTTTATTGTGAATGAGATTATTAAGGCTTGTTATGTGAAGTAAGATGATAAATATGTCATTTTTGTTAAATGTATCGTATGAAGTGATTATGTTAAGTAGACTAGAGCGTACGCTTGAATGAAGTTATTCTTGTTAATTGTTTGATGAAGCATGTTATGAGAAGTATGTTAAGGATTATGTATAAAGGAATTATATGATTATGTGAAGCATGTAAAGTGTGTGATGTGATAAATGAAGGTCTAAGCATGTATAGAAGTTAAATTTAAATGAAATGAAGCTTATGTTCAAGGTGTGCTCACATGTATACACACACTCACACTTGAATGAATGAATGAAGCTAAATTAAGACCTAAAGGGGAGTTTTGGGGTGAACACTCTTCCTAAGTTGAGATGAAGTGTTTAGTAGCAACCCTACTACATCCCATGAGCTTTCTAAGATAGATTAGAGGATGAATGCCCTTCGTAAGTTGAGATGTAGTGTTCACTAGTTATCCTCAACCTATAGTTTATAATGTTTAGGATCTATGGGAAGTTATGCCTAGCACCAAGAGTATATGAAGAAGAGGTGGTTACACTTCGTGAGTTGTGATGTTGTATTCCAATGTACCTTTTGATATTAGTACTCCTCTTTATTAGAAAATGAGCTAATTAATAGCAATCTCCTTATCCCTTAACTAGGAGCCTGCATAGGTGTAGCTATTGGGAAAGCCATGTAAAACGCTTAGAGAATGACCTCATTCTAGGAAAGTGAGGATCCTTCATCCGATAGGGGTTAATATTGGGATTCCATGTCTAGATCTCATGGTCTATGTCGGTTAAGCTACCTCCCACAAAAGCAATGAATGTGCTAAGTCTTCTAAAGGAGTTTTCTACTTAGGGTAGGTAGTGGAATGAGACGCTATTTATCCATTTTACTAGGGAAGCAATCTGAAAGGGGATTCTTTGTGATTCTTATTTGAATTGAATGAACTAAGTCTTCTAAAAGAACTTACTACTTAGGGTAGGTGGTTGTATGGGACGCTATCGATCCATTGCACTAAGTAGGACCTTCCAAAAGGAAAGACATGGTGCCAAACCTTCAAAAAGAGTAAGCTACTTAGGGTAGGTGGTGGTATAGGACGCCATATACTCATTGCAGTAAGTAGGCATTCCAAAAGGGAAGACTTTGGTGGTTTGTTGGGTGTTCTTCTAGTGTCTTGTCATTGAGTGGGGGCTCGTTTTCCTGAGGTGAGTAAGACAAAAGAGGGTAGTCTTGGGGATCATTCTGGTGTGTATTGAAGGAGGCATATGTGTACTTTCTTCATGTCTTACCTTGGTGAGTCTTAGGATAATCCTTAGTTAGGGAAACTCCTATGGAAATGAGTTCACTTCCTCTTTACTTGGATTAAGAAGTTCACTCCTTAAAATAGGATGAATTCATTGTAATGTTTTAAATTGTTCACTGCAATGTAAAGATGAGCTTACTGTGATAATTTGGAAGTTACTGTAAAGTTTTCTTTGGGTTTAAAATTTCGAAATTCTTCTCCAAGTGTTAAATGATGATTCTTATGATGTTTTGCTTCTATATTCTTGAATATTTTACTTAAATGGCATGAAATGTTATTTTACTAAAATGTTCCTTTTTGCATGTTTTTGCATATGTCATACTTAGTACATTATATGTACTAAACCCATACTTTTCTATGCTATCTAAGTATAGGTTTTGAAAGAAAGGTTGAAGTCTAGAAGGCAAAGCTTGGGAAAGTTCCTCTTAAGACAAAGTGTGTCCTTATATATTTTAGGGCATAATTTCTACCTTATTATTTCTTTATGTTATGACTTATTATGTATCTCTTTCAAATGTAAAGGGTCGTGTCCCTAAGTTTATTATGTCGTGTCTTAAGTTGGCTTGTGACGATGAGATTTCTTGAGTATTTATGAAAGATTTCCTTTTTATATCAAATGTCTTGAAAAGCTTTAAATTCCGCACTACTTTTCATGTCTTATGTAATGAACATTAGTAAAAGGGCTTGTACAAGACCTTAAAGGGTCAAGTACGCCCAGTCACAAAACTAGGGTTCTCCCTAACTTCTAGGGGGTAGTTTCGGGTCGTGACAGACTTGGTATCAGAGCATAAGATTATGGGAAATAGTTTAGGGTGTAAAAAGTCTCACAAGACACGTCTAGTAGTATCTTGGTCATTGGTGTGAGTCGCGACACATCCCTGGACAAGAGGCTATAGGACGATAGAGTTTCACTCTCTTCATTACTCTTGAATTGTGCCATAGAACTTAACTCCATAAGAACTCTCTCTTATGTTCCCCTTGTTCGCTGGTCTTCTAGGTATGATTGCTTGGAAGGGGAGGTGTTTCTATGTTTGAGGTAGAGAAAAGGTGAGTTTTCATGTTATGATGGTTTTCTTGCTAACAGAGTAGATATGAAGGTAAGTTTTAAAAATTTTGATGGGATTCCAATTATGGCTAGGTGTGATTTATGAGATTGGAAGTGCTTTGAGGATAAACTTTGTGGTGATGTATTTCTAAGCATGGTAAGAATGATAATGATTGAATAAAGTGCCTTTGAGAGCAAATGAATTATCATGTGATTATGTTTAATGATGGTAGAAATTCTTTAAGGTGTAAATATAACACCTTGGAAATCCAAGACTAATTGTAAATCCTTATATAGGTTACATAAAGTCTAAAAACTGTTTCTAAGTCTATTTTTAATGAATATTGGTCATTTAGGATATTTAAGAACCAAAACATCCGAGAAGTTGGTTCAAAGGGATGATAGTGTGTCTTAGCCTACTTGACTAAGTTTTGGGAGTCGAAATTGTACGTACGTTGGTTGAAAGGTAGCTAATAGGTGTTGGAGTTGTTTCCTGGTTGAAACGTCCTAGTACGACTCCCCAAGGATGAACCAACGGCCCTTGAGGAGGACCCCTGCAGTTTGATGCAACACTGCCCAGAAGTGTGCATCAAGGGGGCAGACGAAGGCCCGTGTGTGGATGTCACGATCCAAAACCGAGCCGCGACTGGCACCCACATTTACCCTCCTATGTGAGCGAACCAACCAATCTAACCCTTAACATTTCAATGTATATCAATAGAAAATAATGCGGAAGACTTAAACTCATTAATAAAAACAATTCAAAACTATTATTATTATCCTCATCTATTATTCCCCAAAATCTGGAAGTCATCATCACAAGAACATCTATGATCAAATTACTAAACTAAGAATGTCTAAGAAGCTAAAACAAGTAAAAAAAAAAGGTAGTCCATGCCGGAAGTTCAAGGCATCAAGACTTGAAGTGGAAGATCCAGTCCAAGCTAGAAGCATTAGCTCACCCTGAAATCTGGCTTGATGAAGACTGGCTAGAGTTGCGGTTGAGTTGAAGATGACGGAACGTTTGCTGCACTCCACAAATAAACAAAGACGAAAACATAAAAGTAGGGGGTCAGTACAACCACAAGTACTGAGTAGATATCATCGGCCAACTTAAAATAGAAGATAATATATATCAAGTAATATTATAAAATCAACTATAATGCTTAACATGTAGCAACGACAAGTACTATATCATTAACAATTTCCGTCAAGTTCACACATGAGGACTCAAGCCTCAATACCATACTCATTTGGGAATTGGGTTCATTAGATTGAGTATATTATTCATCTTTCAAGATTCATTATCTTTCTTCCTCTTGTGTCGGTACGTGACACTCTGCTCCATATACTATCCTGGTGCCGGAACGTGGCACTCCGATCCTCTATTTCTATCCTGGTACCGGAACGTGGCACCCGATCCATATTCTATCCTGGTGTCGGAACGTGACACTCCGATCCTCATTCTATCCTGGTGTCGGAACGTGACACTCCGATCCTCATTCTATCCTGGTACCGGAACGTGGCACCCGATCCTCTATTTCTATCCTGGTACCGGAACGTGGCACCCGATCCTCTATTTCTATCCTGGTACCGGAACGTGGCACCCGATCCCCTAATTCATCAAGCCTTCTTTCATACTAAGGCATCATCAATCTCATTATATCATTTATCAAGCCTTCTTTTACACTAAGGCATCATCATTAACAAGTGAATTAGGGTTTCTTTCAAGATTTAGGATTCAATAACTTCATCATGCTCATATAATCACAAATATATATATCACATTCATACAAGCATACAATTTAAGCACATAGCAGGGTTTACAATACTATCAATACATATCATTCACTATTAAGAGTTCACTACGAATATCGTAAAAACCATAACCTACCTCCACCGAAGATTAGTGATCAACAAGCAATTTCCCAAGCTTTGTTCTTCTTCTCGTTTCTGTCTCTCAATCGATCAATCTCTCTCTCTCTTTGTTCTTTCTGTTTTCTTTAATCAAACCCTCTTTCTTTTACCCTAATTACATATAATTAAGAATAAAAGATGGAAATAATGACCCCCTAATTAACTTAAGGTTTCTTCTTTTAACCCCCAAGTAATTAGACTTATTAATATTATCTCTCTAACTTTATAATTAAGGAAAGAATAGTCCAAAACGTCCCTTAAAACGTGTAAAGAAATCCGATTCTGTCTGGGATTTGCGCAACCTGTGACGGCCCATCATGCCTGCGACGGTCCGTCCGCAGGTCGTCGCAGCATCTTAGAACTCCATTTTTCACTAAGTAGACTGTGACGGTCTGTCACACCTGTGACGGTCCGTCCTGCACTTCCGTCATGACGATCAGAGACTCGTTCCCCATACCAAATTCTCAAGAGTTGAAGTGTTTTGCAACAGGAGCTCACGACGGTTCGTCGTAGCTGTGACGGCACGTCCTGCAGGTCCGTCACAGATTACCGAGAGTCGATTTTAATACCCAAATTTCAGAATTCTAAGTGTTCTGGAACGAGACACCCTCGACGGGCCGTCGTGCCTATGACGGTCCGTCGTGGTGTCCGTAGTCTTAGCCAGTTTTTCTAGAAATAAAATTTGCTGCTTAAAACGACTAAACAGGTCGTTACAATAGATACCAATTTACCCATCGTTCGTCCTCGAACGATCAAAAGAATAAAAGCAAGGGCAAAAAGAAGTACCTGAATCTGTAAACAGATGTGGGTATTTTTCTTGCATATCTGCCTCCTTCTCCCAAGTAGCCTCTTCAACCGGTCGATTCTTCCATTGAACTTTGATGGATGCAATTTCTCTCGACCTCAACTTGCGAACCTCTCTATCTAAAATAGCAACTGGTTCCTCCTCATAAGTCAAATTCTCATCAAGCAAAACTGAATCCCAACGGATGATGTAGTTTCCATCCCCATGGTATCTTTTCAACATGGACACATGAAATACCGGATACACTCCGGACAGCCCTGGAGTCAAGGCTAATTCATAAGCCACCTCCCCTACTCGCTTACGTATCTCAAATGGTCCAATGTACCTTGGACTTAGCTTACCCCTTTTTCCAAACCGCATCACCCCTTTCATGGGTGAAACCTTTAACAAGACTTGTTCACCCTCCATGAACTCCAAGTCTCTAACCTTTCGGTCTGCATACTCCTTTTGCGTACTTTGCGCCGCTAGAAGCTTTCCTTGAATGCACTTCACCTTATCTAACGAATCCCTCAAGAGGTCAGTACCCCAAGGTTTAACCTCAAATGCATCGAACCAACCAATGGGAGATCTACACCTCCTCCCATACAATGCTTCAAATGGAGCCATGTCGATACTGGAGTGATAGCTATTATTGTATGAAAACTCTGCCAAAGGTAAGAAGTTATCCCAATAACCACCAAATTCTATCACGCATGCACGAAGCATATCCTCCAACACTTGAATCGTTCGCTCAGACTGACCATCCGTCTGAGGGTGAAACGCAGTACTAAGGTCCAACCTAGTACCTAATTCCGCATGCAATGTTATCCAAAACTTAGAAGTAAACTGCGTGCCTCTATCTGATATGATGGAGAGTGGAACTCCATGCAGTCGAACGATTTCTGAGATGTAGATTTTGGCTAACTTCTCTGCATTGTAGGTCACCTTGACCGGAATGAAGTGGGCAGACTTAGTTAACCTATCAACAATCACCCAAATAGAGTCATACTTATCCAAGGTCTTTGGAAGACCAACCACGAAGTCCATTGCGATTCTCTCCCACTTCCATTCAGGAATGGGCATTCTCTGAAGTGTTCCTCCGGGCCTCTGGTGTTCATACTTCACCTGCTGACAGTTTGGACATTTGGCAACAAAGTCCACAATGTCACGCTTCATTCTACTCCACCAAAATTGTTGTTTTAGGTCGCGGTACATCTTGGTTGCACCAGGATGTATCGAATATCCGGAACTATGAGCCTCTGTAAGAATAGTGTGGATCAAGTCGTCAACACGAGGCACACATACTCTTCCCTTAATCCTCAAAACACCTTCTTCATCAATTATTGCCTCTTTAGCCTCTCCTTGCAACACTTTATCTCGAATTCGACCTAGTTTCTCATCATCAAACTGTCTTCCCTTGATCTTATCAAGAAAAGAAGATCTTGCCCCTACACAAGCTAACAATCCTCCCTTCTCATTTATCTCTATCCTCATAAGGTCATTATCCAGAATCTGCACCTCTCTAGCCAATGGGCGTCAAGAAACTTGCAAATGAGCTAGACTTCCCATGCTTTCGGCCTTTCTACTTAAAGCATCCGCCACAACATTCGCTTTTCCCGGATGATACAAGATAGTGATGTCGTAGTCCTTCAGTAGTTCCATCCATCTCCTCTGTCTCAAGTTCAAATCTTTCTGAGTAAAGACATACTGTAGGCTACGATGATCCGTATAGACCTCACACTTAACCCCATACAAATAGTGTCTCCATTGCTTTAGTGCAAATACTACCGCGGCCAACTCCAAATCATGGGTCCGATAGTTACGTTCATGTACCTTTAATTGCCTCGAAGCATAAGCAATCACATTCTTCTCTTGCATTAGCACTGCACCCAACCCCGAATAGGACGCATCACAATACACGATAAAGTTTTTACCCTCTACTGGCAAGGTAAGAATTGGTGCAGTAGTCAACAAGGTCTTGAGCTTCTGAAAGCTTTCCTCACACTCATCCGACCATACAAATGGAACATTCTGCTTAGTCAAGTTCGTTAATTGGGAAGCAATGGAAGAGAATCCCTTGACAAACCGGCGGTAGTAGCTAGCCAAACCAACAAAACTCCTTATTTCTGACACGTTTGTGGGTCTTACCCTATTCTTCACTGTCTCAATCTTAGATAGATCCACCATCACTCCATCCTTAGAAACCACGTGTCCCAAGAAGGACACTGAATCTAGCCAAAACTCACACTTGGAGAATTTGGCATAAAGCTTCTTCTTCCTCAATAACTCTAACACCATTCTCAAATGCTCCTCATGTTCCTTCTTACTCTTTGAGTATATCAGTATATCATCAATAAATACGATCACAAAGTGATCCAGATATGGCTTGAAATCCCCGTTCATCAAACTCATGAACGCAGCAGGGGCATTCGTAAGACCAAAAGACATTACCACAAATTCATAATGCCCATACCTAGTTCGAAAAGCAGTCTTTGGCACATCCGTTGCTCGTATTTTCAATTTGTGATAACCGGACCTCAAGTCAATTTTAGAGAAGACACAAGCACCTTGTAACTGATCGAACAAGTCATCAATGCGAGGAATGGGATATTTGTTCTTGATAGTTACCTTGTTCAGTTGTCTATAGTCTATGCACATCTGAAAACTCCCATCCTTCTTCTTCACAAACAAAATCGGAGCACCCCAAGGAGATGCACTTGGTCTAATGAAGCCTTTGCTCAACAACTCTTGAAGTTGTGCCTTTAACTCTCTTAACTCTGCGGGAGCCATTCTATAAGGGGGTATAGAAATGGGGCGAGTACCCGGTTCCAAATCAATGCAGAAGTCAATATCCCTATCCGGTGGCATGCCAGGAAGATCTGCAGGGAACACATCCAGAAACTCACGGACTACCGAAACTGACTCAATCGAAGGTACTTGAGTAGTGTCATCCTTGAGATGTGCCAAGAAAGCTAAACACCCTTTACTAACCATTTTCTTAGCACGAAGAAAGGAGATGATACGCACCGGATTGGAAGTGTAGTCACCCTCCCACACTAACGGATCTGTCCCAGGCTTGGCTAACGTCACTGTTTTAGCATTACAATCCAAGATCGCAAATTGCGGAGAAAGCCAAGTCATACCCAGAATTACATCAAAGTCAACCATTTCTAAGATAACCAAATCTACATAAGTGTTGCTCCCCATAAAATTCACCAAACAAGACCTATATACCTTTTCAACTACCACAGACTCACCCACCGGAGTAGAAACACGAATAGGCATGTCAAGTAATTCACAATGTAAATTTAGACCATTAGCAAATGAGGAAGATACATAAGAAAATGTGGATCCAGGATCAAACAATACAGAAGCCATGCAATAACAAACCAGAAGATTACCTGTGATAACAGCATCAGATGTCTCCGCCTCCGATCTCCCAGGGAAAGCATAACAATGGGCCCTTTCGTTTGTTTGCCTGTTGCCCCTACCGTGTTGTGATGCAGGGGCTCCAGTTTGCCCATCACCTCGGCCGTTTTGGTGACCACCATTACCTCGACCACTGCGTCCTCCAGAATAACGGCCTCTTCCATGACCACCTCTACCTCTAGCTATTGGGGGTCTATAACTCTGTTTTGGACAATATCTCTTAATATGTCCAATCTCCCCGCATCCATAGCACTCTCTGGGTTCATGCATAGGTCTCTCAGAGAAGTGTTGACCGGTCTTAGGTGGACCCCCAACTACAGTCTGTAATGAAGACTGAATTGGTCGAACTGAGTAACCCCCAGAACCCTGTCCTCTAGTGTAAGAACCATTGAACTCACCTCCCTTTCGAAACCTTTTCGATGTCGATGTCGTGGTGAAGTCTTCTGGCTTCACTCCTTCCACCTCTATCACAAAGTCTACCACCTCTTGGAAGGATTTTGCCGTTGCCGCTATCTGTAAGGCCGAAATCCGCAATTCTGACCTCAACCCCTTCACAAACCGGCGAATCCGCTCTTGTGGACTGAAACAGAGTTGAGTGGCATACCTTGATAAAGCACGAAACTTAGCCTCATATGCATTAACCGACATCCTACCTTGCTCTAGGCTCAAGAATTCATCCCTTTTCCTATCCCTCAAAGTCCGGGGGATATACTTCTCCATGAACAAACTAGAGAATGAGGCCCAAGTCATAGGTGGTGCCTCTGTTGGTTGACACTCAACATGTGACCGCCACCACATTTTGGCGTTCCCTTGAAACTGATAACTCATGAACTCAACGCCAAACCGTTCTACTATACCCATCTTGTGTAGTAGCTCATGACAGTCAACTAGGAAATCATAAGCATCCTCAGATTCTGCAACCTTGAAGACTGGAGGTTTCAATTTCAAGAACTTACTGAAAAGTTCATGCTGATCATTTGTCATTATAGGCCCAGTAGTCAGACGAGGAAATGTGCCTATTTCCAATGAGGCATCCATGCGGGGAGCCATAGTAGCCGCATGTCGTATCTCTGAAACCGGAGGTGTTGGTGTAGAAACCACTGGAGGTGCCTGACCCTGATCAGATAACACGCTAAGATAAGCAAGAACCTGATTGATCATCTCCGGGGTAGGTTGGGGTGGCGATTCCTCATTTTGCACTTGTTCATTCTCCCCTTCCTCGCCCTCTCTTATCACCTCCTCGGTCGGTGGAGGAGTCACCGCCCTAGTATCAGATGGGCTAGGTGCTCGTCCTCTTCCTCTAGAGGACGTCCTCCCACGACCTCTTCCACGGCCTCTTACCACTGATCCTCCTCGAGCTACAGCCCCAGTGGCTGGCTCAGTCGTTTCTTGTCTTGCCGTTGTTGCTGCTGGTGCAGTCGTTGCTCTAGCTCTAACCATCTACGAAATAGAGTGAAGATGGTCAGATACCAATTTGTATCACCTAGATACCAATTGGACTCAAGTAGTAGCACGAAAGAAAGAATGAAAGAATGGAATTTTCCTAAAGTCTTATAGCCTCTCAAGGAAAAGTAAAGGCGTCCCCCTACCGTTCCGTAAGACTCTACTAGACTCGTTCTTGTGTGATGAGACCAACGAACCTAATGCTCTGATACCAAGTTTGTCACGACCCAAAACCGAGCCGCGACTGGCACCCACATTTACCCTCCTATGTGAGCTAACCAACCAATCTAACCCTTAACATTTCAATGTATATCAATAGAAAATAATGCGGAAGACTTAAACTCATTAATAAAAACAATTCAAAACTATTATTATTATTCTCATCTATTATTCCCCAAAATCTGGAAGTCATCATCACAAGAACATCTATGATCAAATTACTAAACTAAGAATGTCTAAGAAGCTACAAGCTAGCCCATGCCGGAAGTTCAAGGCATCAAGACTTGAAGTGGAAGATCCAGTCCAAGCTAGAAGCATTAGCTCACCCTGAAATCTGGCTTGATGAAGACTTGCTAGAGTTGCGGTTGAGTTGAAGATGATGGAACGTTTGCTGCACTCCACAAATAAACAAAGACGAAAACATAAAAGTAGGGGGTCAGTACAACCACAAGTACTGAGTAGATATCATCGGCCAACTCAGAATAGAAGATAATATATATCAAGTAATATTATAAAATCAACTATAATGCTTAACATGTAGCAACGACAAGTACTATATCATTAACAATTTCCGTCAAGTTCACACATGAGGACTCAAGCCTCAATACCATACTCATTTGGGAATTGGGTTCATTAGATTGAGTATATTATTCATCTTTCAAGATTCATTATCTTTCTTCCTCTTGTGTCGGTACGTGACACTCTACTCCATATACTATCCTAGTGCCGGAACGTGGCACTCCGATCCTCTATTTCTATCCTGGTACCGGAACGTGGCACCCGATCCATATTCTATCCTGGTGTCGGAACGTGACACTCCGATCCTCATTCTATCCTGGTGTCGGAACGTGACACTCCGATCCTCATTCTATCCTGGTACCAGAACGTGGCACCCGATCCTCTATTTCTATCCTGGTACCGGAATGTGGCACCCGATCCTCTATTTCTATCCTGGTACCGGAACGTGGCACCCGATCCCCTAATTCATCAAGCCTTCTTTCATACTAAGGCATCATCAATCTCATTATATCATTTATCAAGCCTTCTTTTACACTAAGGCATCATCATTAACAAGTGAATTAGGGTTTCTTTCAAGATTTAGGATTCAATAACTTCATCATGCTCATATAATCACAAATATATATATCACATTCATACAAGCATACAATTTAAGCACATAGCAGGGTTTACAATACTATCAATACATATCATTCACTATTAAGAGTTCACTACGAATATCGTAAAAACCATAACCTACCTCCACCGAAGATTAGTGATCAACAAGAAATTTCCCAAGCTTTGTTCTTCTTCTCGTTTCTGTCTCTCAATCGATCAATCTCTCTCTCTCTTTGTTCTTTCTGTTTTCTTTAATCAAAACCTCTTTCTTTTACCCTAATTACATATAATTAAGAATAAAAGATGGAAATAATGACCCACTAATTAACTTAAGGTTTCCTCTTTTAACCCCCAAGTAATTAGACTTATTAATATTATCTCTCTAACTTTATAATTAAGGAAAGAATAGTCCAAAACGTCCCTTAAAACGTGTAAAGAAATCCGATTCTGTCTGGGATTTGCGCAACCTGTGACGTCCCGTCGTGCCTGCGACGGTCCGTCACGCAGGTCGTCGCAGCATCTTAGAACTCCATTTTTCACTAAGTAGACTGTGACGGTCCGTCACACCTGTGACGGTCCGTCCTGCACTTCCGTCATGACGATCAGAGACTCGTTCCCCGTACCAAATTCTCAAGAGTTGAAGTGTTTTGCAACGGGAGCTCACGACGGTTCGTCGTAGCTGTGACGGCACGTCCTGCAGGTCCGTCACAGATTACAGAGAGTCAATTTTAATACCCAAATTTCAGAATTCTAAGTGTTCTGGAACGAGACACCCTCGACGGGCCGTCGTGCCTATGACGGTCCGTCGTGGTGTCCGTAGTCTTAGCCAGTTTTTCCAGAAATAAAATCTGCTGCTTAAAACGACTAAACAGGTCGTTACAATAGATACCAATTTACCCACCATTCGTCCTCGAACGATCAAAAGAAGAAAAGCAAGGGCGAAAAGAAGTACCTGAATCTGTAAACAGATGTGGGTATTTTTCTTGCATATCTGCCTCCTTCTCCCAAGTAGCCTCTTCAACCGGTCGATTCTTCCATTGAACTTTGATGGATGCAATTTTTATCGACCTCAACTTGCGAACCTCTCTATCTAAAATAGCAATCGGTTCCTCCTCATAAGTCAAATTCTCATCAAGCAAAACTAAATCCCAACGGATGATGTAGTTTCCATCCCCATGGTATCTTTTCAACATGGACACATGAAATACCGGATGCACTCCGGACAGCCCTGGAGGCAAGGCTAATTCTTAAGCCACCTCCCCTACTCGCTTACGTATCTCAAATGGTCCAATGTACCTTGGACTTAGCTTACCCCTTTTTCCAAACCGCATCACCCCTTTCATGGGTGAAACCTTTAACAAGACTTGTTCACCCTCCATGAACTCCAAGTCTCTAACCTTTCGGTCTGCATACTTTTTTTGCGTACTTTGCGCCGCTAGAAGCTTTCCTTGAATGCACTTCACCTTATCTAACGAATCCCTCAAGAGGTCAGTACCCCAAGGTTTAACCTCAAATGCATCGAACCAACCAATGGGGGATCTACACCTCCTCCCATACAATGCTTCAAATGGAGCCATGTCGATAATGGAGTGATAGCTATTATTGTATGAAAACTCTGCCAAAGGTAAGAAGTTATCCCAATGACCACCAAATTCTATCACGCATGCACGAAGCATATCCTCCAACACTTGAATCGTTCGCTCAGACTGACCATCCGTCTGAGGGTGAAACGCAGTACTAAGGTCCAACCTAGTACCTAATTCCACATGCAATGTTCTCCAAAACTTAGAAGTAAATTGCGTGCCTCTATCTGATATGATGGAGAGTGGAACTCCATGCAGTCGAACGATTTCTGAGATGTAGATTTTGGCTAACTTCTCTGCATTGTAGGTCACCTTGACCGGAATGAAGTGGGCAGACTTAGTTAACCTATCAACAATCACCCAAATAGAGTCATACTTATCCAAGGTCTTTGGAAGACCAACCACGAAGTCCATTGCGATTCTCTCCCACTTCCATTCAGGAATGGGCATTCTCTAAAGTGTTCCTCCGGGCCTCTGGTGTTCATACTTCACCTGCTGACAGTTTGGACATTTGGCAACAAAGTCCACAATGTCACGCTTCATTCTACTCCACCAAAAGTGTTGTTTTAGGTCGCGGTACATCTTGGTTGCACCAGGATGTATCGAATATCCGGAACTATGAGCCTCTGTAAGAATAGTGTGGATCAAGTCGTCAACACGAGGCACACATACTCTTCCCTTAATCCTCAAAACACCTTCTTCATCAATTATTGCCTCTTTAGCCTCTCCTTGCAACACTTTATCTCGAATTCGACCTAGTTTCTCATCATCAAACTGTCTTCCCTTGATCTTGTCAAGAAAAGAAGATCTTGCCCCTACACAAGCTAACAATCCTCCCTTCTCATTTATCTCTATCCTCATAAGGTCATTAGCCGGAATCTGCACCTCTCTAGCCAATGGGCGTCTAGAAACTTGCAAATGAGCTAGACTTCCCATGCTTTCGGCCTTTCTACTTAAAGCATCCGCCACAACATTCGCTTTTCCCGGATGATACAAGATAGTGATGTCGTAGTCCTTCAGTAGTTCCATCCATCTCCTCTGTCTCAAGTTCAAATCTTTCTGAGTAAAGACATATTGTAGGCTACGATGATCCGTATAGACCTCACACTTAACCCCATACAAATAGTGTCTCCATTGCTTTAGTGCAAATACTACCGCGGCCAACTCCAAATCATGGGTCGGATAGTTACGTTCATGTACCTTTAATTGCCTCGAAGCATAAGCAATCACATTCTTCTCTTGCATTAGCACTGCACCCAACCCCGAATAGGACGCATCACAATACACGATGAAGTTTTTACCCTCTACTGGCAAGGTAAGAATTGGTGCAGTAGTCAACAAGGTCTTGAGCTTCTGAAAGCTTTCCTCACACTCATCCGACCATACAAATGGAACATTCTGCTTAGTCAAGTTTGTTAATTGGGAAGCAATGGAAGAGAATCCCTTGACAAACCGGCGGTAGTATCTATCCAAACCAACAAAACTCCTTATTTCTGACACGTTTGTGGGTCTTACCCAATTCTTCACTGTCTCAATCTTAGATGGATCCACCATCACTCCATCCTTAGAAACCACGTGTCCCAAGAAGGACACTGAATCTAGCCAAAACTCACACTTGGAGAATTTGGCATAAAGCTTCTTCTTCCTCAATAACTCTAACACCATTCTCAAATGCTCCTCATGTTCCTTCTTACTCTTTGAGTATATCAGTATATCATCAATAAATACGATCACAAAGTGATCCAGATATGGCCTGAAAATCCCGTTCATCAAACTCATGAACGCAGCAGGGGCATTCGTAAGACCAAAAGACATTACCACAAATTCATAATGCCCATACCTAGTTCGAAAAGTAGTCTTTGGCACATGCGTTGCTCGTATTTTCAATTGGTGATAACCGGACCTCAAGTCAATTTTAGAGAAGACACAAGCACCTTGTAACTGATCGAACAAGTCATCAATGCGAGGAATGGGATATTTGTTCTTGATAGTTACCTTGTTCAGTTGTCTATAGTCTATGCACATCCGAAAACTCCCATCCTTCTTCTTCACAAACAAAACCGGAGCACCCCAAGGAGATGCACTTGGTCTAATGAAGCCTTTGCTCAACAACTCTTGAAGTTGTGCCTTTAACTCTCTTAACTCCGCGAGAGCCATTCTATAAGGGGGTATAGAAATGGGGCGAGTACCCGGTTCCAAATCAATGCAAAAGTCAATATCCCTATCCGGTGGCATGCCAGGAAGATCTGCAGGGAACACATCCAGAAACTCACGGACTACCGAAACTGACTCAATCGAAGGTACTTGAGTAGTGTCATCCTTGAGATGTGCCAAGAAAGCTAAACAACCTTTACTAACCATTTTCTTAGCACGAAGAAAAGAGATGATACACACCGGATTGGAAGTGTAGTCACCCTCCCACACTAACGGATCTGTCCCAGGCTTGGCTAACGTCACTGTTTTAGCATTACAATCCAAGATCGCAAATTGCGGAGAAAGCCAAGTCATACCCAGAATTACATCAAATTCAACCATTTCTAAGATAACCAAATCTACATAAGTGTTGCTCCCCATAAAATTCACCAAACAAGACCTATATACCTTTTCAACTACCACAGACTCACCCACCGGAGTAGAAACACGAATAGGCATGTCAAGTAATTCACAATGTAAATTTAGACCATTAGCAAATGAGGAAGATACATAAGAAAATGTGGATCCAGGATCAAACAATACAGAAGCCATGCAATCACAAACCAGAAGATTACCTGTGATAACAGCATCAGATGTCTCCGCCTCCGATCTCCCAGGGAAAGCATAACAATGGGCCCTTTCGTTTGTTTGCCTGTTGCCCCTACCGTGTTGTGATGCAGGGGCTCCAGTTTTCCCATCACCTCGGCCGTTTTGGTGACCACCATTACCTCGACCACCGCGTCCTCCAGAATAACGGCCTCTTCCATGACCACCTCTACCTCTAGCTATTGGGTGTCTATAACTCTGTTTTGGACAATATCTCTTAATATGTCCAATCTCCCTGCATCCATTAGGCTGGTGGAGTAGGTACCTTCACTTGCACAGTCCCTGGAATCATCTCGTGTGTGGATCAACGGGGCGGCGATTCCACCGTCATCCCACACTTAGAAAAATGAAGAAAATACCCTCCTGCACCAGTCTCTAACCGAACTTACGAATGTGCATCACAGACCGTCAATAGACCAACAATCCGTCGATCCAGGTCTCGTCGATGAGGTATGAAAATTCCTCCAAGTTATAAATTAATTTTGTTTAATTAATTAAGTGGTTTAGGGGTAATTCGGGATAAAATAAATACTAATTAAGTTGATTTAGTTCCACTATAAATACCCTCAACCCTCATTAACCTAAAGACAACTCTCAAAATAAACTCTCTTCTTTCTCTCTTATTTCTCTCTCTACATGAACTCACTATTGAAGGCTAGCAAGAACTAGGGTTTGGAATTTGGAAAAGGGTGGATTGTTCATCAAATTGTTGAGAAACATTAAGGTATTGGTTCTATTTACCTTTGAGATCCTTTCCTCAAAGGGTTCCTTCAAAATAGATTTCAAAAGGTTGAGTTTTCTTATGGGTTTCATCCAATTACGAAATTGAAGTTATGGATTGAGTTGTTCATGAACTGTTAGGGATATATTGAGTATATTAACATTTAATTCAACTTGTTTTTGGTAATTGTTGATGGTTTGGTCTAAATTGAAGAATATGATCCTCTATCCCTAACCATAGGAAGTGATCTTGACCTATATTGTATTGTGATCATTATAGGCCTATCATGCTAGTTCTTGAGATGTGATTTAGGTTATGAATTATAATGTGAAATCAGCCTATGTACCTTGTCTCATGTTGTGATCTAAAGATGAATTGTGTTATAGAGATGCAATTGGCCTTGTTATCTTATTGGTTATCATGGTGTGAAGATGATATTCCCCAAGTTTGGTTGAATTATGGGTTGATGGTAAGACTTTGATGATAGACTATGAGGAAGACTTGGTAAGTCTTAGAATTTATCTTTACTTCCAGTTGTGATTAATTGTTGTTAAGTCATGATATTACATTGGAGTATGCCTTATACTAGGATTATAGGGTGGTATGATGTTGAATTGAAATGTCTTGACTATGTTATGAGGTTTATTAGGGTGTATGTACTATAAGGATGGTGAAGACTATCAGTGTGTCTTAATATGTTATGAAATGCTCAATTGCTAACCTAACGTATATGAATTGTGATAAAAGGACTTATACTCATACAATTTGTATTGAGTTATTTATGATAATGACTACACAAGGGGTAGACCCTATGATTTAAACTAAGTTATGTTGCTAAAAAACACTCAAAGACATTTAAATAAAGGGACCTAGCTTTACACCGAGTGATCTTGTAGGTGAGGGAGGGACACTTTCCCAAGTATGGAAGGTATGGTTCACTACGGTCGACACGAGGTGGATAGCCTCATGACCTAATATAGGGTGTAGTGTTGATATTTCCATGGTCCCTTAAGCTCCATAAACTATGTTTCCACCATAGGATACTCTCTAGTGGATCCACCTAGAAATCAATGTTTATGTTAAGTTTTACCTTGGCCGGTAGACAACCTTTCATCAGTGTAAGGTCTTATGACACTGGATTCCACATTTAGATCATGTGGTCTATGTTGGTTAAAGCAAGTGTTCCCTAAACTAAAATGGAGGAATGAAGTATAGACTAACTAAAGTGACTTGAGGGGTTTGACTTAGCCTAGGTAGGGGTATGGGACTCTACCTATGACTTGCACTAGTTTGCCTTGAGGGAGTTTTGGGAAGTTAATATTATGTATATCGATGGTGTTAAATGTAAATGTTTTAATATGACGATTATGATGCTTATGAACATGCAAATGGTCTTAATGGTTTTAATTACTAAAGATATGAATTCATGAATTTATGAGGTTATATTGTGTAAAGTATGATACTAATTATAGTTCTTGTTGAGTGACTTGACTAAGTAGGGTTATGGGGATTTACTTGGTCATTGCACTTGTTGACTTTATGGGAGTTCATGATTTGTTACCTTACTTTGATATTTATGTGATTACTCTTATTCATGCTTGTGATGATATTACTTGGTGATAGAGTATACGATATTATGGATTCAATCATGTTTGATATACATTTGACTTCCTTAACTATTGGTTATGCATAAGTTCTTTGCATGATTTAACTAAAAGCCCCCTTTTGCATGTTTTGCTTGTGTATGTGCATAAGATCTCATACTTAGTACATGTGCAGTACTAACCCCATTTCTTCCCTTTTCCCCAAACATTTAAGGTTCCGGTCGTTGAAGAGTTTTGGGAGGCGTCATTGTTGAAGGCTTGGATTCTTCCTTTCATCCAAGTAGGGTAGGTTCTCAACTCTCGAGGGCAATGCCATCCTCTAGCTTTGGATTTTGTTATGAGCTTGTTGACTCTATTATTCCTTTCCTTGTTATTTGAATATTGTACTTTTGTACGACCTATACATGGTCTTGTTGAATTGATGTAAGGGTTATGCCCACATTGTGATATTCGTTTAGATGGTATGAGATGATACAATCATTGAGACTTTATTCCATATTCTTATATATGTATGTACAGTAAAAGTAGAAGGCTATGTAACCTTCCCATATGAAGGGTCTAAGTATACTCGATATGAATATATATTATGTGTAGGTAGAGGTCTATCTAAACCTCCAAGTAGTGATGATAAAAGTTTTAAATTTTTTCCCACTTTTCAACCTATGAATGTAATGACATGAAACTAAGAGGCTAATCTTAGTCCTTCAAAAGGATGACGACGCTGGTTACGTTTAGGGGGTAAACTCGAATGTGACAAACTTGGTATCAAAGCATGAGGTTGAATATCTTTGAGTTATGACTCTCTCTCTACCACGTCTGTGTAGGTTTGTATTCATAATTGTGAAGCACGCCAAACTTATGAGTAGGAACCTATATGATGCTTATGAATCACTCTCTTTCTTGGAAATCTTATATTGTGCCAATAGAGTACACTTATGGTGTGCTTTTGCCTCTAATCCTATTGTTGTGTTTATGGGAAGCATGAACACTCGAAGGAGTGTGGCTCGAAGACTTGAGGAAGAAGTTGCTAATGTGGGAGCTCCTCCCCATGATGAGCAAGTTCCTCCACTTGAGGAGAATGCTAATGTTGATCAAGCCCTGGCTAACCCTCCACCAATGACGGAGGCGGAGATTAGGGCTATTCTTGCTCAAATGGCCCAAGCCATGACTACTCAAGCACAAGCTGCAACGGTTCAAATCCAAGCTACGACGTCCCAAGCAAATTGAGAGGTTGCACCTAGGGTTCATCAACAAGTTTCTATTATGGCTTCCCCACTTAGGGACTTCACTCAGATGAATACCCCTACCTTCTATGGGTCTAATGTTGATGAAGACCCCCAAGAATTTATTGATGAGGTATACATGAAAATGTTTTGAATGACTTAATAATGATGTTTCTAATTTTGGTTGATGATTTTAAGGTTAAAATGGCACGTAAGGTTAAAATGGCACATAATGTACTTATGAATATGCAAATGGTCTTAATGGTTTTAATTACAGACCTTGAATAAAGCTTTACCCTAAGTGGTGGAGAATGAATGTTGATTAAAATGGCACGTAATGTACTTAGTCCAAGAGAATCCTCAAGGATCACTAAGTGGGAGTGGTAGTATGGGATTCTACTCTCACATTGCACTTAGTGAAACTTAACAAGTCTCTTTGGAGTAAGTTAGTGTGGTCTTGTCCCTCATAGTGTCATGACATCTTGTTAAAGTTGCTTGAAAGGTGCATTATTCAAATTTTAAGCGTGTGACACAGTGTAGTTTTTAATTCACTGTATGTAAGTACAAATTTTGAGGAATCTTCATTTTTCATGAATTATGATTTCAATGTGTTATGAAATTAATTTATATGGTTTTATAGATCATATGATCAAGTCCTCTCGATGAATTACTCAAACAATGAATTTTTTGAAATATTTGACATGCTTAGCAGTGACACAATGAATGCTCACTGTAAAACTTCTCATTTTTAAAGAAAAATGTTTTGTATTGAATTTAAGTTTCAATGTTTGCAAAAGTTTGTATATAAGAATGTTTAATGTTGGAGAAGGTAGTTCCTCCATAAGTCAGGATAAGAGAAAATTTTTAAATTTGAAAGTTTTGTTAAAGTGCTTATGTTGCTAGTGTTTGAAAATGTGAAATGATGCTCCTTGCTAATTGATGCTTTGATTTTGAGTGTTTTGACCATGATTGTAATGTGTTATGTGATGCTAAGTGAGTCCTTGTTGCTCTAAAGGTTTTAGTGTCATTTGAGGACGAATGTTGTTCTAAGTGGGGAAGAATGTAATGCCCTAAAATGAACTAAGGTGAACTAGATTCTCATAAGTGTTTCTTGAGTTAATTTGGAGTTATAATGAGTTTTAATTTAGTTCTCTTAGGCAGTGTGCCAAGTTTGGTTTAGTTTGGAGGTCAAACGTCCATGACGTTCGGAAGGTGTGCCTTAGATAGCGCTTGTGTCTTGATGTGTTTGAATTAGTTTTACATGTTGATTTTTCTAGAAATTGATGTGGGATATTCCTAAGACCTAGACGAATATGTTTAGGGATTTAACGTTTGGGTACGACCCCACCTAGGACCCACTACGGCCCTAGAAGAGGTCCCCACTTCTTGGCAACAAGCTGCCAAAACAGTGACCAAACGACGACCCAAGGGACGGTCCGTGGTCAACCGACGGCCCGTCGACCATGGGCATCAATTTGAACTGAAGGTTTAGTTGGACAGGCTCCAAATGGATCTAAGTCTCAACCAATGAGACCCCATCAACTGTCCGTCCTTTGACAAATGGTCCGTTGGTTGGTCCATTAGTGGACACTGTTCCAAAAGTCGTGAAAACTCTGCCAAGTCTTGGGGTATTTGATAAATTCACCCCATGTATTTTATGACCCTAGGACGTTTGTTTTAGGGTTTATTAGATATATTAAAATGTTCTAAACCCTACACCTAATTTTAGACTCCTCCTCCTAAAACCCAAAACCCTCTCTCTTAGAAGACTCTCTCAAGTATCCATGAAATCTAGAAGTCAAGAAGTTCTAGGAGGGCTGCTGACGGTTGTTTTTTCATAAAAAAACCATTGGTATTTCTTCAATCTGAGGTATCTCTCTTCCATTCAAGGAACCCCTTTCTAAAATATTTCAAAAAGAGTTTACAACCCTAGTTTCTTCTATCTTAAAATCTAGATATGGGTGTTGCATGAAAACGTTTTGAATGTCTTAATAATGATGTTTCTAATGTTAGTTGATGAGTTTAAGGTTAACACTTCAATGAAATCATGTTAAAGCTTTTCATCTAATGTTGGCTTAAGAAATGGGTTAAATGATCTTAGTTTTGTAGTCTTTGAACTTTGGTTTACTTTTATTGTTATTGATGTTTAGCTACTGCCCTAAGGGATAATTTATGATGAATTATGGAATAAAATGATATAGGTGATAGAATCTTGTATTAAAGGGTAAGTTGGTTATGTTGATTATGCTTTAGTTATAAAATGCCCTTGAGTAGTATGGTCCACCTTCTTCGTGGCGGTGTTTACTTGAATTGTGTGAATGTGAAGTTATTAGTTTATTGTGAATGAGGCTATTAAGGCTTTTTATGTGAAGGAAGATGATAAATATGTCATTCTTGGTAAATGTTCCTCATGAAGTGATTATGTGAAGTAGACTAGAGTGTATGCTTGAATGAAGTTATTCTTGTTAACTGTTTGATGAAACATGTTATGAGAAGTATGTTAAGGATTATGTATAAAGGACTTATATGATTATGTGAAGCATGTAAAATGTGTGATGTGATGAATGAAGGTCTAAGCATTTATAGAAGTTAAATGTAAATGAAATGAAGCTTATGTTCAAGGTGAGCTCACATGTACACACACTCACACTTGAATGAATGAATGAAGCTAAGTTAAGTCCTAAAGGGGAGTTTTAGGGTGAACACTCTTCGTGAGTTGAGATGAAGTGTTTAGTAGCTACCCCACTATATCCCATGAGCTTTCTAAGATAGTTTGGAGGATGAATGTCCTTCGTGAGTTGAGAGGTAGTGTTCACTAGTTATCCTTAACCTGTAGTTTATAATGTTTAGAATACGTGGGAAGTTATGCCTATCACCAAGAGTATATGAAGAAGAGGTGGTTACACTTCGTAAGTTGAGATGTTTTATTCCAATGTACCTTTTGAGATGAGTACTCCTCGTTAGTAAAGAATGATCTACGTAGTAGCAATCTCCTTATCCCTTAACTATGCGCCCGCATAGGTGTAGCTATTGGGAAAGCCATGTAAAAGCTAAGAGAATGACCTCATTCTAGGCAAGTGAGGATCCCTCATCTGATAGGGGTTAATATCGGGATTCCATGTCTAGCTCTCATGGTCTATGTTGGTTAATCTAACTCCCACAAAAGCAATGAATGTGCTAAGTCTTCTAAAGAAGTGTTCTACTTAGGGTATGTAGTGAAATGGGACGCTATTTATCCATTGCACTAGGTAAGCAATCTGAAGGGGGAGTCTTGGTAAGTCTTATTTGAATTGAATGAACTAAGTCTTCTAAAAGAACGTACTACTTAGGGTAAGTGGTGGTATGGGATGCTATCTATCCATTGCACTAAGTAGGACCTTCCGAAAGGGAAGACTTGGTTCCAAACCTTCTAAAAGAGTAAGTTACTTAGGGTAGGTGGTGGTATGGGGCGCCATATACTCATTGCACTAAGTAGGCATTCTGAAAGGGAAGACTTTGGTGGTTTGTTGGGTGTTCTTCTAGTGTCTTGTCATTGAGTGGGGTCTTGTTTTTCCGAGGTGAGGAAGCCATAAGAGGATAGTCTTGAGGATCGCTTTGGTGTGTAGTGAAGGAGGCATATGTGTACTTTCTTCATGTCTTACCTTGGTGAGTCTTAGGATAATCTTTAGTTAGGAAACTTCTACGGAAATGAGTTCACTTCCTTTTTACTTAGTTTAGAAGTTCACTCCTTAGAATAGGATGAATTCACTATAATGTTATAAATGGTTCACTATATTGTCAAGATGAGCTTACTGTAATAATTTGGAAGTTACTGGAAAGTTTTATTTAGGTTAAAATTATGAAAATTTTTCTCTAAGTGTTACAAATGATGATTCTTATGATATTTTGCTTTTATATTCTTGAATGTTTTACTTAAATGACATGAAATGTTATTTTACTAAAATGTCTCTTTTTGCATGTTTTTGCATATGCCATACTTAGTACATTATTTTTACTAACCCCATACTTTTCTATACTATCTAAGTATAGGTTTTGAATGCAAGGTTGAAGTCTAGCAGGCAATGTTTGGGAAAGTTCCTCTCAAGATAAAGTATGTCCTCATATACTCGATGGTATAATTTCTATCTTCTTAGTTTCTTTATGTTAAGACTTATTATGTATCTCTTTCAAATGTAAAGGGCCGTGTCCCTAAGTTTATTATGTCGTGTCTTAAGTTGGCTTGTGATGATGAGATTTTTTAGTATTTATGAAAGATTTTCTTTTTATATCAAATGTCTTGAAAAGTTCTAAATTCCGCACTACTTTTCATGTCTTATGTAATGAACAATAGTAAAAGGGCTTGTACAAGACCCCAAAGGGTCAAGTACACCCGGTCACGAAACGAGGGTTCTTCCTTACTTCTAGGGGGTACTTTCGGGTCATGACATATCAGCCCTAAAATACCCCCAGCCTCCACCTTTTGGCGCAAAAATACCCTAGATGTTAATCCTTTTGCTCATATTTTCCCTTATTTTTAATAGGTCCCTTAAAGTAAAATTATTCAATATTTATTTATTATATTGCTTAATGTGATTGGTCCAAATTTAAACCCTTCTCAAATATATAATACAATGATATTTTTAAAAATTCTGTTTTTCTATAAAACCACTTATGATTAATAATTTTACCAAATGCACTTAGAAATAATATTGAAAAAGTAATTAATTTCATGATATATTCCTACTAACCAATTTTAAATCAACCCTAATTTATTATAACGTAACTAAACTCATAAATGAGGATCCAACTAAAATCCATACTTACCCCTACTAATTGTCCATCTCAGAAAATTATTGTTTTCATTAATTTAAAATTTCTCCAATTATCCAAATGTCTTGTTCATTTTTTTAATTCCTATTTGTAATCTATTATTCTTAATTAGGATATCGGTGACTCAAACATGAAATGAATTCAAATATTTTTACTCTTTTAATGATTATTATTGTCATGATGGAACAAGTGGGGATAAGAGAAATCATTGTTTTTATTCTTTTATTTTTAATTTTGGGTACACAAAAAAGAAAAATGTAATATTTGTACATATTTGCTTAATTAAGTCATCTTTTACTTAACTATTATTTTTATATGAATTCGTCATTTTTCTCCTTTTTCTCAATCTTCTTTATTATAGGTTTTTTTAAAACCGATGGACAAGATCCAAATAGAAAAAATGAAAGAGATAGGAAGTGAAGGGCCGGGAGGAAGGAGTGTACAGAGTAGATGCCTAATCTTTCTAAAATTTTAAATTTACTATAAATACAAAATGAAGTCAATCATGTGAGATTGTATATTACGTAATTTCAAATTATTTTAAACGGAAAAAAAACGTAAAATGCCCATAAACTATGACATTTGATATAATATTTCCCTCCATCCACCTAATGAGTATGATCCATTCAACATAAGTGTATTTTTGAGCCGAAAGGTGGACGTCAGGGGTGTTTTAGGGCTGATAAGTAAATGGAGGATAATTTTGTATCAATTCAAATACTTGAGGGACATTTTAGTCCCTTCCACATTTATATATATCATATTACATTTATTTTAATATTTATATTACAATATTTATTAAAATCATACATCTTTTCTGATAAGACACGCATGTTCGTACTATCATTGTTGGTTATAAATAGAGGAGTTCCCTCACACTTTTAATTTACTAATTTTAATACCTCATGTAGTACATATTTTATATTGGGAAACTACATCAAATTTCCCTTGAATTTGGTAGCAAAACTTACTTTAGTACTTTAATTATACGAGCCTTTAAATACCCCCTTAACAATTCTGAACTAATTAAATATCACCCTAAGAGCTGACGTGGCAAAGTGAGTGTACTCACTCTCCTCAAAGCGCTTGAAATAATTAAAAAAAATAAAAATTGAAAGGTAAAATCATACACATGACATTTGTTTATTGTCCAATATCTAACTAATAATATTTAAAAAAAAATTACTAGTTAAAGTTAAAAAAAATGTGAAATTTCTTGTTTAGAAATAAATGAAATTTGTGGGTTCAATTATTTTACAAAAATATCTAATTTTTTTGTTCTCTCTTTATTTTGTTGTCTTCCCCATTGAAGCATTCATTATACATTTCTTCTTTCATATTAAAATTGTTCATTCATCTTCATCCCTCACATCACTCGTCCTTCATTAATCACAAAAAGTCAACACCCGATTCATATTATTGAATGCAAACTCTTGAATTTTAAGTAACCCATTTTGAATTCTATTAGTTGTGATGCAAAAAAAAAATGTGGGTCTATCAACTTTTTTTACAATCTTCATTTTTCATTTAAGTTGTTAAGAAAAAAAAATAATTTTTAACAAATATTATTCTTTAATGGGAAAATTTGTGGGAGAGAGACGGTTCGTAGAAGAAAAATTAAGTGTTTGATGAATGTTGAAGAATAAAACAACCATTGAAGACTTAAAATTTGGGGGGAAAGTTAGTGAACATTGAAAATAGGGAAAATCAAGAAGAGGGGGGGGGGGTTAGAAGAGAAGGGGTTGAAGAAGATGTGACAATTTTAATTGTACAATGTATTTTAATTAATTGATTAGTGTAATGAGTTTAAGAAAACAAAAAAAAGTGAATAACCAAAAAAATTAAAAATTAATGTCGATGTGCTTACATGCCTGTGATGTGGTGCTTACATGGCGTCGACGAGGTAGGTGAAAATGGTATTCTACTCTCAAGGTTGTATATGATACAGTTCAATGATGTTAAGGGGGTAGTTAAATGCATTGATATAGTTATAGTACTAAAGTAAGTTTTGTTGCCAAGTATAGGAGGATTTGATGTATTTCCTTTTTATATTTATTTATAATATAAAATATATCAAAAGAAGACACTTCTTCAAATACAAAGATTGTGACTTTTCCAAAGAGTTGTAACTTTTTCAAAGAGTTGTGATTTTTCTGATGGATTCTTACTTTTCCAAAGAGTCATGACTTTTTTCGAAGAATTGTGACTTTTTCAAAGAGATGTGACTTTTCTGATAAGACACAATAAACACTTGTTGATACTACCCTTTGTTGGCTATAAGTAGAAGAATTCTTTCACGTATTCAAACCATCATTTTTCGATTCTTCATCTTCTTAACACCCAATTTAGTACATATTCTATATTTCATGATATATTTTTTCTAAGAAGCTTTATGGACTAAAAGATAAAATCTTACACAATATTGAATAAAACATTAACGTATGTTGTCGACTAAGTGATGAAGAAATTGAAAAATTCATAAAAAGAAGTAGGTACGAACCAAAAAATTATCATATAAGTTAAAATTTTTAATAACTGAGCAATTGAAATAGTTTACTTTGACTTGTTGAATGGAGGAAAAAACTATAAGGAGATTATAGTATTGTTAATTATTTTTTCGGTCAAGATCCAAAGCAGTCTTCCAAGGAATTGAAGAAATTCCACAAAATTAGGGATGATATAAGAAGGTATGATTTTTGCCTGGTTTTTATATGTAGTTCTTGAAGAGACGCAACCGAATGGATATAATAGTCTGAAGGGACACAAGAATTAAAGTAGCGGGCCAGTTTAAAGGTAAAAAATAAAATAGAGATAAAAAAAGGGCAAAGTACAAAGGAAAACACAAAAGTAAATTCATGAATTGTAAAGGTGTCATGTAGGCAGACCTAAGTTTCTATTTATAAATATTTACGATAATATAAGATTTTTGCTAGTACAAATATAAAACATATAATCAAATAAATAAATAAAATTATTTAAGAGATTCTTATTTATTTTTAAATAGACTAATCTCATGATAATAAATCGTATGTCTTACAAATACCATCTAATAAAAGATATTAGTAATACATAATATCATAACATGTAAGGTAGGGTGCAAACTAATGATACATAGAACCAAAATTCCGACTAGATATTGTACTAAATAATAATAGGAATTTTTTTTCAAAATGTCAATATTTTAACATTTAAGAGGGCTCATTAGCAACACTTTCAATATTTAGTAGAAATGTCAAATTTTAGTTTGTTATGTATCTTATTCATGTTTTTATTATTTGTTTTTATTTAAAGAATGTAATTATTTAATAACAAAAGGGAGCAAATCAAGCGAGAGAGTATTTCAAAAAAAAAGTAAGGATCACTTAATTTTCTCTTCAGTTACATTTTCAAATAAAATTTAAACTTTGTTCTTTTTTTTCCCCATTTTTTTACCTTTTTAAAATTATATTCATTCCACAATATATTCTATTTATATTCATTATAGTTTTTTATTAGTTTGTATTCATTCCAATAGGTATGTCAAATGTATCTATATAGACATTTAAGAAATATATTTGTATTCATATATTTTTTTCCCTCTGTAGTTATTTTTTTCTTTAAAAATCTTGTATGTATTCATTTCAATATGTATTTTATTTGTAATTCTACTTATTCTAGTTTTTATTCACAAATTTGTATAATAATATATAAAATACAAAAAATTAGTATGATGAAAATTGAGAAGGAAATATAAAATTGAAAAGAAATAATTGAATATTTGGTGTAATTATTCTTAAATAAAATAACATAACTACTTGATTTACCTTTAAAGTAAATACAAATTAGAAAAAAATGTCAAATTCATAAACTATACAACATAATTTTTGAATGAATACAAATATTAATTGTATACATACGATTTTAAATATAAATTAAGAAAGAATACAAAATTCTGAATTTTTTTATAATATATAAAAAGAAACTAATAGGATTTTGTTCTTCATGTAAATAATATACATATCTAGTTAGTATACATTTGAGATGGATTCAATTAGGAACAAATACAAGATTCATAACTATACAGCATGAGATTTTGAATGAATATAAATATTAATAGCATACATACTAATTTGAATATTAATTGAGAAATGATATAAAATTTTAGAAAAAAATTACAAATATAAATACATAAAAATTTCATAGCATACAACACAAATCCAACAAAAGTTTATCAATAAAATTTGAAATGTAATAGTCATGTAAAATGTATTCATAAATTATTGAATATCTACAAATGTGAAAAAATATAAAGGAATGAGAAAAAATAATACATTATCAAAATTAACAAAAAATGACCCCAAAATATAATAATAAAACAAAAACTGAATATAAAATACAAACTAATAAATATTGCACAATGTACATAACAAGAAATTTACAAATATATTCAGTGCACATTGTTGAACAAATTGTTATTTAACTTCAACTCAACATGTAAAAAATATTTAAATACTTCTTCATCAACAATTTGGTATTCGTCGTCATTTTCTTGTACCCTACGAGTTACGTCTTTAATATGATTTGATGAAAACTTTATTCTTGTCGTCTCTCTTCCCTAATTTTAAAAGCAGATCTTACAATATCCGCTATTTCTAGAGTAATACATAGATTAAATGATGAGAAATCACTAGAAACCGTTTTACTAAGATGAATAGTGTCTCTTAGAATCATTCTTTGAAGAGTGTTTTATAGTTCTAAGTGAGAAGAATCCTACTTTCACCAATGATTTAAACAACAATAAAATCAGAAAATAAATCTGTAACGACCTGTTTAGTCGTTTTGAGCAGTAGAGTTTATTTCTGGTAATAACTGTCTGGGTCGAGGGGGTCTCGTTCCAAAACACTTAGATTCTGAAAATTTGGGTACTGAGATCGACACTCTGAACTTCACGACGGAATGGCAGGACGGACCGTCATTGGCACGACGGACTGTCACAAATCTTTCCACAGAATTAACTCTTTGAACTTTATGACGGACCTGCAGAACGGACCGTCACAGTCATGACGGACCGTCACAGGCTGCGTAACCCTAACTGAGTCGGATTTCTGTTAAAAGTTTTAAGGGGCGTTTTGGACTATTCATGCTTATAATTATAAAGTTAGTGGATTAATGTTAATAATTCAATTACTTGGGGGTTAAAGGAGATAACCTTGAAATAAATAGTGGGTTATTTTTATCATCTTTTATACTTAATTATATGACAATTAGGGTAAAAGAAAAAGGGTTTGAATAAGAAAAATAGAAAGAACAGAGAGAGAAAGGGAGAACGAACGAGTGAGAGAAGAGAGAACGAAGAGGAAAGCAAAGACTTTGAGGAGTAGCTTGCGTGATCACGAATTCTTCGGTGGAGGTAGGTTATGGTTTATGCTATTTCTTAGTAAACTCTTAATAGCGAATGATATGTATTGGGTAGTATTGTAAAGTCTTCTATATGCTTAATTGTGTGTTGCATGATGTAATTTTGTAATTGTAATGGATTAGAATGTGGAGGTCATTGAATCTTTAATCCTTAAATCCACTCTGTTAATGATGATGCCTTGGTATAAAAGAAGGCTTGATGAACTAAAAGAATGAGGTTAATGGATCGGAGTGTCACGTTCTGACACATAGTAGTAAGGGATCGGAGTGTCACGTTCCGACACCAGGATAGTAGAGGATCGGAGTGTCACGTTCCGACACCAGGATAGTAGAGGATCGGAGTGTCACGTTCCGACACCAGGATAGTAGAGGATCGGAGTGTCACGTTCCGACACCAGGATAGTAGGGGATCGAAGTGTCACATTCCGACACCAGGATAGTAGGGGATCGGAGTGTCACGTACCGACACAAGAGGAATAAAGAGAATGAATCTTGAATTATGTTAATATACTCAGATTTTAAAGAAACCTATTTCCCAAGTGAGTATGGGGTGGAGGCTTGAGTCCTCATAGATGTGTTTGGTGTTGTTGCAAATGATTCTTATACTTGTTGCTATCACCTGTTAAGTATTTGGTTGGTTTTATGTATTATTCGATATATATTGCTTTCTATTTTGAGTTGGCCGATGATACCTACTCAGTACTTGTGCCTTGTACTGACCCCTACTTGTAAATTGTTTTCTTGTTATTGTGGAGTGCAGCAAACGTGCCATCGACTTCGACTCGTCCGCAACTCTAGCCAGTCTTTATCACACCAGATTTCAGGGTGAGCTATTGCTTCTAGCTTGGACTGGATCTTCTTCTTCACGTCTTGATGCCTTGAAGTTCCGGCATGGACTAGCTATTTATTTATTTTAGCTTCTTAGATACTCTTAGATTTAGTAATTTGAGGATAGATGTTCTTGTGGTGATGACTTCCAGTTTTTGGGAATAATAAGATTGAATTTTTAGAAGTTATTTATTGGCTATATTAATGAGTTTTAAGTCTTCCGCATTGTATTTTGTTCATTATGGGTGAAATATTGGTAAACGTTAGGGTTTAGATTGGTTGGTTCGCTCACATAGGAGGATCAATGTGGGTGCCACTCGCGGCTCGTTTTGGGTCGTGACAAACTTGGTATCAGAGCATTAGGTTCATTGGTCTCATCACACAAGAACTAGTCTAGTAGAGTCTTAAGGAACGGTAGGGGGACGCCTTTACTTTTCTTTGAGAGGCTATAGGACTTTAGGAAAATTCCATTCTTTCCCCCTTTCGTGCTATTACTTGGATCCAATTGGTATCTAGGTGATACAAATTGGTATCTGACCATCTTCACTCTATTTCGCAGATGGTTAGAACTAGAGCAACAACTGCGCCAACACCAACACCGGCAACACAGGATGCGTCTGAGCCAGCCACTGGGGCTGTAGCTCGAAGAGGAACAGTGGCAAGAGGCCGTGGTAGAGGTCGCGGGAGGACGTCCTCTAGAGGTAGAGGACAAACACCTGGTCCAACTAGTACTAGGGCAGTGACTCCTCCACCGACCGATGAGGTAGTAAGAGAGGGTGAGGAAGGGGAAAATGAGCAAGTGCAAGATGAGGAATTACCACCCCCAACCTACCCCAGAGATGATTAACCAGGTTCTTGCCTATCTTAGTGGGTTATCTGATCAAGGACAGACACCTCCAGTGTTTTCTGCACCAGCACCTCAGGTTTCGGGAGTACAACATGCAGCTGTTGTGGCTCCCCGCATGGATGCCTCATTGGAAATAGGCACGTTTCCTCGGCTGACTACAGGGCCTATAATGACGAGTGATCAGCACGAACTTTTCACTAAGTTCTTAAAATTGAAACCTCCAGTCTTCAAGGGTGCTGAATCTGAGGATGCCTATGACTTCCTGGTTGATTGTCATGAGCTGCTACATAAGATGGGCATAGTAGAACGATTTGGTGTTGAGTTTGTGACCTATCAGTTTCAGGGGAACGCCAAAATGTGGTGGCGGTCATATGTCGAGTGTCAACCAACACAGTCACCACCTATGACTTGGGCATCATTCTCTAGCTTGTTTATGGAGAAGTATATACCCCGGACTTTGAGGGATAAAGGAGATATGAGTTCCTAAGCCTAGAGCAAGGCAGGATGTCGGTTACTGCTTATGAGGCTAAGTTTCGTGAACTATCCAGGTATGCCACCCAACTTTGCTTCAGTCCACAAGAGCGGATTCGCCGTTTCGTGAAGGGATTGAGGTCAGATTTGCAGATTTCAGCCTTACAGGTAGCTGCTGCGGCAAAATCCTTTCAGGAGGTGGTAGATTTTGTGATAGAAGTGGAGGGGGTGAAGCCAGACGACTTCACCATGGCATCGACATCTAAGAAGTTTCGTAAGGGAGGTGAGTTTAATGGTTCTTACTCCAGAGGGCAGGGTTCAGGAGGTTACCCAGCCCGACCCATTCAGTCCTCACTACAGGCTGTAGCTGGGGGTCCATCGCAGACCAGCCAACATTCCTCTGAGTTTGGAGGTTACCCCCAGACTTCGTCATTCTCACAGAGACCTATGCTTGAATCCAGAGAGTGTTATGGATGTGGGGAGACTGGACACATTAGGAGGTATTGTCCAAAACAAAGTCACAGACCCCAAATAGTCACAGGTAGAGGTGGTCATGGAAGAGGCCGTCATTCTGGAGGACGTGGTGGCCGAGGTAATGGTGGTCACCAAAACGGCCGGGGTGATGGGCAAACTGGAGCTACTACAGCACAACATGGTAGGGGCAACGGGCAGACAGGTGATAGGGCCCATTGTTATGCTTTCCCTGGGAGGTCTGAAGCGGAGACATCTGATGCTGTTATCACAGGTAATCTTTTGGTTTGTGATTGCATGACTTCTGTATTATTTGATCCTGGCTCCACATTTTCATATGTATCTTCCTCATTTGCTACTGGTCTTAATTTACATTGTGAATTGCTTGATATGCCTATTCGTGTTTCTACTCCGGTGGGTGAGTCTGTGATAGTTGAAAAGGTGTATAGGTCTTGTCTTGTAACTTTTGTGGGGAGCAATACTCATGTAGACTTGGTTATCTTAGAAATGGTTGATTTCGATGTAATTCTGGGTATGACTTGGCTTTTTTTTTCAAATTTTGCAATCTTAGATTGTAATGCTAAAACTGTAACGTTGGCCAAGCACGGGACAGATCCGTTAGTGTGGGAGGGTGACTACACTTCCACTCCAGTTCGTATCATCTCCTTTCTTCGTGCTAAGAGAATGGTTAGTAAAGGGTGTTTAGCTTTCTTGGCATACCTCAGGGGTGATACTACCCAAGTACCTTCAATTGAGTCGGTTTCGATAGTCCGTGAGTTTCTGGATGTGTTTCCTGCAGACCTTCCTGGTATGCCACCGGATAGGGATATCGACTTTTGCATTGATCTGGAGCCGGGTACTCGCCCCATTTCCATACCCCCTTATAGAATGGCTCCAGCAGAGTTAAGGGAGTTAAAGGCCCAACTTCAAGAGTTGTTAGGTAAGGGCTTCATTAGACCAAGCGCTTCCCCTTGGGATGCTCCGGTGTTATTTGTGAATAAGAAGGATGGGAGTTTCCGAATGTGCATAGACTACCGGCAGTTGAATAAGGTAACTATTAAGAACAAGTACCCCATTCCTCGCATTGATGACTTGTTCGATCAGTTACAAGGTGCTTGTGTCTTCTCTAAGATTGACTTGAGATCCGGTTATCATCAATTGAAAATACGGGCAACAGATGTGCCAAAGACTGCTTTCGAACCAGGTATGGGCACTACGAATTCATAGTAATGTCTTTTGGTCTTACGAATGCCCCTGCTGCTTTCATGAGCTTGATGAACGGGATTTTTAAGCCATATCTGGATCTCTTTGTTATCGTATTTATTGATGATATACTGATATACTCAAAAAGTAACAAGGAACATGAGGAGCATTTGAGAATTGTATTGGAGTTGTTGAGGAAGAAAAAGTTTTATGCCAAATTCTCCAAGTGTGACTTTTGGCTAGATTCAGTGTCCATCTTGGGGCACGTGGTTTCTAAGGATGGAGTGATGGTGGATCCTTCCAAGATTGAAACAGGGAGGAAGTGGGTAAGACCTACTAATGTGTCAGAGGTAAGGAGCTTTGTTGGTTTAGCTAGCTACTACCGTCGATTTGTCAAGGGATTTTCTTCCATTGCTTCCCCGCTGACAAATTTGACTAAGCAGAACATTCCATTTGTATGGTCTGACGAATGTGAAGAAAGCTTCCAGAAACTCAAGACCTTGCTGACTACTGAACCTATTCTTACCTTGCCAGTAGAGGGTAAGAATTTCATTGTTTATTGCGATGCATCCTATTCTGGTTTAGGTGCAGTGCTAATGCAAGAGAAGAATGTAATCGCTTATGCTTCGAGGCAACTAAAGGTGCATGAATGTAACTATCCTACCCATGATTTGGAATTGGCTGCAGTTGTGTTTGCATTAAAGCAATGGAGACATTATTTATATGGGGTCAAGTGTGAAGTCTACACGGATCATCGTAGTTTACAGTATGTCTTTACTCAGAAAGATTTGAATTTGAGGCAGAGGAGGTGGATGGAATTGTTGAAGGACTACGATATTACTATTCTGTATCACCCAGGAAAAGCAAATGTGGTGGCTGATGCTTTAAGTAGAAAAGCAGGGAGCATGGGAAGTCTAGCTCACTTGCAGGTTTCTAGACGCCCATTGGCTAGAGAGGTTCAGACACTGGCTAATGACTTCATGAGGTTGGAAGTACTAGAACAAGGAGGATTTTTGGCTTGTGTGGAGGCAAGATCTTCCTTTCTTGACAAGATTAAGGGAAAGCAGTTTGATGATGAGAAACTGATTCGGATCCGAGATAAGGTGTTGCGAGGAGAGGCTAAAGAATCAAAAATTGATGAGGAAGGTGTTTTGAGGATTAAGGGAAGGGTATGTGTGCCCCGTGTTGATGATTTGATCCACACTATTCTTATAGAGGCTCATAGTTCAGGATATTCTATACATCCTGGTGCAACCAAGATGTACCGTGACCTAAAGCAACACTTTTGGTGGAGTAGAATGAAGCGTGACATTGTTGATTTTGTTGCCAAATGTCCAAATTGTCAGCAAGTAAAGTATGAACACCAGAGGCCCTGAGGAACACTTCAGAGAATTCCCATTCCTGAATGGAAGTGGGAGAGAATTGCAATGGACTTCGTGGTTGGTCTTCCAAAGACATTGGGTAAGTTTGATTCTATTTGGGTAATTGTGGACAGATTAACTAAGTCTGCTCACTTCATTCCAGTCAAGGTGACTTACAATGCAGAGAAGTTAGCCAAACTCTATATCTCAGAAATTGTTCGATTGCATGGAGTTCAACTTTCCATCATATCAGATAGAGGTACGCAGTTTACTTCTATGTTTTGGAGAACAATGCATGCTGAATTAGGTACTAAGTTGGACCTTAGTACTGCATTTCACCCTCAGACCGATGGTCAGTCTGAGCGAACGATTCAGGTGTTGGAAGATATGCTTCGTGCATGTGTGATAGAATTTGGTGGTCATTGGGATAACTTCTTACCCTTAGCAGAGTTTTCATACAATAATAACTATCACTCAAGTATTGATATGGCCCCATTCGAAGCATTGTATGGGAGGAGATGTAGGTCCCCCATTGGTTGGTTTGATGCATTTGAGGTTAGACCTTGGGGTACTGATCTTTTGAGGGATTCATTAGAGAAAGTGAAATCTATTCAAGAAAAGCTTTTAGCAGCTCAGAGTAGGCAGAAGGAATATGCAGATCGAAAGGTGAGAGACTTGGAGTTCATGGAGGGTGAACAAGTCTTGCTGAAGGTTTCACCCATGAAGGGTGTGATGCGGTTTGGTAAGAGAGGTAAGATAAGTCTGAGGTATATTGGACCATTTGAAATACTTAAGCGAGTAGGGGAGGTGGCTTATGAATTAGCCTTGCCTCCAGGACTCTCAGGAGTGCACCCGGTATTTCATGTGTCTATGCTGAAAAGATACCATGGGGATGGAAACTACATTATTCGTTGGGATTCAGTTCTCCTTGATGAGAATTTGTCTTATGAGGAGGAACCTGTTGCCATTCTAGATAGAGAAATCCGCAAGTTGAGATCAAGGGAGATTGCATCCATCAAAGTCCAATGGAAGAATCGACCAGTTGAAGAGTCCACTTGGGAGAAGGAGGCAGATATGCAAGAAAGATACCCACACCTGTTTACAGATTCAGGTACTCCTTTTCGCCCTTGTTTCTTTTCTTCTTGTGATCGTTCGAGGACGAACGATGGGTAAATTGGTATCTATTGTAACGACCTGTTTAGTCGTTTTGAGCAGTAGAGTATATTTCTGGTAATAACTGTCTGGGTCGACGGATCCCACGACGGACCGTCATGGGCACGACGGACCGTCGAGGGGGTCTCGTTCCAAAACACTTAGATTCTGAAAATTTGGGTACTGAGATCGACTCTCTGAACTTCACGACGGAATGGCAGGACGGACCGTCGTTGGCACGACGGACCGTCACAAATCTTTCCACAGAATTAACTCTCTGAACTTTATGACGGACCTGCAGGACGGACCGTCACAGTCATGACGGACCGTCACAGTCATGACGGACCGTCACAGGCTGCGTAACCCTAACTGAGTCGGATTTCTGTTAAAAGTTTTAAGGGGCGTTTTGGACTATTCATGCTTATAATTATAAAGTTAGTGGATTAATGTTAATAATTCAATTACTTGGGGGTTAAAGGAGATAACCTTGAAATAAATAGTGGGTTATTTTTATCATCTTTTATACTTAATTATATGACAATTAGGGTAAAAGAAAAAGGGTTTGAATAAGAAAAATAGAAAGAACAGAGAGAGAAAGGGAGAACGAACGAGCGAGAGAAGAGACAACGAAGAGGAAAGCAAAGACTTTGAGGAGTAGCTTGCGTGATCACGAGTTCTTCGGTGGAGGTAGGTTATGGTTTATGCTATTTCTTAGTAAGCTCTTAATAGCGAATGATATGTATTGGGTAGTATTGTAAAGTCTTGTATATGCTTAATTGTGTGTTGCATGATGTAATTTTGTAATTGTGATGGATTAGAATGTGGAGGTCATTGAATCTTTAATCCTTAAATCCACTCTGTTAATGATGATGCCTTGGTATAAAAGAAGGCTTGATGAACTAAAAGAATGAGGTTAATGGATCGGAGTGTCACGTTCTGACACATAGTAGTAAGGGATCGGAGTGTCACGTTCCGACACCAGGATAGTAGAGGATCGGAGTGTCACGTTTCGACACCAGGATAGTAGAGGATCGGAGTGTCACGTTCCGACACCAGGATAGTAGGGGATCGGAGTGTCACGTACCGACACAAGAGGAATAAAGAGAATGAATCTTGAATTATGTTAATATACTCAGATTTTAAAGAAACCTATTTCCCAAGTGAGTATGGGGTGGAGGCTTGAGTCCTCATAGATGTGTTTGGTGTTGTTGCAAATGATTCTTATACTTGTTGCTATCACCTGTTAAGTATTTGGTTGGTTTTATGTATTATTCAATATATATTGTTTTCTATTTTGAGTTGGCCGATGATACCTACTCAGTACTTGTGCCTTGTACTGACCCCTACTTGTAAATTGTTTTCTTGTTATTGTGGAGTGAAGCAAACGTGCCATCGACTTCGACTCGTCCGCAACTCTAGCCAGTCTTTATCACACCAGATTTCAGGGTGAGCTATTGCTTCTAGCTTGGACTGGATCTTCTTCTTCACGTCTTGATGCCTTGAAGTTCCGGCATGGACTAACTATTTATTTATTTTAGCTTCTTAGATACTCTTAGATTTAGTAATTTGAGGATAGATGTTCTTGTGGTGATGACTTCCAGTTTTTGGGAATAATAAGATTGAATTTTTAGAAGTTATTTATTGGCTATATTAATGAGTTTTAAGTCTTCCGCATTGTATTTTGTTCATTATGAGTGAAATATTGGTAAACGTTGGGGTTTAGATTGGTTGGTTCGCTCACATAGGAGGATCAACGTGGGTGCCACTCGCGGCTCGTTTTGGGTCGTGACAAAATTGAAAAAAAAGGATAACAACGAAAATACCTTAATTAGAGAAATTTGCGTGGATTCAAATTTTGAAGATAATAAAAATATTTCAATAGAAGATAATAAAAAATTGGAGTTGAAGAGAAGAAGGATTTAAAGGTTAAATAAGAATATCAACATGAAAATATGGAGAGAGAATTTTTTATTTTTTACTTATGGGATAAATCTAGAAGAGAGAGATATGGAAAAAATTTGCACATTTGATTTTTTTAAAATTAAAATAATTTGGAAAAAGTTAACTTGGATATACATAGAAATGTAAATAAATTATTTTTTTAGGAGATAAAATAAGAATTTAATTAGGATACATATTTTTTTTTCAAAATAATAACATTTTAACTAATATTTTTAAAATAATAAATTTTTTACTATTAAATTATTAATTTTGACTAGTTTGCTAATTTTTCCCATAATATTTTACCTAGTGCATGGACTATTGATGGTTTTTGTAACGTAGTCTCCTTTAAAATTAATAACTACTAAAAAGGTTATCATTTTTTAATTATTTACTACTTCAATAAAGGGAAGAAAGAGTGGATAAGCTCATCTCCTTCTTTCTCTCTACTTAAAAAAAAATAAAAAAATGGAAGCTCTTGGTCATGGGCTCCTACCCCTTGGTGCTGTTAGGACTTGTCAAAAAGAAGGAAGGTGTCCACTTATCGGTTCAATCCATTTTCTCAGCTCCCCATTCCCATCTACTCTAAAATCGTTAAAGGTTGGTGTATCTCTGTATTTGTTCATTCCTACCATGTATTGACTGACAACTCTGAAATGGGGTTTGGTTTTGTTTGCTTCAGTATAAAAATAACATAAGGATGCAAGCAGTGGAAGAAGAATATGAGTTGAAGCAAATGAAAGATATGGCTGCGGCTAAGAAGAGATGGGATGCTCTGGTAGTGTGAAATGACTTCAAATTTTACATTTTGGTGTAATACAATTTTGTTAGACTACGCACATCGAATTAAGATCGAATTACTCATTGCCAATTTGTTAACCGGAAGTAGGAGGCGTACTTTTGATGCAACTACTTATTCGTTCATTCAATTGAATAGATTATGTCATTCTCGTTCACAGTTTTGCATGTACTGGTTAAGCTTGGAAAATGTCTGACATGCAGCTGTCATTAAATAAAGTTCTGTTGCCCGTACAAGCATCACATATGAGCACAAAGCTATCACACATGTTTGATGACTCCATAATTTGTATTACATGAATAATACTTATTCTGTGTCAAAATGTGAAAGTAAGGACTATGGACATGTTATGTTCTCCTAGGAACTTCTGCTCCAATAACTGACAACCTAGAGGAACTGGATAAGTTACTGCATACGTAGTTGCAACGATGTTTAATTTGGCATTCTATATACAACGTTTGTTATTGTAATTGAAACATGAAACATGTTTTCCGATTCCCATCTTCCTAGCTTAGGTGATGAGTTATATCGCAGTCTAAACTTATTAGAAAATGTATGTCCTATAATCATTTAATTTGTGCTTTACAGGGACATCTTAAGCCATGATTATCATTTATTAAATTCTTCACTGTATAACTATGATAATAACATTTGTGTTTCCCTGTTTATTGTAGATCAGGGATGGGACAGTTAAGGTTCTAACTCCAAGGGAAGCTGGTTATGCAATTCAACTCTCAAACAAAATGCTGCTTGATGTTCGTCCCTCTATGGAGCGAAAGAAGGTAGATTCAACTTCCTTTCAAATATCACTTCTCTCTGTTATTCACTTTTGACGAAATACAAGGCGAATCTAAATGGCTCAGCATAATTGCACCTACAGCTTTCCATTATTTATCTCTAAATCCTTTCACACAATCCTTACTTAGTTGTGCTAGTATTTGCTTAACTTTGCATGTCAGTGGCTATTCTTCTTTCAAAACTCCTTGCCATGGTTCAAGTCTGTTGTCTAAGATTATCAAAGTTTCTGATGTGGGACTACCAAGTTTTGTTGAATAAAGTTCCCTTTAAAACTCTAGGTTCAGGCATTTTGGGATATGAATTACATTAAAAGCAAAATACTTCCCATGTTAAATGATTGTGTTATTCATCATCCTGGTTATCATGATTTTTCAACTGTTTTGCAGGCATGGGTAAAAGGCTCCACCTGGATTCCAATTTTTGATGTTGATGCTAGTTTAGAACTTCGTACTCTTTCCTTGAAAGCAACAAACTTTTTGATGGGTAAATAAACTTCTCTTATGACACACAAATGATTCATTTTTTACTATACTATATCTTTATAATTACTTGGTGATACACAGACATATAGCTTGACTTTAGTCCAAAGATATGCACATCTAGTGATGAGAATCAGATCACTTGAATAAATAAGAAATAATGGGGAAGCTAAACTATGATTCAAGACAAGAATTGAAAGATATGTGAAATTCGAGAATAAAATCCCCAAATTTCAAGATAAAATGCTAAGAACCCTATTGGATCATAGTATTCAAAATAAGCGGATTAAAACTAATTATGATATTAATAGATTCAATTCAAAAACTTAGATCAAAAGTGATCTAGACCCCTATTTCAAAGAAATACAAGACGACAATTAGTATAAGACTAATTACCTTTTTTTTTTCTTTTTTGTGATGACTCTCTTTTTTATAAAAGCAGACTGATTTCTTATTATTTTATGAAGGATACAAGAGAGTTTGTTGGTGAGGATTTTGAATATCACTTCGTTGGAGGTATTACAAAGGCTAACAGTTACAGAACTAAGATCAGAGAATCTCTGAGGATTGTCAATTTCGGGAATCATTACTAAGCTATTATGGGTAAGGGATTAAGGAAGCTAAGAGCTTTGAAAGAAATCTTCCACTTCTCTATGCAGATCAGTGCAAATAATATCCCACAAATTGATAGAAATAGCCACTCAGGCCATCAGGGCCTGGTGCACTATCTTTGTCCATGTCAGAAATAGCCACTCAGGCCATCAGGGCCTGGTACACTATCTTTGTCCATGTCAAATGCACTATCTCTGATCTCTTGGATTGTAGGGATGGTTGTAAGCATGTAATTGTCATCATTATTTATGCATTGAGAGGTGCACCATTGCCTTGAACATTTCACAGTGGATTGTAAGGATGGCTGTGAACATTTCATGTAAATATCTCACAACTGCTTCTTCAATGCTTTCATTACCTTCAAGCTTCTGATTTTGCTCATTCATGATCTTGTTAATTGTTAATCTTCTTCTCCTCTCTACCTTCTCAAAAAAAAAAGGTCTTCTTCTCCTCTCCCTTATAATTACTGTGAAAAATAGGCTGTGTTGGCATCCCCTTCCTCAAACGACTTAGCTCTTGCCTGTTTTATCGTAATATTCTCCTGGATCTTGATATACCTTGTAATTCAACTTTGCATTTAGTTTTCTCCTATTTCAAGAGAATTGTCACTCACACAATTGTCCTCAAGGGTTCTCAAGATCACCAATAGCACCCCAAGATCCTTGAATGTTGCTGGCCATGTTATAAGATCTTGCCAAAGTTCTCTTCTTTGTTCTTCAGTGCATTTAGGATAAACAATTGTGAGATGTATACGAGAATTATTGTTATAGGTAGCACTTGTCAAGACCTGTTGCTTTCTATCCTTTCTGATACAATATCAGCTTCTGCAGTTCAGAAGAGCCATATTCGTTTGAGCAGCTGAAAGGCCCTGGTGAATTCCTAGGTTTTGTTTGTTTTTCTTAATCTTCCCTCTATCAACCATTGTTTCGTAAAGGCAGATCAGAGACTGTGAGGCCCATTCAACGTTAGAGTTGTTTAAAGTCCCAGATTGAATGGGGAATGGACGGTTAGTCTTCTTGTATGGATTTGGGAAATCCTTCCCTCACGAGCAAGCTTTTGGGGTTGAGTTAGGCCTAGGGGCCATATCTTTACATGGTATCAGTGCTAGGTCCATCTCTGATAGGGCTCCCGGTCAACGTTGAAGTTGGGCCTGGGGTGTTAGAGTAGGTTCTCCCACATTGGTTGTGGAATTGACTAGTGTCTGCTTATATGTATTTGGGCAATCCTCCCCTCACGAGCTAGCTTTTGGGTTTGAGCTAAATTCAGGTGCCATATCATTACAATTTAAACCCTTATTCCATGATGTAGTATCAATCATTGGTAGCATTTAGGGTTATGATCTTATTGATCATCCTTGTTCTTTTTGTCATCATGTACTCTTGAATAAAATCCCCACCCTGTGAAAAATTGTTGTAAAAGGTGATGTTTTACTGAACTGGTGTTCCTTCGGTGTAAACCCATTTCTTGATATTTATAGTTGATGTTAACTCTAGTGAGCTTATCATCTGACTGTGCGATCCTTTCTTCTCCTCTGTTGATCGTAGTTTCCATAAATTTCACATCATGAAAGACTTCATCATATTCATCTCTTGTATCCTCTGGTGCTGGATTCAGATCAGGTGGTTTGTGAATGGAATTGTGATAAATATCCTGGTTTCTGTTCTTGTCATGAACACCGGGATCTCTGTCTTCTCCTCTATTATCCTTATTGACAATTGTCTTCCCTTGTCCTTCCTTGTGAGGTTTCATGGAATCATGTGTTATTTTTACCTGTTTTCATTCTCTTGACTGCTCTATTCGGGTCTGCTCAATTTGGATATCTTGTCTCAACTCTCCCCTTGAATTGTAATGTCATTAGGAATAACAACTGTCTTGTTAGATTTCTTCCTCTTGTTCTGCAAACCTTTGATGTCTTTTGGATTTTTGATAACTAAGCTGACTATTTCTCCCCGTAGATCAGTATAAATGTTTCTGGAGTTGGCTAGTGTTCTACTTAGCCCAGCCTGTTGGTTCTTGATTCTTCCGCTTTCCTTCCTTTTTTGTGCTTTGTCCCATCTTGTGCTTCTTTCCTGTTGTTGAGTATCCTGAGTATTATTCTATTCTTCCATATTCTCATTGGAGCAGCCTGCAGTGTCCATTACCTCATTTTCAGTCCCTTCCTATAGTATATTGAAAGAATTGTTAATCTGTGTTCTGATGATATTCACTTCAGCGGAGTTGGCTTGTCAGAACATGTTTTTCCCTCTTTGTGCACCATTGTGACCTATTCCTATTCCTCTTCTTCTATCCGCATTTTGCCAATTGTCATCCTGTTGGCTTCCGATTCCGGCAATAGTTTATATTTGTTCTTTAGATTTTAGGCTACAAAATTCTGTTTTCACATAATGCCTTTCGGACTTGATATTTTGGCTCCAAAAATACGGGAATAGGAAGTTCAAACTATTTAGCTTGGGTTTTCTTGAATCAGTTGTGGTGCAAGGGTCAAAGTGTCCAAGATCACTTAATGAGCAATGCTAGTCAAAAGTGTTTTTATTGGAGGGAACCTAGTATCGAAGAGGAGTAAGAAACGAAGTGTTGTATCGCGATCCAGTGCAAAATCTGAGTATAGAGCTATGTCACAATCTACGTGTGAGATTATGTGGATGCATCAGTTGTTATCTGAAATTGAATTGAAGCATCATACGCCAATGTAACTCTGGTGTGATAATCAGGCTGCTCTTCATATAGCCCCATATCTGGTGTATCATTAAAAAACTAAACACATTAGTTGATTGTCATTTTATTAGCGAGAAGATTCAGGAAAATTTGATTTCCATTATTTACATGAACACGAGAGAACAATTAGCTGATTTGTTTACCAAGACATTAAATGGAACTCGAGTCACTTATCTTTTTGACAAGCTGGGTATGATCATATCTATGCTCCAGTTTAAGGGGGAGTGTTACAGTATATGGTAACAAATCTCAGGGGTGATAGTAAAATATTACAGACTAATAAGTGTGATGGTAAAATATTTTCTTTTGTTTGTTTTGATTTATTTCCTTTTATAGGATTCTTTGTAATTCTATAAGTACCTTGTATATTCATGAATATACTGATAACTTCTTCGTTAGATTACATATGGTATTCCGTTGTTTTCTTTATCACTGGAGCTAGGATGACATGCATGGCGATTTTGGTTTGGGGATAAAAACGACGGAGGATTGTCTCTTTTGGATTGTGCAATGCTTTTGCGTTGGTGATATCTAACTCAAGGTTTTAGAAGGAGGACGTTTCATAGTATGGTGACAAGGACTCAAATCAATTACCTTCTCCTTTGGAAGAGAGATAGAACATGTAAGAACTCTTAAGTTATTCCGAGTGAATATCTTACTACCCAACATATGCTCTAGGTAATGGATCTAGAGATTAAAAGTAAGAAGTGGAGGACGAGGGCTTTATATGACCCTTGAGTGTTGAATTATTGATTTCCCAGCTTAATTTTAGGAGTAATTGATAATGTATTGATTATGTAATATTTTTTTTCCTTATTTTGCGGTAGGACTTATTTTATGAGAACGCATTCTCATGGGATGTAAATTCATACAGAAATACAAGAAGCCTTTTCTTCTTTGTAGAAATCTTCAAATGAAAAGAAGAAAGATTCCATGATGTTGTCTAAATGGAATAACTTTGTAAATAAAATATATACACGTCTTCTGATTGTCATAATACATTCTCTAAGCTTCTGATCACCAATTTACCTATCTTCTTCTTAATAGGAGGTTGGTGGAGTGGTGTCCCTGCTCTTTCTTACAACAAGTATGCTATAAACAGCCCCCCTTCTATATAATATTAAATTTGTTTTTTCATGTGAGTTCCATATTTTGACTATAAATAATAAACTAATATCTTCTACAGAGAATTCTTATCAAATGTTGAGGAGAAATTTGCCAAAGATACACATCTTATTGTGGCATGCCAGAAGGGATTGAGGTGAATTTATCTGTCTATTAGCTACATTTCAGATTCTCTTCTATGAAGTAAAATTCTGCACTCCAGTGGCCGAATACAAGTAATTACGGAACATTCCAGGTGATGTTTATCAGTACACTTCTGTTGCAAAGGAAGTGGAGGTTCATGCATCTCCATGGTGATCCAAGATTAGCACTCAAACTAAATTATGAGAATCTGGATTTTTCAATGTTGTCGAACATGAATATTCATTGAGCAATTATCTGATACATCAGGAATAATAAATAAAATGGAAACAAGATAAAATCTTATATCATACGACTTCTGGCATCACCGGAAAGATCGAAACCACATTATTAGTCCGACAATTTTTCTGTGTAGCATGACACTTGACTGTTTTCTTGCATATTAGTAGGAACAGTAGGAGAATTTTAATATATCTAGCTGGCTGAGTATCACTTTCTGAGGTAGTAAGCATCTCATGCTCTTAGTAGGTCCATGGTCAGAGAGATTAGGCACTTAAAGGTTCTTATGCTCATAATGAACCTGCTGATTTTCTTTCCTAACTGCTTATGCGGAGCCCTTTTTATCAGGCAGGTCCATTGCGGCTTGTGAGGTGCTATACAATGCTGGTTACAACAACATTTTCTGGGTTCAAGGTGGTCTAGAAGCTGCTGAAGAGGAGGTTCAAACACATCTTATTTTTTCTGTTTTGCTTTAATAAATATGCATCCTTCCAGAATACAAGTTCATAGAGACATTTAAATACAATTTGGATTAGGATCTTGAAAGAGAAGGACCTCAACCATTCAAGTTCGCAGGAATTGGTGGGCTTTCAGAGTTCCTTGGGTAAGTGCTTTTTGCTTCTGCCTGTACATCCAGACACCTTCATATTTTATAATGACTTTCTACTTCTGGTGTCTACAATTTTGATGTAAAACAGCTGTATTTCCTCTTTACAGTTTTTGAAACATATGCATCTTATGAAAGTAGACCAGTTTAATCACATATGATGTGTTGAATGAGTTGACAGATTTAGTTATAATTTGCTCCACCATTGAGCTGACAGATTTGATTATAATCTGATCCACAAATAAAGCTGGCAGATTTGTGTAAATATAGTATTAGAATATATTATTCTAGGAAAATAATTTAGATGAAATCCCTTGATTCAAGGATTTCCTAAGAATTAGGGATTGATTAGTTTAATTAATCTTTACTTTGTTCTCCTATAAATATTGTACAAATACTATGAATAAAATATACTTTTGCAGTATCTAAACTTTCATGGTATCAGAGCGGGATGAAATACCCTAATATTATATGGATAAAACAACCTTTCACGAAGAGCACCTTTCTGAAACATCAACAGAAGACAAAAACTCTTCTCTAGAAGCTACTGCAGAAAATCTAATGACACTAGGAGGCAATACTTCTCACATGCCCTTCCAGTTAACTTCTCATCGATTAAATGGGAAGAACTATCTGGAATGGACACAATCTGTAAAGCTTGTAATCGATAGGCATGGAAAGCTGGGAAATCTGATTGGAGAAACGAAAAAGCCGGAAGTTGGAGATCCAAAGATGAACTCCTGGAGATTAGAGAATTCACTTGTGATTGCTTGGTTAATAAATTCCATGGAACCAGTCATAGGTAAATCTTATCTCCCATGGCTAAGGATGTGTGGGAAGCCGTTAGGGACATATTCTGATGTAGAAGATGCCTCACAAACTTTTGAGTTAAAAATTAAACTATGGCAAGCTAAGCAGGATGAGAATGCAGTACTACATATTATAATGAAATGGTGTCCTTGTAGGAGTTAGACCAGTGTTACAATGATGAATGGGAGTGCTGTGTGGATAGTGTAAAAGCAAAAAAAAAAAAAAGGAAGAAAGTGAGAGTTTACCTTTTTTTAGCAGGATTAAGTCGAGAGTTTGCCGAGGTCAGGTCGCGAATCTTAGGAAAAAATCCTCTGCCCTCTCTTCGTAAAACCTTTTCTGAAGTTGGGAGAGAGGAAATTAGGAGGAAAGTTATGTTAAAACCTAATTTAAATGTTGAACTTTTCAGCTCTTGTAACAGTGAAGAATGGAGAGAACAAAAACAAAAAGTCACGGTGTGATCATTGCAAAAATATTGGCATACCAGTGAAACGTGTTGGGAGATTCATGGGAAACCAGTAAACTGGAAGAAAAAGGGAGTTGATAATCGTGGCTTTCAATTTCAAAACACGCAGGCCCTCCAAACAACTAATTTTGATCAAGGGCAGCAACCTTCTCCAGAAACGTCTCCATTTACAAGGGAACAATTGGAAATTCTGCACAAACTCCTTCAATCTCCACAATTTCGTCCTAATGCACCAAATTCTTATAATCTTTCCTGTTCTTTTGCTGAAACAGGTACTGTATCATCTGCTTTTGTTAGTGTCAATTCCAACCAAATAGATTCTTGGATCGTAGATTCTGGAGCTAGTGACCACATATGACTAGAAGTTTCCGTTTTTTCTCTACTTACACTCCTTGTGCAGGGAATAATAAAATCAGGATAGCTGATGATTCCTTCTCCGCGATTGCTGGAAAAGGAACTACTAAACTATCACCATCTCTTACACTTCATAATACTCTTCGTGTGAATTTCTGGAAAAGGTCTCGGGGAAGATGATTGGCACTGCTAGAGAATCAGGAGATCTTTATTTTCTTGACAACGGGGACAACTCACTACAACTGAATCTTATTTGTTTGAATTCTACTTTTGTTTTGAATTGTCACACCCGAATTCAGGAATCCGAATGCAATCGGCGTCGTTAACCTCTCAGAGGTCGCAGACAAGCCTCTTCTTAGCTTTCATCATATTCATATAGTTAAATTTGTGGAAAATTTAAAACTTCAAAAACATAATGAAGTATACATAGACTTCATATATTTTCTATATAGATTAATATTCTACTAAGCTCAAATCAAAACAACATCTACAATTGATGAATTAATTCAAATCAAAAGATTAATATATAATGTAATAGTTTGTCAAAACGGCCTTAGTACAAAACTTCGAAATAAACGTCTGAAAAGAAACGTTAGGGACAACATCCACTAGCTATGTCTAAAGTACTAAGCCAGATAGATAAGTGTAGCATCTTCGAACATCAAGAGGACCTACCAAAGTTTGGAGATCGACAATCCAAACAGCTTCGATGAATCTTCAACCTTGTCTCCGACCTGCACCTATAAAGATAATAATAGTATAGGGTTAGTACACACTTGTACTAAGTATGGGTGTATGCACACATACACATAAGGACTATGCATGATCAAGGAAAACTCTTCCTATAACAACATGCCATTTTTGGAAAGTGACATCACTAGACTTTCCTAATTCGTTATTTGTGAATTGTGGTATAAATATGACGTATTTTAATGCATTTAAAGCACACAACTCATTTTCTATATGAATACAAGACCTTAGAATCATCAACATAATTTTAGAACAACTCGAGCGAAAATTTTTAAATTTAATGCCCCAAACCCGAAAGCCCCCTTTTTGATACTTAGTTTTTTTTTCCAGTCTTTTTCTTCTTCTTGTTATCTAGTTCAATGATCTCCTTCTGATCCTATGCTTTACATACAATTGCAATGATTCATTGTAGTCCCGTACCTACAATGAATCAAGTAAGTAATCCAAAGACTTAGGAAATGATTTGGCTATCCTTACAAGTTATTCTTTCCATTCTAGATTCGTTGGGCAGGAACACTTTATAAGCCAATCTTTATTGGCTACGCCACTTCATCATTTTTCATATTAGGGAGATCATGGAGCATTGATTAGCCATTACATTTTACTCCCCTTTATTGGCATAATATAAGAAGTCATTATAAGCCATTTTTATTTGGCTATGCCCATTTTCATGATAAAAGAAATCATTATTGGCTATGCCCATTATTTGTTGAAAACTTCATTCTTATCAAACACTGACGATTGATATTCTTAGCCTCTTACTTTCTTAGCTCACTTTGAACATACATCTCTTCTTCTTTCTTTCTTGCTTTCTTAAGGAAATTTTATAATTAAGATCATGTGAGCTAACATGAAATCCAGTGTCTGCCCCACACCGAAAAGGGGTGATGCACCAATCCAAGTGAATCTAGATCATGTGAGCTAATATGAAATCCAGTGCCTGCCCCAAAAAGGGGTGGTTCACTGGCTAAAGTGAAACCAAGTCAAGTGTTCTCCCCACACTGGAAAGAGGTGGTTCACGGCTAAAGTTAACCGAATACTTTCTTTGAGCATTTAACCGACGTAGATCATGTGAGCTAAACATGAAATCCGGTGTCTTCCCCACACCGAAAAGAAGTGGAATCACCGGCCAAAGTGAAATCATACCTAGCTTGCTTAGGTGGAATCCACTGGCTAGTTCCTATGCTTGCAACATAGTTCGAAGACTAAGAGACATACGGAGACTACTTATCCACCTTGGTGGTAGCCTCATCTCATGAGACTTACATGTGCTGGCACAAGCTCATTGCTTGTCTAGCGATGCTTTGCTCAACTTTTTTCTTTACATCTTTTTGAGTTGACTCAAACATTATGGAAGCTTGCTTCTAGTTATGAGTTTTACTTAACTCTTTGGATAATCGAACCTCCCTTTCTTTACTTGATGAAATGTGATTTTTAACCTTACATTATCATCTTGGTGTTAATGAGACTTGTCTCGCGATTATTAACACCATCTTTGTGAGTATCTTTAACATAGTTGTCTTAGGTGTAAGTGAGACTTGTCTCACTTCCTTTGACACCCCATTCTGGTCACTCTCATAATTTAAGACTTTTAATTATGTTGTTACTCACCTTAACTCATTTCATGTCATTTGGTAGCTTTATACCATTCTTTATAAAGCATAAGAACTTTGTTCAATGTGGTTACTAGGTTCATAGTTCATTTGGAAAGGGTATGTTGAGACTTGTCCCAATAATTGGCATACCCTTGGTTATGAATTCAAAAGTTACCTTAGTCATATTTAGTTGGGTGAACATTAGCCATTAGCCATTCTTTCCATCATTCTTTGAAAGCAATATTGTAAGCCAATTTCATTCAACTTTTTGGGCAAGACATTGTTAGCATTTTATTGGCATAAACCAAACTTTCACTTGAACAACATTCATTATGTTATCACTAACCACATCAATTAATTTCATGAATGTAATATAGTGATTCCCCAACATGAACCAGGCGAAAACTCAACATTTTAACAGTAACTAAATTCCATAACGATTCATAGTAACTCATATTCTCGAAACACAAGTAAACATTATATCATTCCTTAATTCGGGTAACTAACACTCAAATCATTCGAATCCAATCTATAGACCTCATTAGTCATTAACAAATCAATAACTTATAAATTTAGTTAGCACCACATACCAACAACATGTTCAAGATTACATCTATATACTTAAAGAATTGAAAATAACTAGGGAGATGGATGTTCAACAATATCATTGGGGAACAACCCTAGTTTCGAAGTTCATGAATTCAAACGTTTGAAAAGTCGCTTGGAGAATGAATTCCATGAGATAAAACCCATACCTTATGTAAAATTAAATCTACGAAGATCACCTTGCACGAAACATTGAAGAAAACCTTGAAATCGTCTAAGAGAAATCGAGAGAAACTTTTCTGCTTTTCTTTCGTTCGTTTACTGTTTTGCTTCGTGAGTTTCTTAGTGTTTGAACGTGGGTCTAAGTCTTAGGAAATGATCTTGACTCATTCAACTTAGGCTAGTTAAGTAAATTAAATAAATTAATTAACTAATTACTAAAAACCCCTCCTAGATTGATCAAAAATAGGAAAACATAACACTTGCTCAAATCTGATTTTTTTCCTAAGAATTTTGGCCTTTCTTTTGAATTTTTCCTTAATTAATTAATTCCTTAATTCAATTAATTAAGGGACCTAGGGTTATTACCAAAGTACCCCTAAGTCATTGGAACCATAACTAACCCTTTTGGACCATCATAGGTTAAGTACTAGGATGTTTCTTGAGTTATACTATGTTAGTGTAAGGATTTCGGTTTGACCGTTTAATTTAATTAATTTAATTGCTAATTTAATTAATTAGGTGACCTAGGATAATTACTAAAGTACCCTTAAGTCGTTAGGACCATAACTTACCCTTTGGACCATCCTAGGTTAGGTATTAGGTTGTTTCTTTAAGGAGTTACTAGGTTAGTGTCACCCAGTTAAGTCTTAGGTTGTCGGGTGTAATTGATTATTTATTTTTGTTTGTCATAGGTTATTTAGCTAGTTAGGTTAGTTAGTTAGAGTCTAGAGTTAGTTAGAGAGCTAGGCCCCACATGGTGGAACCCTTGTGCACGCTTGCCCCCTAACTACCTAACCGAATTCGGTTAGGGTGGTCCTCTCCTTGGCCTTTTCTTATTGTCCCAAGGATCCTTACTATGACCTTGGACACTGCTTAATCTACATGATCATTTTAAGTGGTCATGTCCTATGATACCTAGGCTTGACACTTGAATGCCTCGTATCTAATGTGTTGAATTGTGAATAAAGGTTGTTATCTTAGGGTCTTCATTGCAGGTACATTTCTTAAACAAGCTCATTAATACTTAGAAAAATTGGCTAACACCCTTTAAGTTAATATTTTCTAATATGCCCAATATTTCGCTTATTTGGGTATTCTATAGAAATTGGCTAATACCCCTTAGCCAATTTTCTATACTATGCCCAATATTTCTCAATATTGGGCATTGGAATGCCTATGTATCCCAATACGCATTCTTAAAGACCGCTTTGGCTCTTTACTAGACATGTAATTTTCGGAATGTTACATGAATAATGGCATGCTTTGGCACTATAGGCTGTTACCTCAGTTATTTGGAAATAAAAATCAATCCTTATTCCAATGTGAATTTTGTGAAATTGCTAAGCATCACAGATTATCTTTTCCTTCTCAAAAATATCTGGCTTCAAAACCTTTTACTATGATTCATAGTGATGTTCGGGGACCATTTAGAATTTCAACAATGTTTGGGAAACGGTGGTTTGTAACTTTTATTGACGATCATACTAGATTGAGTTGGGTTTTTTTATTGAAGGACAAATTTGAGGTTCAAAAAAATGTATTTGAGATTTTCTATTTCATGGTGGAAACACTGTTCAATGAGAAAATCAAGATTTTTCGGAGTGACAATGGCCGTGAATTTTTTAATGAACAATTAGTATGTTTTTTTAGAAAAACTGGGGTAGTACACCAAAGCTCTTGTACGGATACACCTCAACAAAATGGTATTGCCAAAAGAAAGAATAGACACCTTTTAGAGGTAACAAGAGCTTTAATGTTTACTACAAAAGTTCCTCAACACCTTTGGGGAGAGACTCTCTTGACTGCTACTTACCTTATTAATAGGATGCCATCTCGTCCTCTTGAATTTAAGACACCTTTTCAGGGGAAGTTTTCCTAGTTCTAGGTTAACTACAGATCTGCCTCAAAGAATTTTTGGTTGTACAACATTTGTTCATGTTCATAATCGTAGTAAACTTGAACCGCGGGCTAAGAAGTGTATTTTTGTAGGATATGCCCTAATTCAAAAGGGATACAAGTGTTATGATCCACATGCTAGGAAGATAATTGTCACAATGGACCTAACTTTCTTTGAGTCGCAACTCTATTTTACTACTCTCATCTTCAAGGGGAGTATCATGTAGGTGAAGATTCATTTTTTTGTGATATTGAGGAAACTAGATATCAAGCAAATGATGAGCCTAATATTACAATAAATACTGATGTGATAGATGTAGGAGAAGATATAGATAAGTGTGATCGAAGAGATGATAAGGACCAAAGTGACTTGAATGATAAAAACTCAGAAATTGAACCTGAACTGTAGCGCCTTCAAATGACAAAAATAAAATTGGAAATAGAGAACAAAAAGCAGAAATTTAAGTGTATTCGAGAAGGAACCGAACTCAAGAAAAAAGGGCCGAAGATTCTCAACACTGCTAAAAATCAGTCCCATAAGACCTTACTGTAATTCAAGGTACTCTTCCAACTGATTCTACTTCTAATTGTTTAGATCTAGATCTGCCTATTATTGAGAAACGCAAAGGTGTTAGAAATACTTCTAAATATCCTATTTCTATGTTTGTGTCCTATGAAAAGTTGTCTCCTAGTTATTTAGCCTTTACTTCACAACTTTCTAGTGTGGAGATTCCAACAAATATGCAGGATGCTCTACAAGTTCCCGAGTGGAAGGAGGCTATTTTGGGGGAATTGCGAGCTCTTGAAAAAAATGAGACATGGGAGTTAGTGGAGATGCCCGAGGGAAAAAAACCAGTGGGTTGTAAAATGGGTGTTCACCCCCAATTCAAATCAGACGGATCCTCGGAAAGATATAAGGCCCACCTAGTAGATAAGGGATTCACACAGAGATATGACATTGACTATCTCAAGACGTTTGCTCCAGTAGCTAAGCTAAACTCGATAAGAGTTCTATTGACAATTGCAATAAATCTAGACTGGTCTCTTCAGCAGTTGGATGTGAAGAATGCTTTCTTGAATGGACTGGTTCATCTATTGATAGGAGGTTTACATCTGGATATTGTACATTTGTTTGGGGAAATTTAGTGACATGGAGAAGTAAGAAGCAAAATGTGGTGGTTCGAAGTAGTGCTGAAGCTGAGTATCGGTCCATGGCACATGAAATTTGTGAAATATTGTGGATCAAGAGATTTTGGAAGAACTACGAAGACCTGTGAGTTCTCCAATGAATTTGTATTGTGACAATAAGGCTGCCATAAGCATTGCTCATAATCCAGTTCAACATGATAGAACAAAGCATGTGGAAGTGGACACACACTTCAGTAAATAGTAGATTGAAGATGGAAGTGTGTGCATTCCTTTTGAGTCCTTTATGAGCAAATTAGGCATGTTTGACATTTACATGCCAACTTGAGGGGTCGTGAATGAGTTGGCGGATTTAGTCATAATCTGCTCCACCATTGAGCTCACATATTTGATTATAAGCTGGTCCACAAATAAAGCTGACAGATTTGTGTAAATATAGGATTGGAATATATTTTTCTAGGAAAATAGTTTAGATGAACTCCCTTGATTCAAGGATTTCCTAAGAATTAGTGATTGATTAGTTTAATTGGTCTTTACTTGTTCTCTAAATACTGTACAAATACTATGAATAAAATATACTTTTGCCATATCTAAAGTTTCATGATGGTATCACTTATGCACTCTAACTGTATATCACAAGTTCTAGTGGCATAAGCACAATTTTTCACAACTGGTGTTGACATTTAAGGAAGTGAACATATGAATAAATTGCCTATTTATATCATATTGCACCCAAGGGTGTGGCCTAGGGGTTAGTGAAGTGGGCTGAGGCTCATTCTCCCATCAGTTCGTTGAGATGCACGCATGCTGGCCCCACCACCACCACCAACATACCTATTGACATCTTACCAAGTGAGGTCTGGGGAGAGTAGAGCATACTCAAACCTTACCACTATGTGGAGGTACGGAGGTTATTTTGGAAAGGCAATAGGAGGGATGCTAGATGAGGGCTGGCCCCAACAACACAATTGTAAAAAATTTAATTAATTAGATGCAACTCAAATTCATTATAGAACAAAGGGTCAAATATACCCCCGAATCATAATTTGACAGATACCACAGACCTACGATCGAGCACCAGAGCTGCACTTTTATACGATTCCAATTATATTTTATATAAATTTTATTTACCTAAATTAATTTTCAAACTAAATATGTATTCTACTATTTTCTTTCAAAATTATTACATCGGCCCTCAACTAAATCGACTAAAAATTTGGATGACTTAAAGTTACAATAAGTAATAAAACATGTCAAGATATAATTGAATTTGATTTCTTTAATCATATCATTCTTAGAGTTAGAAAAATAAATTCATTATTATTCATAGAAAAATAAATTTGAAATAGTTATGTAAGATAAGGTAGGTAATAGTACTGTCGCTCCCCAAGCCTAAGCCCTAGGCGTGGCCAACACTCTATGACATTGCTGGTTCAAGCAAACACATAATATGACATCGAATATAGAACATTCTTCTAAAATAGGTTGATTTCATAGTTCAAAAATAAACTCTTGAGAATTTCCTCATGCATAAAGGACATAAGTATGCATGGGATTGTACTGTATGTAAAATGGTTGATAGAACTGAATGAATGAAAGATAACTGAAACGTGAAGTAAACTCATAACTTAAGCCCATAAGTAAAATATAGAGCAAGTTAAAAGCTTTTAAACTTTTGAGGCTAACCTTGACCAAAAATTCATCTTTCATTCATTAACTTCTGCTTGGGAGTTATCAAATAATCGACATAACACCATGTGAGCTCATGATGTCTGTTCATCGCCTGACAGGGAAGTCGTCCTATAAAATGCCAGGGCATAGGGCGTAACATGACACGTGGATCCATCTAGAGGAGTCGCCCAAACCAGCAGTACAATCCTTAAGCTATGCAATCATATGTAGTTTCGGTTATTCATTGTCTAAACTCATATCTTCTCGATTAATAATAATCCTCCCAAAACATAACAAGTGCTTAAAACCATCATTAGTTGAAAGGTTAAAAACAACAACATACCCCGTGAAATCCCACCAAGTATGGTTTGGGCAGGTAGAGCGTATGTAGACCTTACCACTACCTCGTTGGGGTAGAGAGGTTGTTTTCGAAAGATCATCGGTTCAAGTGAATCAAACCAATTTTTAAAAAAATGACAAAAACGAAGAAAACATAACATTTAATAAGAAGAGCAGTGTTAACTGCGAAGTCTACAAAAAAAGGACAATAACAACATCAAAATAGTGTTATAATCAAAACAGGATAAATAATATATGACCCGAATTACAAGGGTACAACTAGTACTATGACAGGCACTAACAAGCCTAAACCTTTGCAAGGCAAAACAAAAACACTCTACTACTAATAACCTTCTACCTAATACGCGACCTCCATTCCTTCCTATCTAACGGAGTTTCTGGAAGTATGCTGGACATCTTTGCTTGATGGAGGTCTCTTCCACCAACACTTTCCCTTCCTTATCCTCGATGCACTTCAGTTGATTCAAGTCGCGAGCCTTTCTCTTTCTCACTTTTGCGAGCCTATACAATTTCCTAATTTCCACCTTTGCCCCCTAGATCAATATGCAAGCGCTTGAAAGCTGCTAAAACCGCTAACTTGGGCTTTTGACTTCATCATCTTATAGGCTACCTTAACCGTCTGCTTCTCTTCCTCATCCACGTAATCCATCAACTTTGTATATGCAGCCTACTTTGCTTCTACTTTGCCTTAGACTTCTCCATTTCACCACCACATTCCTTGATGACCAGCTAAGTTACCCCTCGATACCCGTGGCACCTTTGTAGCTACTTCCCCAATGCAACTAGCTGTCTTATTTAACATGTTGTTCATTTTCCCGCTACTTCTCCCAGCCCCCATACCAATCAACTTCTCCGCCATCTTCTGAGAAAGGGCAGGGGTCAAGCCACCCCATTTAATTCTAGGTGGATCATAAGGTCTTCATCCTCATCCTTCTTAATCTTCAAGTGCTTGTGCTGGATAGTAAGATTCTCACTCAGAATAATCATATAGTCCTTACAAAGGCCTCTATCAACCTTCTTAAGGAGTGAGTAATCTATGCAGTGTTTTCTACCGTGCTACGAAAGGTAACCAAGTGGTTCTCTCTATTTGGAAAGCACGAGTTAGCAATTACCATCTCAAAAGCTAGCAAAATCCAGAAGGAAAGCTCCACCTCCATTCCTCTCCCAAAAAACCAAAGCCTCCGTGAACATCATTAAAGCCACTAGAAGTTTCCTTGATATGGGTATTAAAATCACCACCAATCAAAATCTTCTTGGTGTTCAGTATAATTTTCACTACCTCATCCAAATTCTCCCAAAATAACTTTTTGACCTCCTCGTCTAGGCCCATTGGAGGCGCATAAGCACTAACAATATTTAAAGTAAGCCTGCCAACGACTATCTTAATTATCATAATCCTGTCATTGAACTTTCTAAATCATAAATTCATGAATCATGTTGTGGAGCCTTGGTTCAAATCATCATAGTTTTTTCTTGAAAATCGTATCATTATATAGTGAAGCTTAACCTTTGAGGAAAAAATCATAGTATTATACTTCCCATAGAGAATTATCAAAAATTATGGTTCATAGTTAAAGAAGTCATATTAGAAGAGAACTTCTCAAGTGGAATCATCTAATCTAACTCTTAAGTGTAATCATACTTTATCAGACGCATGTTGGAATTTTAAACATGTGACTTTCTTGAAAAGAGAATTAAACCAACACTAAATCAAAGTTGCATTTTTATTAGCAGTGACATTCGATATAGTATATAATTATTTTTATTTTTCCATATTAATCATATATATTCTGGGATTAATTTTTTTGAAACCGCTTCATTGAACGTGCATCCGCCCATTGCAAGTTCTTTCTATCACTTTTAATAAACGGCACAATGTATGTCGGTACTCATCCACTAAGTTGCTGCTTAACTTTTGGAGATGGTCTTCTGATTGTATTTAAGCTTGCTTTCTAAATAGGATGAAATATTTATCTCTTCTTTATTAATGTGGTTCTATTACTTTGATGCAATAGATATACTAGCTATATGGGTAGCACATACCTCAAGTAAGGTCTCATAAGTTACTCATTTTTTTTCGTTAAGAAATTTTCACCATATATTTAACTTGATTGTTTTCCAATTATAGAAGCTCATTTTACCGTTATGAGTAGGTGAGTGGAAGAAAGGCTTAGATCAAAGACTTGTACTAATAGTCATATAGTTTCAAGTCCCATTAACTTTTATGAGAGTAGTTTGCATTGCACTCACTTACAATTCTTTGGATATTGTCAGATGGACTGACCAACAGAGAGATGCTGCTGCTAAAGAGGGTTGGGGTTACCGATTGACTTTTTCTGCCCGGCTGGTAATTGGTTTTATTTTCCTTGGTGTGTAGAACAATGTTGGGGTTCTTTAGTGAAGTAACGTTTTCTGTCACAGGTTGGATTAGTTCTTGGTGCTGATGCCTTGTTTATTGGAGCACAAAAAGTAGGACAATATCTTCAGATGTTAAGGTCTCACTGAGATAGGCTGTTGCAGCTTGAAGTTACATGCTGTGCAGCCACAAGGAAATGATTTTTCCTGAATCCAGGATATGTGTAAAGCGACTTCCCTAACATCCTTCATCTGAAGCTAGAGAAGTGAGATGAAAATCCATTCTCAGGGCCTGGATTCCTTAAATGCCTTGTATTTCTTGGAAACATTTTTAAAGTGAGGTCATATAATGCAGCGACCTGACTTAAAAAAAAGTTGTTGATTCTAAATCTGTATTACTATATAGCTAGATCTGGGGATAACATCGAAATAAACCACTATCTTTCAAGTGAGTTTTCTTGCCCCCTATTTTGCATGAAAATACAATTGATGAGTATTTATTTGGATTATTGAATTCAAGTTTGCGTAATTTACAAATATGTGTCTTGGTATGTTCATGAAAAGCAAGGAATTTATGTGCCCTTTGTACTGTTTCTTGACTTTTCGACTCTCTTTCTGATTAATTTATGAATCAACCAAGTTTTCTATTATAGGTCCTCTACATGTAAACTTCTGGATGATGATTTCAAATAGTTGGGTTGCTTTATTCAAAATCGTGTCTTCGCTTGTTTCCTATCATCACACTCATCATAAATGTAGCAGCAAAGCTATGAAAGACTTTTTTACAGCTTAATTCCATGCTGCAATCAGGCTGTTTGTAAAACATTGAAATTGTACCCCAAGAATAAAGCTAAAAACATTAAACTGAAAATAAATACTTCGATTAAGTAAATTTATACTAAAAATAGGAGATTGGATGATTCTTGAAGAATTAGTCAACACTCCCCCCTTTCTTCAAAATCACATACTCCCATTTGTGGGGATGTGATTTTGTATCATCAACTTGATTAATTCTGCCATAATTTCAATAAGATTATTGCAGCAATTACAAGATTGTGGATGAAGTGATCATTGTGGTTGGTTCTATTATGAAAAACAGGATTCTTTGTCATAGCACTCACTGCCTAGTTGTCATACCAAGTTTCGGTCGGACGAATCTGATTTGTTGAATACGAGACAATTTTTACACATGTACCATCATCAAATACCAACTTCTGATTCATATTTATGGGCGTGGGAGAAGGACTAAAATTCAACATGTTGCACCTCAATAGAAGCTTAGAAGCATATTTTCTTTGCGAAATAAAAATTTCATCCAAACCTTGTTTCATGATCACCTCAAGCCCAACAAAATAATGCAGGATACCGAAGTGATACATCCCAAGTTTGCTCATCATGCAACTCTTAAATTAAGAAACAATAGATTCATAAGAGTCTAGATAATAACATCATCGGCATAAAGACATACAACAAAAAAATTACCATTACCTCGCTTCTTCACATAAAGTTTAGGTTCATTCTCACTTTTTATGCACTACTACTACTCTTGGAAAAAAAATGATTTTTTTTATACCATGCTCGTGGACCTTGCTTTAACGGTACAATGCCTTCTTCAATATGTATACTTTGTTCTTCCCTTCAGGAGAGATGAAGCCTTAAGGTTGGGCAGCATATACTTCTTCATGTAAGTGACTTTTTATGAAGACATACATAACATCAAACATAGGCCAACAAGTTGAGCAACTAAGGCTAGAGTAGTTCTAACAGTTAAAAGCGAGCTACTGGTGGAAATGTATCTTCAAAGTGGAGAGATGAAGCCTTAAGGTTGGGCAGCATATGCTTCTTCATGTAAGTGACTATTTATGAAGACATACATAACATCAAATTGGTACATAGGCCAACAAGTTGAGCAACTAAGGCTAGAGTAGTTCTAACAGTTTAAAGCGAGCTACTGGTGGAATGTATCTTCAAAGTCGATCCTTGGTTGCTCGAAATATCCTTCCGCAACAAGTCGAGCTTTATTCCCTTTGACACTTCCATTAGCATTATACTTCATTTTGGAAATTCAATTTGTCCTCATAACATTCTTCCCTTGAAGAAAATCAACAAACTCCCATGTTAGGTCTTTCTTAATGGCCTGAATCTCTTCAATTCTTCCATTCAGGTTTCTTGCTGGCTTTTTCATAACATGTTGGTTCAACAACTACAAGGAAAAACTGCAAAATGCATAAACGTCATTCTGTGATCGAAACTGTTAGTGGCGTTTTGCTAGATGAAGCCGAAGACTCATAATGAGCTTGCTGGATTAGAATTGTTGTTGTTGCTGCCATAAGAAGAAAAAATAGTATCACTGTTGGAAGGAGAGGAAGGGTCACAACCTATTGATTGAAAAACCGCAATGTGTTTTCCTTCTGATTGAACCGGAATATGAACTACTAAATCATCTTTTTCGCCACTCTACTCCTAGATTGCTTCTTTGTTAAATATAACAATTATGCTGATTATTATTTTGCCATCTGGTAGGATAATATGTGCTTTGGATTGAGGACTATAATCTGAAAATGCAGTTCTTTAATTTTTCATCTAGTTTAGAGTGTAGATTAACTAATTGCAATAGAATTTCACTTAATGGGTAATAATTAATTGCTTAAAAGTCGTTGAATATCAATGGGTAAGATGAATAGTAACTATAACAACCATTTTCAATTAGTTATTATGTTTCACACAAGTTCTTTCGAACCTCAACATGCCTACGATGCGAAGCAGTCCAATTCCCTGAACTGACCCAGTTTATCACGCTGGGTTGTAAAGACAAGAGGTGATACAACTATCAATTATATACCACCCTAAGCATCTTTCACAAGAAAACTTAGAGAGCTAAAGCTAGTGAAGGTTTTAAAAACTTGTTTACGCTAAGTAACACAAGCACAGGGAAATCAAAGTCTGCTCCTAAAACAAAAAAGACAAGAGAGAACAGAATTGAAGCAGAAGAACAATTTTATTAATGCTTCATATTAATATATAAAAGCCTACAATGAAAAGTAAAAATAATAACACACAATCTAGGAGTCAATAAACAACTCCTAAATAATAGGAAAGCATGACTAACAACTAATTGACTAAGTCCTACTTAAAAACATAGGCAGTAAAATTAAATTCACTGCAGTTCAAAAGCAGATTCCTAACTCTCCTCCTTGCTTTGGATACTACAAACTCCAATTTTCTACCTAAGAAGCTCGAACTTGATGATCGATAAAGGCTTAGTAAACAGATCTGCTAGCTGGTTTGCAGACTTGCAGTAGACTAGAGTCACTTCTCCCCTTTGTCGCACTTCTCTCAGGAAATAGAACTTGATGTTGAAATGCTTGGTCTTTTTGTGAAACAACAGATTGTTTGAGATTGCAATAGCTGTCTGGTTGTCGACAAGAATGATATAGTATTTTCCTTCTGTTCCAAATGTAAATCATAAATGATCTTTCTAAGCCACAAGACTTGGTTTACTACTCCTGTTGCTGCTATGAATTCAGCTTCTGCAGTTGATTCTGCAACAACTTCCTGTTTCTTAGATGACCAGGAGAATATTCCTGAACCTTGGTTGAAACAATGGTCAGAGGTACTTCTCATATCATCTACGGATCCAACCCAATCACTATTTGAGAATCCAAGTAACTTGAAGCTTGGACACTTCTCAAACTTTACATCATAGTCAATAGTACCTTTTATATATCTTAATATTCTTTTTGCTGCTTTTAAATGCATTTCACTTGCACACTACATAAAACGAGATAAGTGACTTACAACAAATTAAATATCAGGCCTTGTTACAGTGAGATACATTAAGCATCTAATCAAGCTTTTATAGTTACCTTCATCAACTTTGTTTGCTCCATCTTCTTTACAGAGCTTCTCTTTTTTATTCAACGGCGTGCTCATTGACTTGCTTTCCTCCATTTGAAATTTCTTCAGAATTTCCTTTGCGTATTTCTTTTGGCTAATGAACACTTCACTTTTGTTTTGCTTGATCTTCATTTCAAGAAAGTAGATCAAAAGACCAAAATTTTTCATTTCAAAAACTTGCATAATTTCTTGTTTAAACTCCTCAACTAGCTTTGTATTATTTCCTGTTACCAGAATATCGTCAACACAAAGTGACATAATAAGGATATGTTTTACATACAGAGTCGATTCAGATAAGATTTTTTCAAACCAAAGCTTAACAAATGATCATCTATCCTACTATACGAAGATCTTGCTGCTTGCTTTAGGCCATACAAAGATTTTTTTAGTAGATAAACTTTGTCTTCATCAACATGTTTCAAAAATCCTGATGGTGGTTTACACATATTTTCTCCTCTAGTATGCCATTTAAGAAAGTTGATTTGACTTCAAGTTGGAACACCTTCCGTTCAATTTGTGTTGTTATTACGAGTAGCAATCTGATTGTGTCTAATCTTGCAACAGGAGAAAAAGTGTTAGAGTAATCAACGCCATAAATTTGTGCATACCCTTAAATTACAAGCCTTACCTTGTATTTGTTGATGGAACTATCTGCATTTAACTTTATTCTGAAGATCCATCTCACACCAATGACCTTTCTATCTTCAGGTTTGTTGACCAGCACCAAAGTTATATTTTTCTCAATCATGGAAAACTCCTCCTCCATTGCTTTCTTCCATTTTGGGTCTTGCAAAGCTTCTAAGGGCCCATCAGGTTCATAAATGGTGACATTACACCTCTGATAGATATCTGACAATAATATTCTCCCCTTGACAAGATGATCATCTTCCAGTTCTTGATGTTAGCGTTGTGCTTTTTGCTCTTCAGGAGAGCTGATGTTTGCTTCTACAGACTATCTTCTCGATTTTTGAGAGTTCTTCCAATCCCACTGTTCATTCTCACTAAAATTAACATCTCTTGTAATTGTCATCTTTCCTGTTTGAGGATGACAGAACTTATAGGCTTTAGAAACTCCACTATAACCCACATGGATGCCTATGATTTCTTTCTTGTCAAGTTTGTCACATTTAACCTCAGGAACATGAACAAAACAAACACAACCAAACACTATAATAAAACTTAGTGAAGGCTTATACCTGTACCAAGCTTCAAATGGTGTTTTTCCTTCAAAGCTTTCGTTGGAAGTCGCTTATGCGTAAAAACTACAGTATTTCCTGACTCTTCCCAAAATATCTTGGGCAACTCCTTCTCATGCAACATACATCTGGCCATCTCCATTATCCATCTATTTCTTCTTTCACTAACACCGTTTTGTTCTGGTATGTATAGTGTTGTAAGCTGATGCACAATGTCGGACTCCTTACAAAATGAATCAAATTTAGTTGAAGTGTACTCCTTCCATTATCAGACCTCAAAGCTTGAATCTTACAATTATTTTGATTTTCCACTAATTTCTTGAATTTCCAGAATACACTTGCAACTTCTAACTTGAATTTCAAGAAAAAAAATCCAACATATTCTTGTAAAATGGTCAATGAAAAGAACTTAATAGATGCTACCTTGTAGTGATGGATTTTTTTGAGGCCCTATGACATCAGTGTGAACTAGTTGTAGCTTTTGTGAGGCTCTCCAGGTTGATTTTGGAAATGGCTTTCTGTGTTGCTTAGCAAATTGGCAAGCATGACATTCATTAGAATTTGCTTCTAGATTAGGTAAACTCTCCACCATCTTCAACTTTTGCATCTTGACAATCCCTTGATAATGATAGTGCCTGAATCTCTTAAGCCATAACTCAGTGACATTTCCTTTTGCTAAATATAACATTTGCTCTTTCTCAAATGGGTCTAATGAGAAACTTTTTACTCTCATGTTGACTTTAAACAAGTCCTGCCCTGAGGGATCCTTGATCAAGCAATATTTATCTTCAAAATAAAGTTTTAAACCTTGTTTTAACAATTGAACAACACTTAACAAGTTTCCTTCTAAGTCTAGTACATAAAGAACATCTCTTATTGTTTTTGTACTTGCTTGTGTCTCAACTGCAATAGTTCCCATTCCTTTTACTAGAATGCGACCACCATGGACTATTAAAAAATTTGCAAATCGAGTAGGCTTCAATTCTTTGAAGGGTTCTCTACAATGAGTCATATGTTTTGTGCATCCGCTGTCAATCAACCAAGACTCGCTAGAAACATAGATTGCAAAACATGATGCAACAAATAGTTGATCCTCCTCCTGTTCATCTACAACTCGAGCATCAACATCCTGCTGCTGAGTTTTGTTCTTAAAAATGATTGCTTCATGCCCAAACTGATGCACTTACTTCACTTAGCTTCAGGACTACTCCAACACTTGAAAAGTGCGTGTCAGATCTTGCTGCAATGCTTACAATTATGATGGTAAATTACTTTGAAGCTACCTGTTTTGTTTTTGTTGTTATGTGCTGCACCTTCTCCGTCTATTGGTTTGTATTTTTTGTTCTCTTTTTCTGAATCGTCCATCACTTTGATGCTTGAGAGGTAAAGCTCCTTCAACAACTCTTTCTTGTCTCATAACACGTCGTTAATCTTGTGCTTGAAAGGTACTTAAGAGATCTATTAGTGTAATACTAGATAGGTCCTTAGTATTTTCTTAGGTTGTAATGGTCACCTCAAATCTTTCAGGTACCGTTACAAGGATTTTCTCAACGATCATTGAATAGTTAAAAGTGGAACCCAACAATCTTACATGATTGCCAATGTTAAGAAGTCGGTCAGTATATTCCTTTATGGTTTCACTGTCCTTCATCTTTTGCATCTCTAAATCATGTACTAAATTCAACACTTGCATTTCTCTCATATCCTTCATAATAAGACTTAAGATAACAACGTACCTCTTTTGCCACTTTAGAGACATGATATGAGTGAAGACATTATATGAAACTGCAGCAAATAAACATGCCTTTGCCTTTGATTTCCTAATTTTCCTTTCCTGTTGATTTTTTATTTGCGCCATCGTTGGATTGTTTGAAAAGGGAGCAATGGTGTATTTATCTTCTAAAGCCTCCCAAGATCTAAATCTTCCAGATATGCTTGCATTCTAACCGTCCAGATTCGATAACTTTCTCCACCAAAAGTTTGTGGTGTCATTGAAGAAAAACTTGCTTCTCTGTTCATGGTATTAACGAAATCTGATTGGCGCCCACACACATAGTTCCCTTAAGAAATTAAGCTCTTGATACTAATTTTAGTTTTTAAAAACCTGTTTAAGCTAAGTAACACAGGGAAGTCAAAGTTTGCACCTAAAACAAAAAAGACGAGAGAGAATAGAATTGAAGCAACATAAGAGTAATTTTATTGATGCTTTAGTTTAGATATATAAAAGCCTAGAATTAAAGTAAAAATAATAACACATGATTAACAGTCACTAAACAAATCCTAAATAATAGAAAAGCATGACTAACAACTAATTGTCTAAGTGTTATTAAAATATAGTCATTAAAATTAAATTTACTGCAGTTTAAAATCATATTCCTAACAACTAGAACTGAATTTGCAACTTTAATTCATATGATTGAAACCATTTCCAAACAACTTTAAACCTAGAAATTAACAATACCCACAATATAATTTGTGTATTTGATTGCATAATCACACCCCTAAGGTAATGGGATCTAGCCAAGCATAGCAAAAAGTAAGTGAGAGTAACCAAAAAACTGTTCCATCAAGACACCCGTAACACCTCTAAAACGAATTACGTGAAGCTATAACCTAACATGTGATTCATGAGGTTATAAATTCGTAATATTTTTAATAATAGTGCTAGAACATTTTGAGGAGTTTGGAAGTGAAACGTCCAAAACGTATGGAAACTAGTTGAAGTTGAACTAGTTTGTCTTAACGTTTTGTGGTGGAGTTTTGGGGTATGATTTTGAGGGTGAAATTGAGTATAAATGGTTTCTGTGCATATCCTGACATGTAAAGGTTTTAAATGTTTGATAACGATGCCTCGAGGACTAGCCTAAGGGTCCCCAAGGAGGACCCAAACATGGTCCAAGAAAGCAGCCGAGGCAGCCCTGATTTGGGTGTGGCTGCGCATTTCGCTAGATACACTTAAAAGGGAAAAAGTTTGCACTGCGACGCGGGTCCATAATGAACCATTCTATCTCAAAATTTTTCAGAACCAAGAATCAGAGGTGACCCCGCAACGCGCAGTGACCTCCCAGATTTATTCGCATCATTTCTAAGTCAAATTAGGATTGGTTAAAATGTATATTAAGTGCAGGGGTATTTTTTGTCATTTGGGGATGAATTATTGACGATTATTGAGTCTTTTTAATCCCTTAAACTCACCAATCAAAGATAAACCCTCAACTCAAAACAGAACCTCTCCATTCCTTTTATCAAAATATCTCCATTGATGAAACTTTGAAGCTCCAAGGAAGAAGACTGATTTTCCATGTTTTTCTCCATAAATTTAGTGTGGTGTCTCATCCTTGGATTGTCTTCCATTAAAGAAGTCAATTTCAGAGGTTTTCAAAGATGATAAAAACCATGAAATCTTCTATTTCAACATGTAGTCAGTGGTTCTTGCATAAAATGTTTTAAATAAATGAGTTATGATTTAATTGATGTTAATTTGATGGTTTTAGACTAAAAACTCCATGAACCCATGCAAAATCATGAAATCCTTATTTTGACTATTTTATGGGTGATGTGATCATATTTCTATGGTATTTAATTCTCGTGTAGTTTACATTGGGCTATTGAATTATGTAACAAGCATGTTAGAATTGTATATAGGCTATCCTAATTTGATGAATTTCATATTGTATCATCTTGGATCATTGTATAGTTTGATTATTGATATGAATTGGTGATTAAGACTATTGATAAGAGCCTTTGTGAATTGAATTGGCTATGGATTGGAGTTGTTGATGTTGAAATGGTGGTATGTTGACCTAACCACTTCTATATTGTGTTTTATAAGTGTTTTAGTTGTGATGTTTGGAATGGTCCACTTATGGTGACAGTGCTTATGTGATATATTTTTGAAGAATGTGGCCTCATCGTCATTACTTTATATATTATGGTATTATCATGTTATAAATTGTACATGTAATCACTGTGAAGTTCTATATGGATTATGTGTATATGTGAAGTCAAATCATATGTCATCCTAGTTTATGATATGTGTGTATAGTAGGCTGTGGTGATGCCTTAATGTGGGTTGCTTGATTTTGAAGTATGAATCTTCCTAGTTGACTATATGAAATTATGAAGAGTTGTTTTGATGCTTCTATAGAGGTGTGTAGGGTGAATTGTAGTATACTTCGTTAACCCTATATTCTACTTGAATAATATTGTACATGTGATAAGAAGATGATATGTGTGTCTTGTTATGATAGAACTATGTCCCTCTACTTGATATATGAAGAATGTGAATATGATTCTTGACCTACTAGGCTAAAGCACCTTTGTCATTAATGTGTATGTTTGATTGAAATATGACTTTGAACATAGTTAAGAGGGTCATTTATGTAGAACCTTCAACCTAGATAGAAGGTTATGATATCTTGAAGTTGAAAACCGTAATGGTATCCTTCTTGTGTGAATGATGAAATTAGGGGTTGGTTTGATGGAACGACATGAAGTCATCATTTGGAAAGTCATGAAGCTATCCTATTTAACCATTGTGTGGAAGCCCTAGTGGATCCCTTTAGTAAGGTGTATTATGATTTGGTTATGACTTCTATATGGTACCTCTTCATATGCCCTTGTGATTGAAATACTCAATGAGAACAATGGCTAGAACCGAGTGAGAATGCATGGGGAGTGGATCTAATTAAGATTATATTAGAGTACAAAGAAACCCTTGATATTCTTTAACCTGACCAACATGAGATATGTCCTAGTTCTACCATTGGCAAGTAGAACACCTTCTATTAGAGTAGGGTTTGACTCCGTATTCCATGCTTATCTAGTATGGTCTATGTCGGTTTTCTCCTATTCTTATCATGTGAGATATATTCTCGTATTTGATATGTTCTACAAAGTTTAGGTAGTGGAATTGGACACTATCTAGACATTGCACGAGTAGGCTTTGAAGATGCTAGCGTGTAGGTTCCCTATGTCTTCTCCAAGACCATTATGTGAATGTCCTTAATTGTTGAACGTCTCTTAGGTGGCCTACTGAACATAATGACTAAGTTAAGTTCATGTAAATGGAAAAGTACTTGTCTGGAGTAGCTTTAAGGATTGCTTAGGTAAGCTTGAAGAGGGTGTATGAGCGGTCTCTTCTTACTTTACTGAGGTGAGTCTTAGAGTACTTTAGGTAGGGCTTTAATTGAATATAATGAATAATGTTATCTTAGGAATACTTGAGTATCTCATAGGTGTATGTGAAGGGGTTGTAAGGTTAACCGCTTCATATTTCACTCAAGTGAGCCTTAAGAGGACCTTTGGTAGGAGAGTCTCATGTTTATGTGTTTTGAAGTGATCTTGATGCTATATTGTGGAATTTGACTTATATGTGTCTATGTTGACTTCTATGAACCCTTATACTTGTCTTATGAGGTTTTTCTCAAAAAGAGCATGTTTTATACAAATGTCCTTATAGAACGGTTTTAATTGCATGTTGCCATACTTAGTGCATTCTAATGTCATAATTTGACATACTTTATCTTATCTCTAAAGGTGTAGGTAGCAATTAATAGGAGTCTTCGAAGTGAAGCTTAGATATTAGCATTAATTCAAGCAAAGTTGGGGTATGTTGTCAATAGATTCGAGGACATCACCATGTTTAGTTTTCTTGTTAAAGACATTATAGTAGACTTAGATATTTCTATTTTTTGATGTATGTGCCGTGTCCCAATATATTCGTGTGTCTAAGATGGCGACTTAGAGACTTAGTATTTCCTATGATTCTATGGAATATATTTTAAAGTACTATTCTTTCGTGTGAAAATATTTAATTCCATAGTACTTTTCGTACATGTATGAGATGAATGACGTCAAAGGGCTTGTACAAAACTTCCGAGAGGTCAAGTATGCCGTGTTACGATCCGAGGGAATGCCATATCTTCTAGGGTGTGCTCTCGGTGTTTTGACAAGTTATATCATTGCATAGTTTATGAAGTAGTCTTTAGGAACCCGAAGTCTCATTAAATCTACGTCTAGTAGTGTTTTGTCCATCGATGTGAGTCGCGACACATCTATGAACGAGAGGCTATAAGGCGATAGAGTTTGACTTTCTTTATCAATCTTGTGTCGTGACAATAGAGTTGAGGTTATAAGTGTCTATTCCTAATCTTTTCTCTTGTGATTCATGGAGATGACTACAAGAAGAATGGCCGCAAGAAGGTTGGAATAGGAAGGAGTGCAAGAGGGACTTCCTCAAGGTGGATTGGATCCACATGGAGTTCAAGATCCTTAAGGTGTTCAAGTTCTCCCCCTTGGTGATCAAGTTCCTATTGGAGGTGAAGGTAATAAGGTTCTGGTGGTTCCCCTTGACATGACTAATGAGGATATTAGAGAGTCTCTACTTGCTTTGGCCCGAGCCATGACTACTCATGTGAATAGGGGTGTTTAGCCTAAGGTGAATGCTATAGAGAGTACCATGACCTTTAGGTTGAGATATTTTGTGAGAATGAATCCTCCTATCTTTAGTGGCTCTAAAGTGGGAGAGGACCCCCAAAAGTTTCTTGATGGTGTGTACAAGGTGTTGAGTATGGGGGTGACTTTTAGGGAGAAGGAGGATTCGGGTTCATACCAATTGAGGGAAGTTTCTCAAGTGTGGTACACTCAATGGAAAGATAATAGGTCGGTTGAGTTGGGTCCTATAGAGTGGGAAGAGTTTAAGGAGGATTTCTTAGGAAAGTACTTCCCCCGTGAGAGGAAGGAGGTGAAGGTGAAGGTTCTGGAATTTATTAACCTTAGGCAAGGGAACAAGAGTTTGGAAGAGTATTCATTGAAATTCACCTTGTTGTCTAGGTGTGCTCCATCCTTGGTGTCTATCATTAGGGATAAGATGAGAAGGTTTGTGATTGGTGTTGTCGACATTGCGAAAGAAGAGTGTCTTACGACAATGATCCACAATGGCATGAACATGTTTAGACTTATGGTGTATGCACAATCCATTGAGGAGTCCAAGCTTAGTATGATTTCAAGGAACTTGAATAGGGGTACATCCGATGAGCAAAACCAAGCTAGTTTCAAGAAGATGGCTCTAAACCAATATGGACCTAGTGCTCGTAAGGTCAAGGTTGAGAGTGGTAGTAGTTCTCAAGGTGTTAAGTCTATTTGTGCTAGGTGTGGGGAAGAAGCACTTTGAGAAATGCCTAGCCGGTACCGGAGGTTGAGTTGGTTGTGGTAAGTATGGTCATAAGGTAAGGGATTTTCCTGCTATTACTACTAGATGAAGTGAGGCCAATCAATCTCCTTCAAGTGTTCTTGAAGTTGATGTACCAAAAAGGAATCGCTTCTATGGAAGCAAATTCGGGTGATGATGCCGGTAAGTTATAGTCCCTCTATTTAGTAGTAATTGGTTCCTTTTAAGTGGGGGAGTATGGTAAGTAGTAAAGTTGTGATTTTTTGTCTCTTCACTTCTATTCAATTCAAGATTGAGAGTTATAATGTTATAGTAGCATGTTACATATTGCATTTCGTGAAGAAGTCTAGTTGAAATTGAATTTCATTGATTCCTTCCATTGTGAATTTCATGAAGTTATGTATATGTGATAAAAAGAGTTTATATGGTTTTATTTTTCATATTTCCATGCCTTCATCATAAATTTCTTAAGATTTGCATTATTGAATGTTTGAGCATGATAATGTGTAGAGACGGAGTTCCTCCTATATGAAATTAAGAATGTGAGTCTTATTGCATGATGATTTGTAGATGTAGTTTCTATATTTTTTTGTGTGTTTTTAGTCTTTTGATGATGTGTAATTTATGTTTTCCCCTATATATGTGTGTATTGTATATGGTGTGGTATGGTTATGAGCTGCTAGTCTTGAGTCTTATCTATTGAAAGTGTTTAAAATGAAGCAAGAGTCAGTCGAGGACGAATGTTGTCCATGTGGGGAAGAATGTAACACCTCTAAAAATATTTAGGTAAATATAGGTCCTAAAATGTGTGTCATGAGGTTATGGAGTTTGAAAATGGTTAATAGTAGTGTTAGAAGTCAGTTTGAGAAGTTTGGAAGAGTTTGTATGTGAAACGTCCAAAACGTCAGGAAACTAGTCGAAGTTGAACTAGTGTGTCATAGTGGTACTTTAGTTGAGTTTTGGGGTATGGTTTGAGGGTAAAATTGATTATAGATGGTTCCTTTGAATAAAATGACATCTAAAGGGTCGAAACATCTGAAGATGATGCCCCGGGGACTAACCTAAGGGTCTCTAAGGAGGACCGTAACATGGGCCAAGAAAGCTACTCATGCAACGCAGATTTAGGTGTAGCTGTGCGTCGGGCCATCTAAACTTAAAAGGGAAAAAGTTTTCCCTATGACGCGGGTCCATCATGAACTATTCTGTCTTAAAATTTTCCAGTTTCAGAATTAGAGGTGACCCCACGACACGCAGTGACCTCCCAGATTTTGTCGCATCATTTTTAAGTCAAATTTGAATCGGTTAAAATGTCCATTAAGTTCAGGGGTATTTTGGATAATTTGGAGATGACTTATTGACGGTTATTGAGTCTTTTTAATCCCTTAAACTCACGAATCAAAGCTAAACCCTCAATTCAAAACAAAACTTCTCCATTCGTTCTCCCCAAAAGCCTCCATTGATGAATCTCCAAGGAAGAAGACTGATTTAGAAGTTTATCTCCATCAATTTAGTAAGATTTTGTTCACAAAAGGTATGTTGTTTCATCCTTAGACTCTCTTCCATTAATAGAGTCAATTTTCATGTTTTCAGAGATGATAAAAAATATGAAATCTTCTATTTCAACTTCTAGGCATAGGTTCTTGAATAAAACATTTTGAATCAATGATTATCATTGAATTGACGTTAATTTGATGATTTTAGACTAAAACTGCATGAACCCATGAAAAATCATGAAATTATTGTTTTTGACTATTTTATGGGTGATGTGATTATAACTCTATAGTCTTGAATTTTTGTGTAGTTTACTTTGGGTTATTGAATTATGTAAGAAACATGTTAGAATCGTATATAGGCTATCCTTGTTTGATGAATTCATATTGTATAATTTTGGATCATTGTATAATTTTCTTATTGTTTTGAATTGATGATTATGACTATTGGTAAGAGCCTTTGTGGATTGAATTGGCTATGGATTGGAGTTGTTGATGTTGAAATGGTGGTATGTTGACCTAACCTCTTCTATATTGTGTAGTATAGGTGTTTCAATAGTGATTTTTTTTGTATGGTCCACTTATGGTGGCGGTTCTTATGTGATATATTTTTGAAGAATGTGACCTCTGCGGTATTACATTATGAATTATTAAGTTGTATATGTGATCACTGTGAAGGTCAATATGAATTATGTGTATATATGAAGTTAAAGCATGTGTTCTTCTAGTTGATGATAGGTGTCTATAGTTAACAACGGTAATACCTTAATGTGTGTTGCTTGATGTTGAAGTATGAGTCTTCCTAGTTGACTATATAAACCTTATGATTAGTTCTGTTGATGCTTCTATAGAGGTGTGTAGGGTGACTTGTAGTATACTTCGTTAACCGTATATGCTACTTGAATATATTATACATATGATAAAAAGATGATATGTGCGTCTTGTTGTGGTAGACCTGTGTCCCTCTAATTGATACATGAAGAATATGAATATGATTCTTGACTTAGTAGGCTAAAGCACCTTTGTTATTAATTTGTAAGTATGATTGAAATATGACCTTGAACATAGTTAAGAGGGTCATTTATTTGGAACCTTCAACCTAGATAGAAGTTTATGAAATCCTTGAAGTAGAAAGTTGTAATGATATCCTTCTGGTGTGAATGATGGACTTAGGGGTTTGTTGGCTGGAACAACATGAAATCATCCTTAGGAAAGTCATGAATCAATCCTATTTAACCATTGTTTGGCAGCCCTAGTGGACCCCTTTGGTAAGGTGTATTATGATTTGGTTATGACTTCTATATGGTACCTCTTCATATGCCCTTGTGATTGAACTACTATATGAGAAACAAAGGCTAGCACTGAGTGCCTATTTTTTGGGAGTGTCTCTAATTAAGATGAGATTAGAGTACAAAGGAACCCTTGATATTCCTTAACCATGTGCCTACATGGGATGTGTCGTAGTTCTATCATTAGCAAGTAGAACACCTTCCATCGGAGTAGGGTTTGACTCCGGATTCCATGCCTAGCTAGTATAGTCTAAGTCGGTTATTGCCTATTCTCATCATGTGGGATACATTCTAGTACTTGATAGGTTCTACAAAGTTTAGTGAGTGGAATGAGACACTATCTAGACATTGTACGAGTAGGCTTTGAAGATGCTAGTGTGTATGTTTCCCAGGTCTTCTCCAAGACCATTATGTGAAAGTCCTTAATTGTTGAATGTATGGTCTAATGAACATAGAGACTAAGTTAAATGCATGTAAATGGAAAAGTACTTGTCTAGAGTAGCTTTAAGGATTACTTAGGTAAGCTTGGAGATGGTTCATGGGAGGTCTCTTCATATTTTACTTAGGTGAGCCTTAGAGTAACTTTAGTTAGGGTTTTGATTGAATATAATTAATAATCTTATCTTAGGAATCCTTGAATATCTCTTAGGTGTCTGTGAAGGGGTTTTAAGGGCGGCCGCTTCATATCCCACGCAAGGGATCCTTGGGAGGATTTTTGGCAGGAAAGTCTCATGTGTATGTATTTTGAAGTGATCTTGATTCTATTTTGTGGAATATGACTTATATGTATTTATGGTGACTAGTAAGTGACTCTTATACTTGTTTTATGAGGGTTTTCTAAAAAATAGCATGTTTTATACAAATGTCCTCTTAGCATGGTTTTAATTGCATGTTGCCATACTTAGTGCATTCTAATGTACTAATTCCATATATTTTATCTTATCTCTAAAGTTGTAGGTGGCAATTGATAGGAGTCTTTGAAGTGAAGCTTGGATGTTAGCATTCATTCAAGAAAAGTTGGGGTATGTCTTCAATAGATTCAAGGACATAACTATGTCTAGTTTTCTTGTTAAAGACATTGTAATAGACTTACATATTTCAATTTTATTGATGTAGGGTCCGTGTCCCAAGATATTCGTGTGTCTAAGATGGAAACTTGGAGACTTAGACTTTCCTATGATTCCATGGAATATATTTTGAAGTACTATTATTTCGTGTGAAAAGTTTTAATTCCGCACTACTTTTCATACATGTATGCATTGAATGATGTTTAAGGGCTTGTAGAAGATCTTCGAGAGGTCAAGTATGCCATGTTACAATCAGAGGGAATGCCATATCTTCTAGGGTGTGCTCTCGGGTTTTGACAACACCAAAATTGTTAGTTGTCATACCCAAGTGTTCTACCTAGATGTGACACTGTAATGACCCACAAGTACACCCTAGAAGTTAGCGCATCCTTTAGTCGTCAGACGACATACTTGACCTATCGGAGGTCTTGTACAAGACCTTAGACATCATTCATTGGATATATATACGAAAGTAGTACGAAATTAATATCTTTTTGTTCAAAAACATAATGCTAAAGTAATTTCATAAAATGTCTAACATACGTCTCAAACCATCTATGACAACATGAATCACAATAGTCTTGGTCCCAACCCATAAAAGTCTAAACATAATGAAAAACATAAAGGAACATAGTGGTGGTGTCCTCGGATGCTACATAGATTCACCAATATTTGCTTCTTGGAAACCTTGGAAACTATACCCTTGCAAGCAACTCAATATTCTCAAGACCCTACATGGATGACATGCAGGCAATATGCGTTAGTACGATATGTACTAAGTATGGAAACTATCACACCAAACATAAGATATCTCAAAGGGTTAGTCAATAATAGTCATAATCATAAGAGATAAAGACATAAGCATATCATGAATATCATAAGAATATTAAAACCTCGTTACACATATAAGAGTTCATAGTTAACTCATTGTCTTACTTTCTTAAGTGAACTACATCACAAAGCACCTCCAAGTATACTTGTGCAGGGCTAAGGTAGCATCTTATACTAGTACCGAAGCTAAGTACCTCTCTTTGGTAATTCTTGATCATAATTCACTTTCATAATTAAGACCAAAGTTCATCATAACATATGATCACTATTACCCTAATCCACCTCAAATACAATTGTGTAGTGTATGTGAAACATCCCATAATACCTCACACACTAAGCATATCTTGAAATCACCCTTTCTTGTTTCATGTCATCTTAGGATTCATCTAATAGACCTACTTCATATTGACAAGGAAATATCAATATTAAGTCAGTCATGTCATGGAATGCAACCCTAGTCACTATCCAAGCTAAACATACATCATAGAGGGCATAGGTAGCTTCAAGTCATACTTGTGCCATGTATAGATGACATCCCATTCTACCATCCATACTAATTATTTCTCTAGGCTACCCTAATCAAAGCTAACTTGTCTTGTAAAATTGTCTAGTAAACTCAAAATACTATCACAATAGACCTGCTTTTATGGAAGACATCTCATCATATTAACCAAGATAGATAAGGAATATACAACCATGCTAACCACAATGTAACCAATTATGTAGATGAAAGCTAATCATAGGGGAGTATGAATCATCAACGCTAACCTAACATGAGAAACCTGTCTCTAGCTAATCCTTGAAATACACCTTAAATGCAAATCAAGCTACCATTAGAAGAGTGTAGGCCTTTCTCCTTAACCTACCATGTAATGGTTTTGTCCAAATCAAGTCAATCTACCATGAGGTTCCTCAATACAAGGTACCATAAGTAATCTTACCCAAGGTTCCATAAGATTCCACATCTCAAGCTACCACGAGTATTAAAACTCAATCCTCCTTGAGATTTACTATCCTAAGCTACCCTTGAGATTTACTATCTCAAGCTATCATGAGCGTTAAAACTCAAGCTACCATGCCCTTTATGTTGTCTCACAAAGTATACTACATAAGAAGTTACCATACAACTCATATTCAAGATAATATTAGTTTACCATATATTGATTCATTTTAGGTTCTTATATCAACCTAGAGTTCATCTATTGTGTTAACTTGCTTCTCCTAATCATTTTCATGTTTATGTGTAGAAAGGACACATCATGACAATAATCCTCATCATGTATCACCCCAAATCCTAACACAATGGCCATAAGACCTACAAACAACTACTACACTTAGTCCCTCATGATTCATACCAATTTACAACTTAATCTATTCTATTAGATCATTAGAAGGCAATTCTAGTAATACATGATCACATAGGTTTATTTCCAACTTCCTTCATCAAGATCATTCTTAATCAATTATACTTAGTTAAATTCATATCTAGGTGATTCAGTAATGATCAATTAATATAAAATACAATTGAATTAATAAGATCAGCATAAAACCTTCATCTAGCCTCTAATGGCCTAAAATCACCATGATCATTTTCAAGTTCAATTACTATAATTCACCATGAAAACAAAATATAATCATCATATAAACATAATTGAATTCTACCCACTAGATTGGGATCACAATCAAGCCTTACCCATAATGCAATCACAAACCTCTTTAGATTGGGGTTCTTTGGATTCACAATTGAAGGCAACTAGGGGGGTTTCATGGATGGAAGATTCCATGAACTGATAAGATTCACATACATTAGATTAAATCCCTAATCCCTGCTTGAACCTTTGGTGAATTCATCCTAAGCTGCTGCCTCCAACTTCTCTTCTTCTTCAATGGTGTTCCTGATACTTATAATGTGAGAGAGAGGTTTTCATTTGGAGTCTAGAGTCTAAGAGGGTCTTTCATTGTTTTAATACTCATATAATACCTAACACTACCTAAAATAACCACCCACACATTTGTTTGAACGTGGCGAGAATTCCCCTATTCACTCATTCATTTAATAGTGAGCTACGAGAATTGCAGGCCTTCATCGACGGACACCACCTACGGGGCGTCGACCAGATGACGAACCATACTGGTAACCGTTGTCTTTGTCAAAGACTGCTGAAATGGGTCTTAAGCTCAGGATTCCGGGTGTCAACCTATGCCCCCCATCGACGGGTCATCAACCAACACATGAGGCATCGATGGTCTCATAGCTTGACATTTCCCAGGCCGTGTCTAGGCAATGGTTGGGGTCCTCCTTGAGAGCCTTTTACGGGGACCTTGGGGAGTCGTTCCTTAACATGTCTACCCCTATAACACTCATATACATTTTATGTTCCCTCCTTGTGAGTTTTAACACCAAACAACCCACAAAACATGATCCAAAACTCATTAGAACACATAAGTACGTCTGAGGGTAACTTTCAGACGTCATCCGACGTTCTTGGAAGTTTCTCCTTCAGACTATCTCAAACTCTATATACTTCCTCTAAGCATTATATTTTACCATTTTAGGACCTCATAAGATCCTGTAATCACACGTTAGGCTCTATTTGAGCCTATATCATTTTTGGGTCCTTACAATATCCCTACTTGGGAAACATTCTTTCTCGAATGACACCTTGCTAAACAATCCTCTAAGGGACAAAATCTTGACTAGAAGCACATTGTACATTCATTATACCTAAATGAAAATAACTAAATCGAGGAAACAATTCAATTCCAAGCTAAACATATCTACACATAATCATATAAAAACCTCATACAAATGCTCCTTATCCCCCACTTGGGAATAAGCTACACATGTGTTTGTAACATCAATTCATCATCATAAGGAAACATAAAAATCACAATACAATTCATAATCATAAGAAATTATGAAAAATTTCATAAATCATTAAAGAAGCACATACCCGAAAGATGAGGAGATCACTCTTTATCACCCTTGCATTGGAGAGCATAAAACTTAACCTTGGATTTAGGAACACCTTCCTCACTATTGGTAGCAACTTTCATTCCTTCCTTCACATTATCCTTTGACCAAGTTCAATCCCTCATCATGTGACAACTCTCACCACATCCATAGCAACCATCCCTACTGGCCAAACACCTACCCTCATGCTTCTTACCACACCTAGGGCAAGTAGGTCGGGAATGCTCATTCTTCCCTTGAGGTATAGGGTTAGACACCCTTTCATCCTCATATTTAGAAGAACTAGAATAACCTTGTCCGAAATTTTTTTGTCTATTCTTAGAACGACCATGTTCATCAGAACCCTCCTTGTCTATCCCAATTCTCCTTTTCTCCTTTCTAATCTTGGACTCTTCTATTTGTTGGTAAAACACCATGAGTATGGAGATATCCATATCATCAACAATCATTGTCATACGACACTCTTCTTCTACTAGTTCGGACACCCCCGTAATAAACCTATTAATCGCTCTAGGTTTGCCACCAAGCTTGGAGTATACTTAAACAAAAGAGTGAACTTAAAGGTATACTCCTTGACACTCAAGTTACCTTTCTTGAGGTTTATGAACTACTCTAACTTATCCTCCCTTAATTCCCTACGAAATAACCCATTAAGGAAAGCCTACTTAAGAGTCTCCCATTCTATATAGCTCATTCCAAAGTTGGGCAACATCTTTTAATTGATAGACATCCAAATTTGCCTTTTCGATGGAAGACACTCCCATGATTGTAAGCACTTTATACACCTCGTCAATAAACCCATTTGGATCTTCTTCAACTGTGGAGCCATAAAACTTTGGTGGATTCATTATCAAGAACTCCCTTACTCTAGTAGCACTAATTCCTCCTATAGGATTAGCCGGAGCCACCTCTCCTCTATTAGATTGGGCCGTTAAGGCTTGAGCCAACAAAGTAATAGAAGCCTAAATTCCTCAAATATAGCATTCCCTATTGGAGGGGCATTAGGAACTTGAGGAGGAACTTGCTCTTGCACTTAAGGGAGGAACTTGTTCTTGAACTTGGGGTGGAATCTCTTGCTCCCCACTCGCATCTCCTTCCCTTCTAGCATTGTCTCTAGTGTTATACATAACCTACAAGATCATAAGCAAACATTAGAAATAGGTGTACTAATGCCAAACTCTATGGCACGACTTAAAGAATGATGAGGTGGAGCTTTCTTAAGCATACTGTAGCCCTTCCTACTCATAGGTGTGTCGCGACTCACATCGAAGAATAAGACTCTACTAGACGTGATTTTGAAACATGATAAGATCATTTCGTAACCTTATGCTCTGATACCAAATTTGTAATGACCCACAAGTACACCCTAGAAGTTAAGGCATTGAGTCGTCACACGGCGTACTCGACCTCTCGGAGGTCTTAAGCAAGCCCTTAGACATTATTCATTGCATATATATACGAAAAGTAGTGCAAAATTAAAACCTTTTTCTTCAAAAACATAATGAAAAAGTCATTTTATAAAACATTAACATATGTCTTAAACCATGCATGATGACATGAATAACAATAGTCTTGGTCACAACCTATAAAAGTCAAAGCATAATGAAAAACAGAAAGGAACATAGTTGTGGTGTCGTTGGATGCTATGAGGACTCACCAATTTTTGCTTCTTGTAAACCTTGGGAGCTCTACCCTTCAAAGAAACTCAATCTTTTCCAGACCCTACATGCACAAAATGTAGATAACATGTGTTAGTATGATGTGTACTAAGTATGAAAACTATCATACCAAACATAAGATATCTCAAAGGGTCAGTCAATAATAGACATAATCATAAGAGATAAAGACATAAGCATATCATGAATATCATAAGCATAGTAAAGCATCATAAAACATATAAGAGTTCATACTTAACTCAATGTCTTTATTAATTAAGTGAACTACATCACAAGACACCTCCAAGTATACTTGTGCAAGGCTAAGGTAGCATCCTATACTACAACCAAATCTAAGTACCTCTCTTTGGTCATTCTTGATCATAATTCACTTTCATAACTAAGAACTAAGTTCATCATATCATATGAGCACTATGCCCCTAGGTCACCTCAAAACACACTTATAGAGTGCATGTGAAACATCCCATAATACCTCACACACTAAGAATATCTTGAACCCTATGCTGTTTCATGTCATCTTAGGATTCATCTAATAGACCTACTTAATATTGACAAGGAACTATCATCTTAAGTCATTCATATCATGGAATGCAACCCTAGTCACTATCCAAGCTAACCATACATCATAGATAGATCATGTCATAGGTAGGTTCAAGTCATACTTGTGCCATGTATAGATGACATCCCATACTATCATACATAATAAGTATTTCTATCGGCTAACCTAATCAAAGATAACTTGTCTTGTAAACTTATCTACTAAACACAATATACTATCATAATAGATCTACTATCGTGGAAAACATCTCATCATACTAACAAGCTAACTAGGGAAGGATACAACCATTCTAACAACCATGCAAGCAATCATGTAGATGTAAGCTAATCATAGAGGAGCATGAATCCTCAACCTTAAGCTTCCATGAGAAACCTATCTCAAGATATTACATGAAATACACCTTACATTCTAATCAAGCTACCATTAGGAGATTATATCCCTTTTTACTAAAGATACCATGAAATGGTTTTGTCCAAACCAAGTCAAGATACAATGAGGTTCCTCACCTCAATCTACCATGATTAATATAACCGAAGCTTCCATGATATATAACAGCTCAAGCTACCGTGAGTATTCCAACTAGAGCTTCCTTGCGATTCACTATCCCAAGCTACCCTTGATATCTACCATCTTAAGCTATCATAAGTTTTCAACTCAAGTTACCATGCCCTTGGTGTTGCCTCACCAAGTCTAATACACAAGAAGTGACCATACAACTCATCTTCAAGCTAATCATAGTCTACTATATATTGATTTATTTTAGGTTCTTAAGTCAACCTAGGGTTCATTTAATATGAGAACTAGTTTCTCCTAATCATGTTCATGTCTAGGTGTATAAAGGAAACATCATCGCAATCATATTCATCATGAATTTACCCCCAAAGCCCTCACACAATGGACAAAATCGCTACAAACAACTACTACATTTAGTCCCTTATGATTCATACTCAATTACATGTTAATCTACTCAATTAGATAATTAGAAGGCAATTCTAGTCATACATGATAACATAGGTTCAATTCCAACATTCTATCCCAAGATCATACTTAATAAATTAGACCTAGTTCAATTCATATCTAGGTCATTCAATCATGATAAAATAATATAGAATACAATTGAATTAATAATATCAACATAAAACCTTCATCTAGCCTCTAATGGCCTAAATTCACCATGATCATATTCAAGTTCAATTACTATAGTTTACCACGAAAACAACATATAATTATCCTATAAAAATCATTGAATGATACCCACTAGATTGAGATCACAATCAAGCCTAACCATTAATGCAATCATAACCCTCTCTAGATTGGAGTTCTTTGGATTCACAATTTCAGTGAACTAGGGCGCTTCATGGATGGAAGAATCCATAAATTAATAAGCTTCACATACCTTATATTAGATTCTTAATCCCATCTTTAACCCTTGGTGAATTCGTCTTAAGCTGCTGCCCCAACTTCTGTTCTTCTTCAATGGTGTTCTTGAGAGTTCTAATGTGAGAGAGAGGTTTTGATTTGGAGTCTAGAGTCTAAGAGGGTAATTTATTTTTTTCATACTCATATGATACCTAAAATTACCTAAAATAAACTCCCACACATTTATTTGGATGTGGGGTGAATTTCCCAATTCAGTCCTTCATTTAACAGTGAGCTATGACAATTGCAGGCCTGCATCGACAGATGCCACCTATGGGGCATTAACCAGATGACGGACTGTACTGGCAACCGTCGTCTTGGTCAGAGATTGCTGAAATGGGTATTAAGATCAGGACGCTAATTTTAAACCTATGGACCCCCATCGATGGGGCGTCGACCAACACACGAGGCATCGATGGTCTTGACACTGCCTAGGCAGTGTCTAGGCTATGGTTGGGGTCCTCCTTGAGGGCCTTTTGCAGGGCCCCTGGAGAGTTGTTCCTTGAAGTCTCAACCCCAATCACACTCTTATACATTATAAAATCCCTACTTGGGAGTTTAAACACCAAATAACCCACTCAACATACTCAAAACTTATATAGAACACAAAAGTACGTTAAGGCTAACTTTCAAACGTCATCGGACGTTTCACCCCCAAAATCTCTCAAACTCTATATACAACCTGTAAACACTATATTTTACCATTTTAGGACCTCATAATATCATGGAACCACACATTAGGCTCTATTTTGTTCTAATTTATTTTTGGGTCCTTTCTGGCAAGACAGATATTGACCCCGAAATCCACCATATAAGTCACTTAGCATATCAAAACATAAGTAAAGAACAATAGAGAGACATTTCGAGTCTTAAGAAGTTTTTCATAAAAGCAAAGTGAAGGTCTATGCTTGTTTCAATTGTCCATCTATTACATTTGAAGAATCAAATAGGGTCATAAACTTTACAACATAGTTCTTAAATGAAAGTACAAGAAAGGAAACTAGAAAATAATCATCCGTCGTTGAACCATGAGGATTCACCAAAAGCAAGGAGAATATTGAATCCAAGTTTGACCAATAAGTATATCAATTCAAAAATTGGACCCTACACTTATGAAAAAATGTAGAAATTATGGGTTAAAGTAAAAATACACTATGTATGATAGTCATGCAAGAAATTATTGAGACATTCTAAAACGATTCGGTTGAAGACCATAAACTTTACCAAGTTTTTACTCATCATGAATACATTGGAAATAATAAATCATAAACCATATTGTCATTCATAGATCATCATATCATAATGTCAATATATTATAAGTACCCTCAAAGTCTACTTGTGCAATGCATGAATAACATCTCATTATCCTACCCATACTAAGTAAATGTTATTGAGTAACTATGGTCTATAAATCATATTTTTTTACATATAACATTCAAGGGAATAAGCCTTGGCCGACATGGACAATATTAGCTGAACATGGAATCCGGTGTCTACCCCACACCAAAAAAGGGTGTCCTACGTGCCTAAGGTTGAACCATACTCTTAGCTTAGTTGGATTCACTAGTTTAAAACCTAAGTGGGCACACATTTCATGAGGTACATATTTCGAGAACCCAAACTCAATTAGTGTAAAAGGAACCCATTTGGGAAGTCAGACTCAATTATCGTATAAGCTTCCATCTCATATTCATTTCACTTGCTTATAAGCATTAATTACAGTTGAGTTTATATTAAGTCTTAACTAAATTTAATAATTATGGAAGAATATGTTGACACTCAAACAATCATAACTCATACTATAGCTCATAGATTCAATGGATGAGAATAGCCTTTCAACCCTAGAATCATCATATTGTGAGAACGATTCTCACCTTATACGATATGTATACATAAATTTGTACATAAGGATAATCATTCAATCGACACAACATCTAGATCATAATCATATTCACTTTACTCTGAAAGTATTCATAAAGCATATTCACAAATTTCATAGTAATATAGAATGGTCATACTTTGCCCTTCAAGGACCATAGATCATACTTCCATCGATACATCTAAATTTACTACATTGTACATGTATATTAACCCGATTACATTAACCCAATTACGACAAGCAATGTATCATGATATTATTCTATAATCGACAAACCCACATCACAAGATCATAATTGGAGAATATGGGATTTTAATGGGTTTGTGGGGGATATCAACATAAAACTATAGAAAATCATCAATTTAAACATAATCATCAATCAATCATTAGAAACATTTTTGAAAATAATAATGAGATTGAAGTCAAACCCTAAATTTGGAAATTCAGTAGTTTTGAAATTGAATTTGGAGGGACTCCATGGATGAAGACTATGCATAGATGAAGGGATACCATACCTTAACAAGACATTACAATAAATTTGGTGAGAAGAAATTGATTCTTAAACCCTAAATCCACTTTCCTCCTTCTTCTTCTGCCTTGAATTTCTAGAGAGAGAATTTTCTACTGAGAGGATAAAGTCTTGGATTTTGTTAAGTTTCTAGGGAGATAGAATTAATTGGGAAAAATTGAGTCTATAAAGCTTACAAACTTTACTAGGCAAATAGTAAGCAATGTGGTATCAATTCAGGGAAAATAACTAAAGACCCCTAAGACTTTCATTTAAAAACTGCCTACTTGCACGATTGAGCTCTCAAAGTGGACCCTTGGTCCACCAAATTTTCCGGAAGCTCACCCCAAGAATACAACCACTTTTGTGATGGGGTAGCCCCTTTTGCGATGTACCAATCCAAACAGAGAGACCCAACTTGGGTCGCACAATTTTCAGTATCTAGGCCAAGGGAACAGTCCCCTATTGAACCTAAGTGCACTTTGGCAGCTTGCCAAGTTACTTGGGCGACCATGCTTCCCCTCGCCAACTTGTCTTGGTAAAGAAATATTTTTCCATAGTGAATCCTAGGTCCCTTAGGCTCTTCCCCTCAATAAAGGCTTGCTAACCCCACATACTAAATCCTAGGTTAGCCAACAAGATCCAAGGGTGTTACAATATCTCCCCCTTGAGGACTTTCGTCCTCGAATGACGATCTAGACACCTTACGGGAGAGAAGACCCGATACTAGCAACCCATTATGAATGCAAGATATAACTAATGCACAATTCTAAGGAGGAGACATCAACTCCAACTAAAATATAAAAGTGCAATACAAGAAAGCAGGAACTACATCTAACAACCCAATATGCATGAAAATTTGACATTTCTCATATTCGTAGGAGTAACTAACTTCTACAACTATAGTCATGCTCATGACAATGTCATGGAGCAATTACGTTATTACTCTTCAAACAATACTAAAGCATATTCATCGAATCTTCTCATGGAGTCAAATAGACAACTCGTACTAAATGCAATACAACATGAGCAACATAAATCATGAAAACTCAATTTCTAATTAAACATGAATTTCATCAAGAACATGCATAACATAAAGATATCATGGAAAACACAGAATTCATATATGACTCCCAAAACACTAAAACTCATGAGGATCTAATTACCTCAATATCTAATAAGAGTAAAAGGAAAGAGATGAGCATATTGAAACTTCATTTCGGCCTTGGCCTTCAGTTTATCAACTTCCACTAATGGGTTTCTCTATAAAACCTTCGCAGAAGCTATGTCTAAATTTCTAAATCTCTTGACTTGCTGGTCAAGGATCTCTACCAGAACCTCTTCATATGAAAGGCTTTCATCAATTCATATCCTTTCTAGAGGAATAATGGACACCAGATCTCCAATACACTCTTAAGCATGGAAACGTGAATATCGGATGAACTCTGCCACCTCATTTTGAAAATCCAAGTCATACGAAACATTCCAAACACATTGAAAAATTTGATATTGGCTTACATACCAAGGACTAAGTTTCTTTTTCTTGCAAAACATCATCACATTTCCTTTTATTGCAGAACATCATCACACCCTTCATGGGTGAGATTTTCAAATAGACCCAATCATTAACTTCAAATTCTAAATCCCTTTTCCTTATATCGGGATTAGACTTTTGCCTGTTTTGAGCCTTTGTCAACCTCTCAATAATCAGACAAATTTTCTCAATAGCTTTGTAAATCAATTTTCGACCTATAAGAGCAAATTCACCTACCTCAAACCAACAAACCGGATACCTATATCTCCTACCATATACGGATTAAAAAAAATCCATACGAATAAAATAATGATAACTATCGTTGTAGGCAAACTCTATCAATGGTAAGTATTCATCCAAATAACCTTTAAAATCTATCACTCCTTCCCTAATCATTTAAGTTTTGAATGGTATGTTCTATTTGACCATCCGTTTGGTGATGAAAAGTTATGATAATCTTGACCTTAGTACCCAACCCTTTTTTGGAATTACTTCCACAAGTTTGAAGTAAATTGGGTAACCCAATCTGAAAGAAAAGATAAAGGAACGCTATGCAACTTCACTATCTCCGTTATATACAATTTGGCATATTTTTCTACTGAATGAGAAGCAGTAACAGGAATAAAGTGGGATGATTTTATCATCCTATCTATAATGACCCAAAAAATCAAGTTGCGTACGAGTAAGGGAAAATGCAAAGTAAAATAAATATTCACCTCTTCCCATTTCCAAGTGGGAATTAGTATATCTTGTAATGATCCTCCCGTCCTCTGATACTCAACCTAAACTAGTTAAAAATTTGGACATTTGGATACTAATCAAGGAATATAGATTTTTCATACCATTCCACCAATAGACTTGTCACGACCGAAATCTAGACCCTAGACGAGACCGGCGTCGTTGACCTCTCAGAGGTTGCAGACAAGCCTACATACGTCATTCTTACTTCATTTAGGTCAATTTTAGAAGAAAATTTGAACTGTTTGTGTTCTTATTTCATGCTAAACATATTTAACTTACCATCATAGGCGTTCACAAAGCAGCCATCTAATATAGAGTAAATCAAATGAAAGAAACAATTCATAATTGCATTAAACGTATTCTTTCAAAAACGGCACCAATACAAAGTCTGAAATGAAAGTGGAAAGAAACACTAGTGGAACATGCTCCACTAGCTAAATCCTACATCTAAGCTTGATAATAATTCTAGACATCCTCAAATGCATGAGGGCCTACCAAGTCCGGATGGAAGCTCCACGTCCAGATAGATGCAATGTCAACCAGTAAGCTCTAACGTCCACATGTGCCTTCACCTAAAAATATAGAGTTGTATGGGATTAGTACACACTTTTACTAAGCATATAAATTTGAAAGCACACACCAAGGACATGCATGAGTAAGAATAGCTCTTTCCTGACAACATGATTTATGGAAAGTCAAGTCAGTAGACTTGCCAAATTTTGATTTGGAAAGTCAGTGGACTTGCCAAATTTGGATTATGAAAGTCATGACATGAGAGTAACATGCATCATCATACGTATCATATTGCACACACCACATAACGTCTTACACATAACACATAACACATTGCATATAACACATAACATATTGCGTATAGCACACTACATATTTTATATCATTCATTTATATACCATGAGACTTTGGGATCATAGACTTGACATCAAGACTTCCCAAAAATGAGGTCTCAACATATGGGACCTCAACTAGGGATCCTTCTTTAGCAAACACAGAGTCTGCTTCATTCATTTATACGTACTCCACTTCATACATTCATAAGCTAGTGTAGACACTAGCTATGCCTAAGATGTAGTTACTTTCATCAGGTTCTCTACGCAATGATCAAGAATTACCTAGTGTCATTACTTAAGTCTAGCTCACCTCTTGATTATCCTATCCTAACACCTTTGGTATCATTCATTTCTTTATGTGCATCATTTTTAGGGTGGCCTTATTCATTCTTTGGGAACTTTAACTTTAATCGACATAGATCATGTGAACATCATGAAATCCAGTTTCTCCCTCACATCGAAAAGAGATGGAATCACCGACCAAAGTGACCCAAAATATGCTAGCGTACATGGGAATTGAACCTCACCAGATCCCTATATTGGCAGTATAGGTTCGAAGACTAGGAAATATAAGGAGACCCATACCCGGCATGCCGAACAATCTCATCTCATGAGAGTTACATGAACCTCCGCCCATTCAAAAAGAAGGCATTACCGCTCATAGCTAGTCGATCGGTACTCAGCATAAAGTTCCATTACATTCAAATCATGTGTCATGCAAGCTGGCTTCTTGTATGAGGGAATCATAGCTCAATATATGATTTCTCATCTCATCATTAGTATTAAGTGTGTTAATCTCAATACTTTCATTAGAGTGTTCGTAGTGACTGGTCTTTTCATTAACTTTACACTCTCATAGGTGAGTACATATTGGTAACACTTACTGAGGCTCATTTGATATTGCTCTCACATTTTACATTAGCCTCATATCATGTTGTCACCAGAATTATTAGGATTAGCACATTGGCTCTTCATAATTACTCACCCCCTTTTACATGAATGTTCATTTCATCATATGCAAATGCACATGGACATTTAGTGTGTTTCACACTCTTCCTTAACCCTTCTAGGGTTTCATCATTTCATTGTTCATAGCATCATTTCATTAAATACATCTTAGGTTCACTTACTTCTAATGTATGCTAGACTTATCGGTCTATACATACAAGCCATGAGGCTTCAATCATAAATCGTTTAAGTGATTCATATCTTCCTAAGATTATGTGGTACAAGAATTATGCATCTTGTATGTATGCTAAGATCTCGATTCCCATCTATGTAGGAAGCATTATTCTTGAACATTTAATTCACGTATAACTTATGTATCAATACAAAATTCTGGCAAGGGAACCTGGTTTCAAATCTCTTGGACAACACTTACATTTTTCATTTATTTTATTTTGGTCCACAGCGCTTGGGGACCCAAGATCAAACCCTAATGCCTCCATTTTCTTTTAATTTCTTTTCTTTAAATTTTCTTTTTTTTTGGCCGAGGGGTTGTGGAATTGATCCCCCACAGCCCCTTTAACTTAAATTTCTTTCTCCATGACTTTTTTGTGTAGACCATAAGGTTGTGGGATCAAACCCCCACAACCTAGAGGTCGTGGGTTCGATTCCCACGCCTCACACTTATTTTCTTTTCATTTTTCCTTCAGCTTGACAAAGAGTTGTGGGTTCAAATCCCACTCCTCTCATTTCTCATTTTCATACTTTATTTTCTAGCAAAGAGCACGGTTCGATTCGCCCTTACCACATTATTTTTCACTTCTTTAGTTTCAAAACTTTTAACGTGATGAGGTCACGGGTCCGACCCTCATTGACCTCACTTGTTTTTCTTCACTTTTTAGGACATTTTAAACAACTTAAATTGGATGAAATTAATCAACATGGTTCTTGAAATTTGAGTTACATTTTCAGCTTCTTTTCCATTCCATTACACGTTAGTTCTTAGAGGAATTTAAGAGTGCATTTAGAATGTTTTAGGTGCATTTTCATGGATTCGGTTAGACAAGATATTATGACTCAAATAAGCCACATTTAATCTCATATGAACATCACGATTTACATAAACATGTGTACATGAAATACAAAGACCTAACATGCCATTTCAATTTCTAAACCATGACCAATAGCCACATAACCACACCCAAACGCACGTAGTTATATTTTCGTAAAACATCAACATAAGTCACATAATTTCAAACATACATATAAACACATAAGCATTACGAAAACACGTTTTATCCCTAGTTTTATTACCAGTAAACATAACCAACCTATGATTCAATGGGAGCTTGTGACAGGGACATGTAGCGGGGAAACCAACCTAGTTTTCGGACGGAACATACTGAACCTTTAGGGGTCTCTTGGAAAAGGGACCAAGAGATAAGAGAACCCATACCTCTTGTGACATTCAAACCTTGAAGTTACTTCCCCAACCTGCTCCAACACTGACGTTCAAATCTATATTTCAACACTAAACTTTTGACGGAAAATTCCTTCCTTTGCCTAACGTTTTTGATTTGTTATTTTCTTAAAATTTTCGTTGTGAGTTCTTCAATTGTGAAGAACTTCGGTTTATCTTCTGTTCTTGTACCTTATTTGGCTGAGAGCATGCGAATGAGAGTTGGTTTGATCGTGAAAGTGAGAGATAGACGTGAGAGGAGAGAGTTATCTTAGGCTTAGGAGTCTAGTTTAAGACTTAGTCAAATAGGGTTTAGTTAAATATTAAAAAATCTGATTTCACTTTTATTTTAAATCACACAATAAATAATAAATATTAATAAATAACATTACTTTAGCTACTTAAATTAAAAAACAATTTAAATCATCGCTTCCACCTAGGTTCGAACCCGGGTGTGAGCAAGATTTCACTCAAAGAGTCACTTTTTGGCCCTCTCTCACCAAAATGCCCATCCACCTAATTAATTAAATTATTAATTATATATTTAGTGTAATTACAATATTATCCCTAGCATAGAAAAATACCATTTTACCCTTAGACCCTCCAAACTTAAGATTTTCCCTTTTTAAGTTCGGTAAATACTCATCCGAGTAAATCTTCATATTCGGGAGCCCTACATGGCTAGACCCAACCTTTCCTAGCTCAACTAACTCTCCAAGTTAGTTGGCTTGGCTCTCGTAAGGGTTCACAGGTCTGGTTCTACGCGCATCAATCTGTGTGAAGCAGGTCTAATCATAGGCATTCTAGACACATTGAGCATTATTTAGCATAGCCATTTTTAGGTTGTTACGTCATCTCCCCCTTAGGAACATTCGTCCCCCAATAATACTACTAACTATTTTGCATAATGCAATCAAATCATAACATATTTACTATACACAATCAAGCAATAGCAATAAAGAATGGATAGATAAGGAAACTTAGACTTAAGAGTAGGAAGTCTAACCTCAAGAGTGAAAATATGGGGGTCGCACGAAATCATATCAGCCTCGGGCTCCCACGTAGCACCCTCAACAAAATGATTCCTCCACACTACATTCACTGTTGTAATATCCTTGTTTCTCAACCGCTTGACCTGTCTGTCTGAAATCTCAACAGGTACATCCTCATAGGAAAAATTTTCATCAACCCCCAAACATTCAACATGTAGAATCGATGCTGGATCACTTAGGCACTTCTTTAACATGAACACATGAAAGACTGGATGAACAGAGGCTAGTAGGATCTCAAATGTCCCAACATACCTCAGACTCAACTTCCCCTTCCTGCCAAACCTTATCACCCCCTTCATAGGTGATATCTTCAAATGGTCATGGTCACCAACATCAAAATCTAAGGACCGTTTTCTTTTGTTTGCATAAGACTTCTGCCGCGTGTAAGAAGTAACCAACTTTTCCCTAATCACTCTGACCTTCTCTAAGTCCTAATGAATGATCTCTGGACCCAAAATGGATGACTCTCCAACCTCGAACCACCCAACTGGAGACCTACACATCCTACCATACAATGCCTCAAACGATGCCATCCCAATGCTTGAGGGATAGCTATTATTATACGAGAACTCTACCAAAGGAAGATGGTCATCCCAACTACCCTTGAAGTCAATCACACACGCCCTCAGCATTCCACCAATATCTAAATGGTGCACTCTGCCTTCCCATTAGTTTGAGTATGAAAGGCAGTACTAAGCTTCACCTGCGTGCCTAATCTCTTCTAGAAGAATCTCCAGAAATATGAAGTGCACTGAGCTCCTCTATCTGAAATGATAGACAAAAAAATCTCATGCCATCTCATAATATCATCAATGTAGATTTTCGCATAATCCTCAACTCTGTAAGTAGACTTCACAGGGATAAGGTGGGCACATTTAGTCATCCTGTCCACAATAACCCATATGGAGTCATGCTGCCTCCTAGTCTTCGGAAGACCAACCGCGAAGTCCATATTAATGGCCTCCTATTTCCAAGTTGGAACCTCAATAATCTGAGTAAGACCTCCAGACTTAAGATGTTCTGCCTTAACCTGTTTACAATTAGGACACTTGCCCATATAATCTTCAATGTCCTTCTTCATCGCATCCCATTAATAGATCTACTTAAGATCATGATACATCTTGGTGGGACGTGGATGTATGGAGTATCTGGAACCATGGGTCTCTTCCGTGATCCTAGTCCACAAATCATTCACATCTGGTACACACAGCCTTTCCTAGTACCTAAGTATGCCATCATATCCTAAAGCAAAAGACTTATTCATCTTAACCAACACTGAGTCCTTCAGCTCCATCAGCAAAGGATCAAGATGTTGACCCTCCTTGACTTAAACTACTAAGGATGATCTAGAACTAGGATGAAGTGAAACACCCCCACTAGTAGAGTCAACTAACTGCACATCCAGTCTGGCCAGTCTATGTATATCTTTCACCAACTCCTTCTTCCCATCCTCAACGTGGGATGTACTTCCTATGCTCATCCAACTGAAAGCATCATCTACATTATTATCTTTACCTGGATGGTAGTGAACATTCATGTCATAGTCCTTCACAACTCCAACCATGTCTGCTGACGTAGATTCAACTCTCTTTGTATGAACACGTATTGGAGACTCTTGTCGTCTGTGAACACATCCACATGCACTCCATACAAGTAGTACCTCCATAATTTTAGTGTAAACACCACAACATCCAACTCCAGGTTATAAGTGGGATAATTATTTTCATGAACCTTGAGTTGTCTTGACGCATAAGCTATCACCTAACAACCCTGCATAAGAACACAACCCAAACCAATCCTAGATGCATCAAAATACACAGTGTAATTCTCACCACACTTTAGGCAAAGTAAGCACCGGGGCTATAGTGAGTCTATCCTTGAGCTCCTGGAAACTCTTCTCACAAGCCTCCGTCCTTTCGAACTTGGCATTCTTCTTAGTCAAAGCTGTCAGTGAGGCATCAATGGAAGAAAAAACCCTCCACGAATGTGCGATAATAACTAGACAATCCAAGAATCTACGAATACCTATGGGAGTAAGAGGTTTTGGCCAGTTCATAACAACTTCAATCTTCCTGGGATCTACCTCCACACCTCTGTTGGACACAACATGACCCAGGAAGGTCACTGATATAAGTTAGAACTCACACTTGCTAAATTTGGCATACAAATGATGTTTTCTAAGTACCTGCAAGGTTAGTCTCAAAGGCTGTTCATGCTCTTCCTTGGTCTTAGAGTAGATGAGAATGTCATCAATGAATACTATGACTAAACAGTCAAGGTATTCACGGAAGACCCTGTTCATGAGATCCATAAATGTAGCAGGTGCATTCGTGAGACCAAATGACATAAGTAGGAACTCAGAGTGACCACAACGGGTACTAAAGGCTGTCTTTGGGATATGACCATCCCTAACCCTGAGCTAATGGTACCCTGAACAAAGATCAATCTTTGAGAAAAAACTAGACCCTTGGATTTGGTTGAACAAGTAATCTATTCTGGGAAGTTGGTACTTATTCTTGATAGTGACTTTGTTGAGCTGCCGATAATCAATACACATTATAAGGGTTCCATCTTTCTTTTTCACAAACAACACTGGAGCCCAAGTGGATATGCTCGGCTGAATGAAACCCTTATCAGTGAGATCTTTTAACTGCAGCTTCAACTCATTGAGTTCAGTTGGAGACATTCTGTAAGGAGGAATTGAAATTGGTTTAGCATCGGGTTGTAAGTCGATACCAAAGTCAATCTCTTGAGGGGGAGGAACTCCAGGGAAATCATCAGGAAATACATCTTGGAACTCATTCACTATAGGCACTGAGTCTATGGAAGGAATGTCATTATTTAAATCATTAACACTCACAAGATGACACAATAACCCATTGGACATCATTTTAGTGGCTTTAAGGTTCAAAATCAAGGGATTTCGGACGACTCGAGTTGTACCCCTCCCAGACTAGCTCTTCCTCATTCGGGAAATAAAATCTCACAACCCTATTACGACAATACAAGAAAGCATAATAACTATGAAGCCAGTCCATGCAAAGAATAACATTAAATCATGCATTGGTAACTCAACCAAGTCTACACGCATAGTCTTACCACATAATCTATTAGTACTTATATACTCTATCAATTCTTATATTTTCTCCTAAAGGTGTATTAACCACTATAGGATCATGCAGAACTTCAGGCAATATCTCAAAAGTGAGAGCAAGCAAAGGAGTTGCAAAGGAAAGAGTAGACCCTGGATCAAGTAAAACATAAACAGAAGTTGAGAATACTTGCAACGTACTTACAACCACATCAATGGACTTCAACTGCTCCTCCCTGACATTCTGGGTGTAGAACCTGTTCCTCTTAGAAGGCTCGACTTGTGCTGCATCATGTGGATTAGGCCTAGGATGAGCATTACCTCCAGCATGACCTCTTTTCTGTGGGCAGTCCTTAACCGTGTGCCCTCTCTTACACAAACGAAGCAGGCATTATTGCCTTGTCTTCACTCTCCACTGTGAGCACGGCCACACTTAGCACAGTCCTTTCTGGGATGATGCATCTCACCTCCATTTCCCTTCTTGGTCTCGGGTTTGCCTCCTTTAAGTGTTCTACTCCTATAAAAGTTAGAGTTCCCTTAACTGTGTTGCCCCTTTATAAATCTGGGCTGCTCACGCATGCCAAAGTTATTCCTGTTGCCCCTAATGCTAGGACATACCTTATCATTAGGCTTAGGCCTCCTAGCATCACGAACGCCTCTTTTCTTCCAGTTGTACTCTACCTGCTGGACATGCACCATCAGCCTGGAGAGGTCCATGTTATCATAGATCATCGCAGAACGACACTCCTCCTCCAAATCTCCGTTGATTCCTGTGAGGAACCTGCTCATCTCATACCTGCTGTTAGATACAAGGGAAGTAGCATACCTGGACAATTTAACAAACTTCAGGGAATACTCTCTGACTATCACGAATCCGTACTTAAGGTTGATAAACTTCTCAACCTCGGTATCCCTCATCTCTCAGGGAAAGAATCTCTCCAGAAAGGCTTTCTTAAACAGCTCCCAAGTGATCAAAACTCCGCCCTTAACTCGGCTATCTTACCACATCTTGCACCAAGTCTGTGCAAAATCCTTGAGTGATACGAGGCCAACTCTGCATTCTCAGTATCTGTGGCCCCCATAGCCACCAATATCTTATGCACCTCATCCACAAATTCCTGAAGATCCTCCTAAGTCTAAGAACCTGTGAAAATAGGAGGATTCATCCTCGTAAAGTCTCTCTACTTGTCAGCCATACTGCGAACCGATGGGTTCTCCCTATGAATATTCTGCTGGTTGACCTGGTCAGTCCATGGCTTGGGCCTGCATAGTGATGGCCTGTGCCATCTGGGCCAGAGATGCCCTCACCTCAGCATCAGTCAACCCAACAACATTAACCGTAATAGCCACTCCTCAAGCTGTAGCCTAGGGTGGAATCTGATTTCCCCTATCAGTTGCTCCTCCCCACCTTTGACCAATGTTCACATAGTATTCATTTTATTAAAAACAACAAGGATTAATGTTATAAACACTCATAACATCAAGAAAATCAGACATTAGGAAAGTCACGATAAGATCAGAAGAATGGAAATTTTCCTACGCATCATGCAGTCTCTAATTCAGGATAGTGGTGCACTTCACTACCATTACTTAGAAACTACTCAATGTGGTTGATGTGAACTTATTATCCTAGGAATTTAACCTAGCGCTTTGATAAAAACTGTCACGACCAAAATCTCGATCCCTGTTGAGACCGGCATCGTTGACCTCTTAGAGGTCGCATACAAGCCTACATGCGTCATTCTTACTTCATCTAGGTCAATTTTAGCGGAAAAATTGAATTTTTTTGTTTTCTTATTCCATGATTAACATTTTTAACTTAACATCATAGGCGTTGACAAATTTTACAATCTAATATATAGATAATCAAATGAAAGAAACAATTCCTAATTGCATTAAATGTATTATTGCAAAAACGACACCAATATAAAGTTTGAAATGAAAGTGGAAAGAAACACTAGTGGAACATGCTCCACTAGCTAAAGCCTACATCTAAGTTAGATAATAACGGTAGACATCCTCGAACGCATGAGGGCCTACCAAGTTTGGATGAAAGCTCCACGTCCGGATAGCTGCAACGTCAACCTGTAAGCTCTAGCGTCAACATATGCCTTCACCAAAAAATATAGAGTTGTACTATGTATGGGTATATGAAAGCACACACCAAAGACATGCATGAGTAAGAATAGCTCTTTCTTAACAACATATTTATGGAAAGTCAAGTCAATAGACTTGCCAAATTTGGATTAGGAAAGTCATTCCATGAGAGTAACATGAATCATCACATGTATCATATTGCACACAACAGATAACATATTACACATAGAACATAACATATTGCTTATAACACATAACTTAATGCGTATAGCACATTAAATGTTTTATATCATTCATTCATACGCCATGAGACTTTGGGATCATACACTTGACATCAAGATTTCCCAAAAATGAGGGCTAAATATATGGAACCTCAACTAGGGAGCCTTCTTTAGCAAACACAGAGTCTGCTTCATTCATTCATACGTACTTCACTTCATACATTCATAAGCTAGTGTAGAAACCAGCTATACCTAAGATATAATTTAAGACTTTCATCAGGTTCGCGGTGCAATGATCAAGAATGACCTAGTGTCATTATATAAGTCTAGCTCACCTCTTGATTATCCTATCCTAACATCTTTGGTATCATTCTATTCTTTGTGTGCATCATTTGAGGCTGGCCTCATTCATTCTTTGGGAACTTCAACTTTAACCAACATAGATCATGTGATCAACATGAAATCCAGTGTGTCCCTACACCCACAAAAGGTGGAATCACCGACCAAAGTGACCCAAAACATGCTAGCGTACATGGGAATTGAACCTCACCAGATCCCTGTATTGGCAGTATAGGTTCGAAGACTAGGAGATATAACAAGACCCATACCCGGCATGCCGAACAGTCTCATCTCATGAGAGTTACATGAACCTCCGCCCATTCAAAAGAAGGCATCATTGCTCATAGCTAGTCGATCGGTACTCAGCATAAAGTTCCATTACATTCAAATCATGCGTCATGGAAGTTGACTTCTTGTATGAGGGCATCATAGCTCAATATATGATTTCTCATCTCATAATTAGTGTTAAGTGTGTTAATCTCAATACTTTAATTAGAGTGTTCATAGAGACTGGTCTTTTCATTAACTTCACACTCTCATAGGTGAATACGTTTTGGTAACACTTACTTAGGCTCATTTGAGATTGATTTTATATTTTACATTAGCCTCATATCATGTTGTCACAACAATCATTAGTATTATCACATTGGATCTTCTTAATTACTCACCCCCTTTTACGAGAATGCTCATTTCATCATATGAAAATGCACTTGGCCATTTAGTCTGTCTCACGCACTTACTTAACCCTTCTAGGGTTTCATCATTTCATTGTTCATATCATCATTTCATTACATACATCTTAGGTTCACTTACTTCTAATGTATGCTAGACTTATGGATCTATATATACAAGCCATGAGGCTTCAATCATAATTCGTTTAAGTGATTCATATCTTCCTAGGATTATGTGGTACAAGACTTATGTATCTTGTATGTATGCCAAGATCTCGATTCCGATCTATGTTGGGAGCATTATTATTTAACATTTAAGTCATGTATGACTTATGTATCAATATGAAATTTGGGCAAGGGAACCCAATTTCGAATCTATTGGACAACACTTATATTTTTCATTTATTTTATTTTGGTCCACACAGCTTGGGGACCCAAGATGAAGCCCCAACGCCTCAATTTTCTTTTAATTTCATTTCTTTAAATTTTCTCTTGTTTGGCCGAGGGGTTGTGGGATCGAACCCCCACAACACCTTTTATTTTAATTTCTTTTTCCATGACTTTTTTGAGTTGACCATGAGGTAGTGGATCGAACCCCCACAACCTCACTTTATTTTTCTTTTAATTCTCATTTTTTGCCTAGAGGTCGTGGGTTCGATTCCACGCCTCACACTTATTTTCTTTTCTTTTTTCCTTAAGTTTGATCGAGAGGTGTGGGTTCGAATCCCACTCCTCTCATTTCTCATTTTCATGCTTCATTTTCCAGCCAGGAGCACGGTTCGTTGCCCCCTTTCCACATTGTTTTTCACTTCTTTATTTTCACAAATTTTAATGTGGTGAGGTCACAAGTTCGACCCTCAGTGAACTCACTTGTTTTTCTTCACTTTTCATGACATTTTAAAAATCATAAATTGGCGGAAATCAATCAACAAGGTGATGGAAATTTGAGTTACATTTTCAGCTTCTTTTCCATTCCATTACACGTTAGTTCTTAAAGGAATCTCATAGTGCATTTATAATGTTTTAGGTGCATTTTCATGGATTCGTTTAGACAAGAGATTATGACTCAAATCAGCCACATTTCATCTCATATGAACATCACGATTTACATAAACACGTGTACATAAAATACAAAGAACTAACATGCCATTTCAATTTCTAAACCGTGACCAATAGGCACATAAACACACCCAAACGCACGTACTTACATTTTCGGAAAACATCAACATAAGTCACATAATTTAAAACATACATATAAACACATAACCATCACGAAAAGACATTCTATCCCTAGTTTTCTACCAGCAAACACAACCAACCTATGATTCAATGGGAGCTAGTGACAGGGAAATGCTACGGGGAAACCACCCTAGTTTTCAGACGGAATATACTTAAACTTTAGGGGTCTCTTGGAAAAGGGACCAAAAGAGAAGAGGACACATACCTTGTGACGTTCAAAACTTGAAGTTGCTGGCAAACCCTGATCCAACACTCACGTCCAAATCCAAGTTTCAACACCAAACTTTTGACGGAAAATCTCCTTCCTTTGCCTGACGTTTTTGATTAGTTGTTTGTTTAAAATTTTCGTTGTGAGTACTTCAAGTGTGAAGAACTTTGGCTTATCTTCTGTTCTTGTACGTTACTTGGTAGAGGGAATGTGAATGGGAGTTGGTTTGATCATGAAAGTAAGAGATAAACGTGAGAGGAGAGAGTTATCTTAGGCTTAGGAGTCTAGTTTAAGACTTAGTCAAATAGGTTTAGTTAATTATATATTTTAGGGTAATTACGATACTACCCTTAGCCTGAAAAAAGACCATTTTACTCCTAGACCCTCCAAACTTAAGATTTTCCCTTTTTAAGTTCGGTAAAGACTCATCCGAGTAAATCTTCATATTCGGGAGCCCTACATGGCTGGACACAACCTCTACAAGCTCAAATAACTCCCCTAGTTAGTTGGCTTGGCTTTCGTAAGTGTTCAGAGGTCTGGTTCTATGCGCATCAATTCGTGTGAACCCGGTCTAATCGTAGGCATTCTAGACACATTATGCATTATTTAGCATAACCATTTTTTGGGTTGTTACAAGACTTACCATAGATCATATAAGTCATGGTGGCTTCCGAATGAACAGAATACCGAGAACCATAAGCCTCCTAATAAAATTTTCCTCTTAAGCCATCAACATCTAGAACAAATAATAGACTTGGGTACATAAGTACCCTATCTCATCTTTAGGAGAAAGCCTCAATGGACTTCTTCAGTACTGAGTCTTTTAACTCAACCAATAATGGATCAAAATATGTTTAGACTTTACATCCACAACAAAGGACAATTCAGAGCCATCATGAACCGTGAAACCACCCTTGGTGGGGTCTACTAGTTGTACACTTTGCTAGGTCAACCTATGCAGCTCAAAAAACTATTCTTTCTTTTCATCTTTTACATGAGCCATTCTAACCATGGATAATATTTTAAGTGCATCCTCTACAATATTATCTTTGCTGGGGTAGTAAAATATACATATGGCATAATCATAAGATCGAACCACCTTGTTTGTTGGAGATTCATGTCTTTTTGACTAAAAACATATTGAAGACTTTTGTGATCGATGAAAACATCCACATGGACCCTTGTTACGCCTAGAGACTACACCCTAGACGTAACATGGCGTACAAGACTCTAAAAAGTCTCATACAAGCCTCATAGTACTTCATTACATAGGAATATCAGAAATACTACAAGTATAAAACTTCTCCTTAAATCCATGTAATACAAATCATATAGAAATATCACGGAAGTATTTAAGTCTCATATGATCATATAACAAGTCTTTGAAACAAAATTAGGGTCACGACCCTTTACAATCGAAAGTCCTAACAAAAGACTAATACAGTAAGAAACATAAAATGACATTAAAACACTTGTCGTCAAATCCATGAGGACATACCACTAGTGTTAGAAGAATTTAGCCCAAGCTTGAGTAAGAAGAACTCGACTCACTTTGCGTAATCTACACTTTGTACAAAAGAGAAGAAATATGGTTAACAGATTTAATGTAATAAGTATGATACCTAGCTGATGTTCCTTCTCCTTAGGGTAACTCTTTTATAGGCAGTTCTTTTGGTAATACTACCTTATCTACTGTTAGATGATTCTCCTTATCATGTGGATGATTCTTCTAAAGGTGGCATTCTAATAACAAATTTTAACAATGGTTCTTCTTGATGATTTGAAGTTATTGATAGCTTTTCTCTTTAGGGTAACTCTTCTGTAGGCAGTTCTAAGTATTTACAAACTCATCTAATGTTGGTCCTTCAGAAGGTTGTGGAGTAGTTGACTCTACTTCTCTTGTGGTTAGTTGTTCTAAAGGTGGACTTTTCATAACAACTTTTAATAGTCGTTCTTATTGATAATTTTGAGCATCTCTATCTACTTTGGGTGATTCTTCTGTAGGAAACCTTGTAGCAATCACCACCTGATCTAATGTTGGTCCATAAGAAGGTTGTGGAGTAATTAATTCTCTTTATCCGAAGTATAGTTATTCTAATGGTCTCCTTGGAATAAAAACACCTTGTAAAGTTGTTCTTCTGATCATTTGGAGCAGTTGATGATCCTTTTCCTTGGGGTAAGTTTTCTACAGGAAATTCCTTACCAACAACCAGCTCATATAATGTTTGTCCTTGAGAAGGATGTGGAGTAGCTCATTCTGTGTATTTTATGGATAGTTATTTTGAAGGTGGCCTTTGAATAACAACACTTTTTAATAGTTGTTATCCTTTATTAGTTGGAGTAGCTGATGCTCGTTTTCCTTAGGGTAAATCTTCTAAAGGCAACTCTTTATGAATTACCGCCTAAAATAATGTTTTTCCTTTATAAAGAAATGACATAGTTAATTCTTCTTCTCCTAAGTATATTTCATATAAAGGTGGAATTTAAAAAAAGTTACCTTTTAAAAGTTGTTATTCTTGATCATTTGGACTACATGCTCCTATTCTTTAGGGTAACCCTTATGTAGGCAATTCATTACCAATTACCAGCTTATCTAATGTTGATCCCTGAGAATGATGTGGAATAGATAATTCCCCTTCTTCTATGGATATTTATTCTAAAGGTGGCCTTTTAATAACAACACCTTTTAATAGTGGTTCTTCTTGATCATCTAGAGTAGTTGATGCTCCTTCTCCTCAGGAACTCTTCGACATGAAGTTCTTTAGTAATTACCATTTTATCTATTGTTGGTCCTTGAGAATGATGTGAGGTAAATATTCTCCTTCTCTTGTGTATAGTTCCTATAAAGGTGCCTTTGAACAAAAATATCTTTTAATAATGGTTCTACATGATGATTAGAAATTACTTATGCTTTTTCTCCTAGGGGTAACTATTGTAGGCAGTTTTTTTAGCAATTACCAGATCATCTAATGTTGGTCCTTGAGAATGATGTAGATTACTAATTCTCCTTCCTTTGTGGATAGTTCTTTTGAAGGTGGACTTTGAATAACAACACATTTTAACAATAGTTCTTCTTCATTGATTGGAGCAACGAATGCTATTTCTCCTTGAAGTAACTCTTCTGCAGGTAGTTCTTTATGAATTACCAGCTAAATAGTGTTGCTCATTTAGAAATATATGGCGTAGCTGATTCTCCTTCTCATTAGGATAGTTCATCTAAAGGTGGCCTCTGAATAAAAAACCTTTTAAAATTGGTTCTTCTTGATCATTTGGAGCAGCAATGCACCTAATCTTTAGGGTAATTCTTCTGTTGGCAATTCCTTACGAATTACAATATTATCTAATATTGGTCCATGAGAATTATGTGGAATAGATGATTCTTCATTTTTAATGGATATTTCTTTTGAATGTGGCCTTTGAATAACAACACCTTTTAATAGAGATTCTTACTGATTATTTGGAGCAACTGATGCTCCTTCTTCTATAGGTAACTCTTGTACACACTTCTTTAACGATTACCACATTATCTAATGGTGTTCCTTGAGAAGGATGTGGAGTAGATGATTATCCTAATTATGTGGATAGTTCTTCTAAAGGTGGAATTTGAATAACAACACCTTTTAACAATGCTTCTTCATAATGATTTGATGTTACTAATTCTCCTTTTCCTTGGGGTAACTCTTATGTAGATAGTTTTTTAGCAATTACTAACTCATCTCATGTTCATCCTTGAGAAGGTTGTGGAGAAGTTTATTCTACTTATCTTGTAGGTAGTTCTTCTAATGGTTGCCTTCTATCAAAAATAACTTTTAATAGTTGTTCTTATTGATCATTTTGAACAGATGATCCTTCTAATTTGGGTAACTATTCTGCACGCAGTTTTTTAGAAATCACAACCTCATCTAATGCTGGTACTTAAAAAGGTTGTGGAGTAATTTATTTTCTTTATCCTAAGTAAAGTTATTTTAAATTGGTATTTTCAATAATAATATCTTTTAACACTGTCTCTTCTTGATCATTTGAAGAAGTTTTTGCTCCATTTTATTAGGGTAACTCTTGCGTTGGCAGTTTCTTAGACATTACCAACTCATCTAATGTTGGTTCTTGAGAAGGATGTGGAGTAGCTGATTCTCCTTCTTATGTATATAGTTCTTCCAAAGATAGACTTTGAATAACAACAACTTTAATCAATGGTTCTTCTTGATCATTTTGAACGACTCATGTTCATTCTCCTTGGAGTAACTCTTCATTAGGTAGTTCTTTAGCAATCAAGAGTTCATATAATGGTTGTCCTTGAGAAGGATATTGAGCAACTAATTTTTCTTCTCCTGTGGATAGTTCTTCTAAAGCTGGCCTTTAAACAACAATAACTATTGTACTTCTTCATCATTTGGAAATAATAATGTTCTATTTCTATGGGGTAACTCTTTTGCAAGAAGTTCTTTAGCAATTACCAGTTCATCAAATGTTGGTGCTTAAGAAGTATTATTAGTAGTTGATTCGTCTTCTCTTGTTTATAATTTTTCTAAAGGTGGACTTTGAAAAATAATACCTTTTAACAATGTTCTACTTAATGATTTGGACCAGCTGATTCTCCTACTCCTTGGGGTAAATATTTTTCTTGTATTTCTTTATCCATTACCAGATCATATAATATTTTTTGTTGAGAATGATGCATGGTAGATAATTCTCCTTCTTTTATGGATAGTTCCTTTAAATGAGGCCTTTGAACAACAACACATTTTAACAAAGGTTTTTCTTGATAATTTGAAGCTTCTAATTCTCCTTCTCTTTGAGGTAACTCTTTTACATACATTTTTTTTTAGGAATTACTAGCTCATCTAATGTTAGTACTTGAGAATGATGTGGATTAGTTGATTCTCCTTCTCTTATGGATTGTTTTTCTAATGATGTCCAGTGTATAACACTATTTTTTAATAGTGGTTCTTTTTGATTATTTGGAGCAGCTAATGGTCCTTCTCGTTGGGGTAAATCTTCTCTTAGCAATTATTACCCAAACAAATTTTCTTCCTTGAGAATTATGTAAAGTATACAATTCTCTTTTTTATATAGATAGTTGGTCTAAGGGTGTCCTTTGAATAATAAAAACTATTAACAATTGCTCTTCTTGATAATTTGAAGCAGTTGATGTTCCATTTCTTTGGGTTAACTCTTTTGCAAGAAGTTCTTTATCCATTGCCAGTTTTTCTAATGTTGGTCCTTGGGATGGATGTCGAGTAGTTGATTCTACTTCTTTTGTTGATAGTTCTTCTAAAGGTGGAATTTAAATAAAAATACCTTTTAACAATGGTTCTACTTGATGATTTGGAGTAATGCTCCTTCTCCTTAGAGTAATTTTTCTGCTATAGTTCTTTAGCCATTACCAACTCATCTATTGTTGGTCCTTGAGATTGATGCAAGGTATATAATTTTCCTACTCCAATGGATAGTTTTTATCAATGTGGCCTTTGAATAACAACACATACTAACAAAGGTTTTTCTTAATAATTTGAATCTACTAATTCTCCTTCTCCTTGGGGTTACTCTTTTGTAGACAAATCTTTAGCAAGTACCAACTCATATGATGTTGGTCCTTGAGAATGATGTGGATTAACTGATTCTCCTTCTCCCATGGATAATTCTTCGAATGGTGGTTGTTGAATAATACCACCTTTTAATAGTGTTTTTTCTTAATGATTTGGAGCAGCTAATTCTCCTTCTCCTTGGGGTAAACCTTCTACAGACAACTCTTTCTCAATTATTACATCAAATAATATTGGTCCTTGAGAATGATGTGAAGTATTTGATTCTCTTTATAATATGGATAATTTTTCTAAGGGTGGCCTTCGAATAACAAAACTTCTATATCTTGTTTTTTCTTGATGATTTGGAGTAGCTAATGCTCCTTCTCCTTGGTGTAACTCTTATGTAGATAGTTCATTAGCAATTACCATCTTATATTATGTTTGTCCTTGAGAAGGATATGGAGTAGCTGATTCTCTATCTCGAGTAGATTGTTCTTCTAAAGGTGGCCTTTGAATAAAAGAACATGTTAATGGTTCTTCTTCTTGATCATTTGGACCAGCTGATGATCTTTCTCTATGGGTTAACTCTTTTACAAGCAGTTCTTTATCAATTACCACGTCATTTAATGGTGGTATGTGAGAAGAATGTGGAGTAGTTGATTCTTCTTCTCTTGTGAATAGTTAATTAATGGTGGCCCTTGAAGGACAATGCCTTTTAATAGTGGTTCTTCTTCATTATTTGGAGCACTTGAAGATCTTTCACGTTTGGGTTACTCTTCTATAGAAAATTCTTTAGCAATTACCAGTTAATGTAATGTTTGTGTTTGAGAAAGATGTTGAATAGTTGATTTTCCTTCTCATGTAGATAGTTCTTATAAAGGTGATATTTGAATTAAAAACTTTTTAGTGGTGGTTCGTCTTGATGAGTAGGAGTAGCTGATGCACTTTCTTCTTGGATAAACATCTACTTAAGAATTTCAGTAAGTACTAGCTCTTCTTATGTTTGTTTTCGAGAATGATTAGGAATAGCAGCTTCTCCATCTTATGCGGATAGTTCTTCTAAAGGAGGCCTTTAAATAATAAAACTTTTTAAAATTAGTTCTTTTTTATCATTTGGAATAGCTGATCCTTGTTATCCTTGGGTTAACTCTTCTGAAGATAGTTCTTTAGTAATTATAAGCTCTTCTAATGTTTGTATTTGAGAAGTATGTGGACTATATGATTCTTCTAGTTCTCTCGTTATAGTTGTTTTAAAGGTGTCATTTGAATGACAACACCTTTTAACATTGGTTCTTCCTGATCATTTTTAGTAGCTAATGCTCCATGTCCTTGGGGTAACTCTTCTACACGCAGTTGTTTAGCAAATACCACCTCATCTAATGTTGTTCCTTTAGAATGATGTGGAGTATTTGATTTTCCTAATCCTATGGGTTGTTCTTCTAATAATGTCCTTTGAATATAAAAACCTTTTAAGTGTGGTTCTTTCTGATCATTTTGAGTATTTAATGCTCTTCCTTGGGGTAACTCTTCTAGAAACATTTCTTTAGCAATTACCACCAATTCTTATGTTGGTCCTGAAGAAGGATTTGGAGTAGATGATTCTTCTTCTCTTGTGGATAGTTCTTGTGGCCTTTGAATGACAACACCTTTTGACAATTGTTCCTTTTGATGATTTGGAGCAGTTGATTCTCCTTCTCCTTAGGGTAACTCTTCTATAGGCAGTTCTTTAGCAATTACTACATCATCTAATGTTAGTCCTTGAGAAAGATGCGGAGTATCTCATTCTTATTCTCTTGTGTATAGATCTTCTAAAGTTGTCCCTTTTAGCAGTGGTTCTTATTGATGATTTGAAAAAGTTGATACTCCTTCTCATTGGGGTAACTCTGCTGCAGGAAGTTCAGTACCAATTACCACATCATCTAATGTTGGTCCTTAATAATGAGGTGAGGTAGTTGGTTCTCCTTGTTGTGTGGATAGTTCTTCAAAGGTGTATTTTGAAGAAAATATCTTTTAATAGTTGTTGTTCTTGATTATTTGAAGCTTAGATGATGCTACTTTATCTTGGGGTTCCTCTCCTATAGGAAGCTCTTTAGGAACTACCAACTCATGTAATGTTAGTCCTTTATAAGGATATAAACTAGTTGATTCTCCTTCTACTATGGATATTTCTTCTATAGGTATCCTTTGAATAATGTCACTTTTGAACAGTGGTTCTTTGTAGTCATTTTCAATAGTTAATGCCCTTTCTCTTACGGGTAACTCTATTGCAGGCAGTTCTTAAACAATTAGAACTTCATCTAATGTTTTTCGTTAAAGAGGATGTGGAGTGTCATTCTCTTTCTCGTATTGATAGTTCTTCTTTAGGTGCTCTTTGAATAACAATACCTTTTTACAGTTGTTCTTTGTGATTATTTTGAGCAATTCATACTACTTCTCCTTAGGAAACTCTTCGGAAAGGTAGTTCTTTAGCAATTACCAGCTCATTTAAAGTTGGTCCTTGAGAAGGATGCAAAGTAGTTGATTCTCCTCCCCCTGTTGATTGTTATTTTAAATATGGCCTTTGAATAACGATACCTTTTAGTACTACTCTTTCTTGATGATTTGGATTAGCTGATGCTCGTTCTCCCTAGGGAAACTCATCTGCATCAAATTCTTTAGCAATGACCATCTCATCTAATGTTGTTCATTGAAAATGATGTGGAGTAGCTGATTCTCCTTCTCCTATAGATATTTCTTTTTATGGTGTCCTTTGAATAACAACACCTTCTAACGGTGGTTCTTCTTGATAATATGGAGCAACTAATGTTTGATGGGTCATAGATTCGGACTCATTTAGGGCTTTATTTATATAGATTTAGTGTTCTCAAATACTTATTTTGTCCAAATAACTGATGTAAAACCCTTGATTTCTAGGTATATGGATTGAGGAACAAAGAAAGGATACTAATTTGCAAGAACGAATAAAGGAAGTTGAAAGAATGAGAAAACACAAGCCTGGTGATAACCAAGTCCACTTGGTGAGTCGCCGAATGACCATTTGACGCCTTAAAGTTCTGGTGTGCTTAGACTTGAGGGAAGAAATAAAGTTGGTGATGGCAAGGCTTAGTTGTCGAATCGCTGAGTAGTTTTGCGATGTAGTGGTGGATCGCCTAAAGTTACAACACTTGAGGATGTTGAATTCCAAGGAAGAAAGGCTATGAAATTGAACAATGGGCGAGTCATTGAGTGGTTTAGCGAGCCCGACATACTTCTCCTAGTGGCTCTTGGCAACACACTTTTGGCGACTATAAAAACATTTTTAAACATTTAGTTTACTAACTGGCATACATCAAATTTTCATTATATCTAATATTCTTAGGATGAGACAAGTTTTTTTTTCCTAAGCTTTCAAGAATTGAAGTTTTTCACTTTTGAGAAATTGGAAATAGGTTCTTGAGATTCTTTGAATTTGACCATTGTAAGGACGAAATCAATCTTACCCTGTTGATGGAAACCCAATTCTGAAACGTTTTTTTTTATCTCTTTATAATGTCTTGGTAATACCCCAATTTTTGGGCTGTAGTAATGTGATTATGGGCTGATGTAGTATTTCTAATTGTTAGTTTAAATGTTATTTAGAGTGAGTTCAATCATTAATTGTGATTTAATTTAAGAATTGTAGTTACAAATGTTGTTCTACCCTTGTGTTTTTTGCTTTCGAGAGAGGGAGGTTTTAAAACTTAACTTGTTTATTGATGGTCAGTGCGTATTGGGTTGATGGGTCAGGTTGAGAGAGTGAATCCTACATCAAATTCCACACATTAATCTCTAAAGATTGAATTCACTAAGGAGTGGGTTGTTCTATTTTCCTTGCTTGTTGATGTATGAGAGAAATCAACTTGATTCGGGGTAATTTGTTTGAGAGAAATTTACCTTCACTATACCCTAGCTTTTTGACTAGAGTCTAGTTGTTTTCTAATAGTTGAAACCCTTTTGTCAATATTAGCTTATAATTGAATCACATACCAAGAACTCGTCTCATTATTGTTATTTTGTATTGATTTCCACTGTTTGTAGTTGACAATCCAAACCAAAACACCCAATTTGAAATTTCTATCACCCCTTAATTTAAATTATGTTTTTATTTGATAAAATTTATTCATATGCCTAGTTTGATCATATTTTTACTTCTCACTTGATTCTCAAACACGACCACTCCTTGAGGGATACAACCCCAACTCATTTAGTTGGTTTATTTGCTGATTTATGATAGTTGAACACCTAAAACTCAATAAGGTATATTTGAAATGTATATCACTTTTCTTTAGTATGGATCTGGTCTTACTTGAGTATGTATATTGTTTTATTTTGTTTTTAGGGAATGGAAGCTTGGTTTTGGGAATCAGGGTTGACAATTGGCATATTGAACAATTTTGCGAGCTGGGTGGAGCTTGCCAAAACACCCCGATGGTTCGCCAAAGTCCCTTTATAAAAAAAAATTTCATGTTCACATTGAATTTGGGGTTTTACTATTCTAAGAGAAGCTTGAGCACTCGATGTCTCGTTGAGAGTCTCCCTTGATTGCTCTTTCAGCGCCCTTAACCCTTAAAACATCTTATAACTTTTGACAGGCTAGTGTGAGCATGCTGAGTGGTGTCGATGATTCGCTAAAAGACCTTTCACATCAAAGTCATGCCATTTTACTGGGAATGTTTCAGGCCAATCCTTTCGGTGAGACCGATCAGGATCGCCAAAAGTGATTTGGTGACTCGTCAACACGTTCGATGAGTCCTACAATTATTCTTGGACTAATTCTAATACTTTAAGTGTATATTCCAAATATGGCTAGATCTAAAATAACAGGTCGATACATGTCACCTTGCAAGAGGACAAAAGGAATAACAATCAATGATGATGGAAATTTATCCAAATAAAAAGCCACAAAAATTCCTACCATAGCTGGGAAGGGTAAATGGAAAGGAAAGGAACCGACTCTTGCATCACTGGAGCTCAGCTCTGATTGGAAAGGAGTATAGACAACTCACCTCACCACTTTTGAGAGTGAGGGTAAGCATAAGGACTCTAAGGCCTCAATTTTTGATCTTGAGGATGATCATCAGGGTAACCCAAGCCACTACTCCTCCTTATCTAGTGGGAATCCATTGGATAAGTATTCCTCTTTGAGAAGTCAATATCTCATATAGAACTATAGGGCGAATCTTCCTCTTTGGAAAGTGATCACCTTCCATTGTCAAGTTCACTCGATGCTAAGCTAAGTCCCTTTATTGAAATGTCTTAAGTCTTTAATTAACAATCATAGCTTAGTTTACATCAGAGGGTCTATACCTTTTATTCATCATCAATATCTCAATAGGAATTGCATAAGTATAGTCCTTTCATCACAATTCATATAAGTGAGGCTAACACATTACATATCATTTCATAATAAGGCACATTGGTATACATCACCATCCTTATGGAATTTACATCCTAATTGACCTCACAACCATAATCAAGAAATTTCAATTCAATCATCATACCATCTTACCAATCATAATACAAGGCATACTCCAATATAATATCATGACTTAACTACAATTAATCACAAAAGGAAGTAAAGATGGAGATTCTAAGAGTTACCAAGTATTCCTATAGTCTATCATCAAGGTCTTACCATCAACCCATAACTCAACGCAAATTGGAGAGTAACATCATCACATAATGATAACCAATAAGATAACAAGGCCAATTGATTCTCTAGGACATGATTCAACACTAGATCATAGCTTAAGACAAGATACATATGCCAATTTTATAATATACTTCATAACCTAAATCACATACAAGAACTAGAGTGATAGGCCTATAATTAATATTATTTTATTCATAATAACACCATAGGATAGTAATCTAATCAATAACCAAATCAATTGAATGATCAAAATACAATATAGGTCAAGATCACAACCTAGGGTTAGGGATTGAGGATCATGTTCTTCAATTTATACCAAACTATCTAAAATTACCATAAACAAGTTCAGTTACATGTTAATATATTCAATATATCTTAAAGAAATCATCAACAACTCAATTCATAAATTCAATTTCATAATTGGATAAAACCCATAAGAAAACTCAACTTTTGAAATCCATTTTGACTGAACCCTTTGAGGAAAGAGTCTCAAAGGTGAATTAGATCAAAAATCTTAACATTTGATGATGAATTGATGGTAAATTTGTACCTCTTTATCCCCTAAACCCTTATCCTTGCTAATCTTCAATGGTGAGTTCAAGTAGAGAGAGATAGAAGAGAGTTTGTGTTTTAGAGTTCTAATTAGTTTAATTGGGGTTGGGGCTTTTATATGGGTTTTAAGAGAGTTAATTAGTCTACCCTTAATACCTAAATAAACCCTAAAACACCTAATTAATTAAATGAATTAATATAAAAACGTGTAGAAACAGACCATTCACAGACGAAACCCCGTCGATGGGCTGTCCTTGAACCTACGGACCCTAACCCCCCCCCCCCCCGTCCTGCACTTCGTCGATGAGTTCAGAGACTGTGCAGGCGGGGGACTTCCTTAAATTTACTAAGCATGGGATAAAGGTCGCATCAATGCCCCAGTTGTCCACACACGGTCCATTGACTGCCTCGTCGATGCACACTGCTTCAGGCAGTGTTACCTCAATCTGCTGGGTCCTCCTCAATGGCCCTTAGTCGGTCCTTAGGGAGTTGTACCTAGACGTTTTTTCCATGGAATACCTTAAACACCTATTATATACCTTTTTACCAATTTATATACATTTCTAACTCCTAAATGTTAGTCAAATATGATAAGTCACGCTAACACCCCTTTGAACCAACTTTCCGGACGTCATGGGCTTTCCGTACGTTTTGGCTTTTAAACTTCCTAGACCTATATTAAATAAATGGTCTTAAAAAAGGTACCAATACCTTATGAATCCTATGTTAGGCTTTAGAAAATGTCTTTATTTTCAAGGTGTTACAGGTTGCCATATTCAAAATGGTAAATTACGTGGTCGTAAGGGCAAGAAGGTAAAGTGTAATAGTGAATGACATAACCGCAATTTCAGAGTGCACCAGTGATATTTTAGATGAAGAAAAAATACATTATCAAGACGACAAAGTCATTGGAGATTTTGAAAAAGGGTTAGACCCTCTGTTATCTATCATTACTCCTAGGTGGATCGAGTTATGAGCACCCATAGAAAAGAGAGAACTCAACGTAGCAGGAAGGTACTATTTTGACTTTATTAAGAACGCCATTATGCCATCTTAGAATGAAGCTATCCTTAACCACATGAAAGAAACCTATATTGATTATATCATTGAAGGGAGAAGTATAAATTTAGTTTTGATCATTGGCCATGAAATGGCCATGAGGGCTAGGTAGCGTTAGACATTGCTTCTAAAATCGGTTTTGTTCACTGAATTATGCAGATGAGACCGCGTAACCCACAATGAGAAAAATGACATTGAAGTGTTACCCACCTCCTTTAATGATATTTGATGTATTGAGGCCGAGTACTTGAAGGATAAGGATAAGAAGAAGAAGACAACTCAGGTGAATGCTTTTCTGGATTTGGACATTGAGATTATACCTACAAAAACAATATTGCCTACTCTGGTCATCGGTCCTTCATGTTTATCTAGTTCTGCTCCTTCCACGACTCCAAGTTCCTCTACTATTCCCTGCCTCCCAGGTTTGGTGCTAGTGCTCTGCCTCTCGACCTCTACTCACCTAGGTCGTGATACTACGAATGAGGCAACTAGCCCATTCTTTTGATAGGTGAGACTCCAGGCTTAAGGCCACATTTCTTGTGATTATTTAGAGAGCCCTTACTGTTGCTGGGACACAGTGTGTCCATTGATGCCCTTGCAACAAGGATAGCGGTGCATGAAAAAGGTAATGGGGAACTTATTAGGTGACGACTTTTAAGGTTGCAATTGATGACAAGAGGAACGACGTGGAACTACTATTTTTTGATCTATCGAGTTGTTGATGATGAAATTTTGGGGATTTGTTCAAAGTAGTCGTGTTTTTGAAACTACTTGGTAACAGGATACAATTTGACTTTTGGATTATAAAGTTTAATTTCTAGTTTCAATTTTCTATCGTAAGTAATCAAAATTATGTTCTCAATTATTATCAGCTGTTATGTACACAAAATTATGAATCACTAAGTAATCAAATAAGGTGTGTGTGATCTATGATGAGACTGTGAATATGAATTTGTAAAATGAGCATAGAGTAATCTCCTTTTACATGTTGTAGATTTAAGCTTGGGTTTTAATTTGGTCTAAAGACTGCACATTTTAGACTAGCTTGATTCAAGTGGTTGTTCGAGAGAAAACAACTTGTTAGGGAAAGCAGAAATATCTTTATTGTATTGAAGTTAAAGTTAGAGTTCGATAGAAAATAGCTTCAGCCTCACATCAATTTAAACTAGTTCTTTATAAAAGAATCTGTTGAAGCTCGAGAGAATACAAGCGATTGTTATCTAATTAGGCTGAGAAGCATTACATAAATATTAGTTGCTGAGTTTTGTGAAAGTGATATTGCTTGAAGCTCCGATTTCAGAAGAGTTTCACAAGTTCTTGCCATAGTGAACACTAATTTGATTTCTCTTAATCAACAAAAAACCCATACCTAGTCACTGTTGATAAAATAGATTTGAAATCTAAATTTTTGGATCATACTTAGAACTTGCTACTTGATATTCATATCCAAATTTTACTTTTTGTTTGAATTTATTAGGAGATAGTAACATCTATCGAATAAGAGCGACAATAAATACTTTATGTAAAGAGATTCTCTATGAAAATGATCTCAACTCCTGTTGAATTATGTAAAGTTATAACGACCCTTTACACTCTCATTTGAGGTGTAAGTTTGGACGTATTAGAGGGTTAAATGGGTCTTTTCCAATTTAAGTACATTTAAAGGGAAATTGTTTTGTGTTAGTTTGGGGTCATTATATAAGTCATTTTTATGTTAAACTCACCTAGACTAAATCATATATTCACCACACCCAGATATTTCCTAAATTCATATGCTCTCCAAGAATTTTCCCTCTAGAACTTCATGGAAGAAGAAGGAACAAAGTTTGCACACCAATTTTATTGATATTCATAGCTAGGCTATGGTAGGGCTTCATGCAAGGATAGAATTCATCCATGGAGTCCCTCCAAACTCAATATCAAAATTATTTATTCCCTCAAATATTAGGGCTTGACTTCAATCTCGCTGGTCCCTTTAAAAAATGTAACTAATGATTGATTATCTATATAGTATGCATGAAATGAGGATTTCCTACGGTTTTTATATTGAATCCCTCCAAGAACCGATGAAACCCCAAATTACTCAATTAAGATCTTGTAATGTTGAATTTTGATTATAGAAGAACCTTATGAGAATACGTATGTATTGATTGGGTTACTTGAATTATAATTATATCCAGGTCTTATGTTTTAATTCTAGATTTGTTGGTTGAATATGATTCATGATCCTTGAATGGAAAAATATGAGAATTATGCATGATTATGAGATTTATGAATATTTTTTATAAACATTTTAGAGTAAAGTGAATATGATTATAATCTGGAAATTGTGTTGTTGGGAGTTATACCCATGTATACACTTATGTATGAATATGATATAATGTGAAATGTTAGTCTCATGTAGTGATTCTAAGGTTGGAAAACTAGTCTCACCTATCGAATTTATGAGCTTTAGTACGAGTTATGTTGGATTAAGTGTCAAGACATTCTTCCATAATTATGAAGTTAAGCCAGTACTTAATATGAAATTAATGGGAATTATGCTTAGCATTGAATGGAAAGTGATATGAGATGGAAGTCCTCACGTTGGAAAAGGTCCGGTTTCTAAGAGCAATCTCAAGGGATGGAAGATCTCACGTTAGTAGAGGCTGGGGTTCAATGATTCTTATTTTAAATTTTTAAAAAAATTAAAAATTAATACTTATTCAAACATTAAAAAAAAGGAAATAATTTGTTTATCCATTGTTAAAAAAGGAATTGTCCTTAAAAACCAAAATAAAAATGGTTTTATTCATATTTCTGAACTAGCTTTGACACGACAGTTGCTTTGACAAGATACGTAGGCAACCTTTTCTTAGGTTCTATCAAACTAAAAAAAACACGATAAAGCTCATCAAAAAAATTGGGACAAAAATGTTTATTTTAAAATTATTATTTAAATTCAAATTAAAATGTTTGTCTTCGTTATTTTTAAAATCTAAAAAAGGGAGACAATTTTTTCATCAAATGGAGTTTATTCTTATAAAAAATAATTCTTGACTTGGTTGGTACTAGCATATTTAGGAATATGCATAAGAAAAAGAAACTTGTTTAGTAAGACAAACAAATTTTGTTTTGACCTATGGATTTATTTTGTTAACTCCTTATATATATATATATATATATATATATATATATATATATATATATATATATATATATATATATATATATACATATATATACACATACACACACACACACATATTACTTGAGAAATTATCATGCTTAAAGTTAAGTCATACAACAATTAGACCTCATTCTGTCATGTGCATTGTGTGGTGATGTTTCGATATAAAATTCAAAGTAATGACTTTGTTGATCTAGAACATGGCCGGAATGTAGGTTGAGGCCAAATTTTCAATGACATTCAACTTGAGAAAGGATAATAGACTTTGTTTGATCAAATTGTACATTTCAAGCCTACAAAATGACATTCTATCTATAGAACTATTGTTTTGAGCATATAACCTTTTCTTTGAATAACCACATCTTAGCATATATCCTTTTGAGTGCATAAATGCGCTATTTCTTGCTCTCACCTCCTTGAGTGCACTATGAATCATCTATACAGTGCCAAAGATCTAAGTTGGGTAACAAACTAAAAAGATCAAATATGCAAAAGTAAAAACAAAAAGAAAGAAAAGCTAGAAAAAAGTTAAAAAGAAAATCCAAAAAAAAGAAGAGAAAACTAAAAAAAGGAAACAAAAATACATCAGGAGAAACTTTCGAGAAAAACAAAGGCAAAATGACAAAATAAAAAAAAACTGAGGGTATTGTGCAAATTTTAATGATGAAATAGTCATTTTATCCCAAATAAATATTCTACCTTTCCCTAAGCCTACATTATAAGTGAATGACATGTCTTGTTTGATCTCATTTTTGATGTTCTCACATTAGAGGATACTTACATGAGGTCCAAGCATATAATATCTCAATCTCATGCATTGTATATCATTTCAAGTGTGAGTGACTTCTAAAATGTCCTAAGATCATAACACTTCTATTGTCTGAAGTAGGACTTCATTTGTTGCAAGGGCTTTTGAAATATGAGGACATGAATAATTATATCCCTTAATTTAGGCAAGATGAACTTATCTGTGTAAATACTTAAGTATGTTTGAGATATCATTTGAAACTACAGACATTACTCAAAGTTGACATAAAATTTGTGTGAAAATAGTTGAAGGTGATTCATGTAATAACACTAATTTTTTGTACAAATAATTAAAGTTAAAGTTATCTCATCCATGATTTAATTTCTTTAATTCATCCTCTATTTTTTTAAAAAACAGGTATTTTTTTCAAAAAACAATTAAAAAATATTTTTTTATTGATATGAACAACGTTAGAGTTGATTTGTTCTATATAGGATATGTGGGAGTCTTATAATAGCGCTCGGTCTCATATAATAAAATTTTAAATCCTTAAAGGAATGAATTGGATTGTTCTTTAAAAAGTATTATAAATTAAAAAAAGTTTCAAATACGGTCAATTTAAAAGTTGAGGCATAATTTTAGTTGTTAAAAAAGAATAACTCTCTTTTATAGGGAACAAACATCCTATACCCAGAATTCTAATGACTTAAGCTAGAGCCTCATATGATGTCTATTAACCAGAAAAAGGATGAAATTATGTTTTTTTGGAAATAATATAAGGTAACTAACTAAGTAAGAAAGTGTTAATGCATAAACGTAAAGAAACGACCATGACGTCCAGATATTATTGATTTGGACTAGTGTGGTGTATGTCCTCTTTTTATGAGATCTTAAAGTGCCGTATGAGGACTAAATATAGTATAATGGATATAAATATGTTAAAAAATATATTTTTAGGGTACAAACGTCTGGGTAGGACTACCAAAAGGACCACCATAGGGATCCTTGAGGACGGCCCAACCTTGGACCCAAAAATCCGTAAAAATACGGCATGACATACAAAGCAAAACGACGAGCCGTCAACCAATATACACCAAGTATATTGGTATATTGGGTTGAGACATAATCTCCTCACCAATTCCTACCCATCATTCCACTTTGCACTAAACGATGGAGGAGCAATACATATAGTAATTACACCTACAGTCCTTAGGTTGAGGGGCGTAGATGCTGATCAAATTTTGAGTTTAGTTTTTAGTTTAGGGGTATTATTTTTACTTGGTTATTTAATTAGGGGTTAAGGGTTTTTGGTTATATAACTAATTACCTTTATAAAACTAACTATAAGACTCTAACCCTAAGACTTTAAGGCATTCAACTGAACACGCAACTCAAAGTCAAAAACTCAACTTCCCTCTCCCAAAATTCTCTAGTACACCATTAAAAAATAAGACAAAGGTTCAAATCGAGATTAAAGAACTCAAATTTACTCCATCAATTATAAAGTGATTGATCGAGGTATGGAAGTGTCAAGCCCGAGATACCCCCCATATGCGGACATATGACCTAGGGCCACAAATGATCCCAAGCACCCTGTTTGCATTAAAAAAGCATACTAAAGATAATAAACTAAAGAAGAAGCTAAATCATAATTAAAATGAAAAGATTTGGAATACTCATATATTATAATTGAGATATATCAAAACGGATGAGTTTAATACAAAGAAGATATTAACTTAATACTAAGTTGAAACTTACTATGTGTGAAAATAGACTATAAATGACTAGAAATGATGGGATATACCCTAGGTATGTCAAGAAAAACAGAAACTAAAGGACTAAAAATACGGAAAAGAAACTCATGACTATTATCATTAGAGAATAAAGACTTACCACTTATTCTGCTGAATTGGACATAAGGAATTGATCTAAGCATGATCTTAATGTTTATAACCTAGCCCTACATCACGAGAAGATGTAGCGCATGTATGCATTAGTACTTGAAAGATACTGAGAATGTAGGATAGAGTAAAGCCAAACTAATACGTAACGGAACAAGCACAAACACAAGTGTAGTTTTATGAACGTGGTATACTTAATGCTGAGCTAACTTATGCAATGACCAAATATATAAAATGCTGAGACTGAAATGTAAATATGGTCAACACAATAGAGTCTGATTGAAGTGTGAGAGCTACTAATAACCGATAATAAAACCACATTAGCTAAATGTGGAGTGCGATGTATACATCCTATCAGAAGGACCCAATATACCCTGCAAGAGGTATAAAAGAATTCTAAAGTGATCACTAAACTGACGCCCATATAAGGGACTTACAACCTTGTTGACTAGTATATTTGGGACTATTTGGGTACACTGAACCTTAGTCCAACTCGTTATTATGTAATACTGGATAACTCAAAGCTGAATATGCAAACTGAGAATGCAACAATTAATCTTATAATGATGCATTAATAATCGAGGCATGTATAACTGAATGACTAATATATCTGACCTAGAATGTGTAATTCAAGAAGAAAAAATATAGCAAACATAGCTAGGGTTCTGAAATTTATGCAATAAACTTACTAGTAACATGATAATTTGATTTGAAACATATAACTAAGTATTTCATGATTATGTGTTTTAATTCTAGAAACCCTAGGTCTATTCTTCATAAGGGAATAAAGAAACTAACAAAACTCTAGGGACTGATGGGTAAAAGGAACCCACTTATGAAATCCCACATACCTGGTGACGAATTCGATAGGGAAGTGTTTCGATTTTTGGGCTTGAACTGATGGAATATTTTTGTGTTCTTGAAGTATGGTTCTTAATCTTTTTTCTCCTCTCTTGCTTCCTATTTTCTAAGGTTTTATTAATGATTTGACTTACGTAAGTTCAAGTTATGTTTATAGGCTTAAATTTACTAAAACCTTATGATTTAGGGTCTAAACGAGTAGCTTAGGGGATAAACAAACAAGGAAAACGCCAAAAGACCAATGACTCTAAAGCTAACGGAGTCGACTAACGGATCGTAGGTCGACTGACGGGCCGTATTGGTCGACTGTAATTCGCTACTTAGAACTAAAGGTTAGATGGATTATTAATGAAGCCGATTGGTGGACTGTAAGTTGAGTGATGGTCCGTACTGGTCGACCATCATTTGGAGCTGAGTATTGAAAGTTGACTTGCCCATCGACGGAGTGGACTGATGGTGCATAATTGAATTTGTCGCTGGCACCTAAAACTTCCAAAAATCTGCTTTTTGGTATGTTTTGGATACAAGGTGTTACATTAGCTGCCCTTTGTACCATTTGTCCTTGAATGTAGACTAAAATAGCTAAGTATGGATGGAAGGAGTTGCAATCCCTACTACAAAGCATTGAGAACTAAATTTCTGACTTAACTTGTAGCACCTACAAAAATCACTTAGGTAAAACTAGGGCCTAATGTGTGTATCATGAAATATTGAAGTCCTAAGATGGTTTAAAATGATGTTTGAAGTAGTATCTAAATATTTGGGTTATGTTTGAAATCAAACGTCAAGGGACAACCAAGACGTTCGACGAGTAGTCACCTATGTTCCTTATGTGTTTTCATGTTCTTATGTGTGTGATGAGCTTATTATGGACTTATATGTTTGAAAATAGCGTTTATATTCATTATGTTGAGTTTTGTAAGGTTTGGAGGTCGAACGTCAAACATTGTTCGGTGAAGTTCGAATGATAGCCATTGGATGTCCTTGTGAGTTTTAATGTATTTTAGCATGTTGCGTAACTTTTTTGATGTTGAACTTGTTTGGAGATGTTCCTATTACATATATGAGATTATTTAGAGGTTTAATGTCCAGGTACAAATCCACCTAGGCCCCATAACAGGCCCTAGAAGGAGGACCCCAGTTTGGAGCTCAACACAGCCTGGTAGTGGCAATTGATTACCCCAAATGATGGCCAGTCGATCAGACGATGACCTTTCGATGGGTGCCATTGATGAATCCATTAATCCTAAAGGTTGGGGATTTTCATACATAACTAACGGACCCCAAATGACTGGGTATCGTTCAGTTGACGGCCCATCGATGCTAGGGCATCGATAATGCTGCATATTATGCCATTTTTCTATTAAGACTTGTTTTTTTTGGGAAATTCACCCCAAGACTTATAAAATAGGATAATGGTTATTTTAGGTTTTATTGGTATTTTTAGAGTATATAAGTCATTAAAATATCACTTAGACCCTAGAACCTAGATCAAAACCCATTCCCTCCCAAAGTTTCCCCAAAAACCTCCATGAGAGCTCAAGGTGAAGATGGAGCTTGATGATGAATCTTCAATTGACTTAATTCTTCAATTATCATTGGTTTCTTATAATACGGTATGTGAGTTCTTCATCTAAATCTTTCTATAACCTTAGAGTCAATTTCAAAGATGATTTTAAAGGATTTCAAAAAGATGAAAAACTCCAATTTCTACTTTATGTCTTGGGTTCTTGCATAAACGTCTTCAAACATTATGATATGATATTATTGATGTATAGTTAATGTTTTCCAATAAAAACCTACATGAACCCTTGACCTTCTAAATTCTCTAAAATTGGCTATGCTATGGGTGATGTGGTCATGCTTTTATATAGTGAGTTCATGTATATATTGTTATTGGCTCTTGATTTATGTATAGATTATGATTGTATGGTTTATAGGCTGTCTGAGTTTGATCATATGAGAATTGTAATTTCTTTGATTCATTGTATATTAATATTTTTTGATTGAATTGATTATCATAGACATGGGTACGGGACTTTGAGTATTTTGTTGGTTGATTTGTATATGGATGGAAGTTGTGAAATTGGATTGGTGGTATGGTGCAATAAATCTCTTAATATTATGCATAGATTTTTTATTACAATGATGATTGGTATGGTCCGCTTATGATGGTGGTGCTTATATGTTACCTTTGTAAAAGTTAACATCATCGGCATTTCTTTATGAATTGTAGTACCATGTTTAGGACATATATGAAGGTATAATGTGAAGTAATGTAATCATGTCTTAGATATTATGGATTGTATGAACATGTTGTTTGAAGCATGATACATAATATGTGTTATCTGTGAAGGTTCACAGTAAGGTGCCTTATAGTGCTTGTATGATCTTGTGTGAGTGATTATGTTATGATTCCTTTTATATGATGATATATGATGAAGTTGCATATTGATGTGTTAAGGTTAACATGTTGTACTCTTAAATGGTTATGTATGACTAAGGTAGTCCGTGATGACTTCTTACATGTGTTATGAGAAAGTAGTGTCTTGATTAGGTAGACCTAAGTCGCTCTTCTTGATGCTTAAAGATATGTGAGTATGAGATGTATTGAATGCGGATGCTAAAACCTCTTCATCTTGTATGTATTAATGACATGGCATCTTGAATGAAACTAAGAAGGTCCTTTATGTGAAACCTTACACCTGGTGGTAAAGTTATGAACCTTGAAGTCAAAATCTTAATGATATCCTTCTTGTATGAATTATGGACTTAAAGTTGGTTGGATGGAATAGTATGATATCATCCTTAGGAAAATCATTAAGATATCTTCTTCTCCATTGAAAGGAAGCCCTAGGGGACCACTTTGGTAAGGTAAATGTTATTGCGTTATGAACTAGATATGGAACCCTTCCATGTGAACTTTCAAAGTGAATTACTCAATGAGAACAAATGTGAGCATCGAGTGAGTATGGTAAGGGAAGTATCGCTAGTTAAATAATGAGGATAGAGTGCAAATAAACCCTTCATATTCCTTAACCATGTGCCTATATGGGATGTGCCCAAGTTCTACCATTGGCAAGTAGAACATCCTCCATAAGAGTAGGTTAAAACTCTGGATTCTATGCTTTGCTTCTATGGTCTATGTCGTTTATTGCATATTCTCATCATATTAGATACTACTAGTGTTTGAGAATTCTATGAAGTTTAGGTGGTGGTATGAGACGCTACCTATACATTTCATCTTTAGGCTTTGAAGATGTTAGCTAGTGAGTCCCTAAGTCTTCTTTAAGAGTATTACTTCAATGTCCTTATGTGATAAATGTCTCTTAATGAACTAATTAAGTAATTACTTATGTTAGAAAGTATGTAAATGAATGAGTATCTAATCTAGAGTAACTCTAAGGATTTCCTAGTTAAATTGTGAAGGGGGCATATAGGATGATCTCTTCATGTCTTATCTAGGGAAGTCTTGAGAATGACTCTAGTTACGAAAGTTTGTCAATAAGTTAGGCATGATATAGTTTTAGGAGGTCTTAAGAATTATTTAGGTAATCTTGAAGAGGGTGTATGGGAATTCTCTTCTAGAATTACTTATGTAAGTTTTTGATAACCTTAGTAAGGTGAATGTTATAACATATAAATTATGTAGTTTGGTATATTTTATGGGTATTTATCTCATTATAGGTAGTCCCAAGGATCATATAACTATGTTTAGAGAGGGTGTATGGTCGATCTCTCTTTGTCTTACTCAAGCTAGTCTTAGGATAACTTCTAGTGAGAAGGTTGCATGCTAACTTGGGTTCACTATGAAGTTGAAGTGATTCACTGTAATGTTGGAATTAGTGCATTGTGCAGCTTAACATAGTTCATTGTATTATGTGATATTTCACTGTAATGTTACTAAAACTTTTGTTAAATGCTTATGTTGTAACCTATGTATTTATAAGGTGTTGAATGATGTTCTTATACTTATAGTATGATGTTTTAATCGAAATTCATGAAAACATGTTATTTACTAAATGTCCCTCGTTATGGTTTTTGCATGGCTTCTATACTTAGTGAATCTAATGTGCTAACCCATTCTTTTCCCTTTTAGACTAAAGTATAGGGAATTGGAAATCTTGATATCAATGGAGGATGTTATGTTTCTAAGGGTTTAAGATGAAATATTGTTGAGTTCTCATCGATTGTGGATAATATCCACTTGGCTGTCATAATTTTTATTTTATGTCTTGTATTGCTTAGTCCCAAGTGTTGTATACTCCAAAGTTTAGATAGTTCAATGAAACATGGTAAAGGATTAGTGTTTCAATGAGAGTCCTCCATTTTCGTATTAGTATTAAAAAGTTCTTAGTGTGTGAAGAAAGTTTTAAATTCTTACTCATTTTAGAATGTTATTATGAATTGAATGATACTAGTGGCTTTAGTGAGACTTCTCGGAGTATTTTATGTTGTGTGGCGACTCAAGGATGCTCTAACTTCTTGGGTGTACTTGTGGGTCCTCGCAGAATCGAGTTCCAAGAAAATGCAAATATGGTAAAAATGCAAGTACAAACGAAAGGAACATGATACTATGAATGAATTTGCGCATGAATGATTGAAACGATGAAAAGGAACTATTAACTCGAAATGGAGTGGAATTATAAAGAAAGATGCGAGGATACTTAGCTTTCATGGCTGCTTCTGCTTCATAAGTAGCTCCCTCTACATACTGACTCCTCCACAAAATCTTAACTAAAGTGATTTCCTTGTTTCTCAACCTTCTAACCTAGCGGTCAAGAATCTCAACTGGTATATACTCATAACAAAAACTATCTTTCACAACCACACTCTTTAATGGCACTTCGTAGGCTGGATCACCTACACACTTATTCAACAGTGAGATGTGGAAGACAAGATACACTGCTGCTAGTTCTGTGGGTAACTCTAACTCATGTGAAACCTTTCCAACACTTTTCAAGATCTTGTAAGGGCCTACATATCTAGGATTTATCTTTACTTTCTTGTCAAATATCATCACCCTCTTCATAGGTCACACTTTCAAGAAAACCCAATAATGAACTTGTAACTCTAGTTCCCTTCTTCTCACATATTCATAAAACTTTTGATGACTCTGGGCTGTCTTAATTCTATAGCTAGTGAGTTACACTTTATCCATAGCATAATGGATTGAGTATCGTCCTATAAAAGCTGCTTCACCTACTTTGAACCAACCAACAGAAGATCTACATCTATTCCCATACAGTGCCTCATAAGGGGCCCTCTAAATTCTGAAATGGTTGCTTTTATCGTAGGCGAACTCAATAAGAGAAAGGTGATCATCCCAACTACCCTTGAAATTGATCATACAATCTCTCAACATATCCTTTAGGGTATGAATGGTATTTTTTGCCTGTCCATCCATTTGAAGATTAAATTATGTGCTAAGATTAACTTATGTACCAAGACCTTTGTTAAATGACTTCCTAAAATGAAAGGTAAACTAAAGACCTCTACCCGAAATGATAGACAATGAAACCCCATGCAACCACACTATCTCATACTGTAAATCTTTGTGTAATTCTGATTCGAATTTGTAGTTATGGCCGCCAAAAAGCGACAAGGATTAGTAACTCTATAAACAATCACCTAAATAGAATCATGAAGTTTGCGAGTAAGACGTAAAAATGTGATGAAGTCAATGTTGGTAACTTCCCACTTCCAAGTAGGAATGTCAATCTCTTGTGTCATACCTCCTGCTATATATCTTTTTATACCATTCCATAAATATATTTCCTATAGATCGCAATACATCTTAGTGGCTCCTGGATGAATATAATATTTGGATTTATATGATTCTACAAGATGTGTTGTCTCAGTTCACCCATATATGGAACATACAATCTACCCTGATAATAGTACAACATATCCCCCTTGGGAGAAAACCTCCACTCTATGACTGTGGACTGCACCCTTAACTTCAAGCTAGATTGGATCACTGTCTATCTTTTCCTTAACCTCCACTACCAAAGAAGATGTACCCCCTCTAAAATGTTACACCACTGTCTGATATGCTCATAAGGTGAACTCCCAAGCAAGAAAGCCTATGAAAATCATTCACTAGTTCTTTTATTTTTTCCTCAACATGGGCTACACTACCTATAAATAATCAAATAACAACATCTATTACTACATTTTCCATACCAAGATTGTAATTAATACACATATCATAATCCTTAAGGAACTCAAGCCGTCTACTCAGTGGAATATTCCAATCTTTCTATGTGATCACAAATTGTAGGCTATTATGGTCAGCGAACACATCTATGTGAACACCATACAATTAGTGTCTCCAGAACTTGAGCTCAAACACCATTGTTGCAAGCTTGAGGTCATTAGTTGGATAGTTCTTCTCATGCACCTTAAGGTTTTTACAAGCATGAGCAATAACCATATATCGCTGCATCAACACAAAACCTAGGCGAAATCTACATGCATCTCTACAGATCATGTATCCATTTGAACCCTCTGGTAGAGTCATGAAAGGAGCTATAATCAATCTAGTTTTTCGATTCTACAAAGCATTTCAGCCAATTATTTGACCATCGAAGCTTGACCATCTTCGAAGTAAACCTAGTCAATGGTGAGGCTATGGATGAAAATCCATATACAAACCTCTATAATAACCCGCTATACCCAAGAAACTTCTGATTTCTATAAAAGTGGTAGGTCGGGGTCATTGTTTCACTACTTCTATCTTCTGGGAATCCTCTAGGATCCCTTCGCTAGAAACAATGTGAAAAAGGATAGAAAAAGATTGCAACCAGAACTCACATTTGTTGAACTTAGTGAATAATTGACGATATTTGAGAGTTTGCACAAAAATTCTCAAATGACTCATATATTCTTCCTCATTATGATCAATGAAGATTGTAACAAAAAATGCTAGTACTTCTTGAACAGTTTGTTCATCATATCCATGAAAGTGCCATGATCATTGGTTAGTCCAAACAACATAAAAACGAATTCATAATGACCATACCGAGTTCTAAAGACTGTTTTTAGAATTTCACTATCTCCGACTCTTAGTTGATGATAACCAGATTTGTCGTCTATCTTTGAAAAATAGCTAGCACCCTGAAGTTAGTCAAACAAGTCGTCAATCCTGGGGGGTGGGACTTATTGTTTATTGTGACCCCATTAAACTATCTATAATCAATGCACATTCTTAGAGAACCATCTTTTTTTTTACGAACAACATTGGTGCACCCCATGGAGAAATACTAGGTCTAATGAAGCCCTTATCTAGAATGTCTTTCAATGTTTTTTTTTTCAATTCCTTAATCTCGATTAGGTTAATTCTATGAGTACGAATAAAATTAGGTTGTGTATCTTGAAGGAGATCTATTCCAAACTTAATTTTCCTTTTTAGAAGAAAACCTAGAAGATCTTTTGGCAACAGTTCTGTAAATTCATTTAGTACACGAATTGACTCAAGAGTTGGGGTTTCGGAGATAGAATCCTTAACCCAAACTAGATTATTGAGATAAACCTTCGAGATCATCTTCTTTCCTTAAGGTAAGAAATGAATCGACCCATAAGCAATAAGCTACTATCTTTTTATTTTATGATTGGTTCATTTGGAAATTTAAAACGAACAATCCTAGTTCGACAACCAATTGAGGCATAACAAGAATGTAAGAAATCCATGCCTAGAATTATATAAAATGCTACCATTTCTAAATCTAAAAGATCTGCTGAGGTGACTTTCAGAGAGACTATAACATGGCAATTTCTGTATACTCGTCTAGCTATAATTGGGTCATTGACTAGAGTAGATACTAAGAAGGGCTATGAGAGAGTTTCTAGGCTAATACTGAATTGGACTACTAGATAAAGAGTTACAAAGGAGAGAGTAGCCCCTGGATCTAACAATGCATAAACAGAAAGTTCAAAGACTAGTAACTTATAAATTACTACACCAGGAGAACTTTCCTAATCCTGACGAGCGTGAAGAACATATAACTTATTATGGCATTGACCATCATCTGTACCAGATGAGTTACCCTGCTGAGTCAAGCGACCTAATGGGGCCACTGATGTTGTAGACTAACTCTACTTTTACTATATCTTTGACCCTCTTTAGAAGGATAATAACTCAACCTTTGACAAGACTGACCACATCCAAAATATCATTCCTTTACTTGGAGGCACTCGCTCGGATGATTCTTAAAACACTTAGGGAGAGTGGTGTAAGTTTGGTTCCTGAAACATTTCCATGATACTTAAAGCCGCGTAACCTAACCTTTTGTCATACTTGTTCTTTGAGGATGGAACACCAGCTGAACAAAGGAGCTGGGGCTGAAATCTTTTGCCGAGTCTGCAAGCGATTCCACTACCCAATTTCTACTAAGAATCGTCAGAGTTCCAGTTCTATCCTACTTATTCTCCTTGGCCTGTTCCCTAAGCTTATCACCCAAAACTGCTTAGCATGAGTCATAAGCCTAGAGACATTCATATCTCCTAGTAACATAGCTCTTCTGCATTATTTTTTTTACCAAATCTCACACTCCATACAAGAACTGATTCATTTGAGATATGTAACAAGAAACTATACAAGGAGAATACCAGGAGAGTTAGGTAAACTGTAGCCCATACTATTGGACAGTCGTGTTACCCTAACTTAAGTTTATGAATTTGTGGGCCCTAACTTCTCTCAACTCTATGAGGAAAAACTGTCCAGAAAGGTTTTGCTAAGACATTCCCAAGTAATAGGGGCTTTATCTAAACCTCTGCTCTCCTTCCACTGAGTGTACCAAATATGAGCCACATTCTTAAGTTGGTAAGATGCTATATAACCCAGATCATTCCCAGTGACCTGCATCACCTCAAAGATCTTTTTGATCTCAACCAATAAATTCTGAGCATCCTCAACAGTCTGTGATCCTAAGAACTCAGGCGGATTCTTCCTAACAAAGTCACGGACCCTATATGCAGTTGATCCAACATTGGTATTCACAGGAGCTTCAACCTGCTGATTGCTCTAGTTGGAGACACTCTAAATAAACATCTGAATGGCATTGTTGAATTCAGCATGACTTCCTGATCTTGGAATGAAGGAGCTGCGTTAGCGTTCCTACCATTCCCATTCCTAGTGTCAGATCTATGAGGAGACATAATAAGTGAAATGAAGAACCTCGAGTTAGAATGAAATTAGATCATACCTTATGTATGATAAGAGTAACAAGAAAATGAAGTGTTTTCTTAAAAAAACATTGTAGACACCTTCTCATTAAATGTTCTGCACTCCACGCCCATGAAAGAAACTCTACTAAGTGCGGTTTTTCAAACATCCTAGGACACATAAACCTCGGGATGTGATACCAGGTTTTCACACCCCTATCTACCCCAAAGATGTAGACACCGGATCCAAGACCACAAGTGATTCCACGCTTAACCTGTTGGCATGATCATGATCATTCTAACGATAAGCAAAAGTTAAATCATGATTGTAATGAAAAATTGGGGAATATACATATACTAAGATATATGAAAATTGATAATACAAAGAAGATATTAACTCAATACTAAGTTTAAACTAACTATTTTTAAAATTGCCTCTAAAAGACTAGAAATGCTTGGAAAGGCCCAAACTAAGTCTAGAAAAACTGGAACTAAAAAACTAAAAATATTGAAAAGAAACTCATTACTATTGTCCTTGGAGAATGAGGACTCACTACTGATTTTGCGAACTTGGAGATCGTGAATCGATCTAATCGTGATCTGGATAATGAGAGTCTGAACCCACATCACGAGATGATGTAGCGCATGTATGCATCAGTACTTGAAATGTACTAAGCAAGTAGGATAGAGTAAAGCAGAAATAATATATAACGAAACAAGCACAAAAGAAAATGTAACTTTCTAAACATGATACACTGAATGTTGAGCTAACTAGATGCAGTGACCAAATTTATAACATGCTGAGACTGAATACTGACTGAACTCTAAATATGGTCAGTGCAATAAGTATTAGTGAACTATGGGACCTACTAATAACTGATAATAAAACCACATTAGCTACAAGTAGAGTCCGATGTATACACACCATCGAAAGGACCAAATAGACACTGCAAGAGATATAAAGGCATGCTAGTGTGATAACTTAACTGATGCCCACATAGGGGACTTACAACCTAGTCGGCTAATTGTTCTTGGACTATTTTGGTATGCTGAACCCTAGTACAACTCAATATTATATGATCCCAATGAATAATTAAGATATTATGAATTAGTTACTTTAATATTTAATAGCTCAAAACTGAACATGTAATCTGAGAATGCGACAATCAATGTGATAATGATGCAATAATAACTGAGGCATGTATAACTGAATGATTGGTATATCTGACCTACAATGTGTAACTCAACAACTAAAGAAATACATAAAGGGTTCTAAAATTCATGAAATAAACATACTAGTAACATGATAATCTTATTTGGAACATATAACAAACTAATTCATGATTATTAGCTGTCATTATAGAAACCCTACGTCTATTATAATAAGGGAATCCAGAAATTAACTAAATTCTAAGGACCTAATGGGAAAATGGAACCTACTAGTGTAATCCCACATACCTGGTGACGAATTCCACGAATGAATCTTTTGATTTGAGTCTGTATTTGATGGAAACTTCTTGGGTTCTTTAACTAGGATTTTTGACCTTCTTCTCCTACATGCTTCTAATTTTCTATGTTTTGATTAATGAATTGACTTAGGTAAGTTCTAGTTATGTTTCTAGGCTTAAAGTAACTAAAACCACATTATTTAGGGTCTAAACGATGTAGCTTAGGGGCCATGCAAACAAGGAAAATACAAAAAGACCCATAACTCAAAAGATATTTGAGTCATTGACGAATTCGAGTAATGGGCCATACTGGTCAACCGTCATTCATGAATAAGGAATGAAAGTCAGCTGGCCCATTGACAAAGTCAACTGATGGGCTGTAAGTTGACTGAGAGTCCGTACTGGTCCATCATCATTTACAATTGACGACTATTGATTGGCCCATCAACATAGTTGAGTGATAGACCATAAGTCAACTGACGAAACATTGTTCGCTTTGTCTGTAGCACCTGCAACTTCTAAAAGTCTGAATTTTTTGTCTTTTTAGGATACGGGGTCTTACATGAATTCTTCACTCTTGGAATCTTTTCCCTAAGAGGCTCTCTCTAAATTGGATATCAAAGCTCCCCAAATTCTAGGTTTTCACTTAATTTTGTGGGTGTCATTATAAAATGATTATTTATGATTATATATTAAGCTTTATGGATGAATTCAATTCTAGGTTTTCACTTAATATGTTCATACATTACTATTCATGAACTTAGAAGACCAACCTAGGAACTATCCTATCAAGGTATACATGTGCAATGCATAGACAAGGTCCCATACCCTTTCACATAGAAGTACACCTATCAAGTCATTCTAGTTAATAATAGATCACATACTTCATAGATACAAATATTTTACATGCCTAGTAGTAGACATTAATGCATATGAGAATACCATTTCATTAGACACCATGAACCTATACTACATTGTAAGCAAGAATAATGTGTGAGTGTGTGTACATTGGTCAACATGATCATATAATGAATATAAACAACATATTGAGGCAGCCATCCTCTTAGAACAACAATAAACCTTCATATATAGACCATACAACACATAATAGCATTGGAGAGAAGATAACATCACATTACTTTCAAGACTCCTCACCTTAGCTATTCACACATTCATATAGCGGTAATAGCTTAGGGATTATTAACCATCATAAATCATCAATGGACCTAAACCTATACCTAACATAGTTATGCACATGCTTGTAACATTAGTATTGCAACCTAGATCTTAACTAGAATAGATGACTAGCCATGAGCTTCACATAGGGTGATCATCACTAACCACATTCATAGTATAATTGCCTTCAAGGACATGATCACATCAGATGTATATTGGCAATAGATTAAACACCGCCACCATAAGTGGACCATACTACACAAAGCCATACAAGGTTTCATTAACTAACAATACTATAAGATAGAACAAAAGATAGGCAATCATAACAATTTCTCATCCTTTGATCATCATTGATCAAAACCCTTTATTATCAAGAATACAATATAAGGAAGTATCTACAAGTATTTTTAAATAATGAAATACTGCATCCATGTACTATAAGGGAAGATTACAGTGAATACACTACATTGATCAATCAATAAGAAGTAGAGTAATATAGATGAATCACAAATTTTCCTAGCACTCATCATAAATCATAGTTCATCAATAATATACATATAGGGAAGTATAGAAATAGATAATAACCTAAGCTAATCATGCTTCATTTACCCTAGAATTGATATCACATCATGCACATTATAATATCAATGTATAGGCTAGAAGAACCTAGATCAATGCTTACCAATTTGATTATACCTATTCATATTGTATCAATTATACCTAATTTATCATAACATTACAATGTAGAATGTAGATAAGACAATTCATCATGATTGTGTCATATAACAACCATTATAGCATCAAGATCACAAGATACTACATTATAGACTAGCCTTATTCAAACCTTAAAACATTTATCCGCATGGATAAATCATCAAGAATTCATCATCAATACACATACTAGACAGTAGATATAGGCAATTCAACATGCTAGAATCATAATTCAGTCAACATAAATTCAAAATCATAAAGCCCACACATAGCTAAATCGTGAGTTGAAAAGAGCATGTGTTCATCATGCAATTGGATTGAAAGTCATGTTACAATCATCATATTAACATCAACGTATCATGGAGAAACCGTTTAAAATGTTTTGAGAAAGAACACATGGCTAGATTGAAGAAGGAGAAGTTTGATCATATTTTCTCTTTGAAAACTTTGAGAAAAATTCTCTAAATGGAAGATTACCTAGAAATAAAGGATCTACATACCTCACTGTAGAATAAAACAACTGAAAATTGATAAAGAACCCATGGGAATCAAAGCTCTAAGCTATTCTTGAGCTTTACCTCCAAAGGAGAATTCTCGAGAGGTTTCTTTTTTAGAGGGAACAGTTTCAATTTGAAGAATGAATTATGAATGGGATATTCACGTTTTTTATCACCTAAATACATAAAAAAAAAAGATAGCTAAATAAACTACCTAGGGTCAGGCTAGAATGTAGGGTGAATTTCCCATTCACCCCACAATAAGATAGTGTGCATGGTAGTTTTACACAACCTGCATTGACTGACTTAAATGACGCCCAGTATGTCCATCGACGGGCTGTAATTCAGGATGTCGTTTGGGACAAAATCTTGTCCATTGGCTTGAGCCTTCACAAGGATAATTCTTGGACGGAGCCTTGATAAACCGTGGTTTCATGATATTTTTAATCCTTTTTCCTTATGTTTATTGTGTGTCCAAAAGCCTTTTTGTATTGATTTTTATGTAAGTTTTTCCTTTTTTGAAGGAAATCTATCCAAAGATGAACGCAGAAAATTTTGAGCGAAGAAATGCAGAAGACACAACCTATGAAGCTTATGACGGTCTGTCGAGCTTGTAACGGTCCGTAGGTTTACTACTGAGCCTGGGTTGGTATTAGAACATGTCACTGGGGTGCAAAAAATATCAATGCAGTTAACTACTTGTCTAAACCACCACCACCAATTGATGAATGTTATTATGAGGAGGATACCATGCGGTAAATGCGCAGGCGGGGGGTTTCCGACCGAGTTCCCAAGGCTCAAATCAGGAGAATTTGTGCAAAGTTCAAGGAAACCAAGGTCGGATCTATGGTAACTATAACTGTTAGGGTCATTTTGTCTGAGATGGAAATTACAACCGCGACAACAACTTCAACAAGGGTAACTATGGTAACAGAAATGATGGGAATGGGCCCTATGTTCCTCCTCAAAATCGTGAAGTTACTCCTAGTGATGATGGAGGTAGTATGACGCGAGTTGAGGATATGTTGCACAAAATGATGAGGAGGTTCGATGCTAGTTATGAGCACACTAAAGAGTTAAGCAGTGATTTAGCGGGTATTGGTAAGAAAGTCGATACACATGCAATATCGATTAAGCTGCTTGAGTTGCAAATGGACCAATTATTTGCGAATGTGAACACACGGCAACCAGGCACTCTTCCTAGCAACACTATCCAAAATCCGAAGAATGATAGACACTGTATGGGAATCACTACTCACGGTGGTAAGCAAACCCTCGACCCACCTATGCCGTTTAATGAGGAAAAGATTATAAAAGATAATGATAGAGTGGTAGAGGTTAGTGGTGAAGTAGAAGATAACGCTGAAAAAGTTGCTGAAGTGCCTAAAAAGGTAACTCCCATGCCTAGACCACCACCCCCATTTTCTCAAAGATTAGTGAAAAGGACCGAGGATGGTAAATATCAGCATTTTATAACAATGTTGAAGCTGCTTTCTATCTATATCCCTTTTGTAAAAGATTTAGAACAAATGCCCGGTTATGCCAAGCTTATCAAAGATCTGGTAACAAAGAAAAGATCGGTCACTTTTGAGGATGATGATAGAATGCAGCATTGTAGTTCTATTTCTACAAGATCTCTGGTACAAAAGAAAGAAGATTTGGGTGCATTCACTATTCCTTGTACAATCGGGTTATTACATTTTGAGAAAGACTTATGTGATCTGGGGGCAAGCATAAAACTCATGCGCCTCTCGATTTACAAAAATTTGGGTTTGGGTGATCCAAAGCCCACTGCGATGTGACTACTGATGGCCGATCAAATAGTAAAAGGGCCTATAGGGATACTCCACGATATGCTAGTAAAAGTGAAGTGAAGTCGATTTTGAAGTGCCTATTATTCTTGGGAGGCAATTCCTTACTACGGGTAGAGCCTTAGTTGATATGGAAAAGGGGCAGATGATGTTTCGGTTGAACAATGAAGAAGTGACCTTAGACATTTGTAGGTCCATGAGACAGAGTGGTGAGCTCCAATCATTATCTGCTTTATCCTACAGAGTTTGTAAGGCATCCAAGACACAAATAGAAAAACGTGGGGGTGTCGAATCATTAGCGGCAGTAATCATGAATTTTCATAACGATTGCATTGAAGAGTATGGGTCATTAGTCGCGGCTCTTTATCGTGTTGATGTTCGGTTTAAACCTAAGAAATATGAGTTACACATGAAGAATCGCGAGTCTCCACCCGCGAAACCATTTATAGAGGAGGCTCAAAAGTTAGAATTAAAATCTCTCCCACCTTATCTCAGGTATGAATTCTTAGGAAATGGTGACACTTTGCCGGTATTCATTTCATCAGAACTTAATGAACAATAATTTAAGAGTTTGGTGAAAGTGCTAAAAAGGTTCAAAAGAGCTATATTGGGTGGACAATTGCGAACATTATTGGGATCCCTCCTAGTATTTGTTCTCATAAAATCCAACTCATGCTAGATCATAAGCCAAGTATTGAGCATAAGAGATGCTTAAATCCACCTATGCTAGAGGTCGTGAAGAATGAAATTGTTAAACGGTTGGATGCCGGAGTAACCTATCCGATCGATGATAGTAGCTGGGTATGCCCTGTTCTGTGTGTACCTAAGAAAGGTGGAATGATTGTGGTCCCTAATGATAAAAATGAACTTGTTCCAATGAGACCAGATACAGGATGGAGGGTGTGTATGGATTACCGTAAATTAAATGCATGGACCAAAAAAGACCATTTTCCTATGCCCTTTATTGATCAGATGTTTGATAGACTTGCTGGAAAAGGGTGGTACTATTTTCTTAATGGATATTCGTGGTATAATAAGATTTTTATTACACCAGAAGATCAAGAGAAAACCACCTTTACTTGTCCATATAAGACCTTTGCGTTCAAGAGAATGCCGTTTGGGTTGTGCAATGCACCCGCTACATTTTAGAGATGTATGATGTCGATATTCTTCGACATGGTGGAAGATACTATTGAGTTTTTATGGATGATTTTTCTGTGGTTGGTGAATCATTTGAACGGTGTTTGAATCATTTATCTGAGGTACTTAAGTGATGTGAAGACTGCAATTTAGTACAACATTGGGAAAAATGCCACTTCATGGTAAAAGAAGGTATTGTTTTGGGTCATCGCATTTCAGAAAAGGGCATAGAGGTTGATCAAGATAAATTTGAGGTAATAGTGAGACTTCCCCCACCTACCTTTGTAAAAGGTATGAGAAGCTTTCTTGGGCATGTAGGTTTTTACCGGAGATTCATCAATGATTTTTCAAAAATTGCATATCCATTGTGCAAATTGATGGAGAAAGATTGTAAATTTTATTTTGATGAATCCTTCCTTAAAGCATTTAGCGAGCTAATAGAGAAATTGGTGTCTGCACCTATCATTATTTCTCTGGATTTGAACATTCCATTTGAGGTGATGTGCGATGCTAGTGGGATTGCTCTTGGTGTGGTATTGGGAAAAAGAAGGAACAAAATCCTTCACCCCATTTACTATGCTAGTAAACCCTAAATAAATCTTAGAAGAACTACACAGTGAATGAGCCAGAACTCCATGCAGTATTCTTTGCCTTAGAAAAATTTCACTCCTATTTCCTAGGTACTAGAATTATTGTGCATACTGACCATTCTACACTGAGATATTTGATGGCAAAGAAGCATGCAAAACCGAGGTTGATTAGTTGGGTATTACTACTACAAGAATTTTACTTTGAGGTGAGGGATAGAAAAGGGACCGAGAATCAAGTTGCCGATCCATTTTACCGTCTAGAAGATGAATCTATGAGAGAGTTAGGGGATAAGACTGATATTGATGATATTTTCTTCGATGATCATGTATTGACTGCCTCACAAGACTTGATTCCATGGTTCACAAATTTTGCGAATTATCTGGCTAGCGATATTATTCCATTGAACTTTTCCTTTTATCAAATAAAAAAGTTCATGTATGAAGTGAAGAAGTTATTTTGTGATGAACCATACTTATATAGGAGTTGTGCCGATGGGCTTATTCGGTGTTGTGTGCCAGAATGTGAGATGTTGAGTGTTTTAGAGGCATGTCATTCCTCACCTGATGTGGACATCATAGTGGTATACGAACCGCTCATAAGATATTAAAATGTGGTTACTATTGGACAACTCTTCATCAACATGCTCATGAGTTTGCTAAAGCATGTGATAGATGCCAAAGAGATGGCGACATTTCAAGAAAGCAAGAGCTCCCTCTAAACCCCATTCTTGTGATTGATTTATTTGATGTTTGGGGTATTGACTTTATGGGTTATTTTGTGAGGTCTCATGGAATGAAGTATATTTTAGTAGACGTTGATTATGTATCTAAATGGGTGGAAGCTATCACCCTCGAAAACAATGAAGGGAAGAGTGTCATTGCGTTCTTGAAAAAGAATATATTCTCTCAATTTGGTACCCCTAGGGCAATTATTAGTGATGGGGGATCACACTTTTGCAACAAACTGTTCACGGGATTATTGGAGAAATATGGGGTTCGCCATAACGTGGCCACTCCTTACCATCCTCAAACTAGTGGGCAAGTTGAAGTGTTAAACAGGGAGATCAAACAGATATTGTCAAAAACAGTGAACGCTAGTAGAACGGATTGGTCAAGGAGGATTGATGATGATCTTTGGGCCTACCGGAAGTGTATAAGACTCCTATAGGTATGTCCCCATACAAACTTGTATATGGGAAAGCTTGTCATCTTCCGGTTGAATTAGAGCATAAAGCCATGTGGGCTATCAAGAAGTTGAAAATGGATTGGAACGAAGCTGCAGAACAACGGGTAACTGGGTTGAATGAACTCGATGAATTTTTCCTGAAAGCTTATGAAAGCTCACCCCTCTACAAAGAAAAGATGAAGAAGAACCATGACCTAAAAATTGAAAAACGAGAGTTTATTGTTGGGGATTTGGTGCTTTTATTCAATTCTAGGTTGCACTTGTTTCGGGCAAGCTCAAGTCCAAATGGATTGGCCCTTACATGGCTACCCAACTATTCCCTCATGGAGCAGTTGAGTTGGAAACCAAGCAGGGTGACAACGAATAAAAATCTATTTCAGTTATGCTGAATCGGTGAATCAAGTAATCGAGGCCTACCATCTTGATCAGGTCTGAGTAATCAAGTGTCTTCGGTCGTGTCGCGACGTCAAATCAGGCGCTTGTTGGGAGGCAACCCAATACGTATAGTTTTCTTTCTATTAGTGATAACATTTTCTACTAATGGATTTTAAATTTGCAGGAACATCACCAAGAAATTTTGCAGAAAATCACTCAACAACATTCACTGACCGACACATCAACGGACCATCGCATGAATCTGTCGTGCCTGGTGCGTTCTTCAGGTATTTTCAAAATTACGGAACCCAAGAAGGAACCCATGAAGGACCCGTCACATATGAATCGGACCATCGTTGGGGACTCGTTGCATTGTTATCCAGCAACCCGACCCGATCTGGCTGGGGAACTTTTAAAATTTTCAACCTTTAAAACCCCCCACCCCTTCATTTGAACGATTTCTTTCCCTCTTTCTCCCATTCCCTCCCATTTAAACTTCCAACTTCCAACCTCTCTTTCAACTGATCACTTCCCTAAATCCCCAATTCCGGAATTCTTCTTTCTATAGGCCAGAGTATGCTTTTGTGGTTCTGCTCTTGATAACCAAGTGCGTCACATGCATGTTTTTTCTCCTCTTCTCAGGTATGTGTCTCTGATCTCTACCCATTTACATTGCATTTTTTGTTTTTAAATTACTATTAGCCTATTTTTTTGGTGGGTCTTCATTCTTTGATTCAATTTTGTTTGACCTAGGTTGAGAACCCTTGAATTACCTTGGTAAAACTCGAGAAATTGGTGCTTTAGCATTGCTAGTTTACTAGGTATTTGGGTTAGAAACATGTAGGTTAACACAAAGTATTCCGTTTGAGTCATAGGGGATGATTGTGGCATCCTCAGTTCTATCAGTGAATGACAGAACGAGACATTGATAATGGACCGTCGTACCCACGATAGACAGTCATAGGGTCTGTTCCAAGACCCCACTATTCGTTTTCTCTATGTGTCAACCAACGGACACATGCGACGGACCGTCGTTCCCATGATGGTCTATCCTGCATAACCATAACGGTTGTCAGAGACCCTTGTTCTAAGGGTCTCCAACTTTTTTCAAGTTTCCTCTGATAGACATCTAACATGGAAAGTCATTAATACGATGTTTCGTCCTACATAATCGTCATGGTTGTCAGAGACCCTTGTACTAAGGGTCTCTATTTTTTTCCAAGTGTCCTCTGACGGACATCCACGACGGACCATCATACATGCAACAGTCCATCCTGCACAATCGTTCTGGTTGTCAAAGACCCTATTCCTAATGGTCTCCAACTTTTTCAAAGTGTCCTCTGATGGACATCTACAACAGACCATCATTAACACGACGGTCCGTCCTGTACAACCATCATGGTTGTCAGAGACCCTGGTCCTAAGGGTCTCCATTTTTTTCCAAGTCTCCTCTGATGCACATCTACGATGCACCATCATACCCTTGATGGTCCGTCCTGCACAACCGTCATGACGGTTAAAGACCCATCTCCTATGGGTCTCTATATTTTTTCTAAGTGCCCCATGATGGACATCGATGATGGACCGTCATTATCAGAATGCTCCGTCTTGATTATCCGTCATAACTTTCCTTCAGGGGTCTTCTTATAAACATTGTTAAAGTAAGCTATGACGGACCCCATGACGGTCCGTCATACTCACGGCGAGCCATCACCTTGTCCGTCGTGTTTCACAGTTACTATAGAGATGTCATTACAACTTTGCTCTTATGTTTATTTTTTGTTGTTTTTGCTTGTCTTGTTTGCTCCTTCTAGTACTAATAATGATTCTTTATAGGTACTATCTCTAATGGCACCGAAAACAAGATCGAGTTTATGCACGTGGGTGTTTAAAGTTTTTCGCCCCGTCTTCCCGACCGGTAATAGGCTCTGATGATGAGAATGATCCCGAGTACGTGCGGCCAAGCACTGCCACTTCAGCACGAGCTGCATGTGCAACTAGAGCTACGCCCAAAAAGGTGGCGTCCAGCATAGTCAATGCCTCATTGTTTGATGAGGAGCGCACACTAACCGGCACACCTTCTGGGTCAGCTACACATAAAGAATGAGCATTTGGTTTCTTAGGAGTTTCGTGGTCAGAGGAAGCCTCCGGGTCCGCATAAGTCCCTGCAGCCACCACAGCTTCACAGTCTGCCTCGTCTGATGAGGCTGACAGTACTGATTCCACTCTAGGCTCACCGACTGGTGCTCTCACCCCAGTTGCCGACCATCCTAATTGGTGGTGTGTCGACGGGCAATACCAAGTGTATTCATACGCCAAGTTTCTAAATGATAAAGGAGTCATGACACGGACCCCTACACGTGAGAGGCGGTTCCTTCCGGGGAGTCTCCCCACCATGCCAGATATCCACAATCTCTTCACCAGACACCGGCTAGGGTAGACAACTTGTTCTTGGGGCCGTTACAATGAGGAGTTGGTCCGAGAGTTTTACATCTCTAATCTGGCTACTCTCCGATCACATATCGATAGGCAGGCTGCACACGCCAAAAAGGCCCCACTTGAGCACGTTAGAGTATGAGGCTTATAGACCGACATCTCCCTACTAGCCATTTTCTGGTATCTGTACGGCGAGGATGGCCAACAGGACCCCTCTCACTACCGAGTTCGACTACCGGTGGCAAATTGTTAAAGATGGCCAATTCTTGCGTGAGCCATCGCTGAGAAAGACCACCAAGAGGTGGATGGCGCTGCACTTATCCATTGATGGAGAGGGTGCCGATTGGGTAACTGATATACCGTGGTTTCACAGTATAATTAATACTTTTTCCTTAAGTGTAGTGTGTCCGAAAGCCTTTTTGTGCTAATTTTGATATAAGTTTTTCTTTTTTTTGCAGGAAATCTGTCTAAAGCTGAATGCGGAGATTTTGAGCGAAAAATGCAGAAGAGACCACCTACGGAGCTTATGACAGTCCGTCGTGCCTGTGACGGTCCGTAGGTGGCAGCGTAGAGAAGCTGCTGAAGGAAGATGGGGAAGTTTGACCAAGTGTGGGATTACGAAGCTTGTGACGGTCCGTCATGGCCATGAAGGTCCGTCCTGCAGGTCCGTCGTGAAGATCAGAGAAGTGATCCCAGTACCCAGATTCCAAGAGTTGAAGTATTTTGAAACGAAGACCCTCGAAGGACCGTCGTGCCTATGACGGTCCGTCACACTTGCCGTCGAGGGGAATGAAGAAAGCAGCAGAAGAATTGCACCAAGTATGGAACGACGGAGTACACGACGGTCCGTCATGACCACGATGGTCCGTCGCGTGGTCCGTCGACCCAGCCGCGTTTTGGCAGATTTCCAGTAATTAGAATCCTTGTTTAATTAGGTTTTTATTTTTTATAAATAGTTCGAAAAACCTCGTTTTTGAAGTTAGACTCTTAGATTATTAAACTCCATATAGTTAGACTCTGTGAGATTAAACATCATATTATTAGTCTTTGTGTTTTGAGTGTTTGATTGTTGGAGATTCTTACAAGTAACTTTTGGTGATTAATCAAGCAAATTTTTGGACTTTATTCTTTCTCATTAAAGTAAGTACATGAATTCTTGTTTAACATATTTGAATATTTGTGTTTATGGCTATGAGGAACTAAACTCCATAACTAGGGTTTGTGGAACCATAGGCAAATAATGAGATAAACCCTAGCTAAAATAACAATTCTAGAATAGTGTCTTGCATGTATTAATAATTCTTTTGCTTAAAGTCTTTTTAACGGATGATCAACGTTAGAACTCGCCTTAATGCTACTTGCCGGACCAAGGAGGTAGATAATAGGAAAAGAATTATTAACATAGATTTAGTGTATACTATCTAATAGGCTAGTATTGATTGGAACGAGGTAATAACTTAGTCAAATATCGAATACGATGCCTAATATGAGGTAAAGATAAGAGTTAGGAAAGCAACACACGTAGCCGGACCAAGGTGCGGAGTGAGATTTTCTAGATGCCGGACCAAGGATTTAGAAATACATAACTTATCACTTTGCATGCAAGATACTAGGAAAGAATTCTTATAGTTAGAATTATCAAGTTATGAACCTGTGGGGAACACGTAAACCCTAGTTACTTTAATTAATTGATTAAAACCCAAAATTAAAAGCTGTTAAGTGTCTCTGTCAAGTTCGTTAGTTATTTTTACTTATTAGGAAATACAAACCCCCCTTTTATGCTTTTAGTTTCTAAGCAAGTCATCAACCAAACAATAGTAATAACAAGTTGAAGTTAAGTCTAGACTATTTTCCTCGTGGGAACGATCCCAACCTCACTAGTTAGGTTATTTACTTGACGCGACCGCTTTACTTCTCATTTGAGAAGTAAGTTTGAGCGTATCAAATTTTGGCGCCGCTGCCGGGGAATTTAGCTTTTAGATTACCTTTAACTTCTTACTATAGTTTAGTTGATATTTTCTTGATTTTAATTTGTTTTATTGTTTTTGATTTCTTTTTAGAACTATCCTCCTTGTATGCCAAATACACGGAGAGGAAGAGAACCGTTGTTTCCCTACGATCACGAGCTAGAGCGTACACTGCGAAACATGAATCGTAATTTGGGAATTAATGATGAGGACCCAACCAGAACATCCCAACTCCGGCTGATGTTCATGGTCAAATGTTACCCGATGCTCCGGGTGAACATCAACAGAGGGGACAGAATCCCGCTACACGGCCCCAAGCATACTAAAGAGGCTATGATAACATAGCAGATTTGGATGGGCCACTGGTTTTGCCTCCTCTACCCACAGGCCACACTTTTGTGGTAACTAGTAGTCTGATGCAAATGCTCACTGCTAGAGGTTTGTTTTCAGGGCTACCTTCTGAGGATCCACATGCCCATATAGCTAAGGTAAGGGCAGTGTGTAAAAGTTGTGTGGGGAGGCCTGATTTGGATCTATATGTAATAGGTCTCAGAGTGTTTCCTCTCTCACTGACGGGAGAGGCTGCTATGTGGTTTACTGATCTTCCATACAACTCTATCTTCACTTGGAACCAACTACGGGATGTCTTCTTAGCACGCTACTATCCAGTCTCCAAGAAATTAAACCACAAAGACAGGGTGAATAACTTTGTGGCACTACCAGGAGAGTCAGTTAGTAGTTCTTGGGATAGATTCACCACATTCTTGAGAAGTGTCCCAAATCACCGTATTGATGATGAGTCACTGAAGGAATACTTCTATCGGGGACATGTTTATAACAATAAAGCGGTGTTGGACACTATAGCAGGTGGATCTTATGGAGAATGCCCTTATACTGAGATTGCTGAGAAATTAGAGAAAATCACCCGTAACAACAAAGCTTGGAGTACTAGGAAGTCCGATACAGGGAGAAACACCTTCGCAGTGCAATCCACTCACAACCCAGCACAGATGATATTCGTGAAGAAATGGCGCAGATGAGAACTGAGCTTGGGTTGGTACTAAAACATGTCACTGGGGGTGCAGAAAAGATTAATGCAGTCAACTACTTGGCTAAACCACCACCTCCAATTGATGAGTGTTATTATGTGGAGGATTCCTATGTAGTAAATGAACAGATGGGGGGTTTCCGACCAAGTGCCCAAGGCGCAAATCAGGATAATTGGCGTCAAGGTCAAGGGAACCAAGGTCGGAACTATGGTAATTACAACCGTGAGGGTCATTATGTCCGAGATGGTAACCGCGACAACAACTTCAACAGTGGTAACTACGGTAACAGAAATGATAGGAATGGGCCCTATGTCCCTCCCCAAAATCGTGAAGTTACTCCTAGGGATGGTGGAGATAGTATGGCGCGAGTTGAGGATATGTTGCACAAAATGATGAGAAGATTCGATGCTAGTGATGAGAACATCAAAGAGTTAAGGGGTGACTTAGTTAGTATTGGGCAAAAAGTTGATACACATGCAATATCAATTAAGCAGATTGAATTGCAAATGGCCCAACTATCTGCGACAGTAAACACACGGCAACCAGGCCCTTTTCCTAGCAACACTGTCCAAAATCCAAAGAATGAGGCACACTGTATGGCAATCACTACTCGGGGTGGTAAGCAAACCATTGACCCACCAATGCCATTTGCTGAGGAAAATGTGAGAAAGAAAAATGATAATATGGCGAACGGTAGTGGTGAAGCGGAGGAAAGTAATGGAAAAGAGGCAGAATTACCTAAGAAGGTAACCCCCATGCCTAGGCCACCACCACCTTTCCCTCAGAGATTAGTAAAAAAGACCGAGGATGGTAAATACCGGCGCTTCATAACAATGTTGAAGCAGCTTTCTATCAATGTCCCTTTGGTAGAAGCTTTAGAACAAATGCCCGGTTACGCCAAGTTTATGAAAGATATGGTCACCAAGAAAAGATCGGTTACTTTTGAGGATGATGATAGATTACAGCATTGTAGTGCTATTGCTACAAGATCCCTAGTGCAAAAGAAAGAGATCCGGGTGCATTCACTATACCTTGTACAGTTGGGTCATTACATTTTGCGAAAGCATTATGTGATCTGGGGGCAAGCATAAATCTCATTCCCCTCTCAATTTACAAGAAGTTGGGTTTGGTGGATCCAAAACCCACTGCGATGCGGCTAGTGATGGCCGATCGGACAGTGAAATGACCTATAGGGATACTCCATGATGTGCTAGTAAAAGTGGAGTCATTCATCTTTCTGGCTGATTTTGTTATTCTTGATTGCGAGGTCGATTTTGAAGTGCCTATCATTCTTGGGAGGCCATTCCTTGCTACAGGTAGAGCCTTAGTTGATATGGAGAAGGGACAGATGACATTTCGGTTGAATAATGAAGAAGCGACCTTCAACATTTGTAGGACCATGAGGCAGAGTGGTGAGCTCCAATCGGTATCTGCCATTTCCCACAAGGAAAAGATGACAAAGGGGAATGAACAGAAAAATGCAAAACAAGAGTTTATGGTTGGGGATTTTGTGCTTGTAGACAGTTCTGGGGTGCCTTGTCTTCCGGGCAAGCTCAAGTCCAAATGGACTGGCCCTTACTTAATTACCCAAGTATTCCCTCATGGGGCCGTTGAGTTAAAAGCCAATGAGGGAGTTTGGTTTAAGAGGAATAGAGATAGAATAAAACTTTATTTTGGGCATAAAGCATCGGGGAATAAAGTGATCGGGGCATACCATCTTGATGAAGTCTGAGTAATCAAGTGGCCCCAGTCGTGCCGCGACACTAAATCAGGCGCTTGTTTGCAGGCACATCACCAGGAAATTCTGCAGAAAACTACTCCGCAGTAGCCACTGACGGATACAACGATGGACCGTTGCGAATGCAACGGACCGTCGTATGCATCGGTCACACCAGGTACGTAATTCTGTCATTTTTGAAATTAAGGCACACACGACGGAACCAACGATGGGGCGTCGCATGTGCGACGGACCGTTGTCGGGGAACCGTCGCGCGATTAATGAAATCTACCCGACCCAACCCGGCTGGACCCTTTTCAAAATCTGACCGTTTATACTTCCCCCCCTCCATATTCCACCCCATTACTTCCTTATTCCCCTCATCTCCCCTCTATTTTCAACTTCCACACTTCCCCTCAGTGATCCTTGCTCCCAAAAACCACCTAAGCCTTATCATTACCATCTACTTGTCGGTGCTGCTATTGTTGGTGTCTACCTTGTCAGAATCATTCTCCGTTTGTCTTCTTCTCCATTTCCAAGGTATGTGTCTCTACATTTGTACTTATTTATCTTGCATTTTGGTTTTGTAGTTAGTATTACCTTAGTTCTTAGTCGTATATTGTTTCCTTTATATGCTTATGTCTAAACCTAGGTTCAAAATGTTCGTATGTGCCATGTTGATAACCCTAGGCATAGGTGATTTTTCTTTGGTAGTTTCTTAGGTCATTGGGATAGACACATGTAGGTTCACAACACTACACGACCATGTGGGTTCATCGGGGATGCATAGGGTACCCCCAGTTCTAACACTGCTACTCAGAACGAGACCCCGATGACGGCCCGTCGCACACACGACGGACCGTCGTAGGGTCCGTTGCACAAGCCCTAGCACCCCTGCCCAACGACGCCTGTGACGGACCGTTGTTTTTACAACGGTCCGTCCTGCACGACCGTCATGGTTTTCAGAGACCCTGTTTCTAAGGGTCTCTCAAAATTTTCTAAGTATCCTACGACGGACTCTTAGGACGAACCGTCATACCCACGACGGTCCGTCCTGCACGACCATCATGGTTGTCAGAGACCCTGTTTCTAAGGGTCTCTCAAAATTTTCTATGTTTCCTACGACGGACCGTCATACCCACGACGGTTCGTCCTGCACGACCGTCATGATGGTTAGAGACCCCTCTGGTAAGGGTCTCCAAAAATTTTCTAAGTGTCCTACGACGGACTCTTACGACGGACCGTCATACCCACGACGGTCCGTCCTGCACGACCGTCATGATGGTCAGAGACCCCTCTGGTAAGGGTCTCCAAAAATTTTCTAAGTGTCCTACGACGGACTCTTACAACGGACCGTCGCTCCGACGACGGTCCGTCCTGCTTGACCGACATGATGGTCAGAGACCCCTCTGATAAGGGTCTCCCAACATTTTTTAAGTGTCCTACGACGGACTCTTACGACGGACCGTCGTCCCAACGACGGTCCGTCCTGCTTGACCGTCATGATGGTCAGAGACCCCTCTTTCAGGGTTCTTTCTATATACATTGACCAAGTACAACACGACGGACCTCATGACGGTCCGTCGTATCCACGACGAGCTGTCATCCAGCCCGTCGTGTGATACAGTTTCACTATCACTAACACACTATTTTAAATGTTTTATGTTGTATGGGCTTGCTTGTCTTGTTTGACATTACTCGTACTAATAGTGATCCTTTTCAGGTACTATCTACTATGGCACCCAAGCAAGACCGAGCCTAAGCACGCGGGCGATTCAAGTCGGTTGCCCCGTCTGCACGCTTGATCATCGGGTCTGATGATGAGAGGGACCCTGAATATGTGCCCCCAGGCACTTCCGCACCTTCCCATGCTGCACGTGCCTCCAGAGCCACACCCATGACGGTGGCGTCCGGCGTAGTCACTGCCTCCCAGTCTGATGAGGAGCGCACACTGACCGGCACACCCTCTGGGTCGGCCACAAACGAGGAAGGAGCGTCTGGCTCCTTAGGAGTATCTTGGTCCGAGGAAGCTTCAGGATCTGCTGAGGTTCCCGCACCCGCCACAGCTGCAGCGTCGGCCTCGTCTGATGAGGCTGACAGTTCAGACTCCACATCCGGCGCACCAGCCCAGGTCCCCACCCCAGCCTCTGACCAGCCAAACCGGTGGTGCGTCGAAGGCCAGTTTCAAGTGTACTCCGATGCAAAATTCCTTACTTATAAAGGGGTAATGACTCGGACACTCACTTTGGAGTGGCGGGTACTTACAGGGAGTCTCCCATCGATGCCGAAGATCCACAACATATTCACCAGGCATCGCTTAGAGTGGACAGCCCGTCCCTTGGGACGATACAGCGAGGAGGTGGTCCGAGAGTTCTACGCATCCTACGTAGCGACTCTCCGATCACAGATCGATAAGCGGGCTGCTCCCGCTAAACAGGCCCCACTGGAGCAGGTTCGAGTCCGGGGCGTGCAGGTCGACATTTCCCTGCCAGCTATCCGCCGGTTCCTATACGGCGAGAGTGCAGATGCTACGCGGACTCCCCAGACTGCCGAGTTTGACTACCGATGGTAGATAGTGAAGGATGGCCAGTTCTTGCGCGAGCAGGCACTGAGAGAGACCACCAAGAGGTGGATGGACCTGCATCTATCAGTCGACGGAGAGGGTGCAGATTGGGTTACTGAGTTGAAAGGGGCCATCAAGAAGGCCAACCTCACGTTCGTTGCAAAGTTCTTGTGGCTGCTCGTCCGTCACTGCCTTTCCCCCACAGCTGCTGATAACATCGTCACTTGGGATCGAGCAGTGTTGATAGCGGCAATGATAGCCGGATTCGAGATCGACTTCACATGGCTTCTCCAGGCAGTCATGCACGAGAGGGCATTTAAGGTCACCACTACCTACCCCTTCCCGTGTATGATCTTTGCCCTTTGCAGGTCTGCAGGTGTGACCATATGGCACATAGATCAGTTGAAGACCCCGCAGGGGACAGTCGACGTCGGCCTCATGAGAGACGAGGCCAATGAGTTGGCGCCACGCAGAGGCCCCGTCCAGAGCTGCCCCCTCTTGCTGATGATCTTGTGGATTCGGTAGCCCAGGTCCGCACAGCTACACAGCATCCACGGACACTACCCCGTCGAGTCTATCCCGGGTAGTGCACAGCCCCTCTACCGACACCGGCCCCGCTTGCTCGAGTCCAAAACTGGAGGCACAAATGGCCACTCTTCTGCATCATATCGAGCCGTGGATGCAGAAGTCTATTGCTGAGTCTGAAGCGCGTATGGAGAGGCAGATGCAGCGGAAGATTGCTGAGGTTAACCAGCGCCTCGATGCCTTTGAATATAGAGTATTAGCTCGACCAGCCCCTCCGGTAGATGTGTCGACTCTTCAGGCTGCAGTCGACAGTCTTCGTGCAGACATCGACACGATCCTAGCGGCAAGAGTGTCGGAGTCTGTCGAGCCTGCTGAGGATAATGTATTGGCGGCCCTGTTTCCTACTCCAGACATTCCCCCACTCTCCCCTCGAGAGAGTGCTAAGAGGCGTAGGGGTCGATCAGAGGATGAGGCGCTAGCGAGGAAGAAGGAGCGCCGCGAGATGGAGGCTGCGAGGAGAGCCTCAATTGCTGAGGCGGAGGCACACCAGATCAGAGAATCGAGATAGCGGCTGGGGCGTCTAGCTCGCGTACTGTAGAGACCGCAGGTGGCACTGAGGGTGCGGTTGTTGATGAGGACACCACTGAGGGTGTACAGATTGCTGAGGACACCACTGAGGGTGTCCATATTGCAGAGGTTGTGGGTTCCGGGAAGCCGGACCCACCAGCTTGCTGATCGACAGCGCTATGCGCCACAGGTTTGCTTCACCTACCCCTCTAATCTTTAGATTTTTTTATGCATTGGGGACAATTGCATGCTTTTTGTTGGGGGTGGGGTAAATGGAAAGTGAGTGTTAGGGTGAAGTCTGAGTAGCCCAACTCACTATCGTCTTTTGGGGTTTTCTTGCCAGTGTTCTTTTTCCCCAAAAGACTGATTACTTTTTCTGTTGAACCGGCACGTTATATCTTTTGTACATAGTTTAACTCCGAAGCATGATGGCTAAAATGATATCCCGATAAAACTGGAAAATCTTGCATGACTAGGCGTAGTAACTGATAATTGTGTGGCTCTAAACATGAAATAGAGTTACACCATTGCATTACCCTAAATTGTCAAGTCAAACTAGGTGTCTGATAATCTGGTATAGTGATGAGATGTCAAGTGAGTGTGAGGAAAGTTGAATAGTCCACTATTGGTACTGAGCTAGAACCTGCCTGGTTAGTCCTGCTAAAAGTAAGCTGTAACAAACAATTAGGAAGGATCATAGGCCCTTATTCAATATAGCCCATTTCTAGCCTAAATAAAAACCAAATGAAAGTTATCCTTCTTTGATCCAAATATTTGAGCTTAAAAAAATCTTTCTTTTTTTTTTCACCCCAACTGATCTTTTCTGGGAACAATATGTTGGCCCTGGTCCCTCCTTGGACATGTGCACCTCAGCTTATGCCAAAAGCATAAGTTGAGGGTGGCTAATGTATAAACAACCTTCGTTATGGCCCTGACCCGACTTTGGGTATTGTGTACCTTGACTCATGGCAAAGCCATGAGTTGAGGGTGGCTGTTTTGAGGAATGCTCTGGAAAGTGGGGTTGAAAGAACAAAGAAGAGAAAAACAAAGTAAAGTAACTCAAGAACTCGTTGAAAAAAAAAGAATATTCAAGAATAACAAACAAGAAAAAAAGAGTCACTTACACAAATGAAGAAAGAAGGGAACAGCAAGGTGAAAGAATAGGAGAACTGGGCGAGATAAAGTGATATAGAGTGGAAGGTTTAGCCGATATGTCAAGGAGGGAAAAAAGTCACTAAAGTATACCTAAATATACCCTACCTGACTCTGAGCCTACGTTACAAGCTAAAAAAGTCCTATCGTGATCCTAAGGGTTTATAGCGAACTTAAGGCAGTGAAAATAAGGGCAAGCTTATGGCAATAGGTATGAATGAGTGTGACTTTGTTCTGAGAGCGAGTGTTGAAATGTAATCCTTATACTCAAACTGAAATCATTGTGTGAAAAATGAGGATTTTGTTCTAAAGTGAGGACACTAGTTGCAATACCGAAATTGTTAGCACCTCGGTGAGAAATTGAAGAGGATAGGTGTTAGTGCATGGTGAGTCTGTGTCATGTTCGAATCCCACAAAATTCAAGCCTAATAGTGATAGCATGCATAGATTTGATGAGATTAATCGGGATTGATAGCCAAATTTGCAAAGGATAAAACATGAATACTATTGTACAAAGATTGTGTAGTGAGTCATAGTGCGTCGCTTGAGGACAAACAACGAATTTAAGTTGAGGGTGTTGATATACCGTGGTTTCACGGTATAATTAATACTTTTTCCTTAAGTTTGTGTGTCCGAAAGCCTTTTTTGTGCTAATTTGATATAAGTTTCTCTTTGTTTTGCAGGAAATCTGTCTAAAGCTGAATGCTGAGATTTTGAGCGAAAATGCAGAAAGACACCTACGGAGCTTATGACGGTCCGTCGTGCTTGTGACGGTCCGTAGGTGGCAGCGTAGAGAGCTGCTGAAGGAAGATGGGGAAGTCTGACCAAGTGTGGGATTACGAAGCTTGTGACGGTCCGTCATGGCCATGACGGTCCGTCCTGCAGGTCCGTCGTGAAGATCAGAGAAGTGATCCCAGTACCCAGATTCCAAGAGTTGAAGTATTTTTGAAACGAAGACCCTCGACGGACCGTCGTGCCTATGACGGTCCGTCACACTTGCCGTCGAGGGGAATGAAGAAGCAGCAGAAGAATTGCAACCAAGTATGGACGACGGAGTCCACGACGGTCCGTCATGACCACGACGGTCCGTCCGTGGTCCGTCGACCCAGCCCGTTTTGGCAGATTTCCAGTAATTAGAATCCTTGTTAATTAGGTTTTTTATTTTTTATAAATAGTTCGAAAAACTTCATTTTTGAGGTTAGACTCTTAGATTATTAAATGCCATATAGTTAGACTCTGTGAGTTAAACATCATATTAATTAGACTTTGTGTTTTGAGTGTTTGATTGTGGAGATTCTCACAAGTAACTTTTGGTGATTAATCAAGCAAATTTTTGGACTTTATTCTTTCTCATTAAAGTAAGTACTTGAATTCTTGTTTAACATATTTGAATATTGTGTTTATGGCTATGAGGAACTAAACTCCATAACTAGGGTTTGTGGGAACCATAGGCAAATAATGAGATAAACCCTAGCTAAAATAAAAATTCTAGAATAGTGTCTTGCATGTATTAATAATTCTTTCGCTTAGAAGTCTTTTTAACGGATGATCAACGTTAGAACTCGCCTTAATGCTACTTGCCGGACCAAGGAGGTAGATAATAGAAAAGAATTATTAACATAGATTTAGTGTATACTATCTAATAGGCTAGTATTGATTGGTACGAGGTAATAACTTAGTCAAATATCGAATACGATGCTTAATATGATTAAAGATAAGAGTTTAGGAAGCAACACACGTAGCCGGACCAGGTGCGGAGTGAGATTTTCTAGATGCCGGACAAAGGATTTAGAAATACATAACTTATCACTTTGCATGCAAGATACTAGGAAAGAATTGTTATAGTTAGCATTATCAAGTTATGAACCTGTGGGGAACACGTAAACCCTAGTTACTTTGATTAATTGATTAAAACCCAATATTAAAAGCTGTTAAGTGTCTCTGTTAAGTTCGTTAGTTATTTTTACTTATTAGGAAATACAAACCCCCCTTTATGCTTTTACTTTTTAAGGAAGTCATAACCGAACAATAGTAATAACAATTGAAGTTAGTCTAGACTATTTTCCTCGTGGGAACGATCCAACCTCACTAGTTGGGTTATTTACTTGACGCGACGCTTTACTTCTCATTTGAAAGTAACTTTGAGCGTATCAAATTTTGGCTGCCGCTGCTAGGAATTTAGCTTTTAGATTAACTTGAACTTCTCTTTAGATTAACTTGAACTCTTACTAAATAGTTTAGTTGATATTTTCTTGATTTTACTTTGTTTTATTGTTTTTGATTTCTTTTCAACTAACCTCCTTATATGCCAAATACACGGAGAGGAAGAGAACCGTTGTTTCCTACGATCACGAGCTAGAACGTACACTGCGAAACATGAATCGTAATTTGGAATCAATGATGAGACCCAAACCAGAACATCCCGCTCCGGCTGATGTTCATGGTCAGATGTTAACCCGATGCTCCGGGTGAACATCAACAGAGGGGACAGAATCCCGCTCCACCACGCCCCACTACTACAGAGGCTATGATAACATAGCAGATTCGGATGGGCCACTGGTTTTGTTCCTCTCCCACCCACAGCCACCTTTGTGGTAACTAGTAGTCTGATGCAAATGCTCACTGCCAGAGGTTTGTTTCAGGGCTACCTTCTGAGGATCCACATGCCCATATAGCTAAGGTAAGGGCAGTGTGTAAAAGTTGTGTGGGGAGGCCTGATTTGGATCTAGATGTAATAGGTCTCAGAGTGTTTCCTCTCTCACTGACGGGAGAGGCTGCTATGTGGTTTACTGAGCTTATGTCTTCTTAGCACGCCTATCCGGTCTCCAAGAAATTAAACCACAAAGACAGGGTGAATAACTTTGTGGCACTACCAGGAGAGTCAGTTAGTAGTTCTTGGGATAGATTCACCTCATTCTTGAGAAGTGTCCCAAATCACCGTATTGATGATGAGTCACTGAAGAAATACTTCTATCGGGACAGGATGATAACAATAAAGCGGTGTTGGACACAATAGCAGGTGGATCTTATGGAGAATGCCCTTATGCTGAGATTGCTGAGAAATTAGAGAAAATCTCCCGTAACAACAAAGCTTGGAGTACTAGGAAGTCCGATACAGGGAGAAACACCTTTGCAGTGCAATCCACTCACAACCCAGCCACAGATGATGTTCGTGAATAAATGGCGCAGATGAGAACTGAGCTTGTGTTGGTACTAAAACATGTCACTGGGGGTGCAGAAAAGATTAATGCAGTCAACTACTTGGCTAAACCACCACCTCCAATCGATGAGTGTTATTATGTGGAGGATTCCTATGCAATAAATGAACAGATGGGGGGTTTCCGACCAGTGCCCAAGGCGCAATCAGGATAATTGGCGTCAAGGTCAAGGGAAACAAGGTCGGAACTATGGTAATTACAACCGTGAGGGTCATTATGTCCGAGATGGTAACCGCGACAACAACTTCAACAGGGGTAACTACGGTAACAGAATGATAGGAATGGCCCTATGTCCCTCCCCAAAATCGTGAAGTTACTCCTAGGGATGGTGGAGATAGTATGGCGCGAGTTGAGGATATGTTGCACAAAATGATGAGAAGATTCGATGCTAGTGATGAGAACATCAAAGAGTTAAGGGGTGACTTAGCTAGTATTGGGCAAAAAGTTTATACACATGCAATTTCGATTAAGCAGATTGAATTGCAAATGGCCCAACTATCTGCGACAGTAAACACACGGCAACCGGGCACTCTTCCTAGCAACACTGTCCAAAATCCAAAGAATGATGCACACTGTATGGCAATCACTACTCGGGGTGGTAAGCAAACCATTGACCCACCGATGCCATTTGCTGAGGAAAATGTGAGAAAGAATAATGATAATGTGGCGAACGGTAGTGGTGAAGCAGAGGAAAGTAATGGAAAAGAGGCAGAATTACCTAAGAAGGTAACCCCCATGCCTAGGCCACCACCACCTTTCCCTCAGAGATTAGTGAAAAAGACCGAGGATGGTAAACACCGGCGCTTCATAACAATGTTGAAGCAGCTTTCTATCAATGTCCCTTTGGCAGAAGCTTTAGAACAAATGCCCGGTTACGCCAAGTTTATGAAAGATCTGGTCACCAAGAAAAGATCGGTTACTTTTGAGGATGATGATAGATTACAGCATTGTAGTGCTATTGCAACAAGATCCCTAGTGCAAAATAAAGAAGATCCGGGTGCATTCACTATACCTTGTACATTGGGTCATTACATTTTGCGAAAGCATTATGTGATCTGGGGCAAGCATAAATCTCATGCCCCTCTCAATTTACAAGAAGTTGGGTTTGGGGGATCCAAAACCCACTGTGATGCGGCTACTGATGGCTGATCAGGCAGTGAAACGACCTATAGGGATACTCCATGATGTGCTAGTAAAAGTGGAGTCATTCATCTTTCCGGCTGATTTTGTTATTCCTGATTGCGAGGTCGATTTTGAAGTGCCTATCATTCTTGGGAGGCCATTCCTTGCTACAGGTAGAGCCTTAGTTGATATGGAGAAGGGACAGATGACATTTCGGTTGAATAATGAAGAAGCGACCTTCAACATTTGTAGGACAATGAGGCAGAGTGGTGAGCTCCAATCGGTATATTCCATATCCCACAAGGAAAAGATGACGAAGGGGAATGAACAGAAAAATGCAAAACAAGAGTTTATGGTTGGGGATTTGGTGCTTGTAGACAATTCTGGGGTGCCTTGTCATCCGGGCAAGCTCAAGTCCAAATGGACTGGCCCTTACTTGATTACCCAAGTATTCCCTCATGGGGCCGTTGAGTTAAAAGACAAGGAGGGAGTGCGGTTTAAGAGGGATAGAGATAGAATAAAACTTTATTTTGGGCATAAAGCATCGGGGAATAAAGTGATCGGGGCATACCATCTTGATGAAGTCTAAGTAATCAAGTGGCCCCAATCGTGCCGCGACACTAAATCAGGCGCTTGTTGGGAGACAACCCAATACTTATCGTCTTTTTAATAATGGTAGCATTTTTTTATAAATGGGTTTTAAATTTGCAGGCACATCACCAGGAAATTCTGCAGAAAACTACTCCGCAGTAGCCACTGACGGATACAACGACGGACCGTTGCGAATGCAACGGACCGTCGTATGCATCCGTCACACCATGTACGTATTTCTGTCATTTTTGAAATTAGGGCACACACGACGGAACCAACGACGGGGCGTCGCATGTGCGACGGACCGTTGTCGGGGAACCATCGCGCGATTAATCAAATCTACCCGACCCGACCCGACTGGACCCTTTTCAAAATCTGACCGTTTATACTTCCCCCCCTCCATATTCCACCCCATTACTTCCTTATTCCCCTCATCTCCCCTCTCTTTTCAACTTCCACACTTCCCCTCACTGATCCTTGCTCCCAAAAACCACCTAAGCCTTATCATTATCATCTACTTGTCGGTGCTGCTATTGTTGGTGTCTACCTTGTCAGAATCATCTCCGTTTGGTCTTCTTCTCCATTCCAAGGTACTTGTCTCTACATTTGTACTTATTTATCTGCATTTTGGTTATGTAGTTAGTATTAGCATAGTTCTAGTCGTATACTGTTTCCCTTATATGCTTATGTCTAAACCTAGGTTCAAAATGTTCGTATGTGCCATGTTGATAACCCTAGGCATAGTGATTTTGCTTTGGTAGTTTCTTAGGTCGTTGGGATAGACACATATAGTTCACATACTACACGACCATGTGGGTTCATCGGGATGCGTAGGGTACCCCCAGTTCTAACACTGCTACTAAGAACGAGACCCCGATGACGGCCCGTCGCACACACGACGGACCGTCGTAGGGTCGTTGCACAAGCCCTAGCACCCCTGCCCAACGACGCCTGTGACGGACCGTTGTCTTCACAACGGTCCGTCCTGCACGACCGTCATGGTTGTCAGAGACCCTGTTTTCTAAGGGTCTCTCAAATTTCTAAGTGTCCTACGACGACTCTTACGACGACCATCATACCCACGACAGTACGTCCTGCACGACCGTCATGGTTGTCGAGACCGTTTTTCTAAGGGTCTCTCAAAATTTTCTAAGTTTCCTACGACGACCGTCATACCCAGACGGTCCCTTCTTGCACGACCGTCATGATGGTCAGAGACCCCTCTGGTAAGGGTCTCCAAAAATTTTCTAAGTGTCCTACACGACTCTTACGACGGACCGTCATACCCACACGGTCCGTCCTGCACGACCGTCATGATGGTCAGAGACCCTTCTGGTAAGGGTCTCCAAAATTTTTCTAAGTGTCCTACGACGGACTCTTACGACGGACCGTCGCTCCCACGACGGTCCGTCCTGCTTGACCGTCATGATGGTCAGAGACCCCTATGATAAGGGTCTCCCAACATTTTCTAAGTGTCCTACGACGGACTCTTACGACGGACCGTTGTTGGGTCCTGCTTGACTGTCATGATGGTCAGAGACCCCTCTTTCAGGGTTCTTTCTATATACATTGACCAAGTACAACATGACGGACCTCATGACGGTCCGTCGTATCCACGACGAGCCGTCATCCAGCCCGTCGTGTGATACAGTTTCACTATCACTAACACACTATTTTAAATGTTTAATGTTGTATGGGCTTGCTTTTCTTGTTTGACATTACTCGTACTAATAGTGATCCTTTTCAGTACTATCTACTATGGCACCCAAGCAAGAACCGAGCCTACGCACGCGGGCGATCCAAGTCGCATCGGGTCTGATGATGAGAGGGACCCTGAATATGTGCCCCAGGCACTTCCGCACCTTCCCGTGCTGCACGTGCCCCCAAAGCCACACCCAAGATAGTGTCGTCCGGCGTAGTCACTGCCTCCCAGTCTGATGAGGAGCGCACACTGACCGGGACAACCTCTGGGTCGGCCACAAACAAGGAATGAGCATCTGGCTCCTTAGGAGTATCCTGGTCCGAGGAAGCTTCAGGATCTTCTGAGGTTCCCGCACCCGCCACTGCTGCAGCGTCGGCCTCGTCTGATGAGGCTGACAGTTCAGACTCCAAATCGGGGGCACCAGCCCAAGTCCCCACCCCAGCCTCTGACCAGCCAAACCGGTGGTGCGTCGAAGGCCAGTTTCAAGTGTACTGTGATGCAAAATTCCTTACTGATAAAGGGGTAATGACTCGGACACTCACTTTGGAGCGGCGGGTACTTACAGGGAGTCTCCCATCGATGCCGGAGATCCACAACATATTCACCAGGCATCACTTAGAGTGTACAGCCTGTCCGTTGGGACGATACAGCGAGGAGGTGGTCCGAGACTTCTACGCATCCTACGTAGCGACTCTCCGATCACAGATCGATAAGCGGGCTGCTCCCGCTAAACAGGCCCCACTGGAGCAGGTTCGAGTCCGGGGCGTGCAGGTCGACATTTCCCTGCCAGCTATCCGCCGGTTCCTATACGGCGAGAGTGCAGATGCTACGCGGACTCCCACACTGCCGAGTTTGACTACCGATGGCAGAGTGAAAGATGGCCATTTCTTGCGCGAGCAGGCACTGAGAGAGACCACCAAGAGGTGGATGCCCTGCATCTATCAGTCGACGGAGAGGGTGCAATTGGGTTACTGAGCCGAAGGGGCCATCAAGAAGGCCAACCTCACGTTCGTTGCAAAGTTCTTGTGGCTGCTCGTCCGTCACTGCCTTTCCCCCACAGCTGCTGATAACATCGTCACTTGGGATCGAGCAGTGTTGATAGCGGCGATGATAGCCGGATTCGAGATCGACTTCGCATGGCTTCTCCAGGCAGTCATGCACGAGAGGGCATTTAAGGTCACCACTACCTACCCCTTCCCGTGTATGATCTTTGCCCTTTGCAGGTCTGCAGGTGTGCCCATATGGCACATAGATCAGTTGAAGACCCCGCGGGACCGTCGACGTCGGCCTCATCAGAGACGAGGCCAATGAAGTTGGCGCACGTCAGAGGGCCCCGTCCAGAGCTGCCCCTCTTGCTGATGATCTTGTGGATTCGGTAGCCCAGGCGCGCACAGCTACACAGGCATCCACGACACTACCCGGTCGAGTCTATCCCGGGTATAGCACAGCCCTCTACCGACACCGGCCCCGCTTGCTCGAGTCCAAAAACTGGAGGCACAAATGGCGGCCACTCTTCTGCATCATATCCAGCCGTGGATGCAGAAGTCTATTGCTGAGTCTGAAGCGCGTATGGAGAGGCAGATGCAGCGGAAGATTGCTGAGGTTAACCAGCGCCTCGATGCCTTTGAATTGAGAGTATTAGCTCGACCAGCCCCTCCGGTAGATGTGTCGACTCTTCAGGCTGCAGTCGACAGTCTTCGTGCAGACATCGACACGATCCTAGCGGCAAGAGTGCCGGAGTCTGTCGAGCCTGCTGAGGATACTGTATTGGCGGCCCTGTTTCCTACTCCAGACATTCCCCCACCCTCCCCTCGAGAGAGTGCCAAGAGGCGTAGGGGTCGATCAGAGGATGAGGCGCGAGCGAGGAAGAAGGAGCGCCGCGAGATGGAGGCCGCGAGGAGAGCCTCAATTGCTGAGGCGGAGGCACACCAGATCAGAGCATCGCAGATAGCGGCTGGGGCGTCTAGCTCCCGTACTGTAGAGCCGCAGGAGGCACTGAGGGGTGGTCGGTTGTTGCTGAGGACACCACTGAGGGTGTCCAGATTGCAGAGGCTGTGGGTTCCGGGAAACCGGACCCACCAGCTTGCTGATCGACGGCGCTATGCGCCACAGGTTTGCTTCACCTACCCCTCTAATCTTTAGATTTTTTTATGCATTGGGGACAATTGCATGCTTTTTGTTGGGGGTGGGGTAAATGGAAAGTGAGTGTTAGGGTGAAGTCTGAGTAGCCCAACTCACTATCCTCTTTTGGGGTTTTCTTGCCTGTGTTCTTTTTCCCCAAAAGACTGATTACTTTTTCTGTTGAACCGGCACGTTATATCTTTTGTACATAGTTTAACTCTGAAGCATGATGGCTAATGATATCCCGATAAAATGGAAAATGTTGCATGACTAGGCGTAGTAACTGATAATTGTGTGGCTCTAAACATTAAATAGAGTTACACCATTGCATTACCCTAATCTTCAAGTCAAACTAGGTGTCTGATAATCTGGTATAGTGATGAGATGTCAAGTGAGTGTGAGGAAAGTTGAATAGTCCACTATTGGTACTGAGCTAGAACTTGCCTGGTTAGTCCTGCTAAAAGTAAGCTGTAACAAACAATTAGGAAAGGATCATAGGCCCTTATTCAATATAGCCCATTTCTAGCCTAAATAAAAGAAACCAAATGAAAGTTATCCTTCTTTGATCCAAATAATTTGAGCTTAAAAAAAAAGTCCTTTCTTTTTCACCCCAACTGATCTTTTCTGGGAACAATATGTTGGCCCTGGTCCCTCCTTGGACATGTGCACCTCAGCTTATGCCAAAAGCATAAGTTGAGGGTGGCTAATGTATAAACAACTTTCGTTATGGCCGTGACTCGACTTTGGGTATTGTGTACCTTGACTCATGGCAAAGCCATGAGTTGAGGGTGGCTGTTTTGAGGAATGCTCTGGAAAGTGGGGTTGAAAGAACAAAGAGAGAGAAAGAACAAAAGTAAAGGGACTCAAGAACTCGTTGAAAAAAAAAATATTCAAGAATTACAAACAAGAAAAGAAAAGAGTCACTTACACAAATGAAGAAAGAAGGGAAACAGCAAGGTGAAAGAATAGGAGAAACTGGGCGAGATAAAGTGATATATAGTGGAAGGTTTAGCCGATATGTCAAGGAGGGCAAAAAGTCACTAAAGTATACCTAAATATACCCTACCTGACTCTGAGCCTACGTTACAAGCTAAAAAAGTCCTATCGTGATCCTAAGGGTTGTATAGCAAACTTAAGGCATTGAAAATAAGGGCAAGCTTATGGCAATAGGTATGAATGAGTGTGAACTTTGTTCTGAGAGCGAGTGTTGAGACTTTGTTCTGAGAGAGCGAGTGTTGAAATGTAATCCTTATACTCAAACTGAAATCATTGTGTGAAAATGAGGATTTTGTTCTAAAGTGAGGACACTAGTTGCAATACCGAAATTGTTAGCACCTCGTGAGAAATTGAAGAGGGATAGGTGTTAGTGCATGTGTGAGTCTGTGTCATGTCGAATCCCACAAAATTCAAGCCTAATAGTGATAGCATGCATAGATTTGATGAGATTAATCGGGATTGATAGCAAAATGATTGCAAAGGATAAAACATGAATACTATTGTACAAAGATTGTGTATTGAGTCATAGTGCGTCGCTTGAGGACAAACAACGAATTTAAGTTGAGGGGTGTTGATATACCGTGTATCACGGTATAATTAATACTTTTTCCTTAGTGTAGTGTGTCCGAAAGCCTTTTTGTGCTAAATTTTGATATAAGTTTCTTTGTTTTGCAGGAAATCTGTCTAAAGCGAATGCGGAGATTTGAGCGAAAAAGCAGAAGAGACCACCTACGGAGCTTATGACGGTCCGTCGTGCCTGTGACGGTCTGTAGTGGTGGGCGTAGAGAGCTGCTGAAGGAAGAGGGGGAAGTTTGACCAAGGTGGGATTACGAAGCTTGTGACGGTCCGTCATGGCCATGACGGTCCGTCCTGCAGGTCGTCGTGAAGATCTGAGAAGTGATCCCAGTAGACCCAGATTCAAGAGTTGAAGTATTTTGAAACGAAGACCCTCGGGACCGTCGTGCCTATGACGGTCCATCACACTTGCCGTCGAGGGGAATGAAGAAGCAGCAGCAGAAGAATTGCATAAAGTATGGGACGACAGAGTCCACGGCGGTCCGTTCATGACCACGACGGTCGTCGCGTGGTCCGTCGACCCAGCCGCGTTGTTTTGGCAGATTTCCAGTAATTAGAATCCTTGTATATTAGGTTTTTATTTTTCATAAATAGTTCGAAAAACCTCGTTTTGAAGTTAGACTCTTAGATTATTAAATTCCATATAGTTAGACTCTGTGAGATTAAACATCATATTATTAGACTTTGTGTTTTGAGTGTTTGATTGTTGGAGATTCATACAAGTAACTTTTGTGATTAATCAAGCAAATTTTCGGACTTTATTCTTTCTCATTAAAGTAAGTACATTTATGGCTATGAGGAAACTAACTCCATAACTAGGGTGTGGGAACCATAGGCAAATAATGAGATAAACCCTAGCTAAAATAACATTCTAGAATAGTGTCTTGCATGTATTAATAATTCTTTCGCTTAGAAGTCTTTTAACGGATGATCAACTTTAGAACTCGCCTTAATGCTACTTGCCGGATCAAGGAGGTAGATAATAGGAAAAGAATTATTATAGATTTAGTGTTACTATCTAATAGGCTAGTATTGATTGGAACGAGTGGTAATAACTTAGTCAAATATCCAATACGATGCTTAATATGAGGTAAAGATAAGAGTTAGGAAAGCAACACACGTAGCCGGACCAAGGTGCAGAGTGAGATTTTCTATGTGCCGGACCAAGGATTTAGAAATACATAACTTATCACTTTGCATGCAAGATACTAGGAAAAAATTGTTATAGTTAGAATTATCAAGTTATGAACCTGTGGGGAACACGTAAACACTAGTTACTTTGATTAATTGATTTAAAACCCAAAATTAAAAGCTGTTAAGTGTCTCTGTCGTTCGTAGTTATTTTTACTTATTAGGAAATACAAACCCCCCTTTTATGCTTTTACTTTCTAAGGAAGTCATCAACCGAACTATAGTAACAACAAGTTGAAGTTAAGTCTAGACTATTTTCCTCGTGGGAACGATCCCAACCTCACTAGTTGGGTTATTTACTTGACGCGACCGCTTTACTTCTCATTTGAGAAGTAAGTTTGAGCGTATCAAATTTTGGCGCCGCTGCGGGGGAATTTAGCTTTTAGATTAACTTGAACTTCTTACTATAGTTTAGTTGATATTTTCTTGATTTTACTTTGTTTTATTGTTTTTGATTTCTTTTCAGATTTATCCTCCTTGTATGCCAAATACACGGAGAGGAAGAGAACCGTTGTTTCCCTACGATCACGAGCTAGAGCGTACACTGCGAAACATGAATCGTAATTTGGGAATCAATGATGAGGACCCAAACCAGAACATCCCAGCTCCGGATGATGTTCATGGTCAGAAATGTTACCCGATGCTCCGGGTGAACATCAACAGAGGGGACAGAATCCCGCTCCACGGCCCCAAGCATACTACAGAGGCTATGATAACATAGCAGATTCGGATGGGCCACTGGTTTTGCCTCCTCTACCCAGGCCACACTTTGTGGGTAACTAGTAGTCTGATGCAAATGCTCACTGCCAGAGGTTTGTTTTCAGGGCTACCTTCTGAGGATCACATGCCCATATAGCTAAGGTAAGGGCAGTGTGTAAAAGTTGTGTGGGGAGGCCTGATTTGGATCTAGATGTAATAGGTCTCAGAGTGTTTCCTCTCTCACTGACGGGAGAGGCTGCTATGTGGTTTACTGAGCTTCCATGCAACTCCATTTTCACTTGGAACCAACTACGGGATGTCTTCTTAGCACTCTACTATCCGGTCTCCAAGAAATTAAACCACAAAGACAGGGTGAATAACTTTGTGGCACTACTAGGAGAGTCAGTTAGTAGTTCTGGTTTTGGTAGTTTCTTAGGTCGTTTGGATAGACACATATAGGTTCACAACACTACACGACCATGTGGGTTCATCGGGGATGCGTAGGGTATCCCCAGTTCTAACACTTCTACTCAGAACGAGACCCCGATGAAGGCCCGTCGCACACACGACGGACCATCGTAGGGTCCGTTGCACATGACCTTGCACCCATGCCCAACGACGCCTGTGACTGACCGTTGTCTTCTCAACGGTCTGTCCTACACGACCGTCATGGTTGTTAGAGACCCTGTTTCTAAGGTTCTCTCAAAATTTTCTAAGTGTCCTACGACGGACTCTTACGACGAACCGTCATACCCACGACGGCCCGTCCTGCACGACCGTCATGGTTGTCAGAGACCCTATTTCTAAGGGTCTCTCAACATTGTCTAAGTTTCCTACGATGGACCGTCATACCCACGACGGTCTGTCCTGCACGGCCGTCATGATGGTCAGAGACCCCTCTGGTAAGGGTCTCCAAAAATTTTCTAAGTGTCCTACGACGGACTCTTACGACGAACCGTCATACCCACGACGGTCCGTCCTGCACGACCGTCATGATGGTCAGAGACCCCTCTGGTAAGGGTCTCCAAAAATTTTCTATGTGTCCTACGACGGACTCTTACGACGGACCATCGCTCCCACGACGGTCTGTCCTGCTTGACCGTCATGATGGTCAGAGACCCCTCTAATAAGGGTCTCCCAACATTTTCTAAGTGTCCTACGACGGACTCTTACGACGGACCGTCGTCCCAACGGCGGTCCGCCCTGCTTGACCGTCATGATGGTCAGAGACCCCTCTTTCAAGGTTCTTTCTATATACATTGACCAAGTACAACACGACGGACCTCATGACGGTCCGTCGTATCCACGACGAGCCGTCATCCAGCCCGTCGTGTGATACAGTTTCACTCACTAACACTAACACACTATTTTAAAATGTTTTATGTTGTATGGGCTTGCTGTCTTGTTGACATTACTCGTACTAATAGTGATCCTTTTCAGGTACTATCTACTATGCCACCCAAGCAAGACCGAGCCTACGCACGCGGGCGATCCAAGTCGGTTGCCCCATCTGCACGCTTCATCATCGGGTCTGATGATGAGAGGGACCCTTAATATGTGCCCCCAGGAACTTCCGCACCTTCCTGTGCTGCGCGTGCCCCCAGAGCCACACCCAAGATGGTGGCGTCCGGCGTAGTCACTGCCTCCCAGTTTGATGAGAAGCGCACACTGACCGGCACACCTCTGGGTCGGCCACAAACGAGGAAGGAGCGTCTGGCTCCTTAGGAGTATCCTGGTCCGAGGAAGCTTCAGGATCTGATGAGGTTCCCGCACCCGCCACGCTGCAGCGTCGGCCTCGTCGATGAGGCTGACAGTTCAGACTCCACATCCGGCGCACCAGCCCAGTCCCCACCCCAGCCTCTGACCAGCCAAACCGGTGGTGCGTCGAAGGCCAGTTTCAAGTGTACACCGACGCAAAATTCCTTACTGATAAAGGGGTAATGACTCGGACACTCACTTTGGAGCGGCGGGTACTTACAGGGAGTCTCCCATCGATTCCGGAGATCCACAACATATTCACTAGGCATCGCTTAGAGTGGACAGCCCGTCAGTTGGGACGATTCAGCGAGGAGGTTGTCCGAGAGTTCTACGCATCCTACATAGCGACTCTCCGATCACAGATCAATAAGCGGGCTGCTCCCGCTAAACAGGCCCCACTGGAGCAGGTTCGAGTCCAGGGCGTGCAGGGTGACCATTTCCGCACATAGCTACACAGGCATCCACGGACACTACCCCGGTCGAGTCTATCCCGGGTAGTAGCACAGCCCCGCTTGCTCGAGTCCAAAAACTGGAGGCACAAATGGCCACTCTTCTGCATCATATCCAGCCGTGGATGCAGAAGTCTATTGCTGAGTCTGAAGCGCGTATGGAGAGGCAAATGCAGCGGATATTGCTGAGGTTAACCAGCGCCTCGATGCCTTTGAATTGAGAAGTATTAGCTCGACCAGCCCCTCCGGTAGATGTGTCGACCTTCTCAGGCTGCAGTCGACAGTCTTCGTGCAGACATCGACACGATCCTAGCGGCAAGAGTGCCGGAGTCTGTCGAGCCTGCTGAGGATACTGTATTGGCGGCCCTGTTTCCTACTCCAGACATTCCCCCACCCTCTCCTCGAGAGAGTGCCAAGAGGCGTAGGGGTCGAGCAGAGGATGAGGCGCGAGCGAGAAAGAAGGAGCGCCGCGAGATGTAGGCCGCGAGGAGAGCCTCAATTGCTGAGGCGGAGGCACACCAGATCAGAGCATCGCAGATAGCGGCTGGGCGTCTAGCTCGCGTACTGTAGAGACCTCAGGAGGCACTAAGGGTGCGGTTGTTGTTGAGGACACCACTGAGGGTGTCCAGATTGCTGAGGACACCACTGAGGGTGTCCAGATTGCAGAGGCTGTGGGTTCCGAGAAGCCGGACCGACCAGCTTGCTGATCGACGGCGCTATGCGCCACAGGTTTTCTTCACCTACCCATCTTTAGATTTTTTTATGCATTGGGGACAATTGCATGCTTTTTGTTGGGGGTGGGGTAAATGGAAAGTGAGTGTTAGGGTGAAGTCTGAGTAGCCCAACTCACTATCCTCTTTTGGGGTTTTCTTGCCTGTGTTCTTTTTCCCCACAAGACTGATTACTTTTTCTGTTGAACCGGCGCGTTATATCTTTTGTACATAGTTTAACTCTGAAGCATGATGGCTAAAATGATATCCCGATAAAACTGGAAAATCTTGCATGACTAGGCGTAGTAACTGATAATTGTGTGGCTCTAAACATGAAATAGAGTTACACCATTGCATTACCCTAAATCTTCAAGTCAAACTAGGTGTCTGATAATCTGGTATAGTGATGAGATCAAGTGAGTGTGAGGAAAGTTGAATAGTCCACTAATGGTACTGACTAGAACTTGCCTGGTTAGTCGCTAAAAGTAAGCTGTAACAAACAATTAGGAAAGGATCATAGGCCTTTATTCAATATAGCCCATTTCTAGCCTAAATAAAGAAACCAATGAAAGTTATCCTTCTTTGATCCAAATAATTTGAGCTTAAAAAAAAAGTCCTTTCTTTTCACCCCAACTGATCTTTTCTGGGAACAATATGTTGCCCTGGTCCCTCCTTGGACATGTGCACCTCATCTTATGCAAAAGGATAAGTTGAGTGTGGCTAAGTATAAACAACCTTCGTTATGGCCCTGACCCGACCCGACTTTGGGTATTGTGTACCTTGACTCATGGCAAAGCCATGAGTTGAGGGTGGCTGTTTTGAGGAATGCTCTGGAAAGTGGGGTTGAAAGAACAAAGAGAGAAAAGAACAAAAGTAAAGTGACTCAAGAACTCGTTGAAAAAAAAAGAAATATTCAAGAATTACAAACAAGAAAAGAAAAGAGTCACTTACACAAATGAAGAAAGAAGGGAAACAGCAAGGTGAAAGAATAGGAGAAACTGGGCGAGATAAAGTGATATATAGTGGAAGGTTTAGCCGATATGTCAAAGAGGGCAAAAAGTCACTAAAGTATACCTAAATATACCCTACCTGTCTCTGATCCTAAGGGTTGCATAGCGAACTTAAGGCAGTGAAAATAAGGGCAAGCTTATGGCAATAGGTATGAATGAGTGTGACTTTGTTCTGAGAGCGAGTGTTGAAATGTAATCCTTATACTCAAACTGCAATCATTGTGTGAAAAATGAGGATTTTGTTCTAAAGTGAGAACACTAGTTGCAATACCGAAATTGTTAGCACCTCTGTGAGAAATTGAAGATGATAGGTGTTAGTGCATGGTGAGTCTGTGTCATGTTCGAATCCCACAAAATTCAAGCCTAATAGTGATAGCATGCATAGATTTGATGAGATTAATCGGGATTGATAGCCAAATGATTGCAAAGGATAAAACATGAATACTATTGTACAAAGATTGTGTAGTGAGTCATAGTGGCGTCGCTTGAGGACAAACAACGAATTTAAGTTGAGGTGTTGATATACCGTGGTTTCACGGTATATTAATACTTTTTCCTTAAGAGTAGTGTGTCCGAAAGCCTTTTTGTGCTAATTTTGATATAAGTTTTTTCTTTGTTTTGCAGGAAATCTGTCTAAAGCTGAATGCGGAGATTTGAGCGAAAAATGAGAAGAGACCACCTACGGAGCTTATGACGGTCCGTCGTGCCTTTGACGGTCCGTAGGTGGCAGTGTAGAGAAGCTGCTGAAGGAAGATGGGGAAGTCTGACCAAGTGTGGGATTACAAAGCTTGTGACGGTCCGTCATGGCCATGACGGTCCGTCCTGCAGGTCCGTCGTGAAGATCAGAGAAGTGATCCCAGTACCCAGATTCCCAAGAGTTGAAGTTTTTGAAACGAAGACCCTCGACGGACCGTCGTGCCTATGACGGTCCGTCACACTTGCCGTCGAGAGGAATGAAGAAAGCAGCAGAAGAATTGCACCCTTATGGGACGACGGAGTCCACGACGGTCCGTCATGACCGCGACGGTCTGTCGCGTGGTCCGTTGACCCAGCCGCGTTTTGGCAGATTTCATTTCCGTAATTAGAATCCTTTTTAATTAGGTTTTTTATTTTTTAAATAGTTCGAAAAACCTCGTTTTTGAAGTTAGACTCTTAGATTATTAAATTCCATATAGTTAGACTCTGTAGATTAAACATCATATTATTAGACTTTGTGTTTTGAGTGTTTGATTGTTGGAGAGATTCTTACAAGTAACTTTTGGTGATTAATCAAGCAAATTTTTGTTGGACTTTATTCTTTCTCATTAAAGTAAGTACATGACTTCTTGTTTAACATATTTGAATATTGTGTTTATGGCTATGAGGAACTAAACTCCATAACTAGGGTTGTGGGAACCATAGGCAAATAATGAGATAAACCCTAGCTAAAATAACAATTCTAGAATAGTGTCTTGCATGTATTAATAATTCTTTCGCTTAGAAGTCTTTTTAACGGATTATCAACGTTAGAACTCGCCTTAATGCTACTTGCCGGACCAAGGAGGTAGATAATAGGAAAAGAATTATTAACATAGATTTAGTGTATACTATCTAATAGGCTAGTATTGATTGGAACGAGGTAATAACTTAGTCAAATATCGAATACGATGCTTAATATGAGGTAAATATAAGAGTTAGGAAAGCAACACACGTAGCCGGACCAAGGTGCGGAGTGAGATTTTCTAGATGCCGGACCAATGATTTAGAAATACATAACTTATCACTTTGCATGCAAGATACTAGGAAAGAATTGTTATAGTTAGAATTATCAAGTTATGAACCTGTGGGGAACACGTAAACCCTAGTTATTTTGATTAATTGATTAAAACCCAAAATTAAAAGCTGTTAAGTGTCTCTGTATAGTTCGTTAGTTATTTTTACTTATTAGGAAATACAAACTCCCCTTTTATGCTTTTACTTTCTAAGGAAGTCATCAACCGAACAATAGTAATAACAAGTTGAAGTTAAGTCTAGAATATTTTCCTCGTGGGAATGATCCCAACCTCACTAGTTGGGTTATTTACTTGACGCGACCGCTTTACTTCTCATTTGAGAAGTAAGTTTGAGCGTATCAAATTTTGGCGCCGTTGCCGGGGAATTTAGGTTTTAGATTAACCTGAACTTCTTACTATAGTTTAGTTGATATTTTCTTGATTTTACTTTGTTTTATTGTTTTTGATTTCTTTTCAGAACTATCCTCCTTGTATGCCAAATACACGGAGAGGAAGAGAACTATTGTTTCCCTACGATCACGAGCTAGAGCGTACACTGCGAAACATGAATCGTAATTTGGGAATCAATGATGAGGACCCAAACCAGAACATCCCAGCTCCGGCTGATGTTCATGGTCAGATGTTAACCGATGCTCGGGGTGAACATCAACAGAGGGGACAGAATCCCGCTCCACTGCCCCAAGCATACTACAGAGGCTATGATAACATAGCAGATTCGGATGGGCCACTGGTTTTGCCTCTTCTACCCACAGGCCACACTTTTGTGGTAACTAGTAGTCTGATGCAAATGCTCACTGCCCGAGGTTTGTTTTCAGGGCTACCTTTTGAGGATCCACATGCCCATATAGCTAAGGTAAGGGCAGTGTGTAAAAGTTGTGTGGGGAGGCCTGATTTGGATCTAGATGTAATAGGTCTCAGAGTGTTTCCTCTCTCACTGTCGGGAGAGGCTGCTATGTGGTTTACTGAGCTTCCATACAACTCCATCTTCACTTGGAACCAACTATGGGATGTCTTCTTAGCACGCTACTATCCGGTCTCCAAGAAATTAAACCACAAAGACAGGGTGAATAACTTTGTGGCACTACTAGGAGAGTCAGTTAGTAGTTCTTGGGATAGATTCACCTCATTCTTGAGAAGTGTCCCAAATCACCGTATTGATGATGAGTCACTGAAGGAATACTTCTATCGGGGACAGGATGATAACAATAAAGCGGTGTTGGACACAATAGGAGGTGGATCTTATGGAGAATGCCCTTATGCTGAGATTGCTGAGAAATTAGAGAAAATCTCCCGTAACAACAAAGCTTGGAGTACTAGGAAGTCCGATACAGGGAGAAACACCTTCGCAGTGCAATCCACTCACAACCCAGCCACAGATGATATTCGTGAAGAAATGGCGCAGATGAGAACTGAGCTTGGGTTGGTACTAAAACATGTCACTGGGGGTGCAGAAAATATTAATGCAGTCAACTACTTGGCTAAACCACCACCTCCAATCGATGAGTGTTATTATGTTGAGGATTCCTATGCAGTAAATGAACAGATGGGGGGTTTCCGACCAAGTGCCCAAGGCGCAAATAAGGATAATTGGCGTCAAGGTCAAGGGAACCAAGGTCTGAACTATGGTAATTACAACCGTGAGGGTCATTATGTCCGAGATGGTAACCGCGACAACAACTTCAACAGGGGTAAATACGGTAACAGAAATGATAGGAATGGGCCCTATGTCCCTCCCCAAAATCGTGAAGTTACTCTTAGGGATGGTGAAGATAGTATGGCGCGAGTTGAGGATATGTTGCACTAAATGATGAGAAGATTCGATGCTAGTGATGAGAACATCAAAGAGTTAAGGGGTGACTTAGCTAGTATTGGGCAAAAAGTTGATACACATGCAATTTCGATTAAGAAGATTGAATTGCAAATGGCCCAACTATCTGCAACAGTAAACACACGGCAACCGGGCACTCTTCCTAGCAACACTGTCCAAAATCCAAAGAATGATGCACACTGTATGGCAATCACTACTCGGGGTGGTAAGCAAATCATTGACCCACCGATGCCATTTGCTGAGGAAAATGTAAGAAAGAATAATGATAATGTGGCGAAAGGTAGTGGTGAAGCAGAGGAAAGTAATGGAAAAGAGGCAGAATTACCTAAGAAGGTAACCCCCATGCCTAGGCCACCACCACCTTTCCCTCAGAGATTAGTGAAAAAGACCGAGGGTTGTAAATATCGGCGCTTCATAACAATGTTGAAGCAGCTTTCTATCAATGTCCCTTTGGTAAAAGCTTTAGAACAAATGCCCGGTTACGCCAAGTTTATGAAAGATCTGGTCACCAATAAAAGATCGGTTACTTTTGAGGATGATGATAGATTACAGCATTGTAGTGCTATTGCTACAAGATCCCTAGTGCAAAAGAAAGAAGATCCGGGTGCATTCACTATACCTTGTACAGTTGGGTCATTACTTTTTGCGAAAGCATTATGTGATCTGGGGGAATGCATAAATCTCATGCACCTCTAAATTTACAAGAAGTTGGGTTTGGGGGATCCAAAACCCACTGCGATGCGGCTACTGATGGCTGATCGTACAGTGAAACGACCTATAGGGATACTCCATGATGTGCTAGTAAAAGTGGAGTCATTCATCTTTCCGGCTGATTTTGTTATTCTTGATTGCTAGGTCAATTTTGAAGTGCCTATCATTCATGGGAGGCCATTCCTTGCTACAGGTAGAGCCTTAGTTGATATGGAGAAGGGACAAATGACAGTTCGGTTGAATAATGAAGAAGCGACCTTCAACATTTGTAGGACCATGAGGGAGAGTGGTAAGCTCCAATCGGTATCTGCCATATCCCACAAGGAAAAGATGACGAAGGGGAATGAACAGAAAAATGCAAAACAAGAGTTTATGGTTGGGGATTTGGTGCTTGCAGACAGTTCTGGGGTGCCTTGTCTTCCGGGCAAGCTCAAGTCCAAATGGACTTGCCCTTACTTGATTACCCAAGTATTCCCTCATGGGGCCGTTGAGTTAAAATCCAAGGAGGGAGTGCGGTTTAAGAGGAATAGAGATAGAATAAAACTTTATTTTGGGCATAAAGCATCGGGGAATAAAGTGATCGGGGCATACCATCTTGATGAAGTCTGAGTAATCAAGTGGCCCCAGTCGTACCGCGACACTAAATCAGGCGCTTGTTGGGAGGCAACCCAATACTTATCGTCTTTTTAATAATGGTAGCATTTTTTTTATAAATGGGTTTTAAATTTGAAGGCACATCACCAGGAAATTCTGCAGAAAACTACTCCGCAGTAGCCACTGACGGATACAACGACGGACCGTTGCGAATGCAACGGACCGTCGTATGCATCCGTCACACCAGGTACGTATTTCAGTCATTTTTGAAATTAGGGCACACACGACGGAACCAACGATGGGGCGTCGCAATGGCGACGACCGTTGTCGGGGAACCATCGCGCGATTAATGAAATCTACTCGACCCGACCCCGGCTGGACTCTTTTCAAATCTGATCGTTATACTTGCCCCCCTCCATATTTTCCACCCCATTACTTCTTATTCCCCTCATCTCCCCTCTCTTTTTCAACTTCCACACTTCCCCTCACTGATCCTTGCTCCCAAAAACCACCTAAGCCTTTTCATTATCATCTACTTGTCGGTGCTGCTATTGTTGGTGTCTACCTTGTCAAAATCATTTCGTCTCCGTTGTCTTCTTCTCCATTTCCAAGGTATGTGTCTCTATATTTATACTTATTTATCTTGCATTTTGTTTTGTAGTTAGTATTGCTTAGTTCTTAGTCGTATACTGTTTCCTTTATATGCTTATGTCTAAACCTAGGTTCAAAATGTTCGTATGTGCCATGTTGATAACCCTATGCATAGGTGATTTTGTTTTGGTACTTTCTTAGGTCGTTGGGATAGACACATATAGGTTCACAACACTACACGACCATGTGGGTTCATCGGGGATGCGTAGGGTACCCCCAGTTCTAACACTGCTACTCAGAACGAGACCCCGATGACGGCCCGTCGCACACACGACGGACCGTCATAGGGTCCGTTGCACAAGCCCTAAAACCCTTGCCCAACGACGCCTGTGACGGACCGTTGTCTTCACAACGGTCCGTCCTGCACGACCGTCATGGTTGTCAGAGACCCTGTTTCTAAGGGTCTCTCAAAATTTTCTAAGTGTCCTACGATGGACTCTTACGACGAACCCATATACCACCCACGACGGTCCGTCCTGCACGACCGTCATGGTTGTCAGAGACCCTGTTTCTAAGGTCTCTCAAAATTTTCTAAGTGTCCTACGACGGACCGTCATACCCCGACGGTCCGTCCTGCACGACCGTCATGATGGTCAGAGACCCCTCTGGTAGGGTCTCCAAAAATTTTCTAAGTGTCCTACGACGACGGACTCTTACGACGGACCGTCATACCCACGACGGTCCGTCCTGCACGACCGTCATGATGGTCAGAGACCCCTCTGGTAAGGGTCTCAAAAAATTTTCTAAGTGTCCTACGACGGACCGTCGCTCCCACGACGGTCCGTCCTGCTTGACCGTCATGATGGTCAGAGACCCCTCTGATAAGGGTCTCCCAACATTTTCTAAGTGTCCTACGACGGACTCTTACGACGGACCGTCCTACTTGACCGTAATGATGGTCAGAGACCCCTCTTTCAGGGTTCTTTCTATATACATTGACCAAGTACAACACGACGGACCTCATGACGGTCCGTCGTATCCACGACGAGCCGTCATCCAGCCCGTCGTGTGATACAGTTTCACTATCACTAACACACTATTTTAAATGTTTTATGTTGTATGGGCTTGCTTGTCTTTTTGACATTACTCGTACTAATAGTGATCCTTTTCAGGTACTATCTACTATGGCACCCAAGAAAGATCGAGCCTACGCACGCGGGCGATCCAAGTCGGTTGCCCCGTCTGCACGCTTGATCATCAGGTCTGATGATGAGAGGGACCCTGAATATGTGCCCCCAGGCACTTCCGCACCTTCCCGTGCTGCAAGTGCCCCAGAGCGTCCGCGAGTCACTGCCGCTCCCAGTCTGATGAGGAGCGCACACTGACCGGCACACCCTCTGGGTCGGCCACACGAGGAAGGAGCGTCTGGCTCCTTAGGAGTATCCTGGTCCGAGGAAGCTTAGGATCTGCTGAGGTTCCTGCACCCGCACTGCTGCAGCGTCGGCCTCGTCTGATGAGGCTGACAGTTCAGACTCCACATCCGGCGCACCAGCCCAGGTCCCCCACCCAGCCTCTGACCAGCCAAACCAGTGGTGCGTCGAAGGCCAGTTTCAAGTGTACTCTCGACGCAAAATTCCTTACTGATAAAGGGTTAATGACTCGGACACTCACTTTGGAGCGGCGGTACTTACAGGGAGTCTCCCATCGATGTCGGAGATCCACAACATATTCACCAGGCATCGCTTAGAGTGGACAGCCCGTCCGTTGGGACGATACAGCGAGCAGGTGGTCTGAGAGTTCTACGCATCCTACGTAGCGACTCTCGATCACAGATCGATAAGCGGGCTGCTCCCGCTAAACAGGCCCCACTGGAGCAGGTTCGAGTCCGGGGCGTTGCAGGTCGACATTTCCCTGCCAGCTATCCGCCGGTTCCTATACGGCGAGAGTGCAGATGCTACGGGACGGACTCCCACACAGCCGAGTTTGACTACCGATGGCAGATAGTGAAGGATGGCCAGTTCTTGCGCGAGCAGGCCAGAGAGAGACCACCAAGAGGTGGATGGCCCTACATCTATCAGTCGACGGAGAGGGTGCAGATTGGGTTACTGAGCCGAAGGGGCCATCAAGAAGGCCAACCTCACGTTGTTTGCAAAGTTCTTGTGGCTGCTCGTCCATTACTGCATTTCCCCCCTGCACAGCTGCTGATAACATCGTCACTTGGGATCGAGCAGTGTTGATAGCGGCAATGATAGCCGGATTCGAGATCGACTTCGCATGGCTTCTCCAGGAAGTCATGCACGAGAGGGCATTTAAGGTCACCACTACCTACCCCTTCCCGTGTATGATCTTTGCCCTTTGCAGGTCTGCAGGTGTGCGCATATGGCACATAGATCAGTTGAAGACACCGCAGGGGACAGTCGACGTCGGCCTCATCAGAGACGAGGCCAATGAGTTGGCGCCACGCAGAGGGCCCCGTCCAGAGCTGCCCCCTCTTGCTGATGATCTTGTGGATTTGGTAGCCCAGGCCCGCACAGCTACACAGGCATCCACGTACACTACCCCGGTCGAGTCTATCCCGGGTAGTAGCACAGCCCCTCTACCGACACCGGCCCCGCTTGCTCGAGTCCATAAACTGGAGGCACAAATGGCCATTCTTCTGCATCATATCCAGCCATGGATGCAGAAGTCTATTGCTGAGTCTGAAGCGTGTATGGTGAGGCAGATGCAGCGGAAGATTGCTGAGGTTAACCAGCGCCTCGATGCCTTTGAATTGAGAGTATTAGCTCGACCAGCCCCTCCGGTAGATGTGTCGACTCTTTTGGCTGCAGTCGACAGTCTTCGTGTAGACATCGATACGATCCAAGCGGCAAAAGTGACGGAGTCTGTCGAGCCTGCTGAGGATACTGTATTGGCGGCCCTGTTTCCTACTCCAGACATTCCCCCACCCTCCCCTCGAGAGAGTGCCAAGAGGCGTAGGGGTCGATCAGAGGATGAGGCGCGAGCGAGAAATAAGGAGCGCCGCGAGATGGAGGCCGCGAGGAGAGCCTCAATTGCTGAGGCGGAGGCACACCAGATCAGAGCATCGCAGATAGTGGCTGGGGCATCTAGCTCCCGTACTATAGAGACCGCAGGAGGCACTGAGGGTGCGGTTGTTGCTGAGGACACCACTGAGGGTGTCCAGATTGCTGAGGACACCACTGAGGGTGTCCAGATTGCAAAGGTTGTGGGTTCGGGGAAGCCGGACCCACCAGCTTGCTGATCGACGGCGCTATGCGCCACAGGTTTGCATCACCTACCCCTCTAATCTTTAGATTTTTTTATGCATTGGGGATAATTGCATGCTTTTTGTTGGGGGTGGGGTAAATGGAAAGTGAGTGTTAGGGTGAAGTCTGAGTAGCCCAACTCACTATCCTCTTTTGGGGTTTTCTTGCCTGTGTTCTTTTTCCCCAAAAGACTGATTACTTTTTCTGTTGAACTGGCACGTTATATCTTTTGTACATAGTTTAACTCTGAAGCATGATGGCTAAAATTATATCCCGATTAAACTGGAAAATCTTGCATGACTAGGCGTAGTAACTGATAATTGTGTGGCTCTAAACATGAAATAGAGTTACACCATTGCATTACCCTAAATCTTCAAGTCAAACTAGGTGTCTGATAATCTGTTATAGTGATGAGATGTCAAGTGAGTGTGAGGAAAGTTGAATAGTCCACTATTGGTACTGAGCTAGAACTTGCCTGGTTAGTCCTGCTAAAAGTAAGCTGTAACAAACATTAGGAAAGGATCATAGGCCCTTATTCAATATAGCCCATTTCTAGCCTAAATAAAGAAACCAAATGAAAGTTATCCTTCTTTGATCCAAATAATTTGAGCTTAAGAAAAAAAAGTCCTTTCTTTTTCACCCCAACTGATCTTTTCTGGGAACAATATGTTGGCCCTGGTCCCTCCTTGGACATGTGCACCTCAGCTTATGCCAAAAGCATAAGTTGAGGGTGGCTAATGTATAAAACAACCTCGTTATGGCCCTGACCCGACTTTGGGTATTGTGTACCTTGACTCATGGCAAAGCCATGAGTTGAGGGTGGCTGTTTTGAGGAATGCTCTGGAAAGTGGGGTTGAAAGAACAAAGAGAGAGAAAGAACAAAAGTAAAGTGACTCAAGAACTCGTTGAAAAAAAAGAAGAAATATTCAAGAATTACAAACAAGAAAAGAAAAGAGTCACTTACACAGATGAAGAAAGAAGGGAAACAGCAAGGTGAAAGAATAGGAGAAACTGGGCGAGATAAAGTGATATATAGTGGAAGGTTTAGCCGATATGTCAAGGAGGGCAAAAAGTCACTAAAGTATACCTAAATATACCCTACCTGACTCTGAGCCTACGTTACAAGCTAAAAAAGTCCTATCGTGATCCTAAGGGTTGTATAGCGAACTTAAGGCAGTGAAAAAAAGGGCAAGCTTATGGCAATAGGTATGAATGAGTGTGACATTGTTCTGAGAGCGAGTGTTGAAATGTAATCCTTATACTCAAACTGAAATCATTGTGTGAAAAAAGAGGATTTTGTTCTAAAGTGAGGACACTAGTTGCAATACTGAAATTGTTAGCACCTCGGTGAGAAATTGAAGAGGATAGGTGTTAGTGCATTGTGAGTCTGTGTCATGTTCGAATCCCATATAATTCAAGCCTAATAGTGATAGCATGCATAGATTTGATGAGATTAATCGGGATTGATAGCCAAATGATTGCAAAGGATAAAACATGAATACTATTGTACAAAGATTGTGTAGTGAGTCATAGTGCGTCGCTTGAGGACAAACAACGAATTTAAGTTAAGGGTGTTGATATACCGTGGTTTCACGGTATAATTAATACTTTTTCTTTAAGTGTAGTGTGTCCGAAAGCCTTTTTGTGCTAATTTTGATATAAGTTTTTCTTTGTTTTGCAGGAAATCTGTCTAAAGCTGAATGCGGAGATTTTGAGCGAAAAATGCAGAAGAGACCACCTACGGAGCTTATGACGGTCCGTCGTGCCTGTGACGGTCCGTAGGTGGCAGCGTAGAGAAGCTGCTGAAGGAAGATGGGGAAGTCTGACCAAGTGTGGGATTACGAAGCTTGTGACGGTCCGTCATGGCCATGACGGTCCGTCCTGCAGGTCCGTCGTGAAGATCAGAGAAGTGATCCCAGTACCCAGATTCCAAGAGTTGAAGTATTTTGAAACGAAGACCCTCGACGGACCGTCGTGCCTATGACGGTTCGTCACACTTGCAGTCGAGGGGAATGAAGAAAGCAGCAGAAGAATTGCACCAAGTATGGGACGACGGAGTCCACGACGGTCCGTCATGACCACGACGGTCCGTCGCATGGTCCGTCGACCCAGCCGCGTTTTGGCAGATTTCCAGTAATTAGAATCCTTGTTTAATTAGGTTTTTATTTTTTATAAATAGTTCGAAAAACCTCGTTTTTGAAGTTAGACTCTTAGATTATTAAATTCCATATAGTTAGACTCTGTGAGATTAAACATCATATTATTAGACTTTGTGTTTTGAGTGTTTGATTGTTGGAGATTCTTACAAGTAACTTTTGGTGATTAATCAAGCAAATTTTTGGACTTTATTCTTTCTCATTAAAGTAAGTACATGAATTCTTGTTTAATATATTTGAATATTGTGTTTATGTCTATGAGGAACTAAACTGCATAACTAGGGTTGTGGGAACCATAGGCAAATAATGAGATAAACCCTAGCTAAAATAACAATTCAAGAATAGTGTCTTGCATGTATTAATAATTCTTTCGCTTAGAAGTCTTTTTAACGGATGATAAACGTTAGAAATTGCCTTAATGCTACTTGCTGGACTAAGGAGGTAGATAATAGGAAAAGAATTATTAACATAGATTTAGTGTATACTATCTAATAGGCTAGTATTGATTGGAACGAGGTACTAACTTAGTCAAATATCGAATACGATGCTTAATATGAGGTAAAGATAAGAGTTAGGAAAGCAACACACGTAGCCGGACCAAGGTGCGGAGTGAGATTTTCTAGATGCCGGACCAAGGATTTAGAAATACATAACTTATCACTTTGCATGCAAGATACTAGGAAAGAATTTTTATAGTTAGAATTATAAAGTTATGAACCTGTGGGGAACACGTAAACCCTAGTTACTTTGATTAATGGATTAAAACCCAAAATTAAAAGCTGTTAAGTGTCTCTGTCAAGTTCGTTAGTTATTTTTACTTATTAGGAAATACAAACCCCCCTTTTATGCTTTTACTTTCTAAGGAAGTCATCAACCGAACAATAGTAATAACAAGTTGAAGTTAAGTCTAGACTATTTTCCTCGTGGGAACGATCCCAACCTCACTAGTTGGGTTATTTACTTGACGCGACCGCTTTACTTCTCATTTGAGAAGTAAGTTTGAGCGTATCAGTAACGGAGCCGAAGGGAGCCATTAGGAAGGATAATTTGACCTTCAAGGCTAAATTTTTATGGTTGATTGTCCGCCACTACATTTCCCCCAGGAATGCTAATAATATTGTTACATGGGATTGCGCAGTTCATATGGCGGCGATGATAACCGAGTTTAAGGTGGATTGCACTTGACTTCTACAGGCGGTCATGTGGTACGCTCAAACTTACTTCTTAAATAAGAAGTAAAGCGGTCGTGTCAAGTAAATAACCCAACTAGTGAGGTTGGGATCGTTCCCACGAGGAAAATTGTCTAGACTTAACTTCAATCTATTATTACTTTTCTTTAGTCAATAACTTCCTTGGAAAGTAAAATCATTAAAAGGGGGGTTTCTAGTTCTAAATGAATAAAAATAACTAACGAACTTGAAAGAGACACTTAACAGCTTTGAATGTTGGATTTTAATCAATTAATCAAAGTAACTAGGGTTTACGTGTTCCCCACAGGTTCATAACATGATAATTCTAACTATAACAATTCTTTCCTAGTATCTTGCATGAAAAGTGATAAGTTATGTATTTCTAAATTCTTGGTCCGGCATCTAGAAAATCTCACTCCGCACCTTGCTCCGACTACGTGTGTTGCTATCCTAACCCTTATCTTTACCACATATTAAGCATCGTATTCGATATTTGGCTATGTTATTACCTCGTACCAATCAATACTAGCCTATTAGATAGTATACACTAAATCTATGTTGATAATTCTTTTCCTATTATCTACCTCCTTGGTCCGGCAAGTAGCATTAAGGCGAGTTCTAACGTTGGCCATCCGTTAAAAAGACTTCTAAGCGAAAGAATTATTAATACATGCAAGACACTATTCTAGATTTGTTATTTTAGTTAGGTTTTATCTCATTATTTGCCTAAGGTTCCCACAACCCTAGTTATAGAAATTAGTTACTCATAGTCATAATCACAATATTCAAATATATTAAATAAGAATTTATGTACTTACTTCAATGAGAAAGAGTAAAATACGAAAGTTTTCTTGATTAATCACCAATAATCACTACCAAGAAACTCACAGTAATCAATAATCTCACAAAAACTCTAATGATAATCAAGAATCTAGCAATACAGTATATCTTAATATGATGTCTAACAATCTAAGACTCTAACAATCTAAGAGTCTAATAATACGGAGTCTAACCTCAAAAAAGACTTTTTTCGAACTATTTATAAAAAATAAAAACCTAATTAAACATGGACTCTATTTGCTGGAAATCTGCGAAAATGCAGCTGCATCGATAGACCTCGCGACGGATCGTCGTGGTCACGACGGACCGTCATGGACTCCGTCATCCCATACTTATGCAATTTCTTCTTCTGCTCTCTTCATTACCATCGACGGCAAGTATGACTGACCATCATAGGCACAACGGTCCATCGAGGGTCTTCGTTCCAAAACACTTCAACTCTTGGAATATGGGTACTGGGATTACGTCTCTGAACTTCATGACGAACCTGCAGGACAGACAGTCATAGATACAATGGACCGTCATAGATACGACGGACCGTCACAAGCTTCGTAACCCCACACTTGGTCAGACTTTCCCATCTTTCTTCAGCAGCTGCACTACGCTTCAACCTACGGACCGTCACAAGTACGACGGACCGTCATAAGCTCCGTAGGTGGTCTCTTTTGCATTTCTTCTCTCAAAATCTCCGCATTCATCTTTGGACAGATTTCCTGGAAAACAAAGAGAAACTTATATAAAAATTAGCACAAAAAGGCTTTTGGACACACTAAACATAAGGAAAAAGTATTAATAATACCGTGAAACCACGGTATATCAACACCCTCAACTTAAATTCATTGTTTGTCCTCAAGCGACGCACTATGACTCAATACAAAATATTTGTAAAATAGTATCCATGTTTCATCCTTTGCAATCATATGGCTATCAATCTCGATTAATCTTATCAAATCTATGTATGCTATCACTATTAGGCTTGAATTATGTGAGATCAGAACCTGACACAGACTCACCATGCACTAACACCTATCCTCTTCAATTTCTCACCAAGGTGCTAACAATTCCGTTATTGCAACTAGTGTCCTCAGTTTGAAAACAAAATCCTCATTTTTCACACAATGATTTCAGTTTGAGTATAAGGATTACTTTTCAATACTCGCTCTCAGAACAAAGTCACACTCATTCATACTTATGGAAGGTATAATATATTTAGGTATACTTTAGTGACTTTTTCCCTCCGTGACATATCGGCTAAACCTTCTACTTTCTATAATTTTATCTTGCCCAGTTTCTCATATTATTTCACCTTGCTATTTTCTCTTCTTTCTTCATTTGTGTAAGTTACTCTCTTTTTTTCTTGATTGTATTTATTGTATATTTTTCTTTTTCTTTATTTACTTTCAACTAATTCTTGAGTCACTTTACTTTTGTTCTTTCTCTCTCTTTGTTCTTTCAACCCCACTTTCCAGAGCATTCCTCTTAATAGCCACCCTCAACTTATTCTTTTGGCATAAGCTAAGGTGCACATGTCAAAGGAGGAACCAGGGCCAACACATTGTTAACAGAAAAGATCAGTTGGGGTGAAAAAGAAAGGTCTAATTTAAGCTCACATCATTTGGATCAAAGAAGGATAAATTTCATTTGGTTTTCTTTTATTTAGGCTAAAGATGGGCTACATTGAATAAGGGCCTATGATCCTTTCCTAATTGTCTATTACAGCTTACTTTTAGCAGGACTAACCAGGCAAGTTCTAGCTCAGTACCAATACTGGACTTATTCAAATTTTCCTCACACTCACTTGACATCTCATCACTATACCAGATTATCAGACACCTAGTTCAAATTTTAAGACTTAGGTTAATGCAATAGTGTACCTCTATGTCATGCTTAGAGCCACATAATTATCAATTACTGTGCCTAGTCATGCATCATTTTCCAGTTTATCAGGATATCATTTTAGCCATCATGCTCCAAAATTAAAGTACGTACAAAAGATATAGACATGCCGGTTCAACAGAAAAAGTAATTAGTATTTTGGGGAAAAAGAACACAGGCAAGAATAGCCCAAAAGAGGAATGTGAATTGGGCTACTCAGACTTCACCCTAACACTCACTTTCAATTTACCACACCCCCAACCAAAAACATGCAATTTTCCCCAATGCATAAAAAAATTCAATACTAGAGTGGTAGGTGAAGCAAACCTGTGGCGCAAAGCGACGTCGATCAGCAAGCTGGTGGGTCCGGTTCCCTAGAACCCACGTCTTCTACAATCTGGACACCCTCAGTAGTGTCCTCAGCAAAAACCGCACTATCAGTAGTGCCTCCTGCTATCTCCACAGTTCGGGAGCTAGACGCCCCAGCCGCTAACTCTGATGCTCTCATCTTGTGCGCCTCCTCCTTAACAAGTGAGGCTCTCCTCGCAGCCTCCATCTCTCGGCGCTCCTTCTTTCGTGCTCGCACCTCGTCTTCTACTTGACCCCTAAGCCTCTTGGCATGATCTCGAGGGGGAGGTGGTGGAATCTCTGAAGTTTCAAATAGAGCCGCCAACACTGTGTCTTCAGCAGGCTCGACAGAAGGGGCCTTAGACTAAGGCACCCTAGCCTCTAAGATCGTGTCAATATCTGCGCGAAGGCTATCCACCGCAGCCTGAAGAGTTGACACGTCCACGGGAGGGGCTGGCTGGGCTAACACCCTCAACTCAAAGGCGTCCAAGCGCTGGTGAATCTCAGAGATATTTCGCTCTGTATACTGGACCATTATCTGCTCTAGGTACTCTTCTAAATTAGTAATAGACTTCTGCATCCACTGCTGGATATGATGCAGAAGTGTAGCCATAAGCGCCTCTAATTTTTGGACCCTAGCAAGCGCGACCAGTGCCGGTAGAGGGGCTGTGTGAGAGGAGCTCGGGGCAGTGCTAGTACCCGGGATAGACTCGACCGGGTTAGTGTCAGTGGACGCCGCCTGTGTAGCCGTGCGGGCCTGGCCTACTGTATCAGCAAGATCATCAGCAAATGGGGGCAGCTCTGGATGGGGCCCTCTACGTGGAGCCAACTCATTATCCTCATCTCTGATGAGGCCGACATCAACAGTGCCCTTCGGGGTCTTTAGTTGATCTACGTGCCATATAGGCCTGCGGACCTACAGAGAGAAAAGATCATGCACGGGAAAGGGTAAGTAGTAGTGACCTTAAAATCCCTCTCGTGCATGACTGCCTATAGAAACCACGCGAATTCCACCTCGAACCTTGCTATCATCGCCGCCATCAAAACCGCTCGATCCCATGTAACGATATTATCAGCGGCTGTGGGGGAAAGGCAGTGGTAGACAATCAGCCACAAGAACATCGTCGTGAAAGTGAGGTTGGCCTTCTTGATGGCCCCCTTTGGCTCATTCACCCAGTCGGCACCCTCTCCTTGAACTGACAGGTGCAGGGCCATCCACCTCTTGGTGGTCTTTCTCAGCGATGGCTCGCGTAGGAACTTTCCATCTTTAACAATCTGCCAGCGGTTGTCAAACTCAGCAGTGAGAGGGGTCTGAGTAGCATCAATACCCTCTCCGTATAGAAACCGGTGGATGGCAGGTAGGGAAATGTCAACCTGCACACCCCGTACTCAGACCTGCTCCAGTGGGGCCTGTTTGGCGGTGGCAGCCCTCCTATCTATCTGTGATCGGAGAGTCGCTACATAGGATGTGTAGATCTCTCAGACCATTTCTTCACTGTAACGTCCCAACGAACGTGCTTTCCACTCCAGGCGATGCCTGGTGAAGAGATTGTGGATCTCAGGCATCGTCGGGAGACTCGCTGCAAGGACCCGCCGCTCCAAGGTGAGTGTTCGAGTCATAACTCCTTTGTCAGTCAGGAACTTCTCGTTGAAGTAGACTTGAAATTGCCCATCGACACACCACCGGTTGGCATGGTCAGTGGCTGGGGTGGGGGCCTGAGCTGATGAAGCTGATGTGAATTCCAAACTGTCAGCCTCATCAGACGAGGCCGACGCTGTAGCGGTGGCGGGTGCGGGAACCTCAACAGAGCCGGAGGCTTCCTCTGACCACGATACTCCTAAGGAGCCAGACGTTCCTTCTTCATTTGTGGCTGACCCGGAGGGTGTGCCGGTCACTGTGTCCTCCTCATCATACTGGGAGGCAGTGACTACGCCGGACGCCATATTTTTGGGTGTGGCTCTGGGAGCACGTGCAGCACGGGAAGGGGTGGAAGTGCCTGGGGGCACGTACTCGGGGTCACGCTCATCATCAGAGCCAATGACCATGCGGGCAGATGGGGCAAAAGACTTCGATCGCCCGCGTGCGTAGATTCGATCTTTATTGGATGCCATAGTGCATAGTACCTGTAAAGGATAAATATTAGTACGAATAGTGGCAAACAAGAAAAGCAAAACCATACTAAAAAAATTTGAAAATAGTATGTCATTTTTATAGTATCAGTGACACACGATGGGTCTGGGGACGACTCGTCGTGACTATGACGGACTGTCATGAGGTCCGTCGTGTCTTACTTAGACTATGTATATATGTAGAACCCTGAAGGAGAGTCTCTGACTAGTATGGCGGTATGTGCAGGACGAACCGTTATAGGTACGACGATCCGTTGTAGGTGTCCGTCAGAGGACCCTTGGAAAAAAATGGAGTCCCTTTGGAGAGGGGTCTCTGACCGTCATAATGGTCATGAAGGATGGACCGTCGTGTCGACGAAGGTCCGTCACATGTGTCCGTTGAGGGACACTTAAAAAAAATAGGCAGAGGGGTGTTAGGGCTTTTGGAATAGACCCTACGACGGTCCGTCGTGAGCACGACGATCCTTCATCGGGGTCTCGTTCTGTAGATCAGTGACAGAACTTCTGTACCCCATTCATCCCCGATGAACCCAAATCGAACTTGTTGTTTTTTTGACCTACATTTGTCTAACCCAACTACCTAGGAAACTAGCAATGCGAAATCCCTATGTCTAGGGTTGTAAACATGGCAATTTCGAACATTTTTAACCTAGGTTAGATAGAATCTTATATAAAATAAACGAACATATCATGAAGAACTAAGCTATTACTAATTAATAAACAAAAATGCAAGATCAATGAGTAAAAATTAGAGACACATACCTTGGAATTTGAGAAAACAAGATGGACAAGTACTCGATGGCTAGGAAGACACCCACAACAGCAACTCCGACTAGAAGATTATAACTTTTAGGGCTTTGGAGAATTTTGGGGGAACAATGATCTAGTGAGAGAATGTGGAAGTTGAAAAGAGAGGGAAATGGGAGGAAAAATGATGGAATGGGGGTGAAATGAGGGGTTGGGGGGGTTAAAACGGTCTGATTTTAAAAAAGACTCCAGCCGGGTCGGGTCGGGTACAACTCATTAATCACGCGACGATTCCCTGACGACGGTCCGTTTCAGTTGTGACGACCCGTCGTTGGTTCTGCCGTGTGTGCCCTAGTTTGAAAATAACAGAAAGACTTACCTGGTATGACGGAGGCATACAACGGTCCGTCGCAAGCACAACGATCCGTCGTTGTATCCGTCAGTAACTACTGTAGAGTAATTTTCTGTAGAATTTGCTGGTGATGTGCCTGCAAATTTAAAAACCCATTAGTAGAAAAATTCTACCATTACTAAAATTAGTATAATTATTGGGTTGCCTCCCAACAAGCGCCTGATTTAATGTCGCGGTACGATTGGGGAAACTTGATTACTCAGCCTTCATCAAGATGGTTTGCTTCTATGACTTTATTCCCCGATGCTTTATGTCCAAAATAGAGTTTTATTCATTCTCTATTAACCTCAAACCGCACTTCCTCCTTGGCTTTTAACTCAAGTGCTCCATCAGGGAATACTTGGGTAATCAAGTAAGGGCCAGTCCATTCGGAATTGAGCTTGCCCGGAAGACAAGGCGACCCAGAACTGTCTAATAGAACAAAATCCCTAACCATAAACTCTTTTTTTGCACTTTTTTGTTTATTCTCCTTCTTCATCTTTTCTTTGTAGGATATGGTAGATACCGATTGGAGCTCACCACTCTGGCTCATGGTCCTACAAATGTTGAAGGTCGCTTCTTCATTATTCAACCGAAATGTCATCTGTCCCTTCTTCATATCAACTAAGGCTCAACCTATAGCAAGGAATGGCCTCCTAAGAATAATAGGCACTTCGAAATCGACCTAACAATCAAGAATAACAAAATCTACCGGAAAGATGAATGACTCCACTTTTACTAGCACTTAATGGTGTATCCCTATAGGCCGTTTTACTGTCCGATCAACCATCAGTAGCTGCATCGCAGTGGGTTTTGGATCCCCCATACCCAACTTCTTGTAAATTCAGAGGGGCATGAGATTTATGCTTGCCCCCAGATCACACAATGCTTGCACAAAATGTAATGACCCAACTGTACAAGGAATAGTGAACGCACCAGGTTCTTCTTTCGTTTGTACGAGGTATCTTGTAGCAATAGCACTACAATGCTGTAGTCTATCATCATCCTCAAAAGTGACCGATCTTTTCTTGGTGAATAGATCTTTCATAAGTTTGGCATAACCGGTCATTTGTTCTAGAGCTTCTACCAAAGGGATATTGATAGAAAGCTGCTTCCACATTGTTATGAAACGCCGATATTTACCATCCTCGGTCTTTTTCACTAATCTTTGAGGGAAGGGTGGTGGTGGCCTAGGCATGGGAATTACCTTGATAGGTACTTCTGCATCTTTTCCATTACTTTGCTCTGCTTCACCACTACCCTTTACCACATTATCATTATCCTTTCTCACATTTTACTCAGTAGATGGCATAGATGGGTCAATGGTTTGCTTACCACCCCGAGTAGTGATTGCCATACAGTGCGCATCATTCTTTGGATTTTGGACGGTGTTTCTAGGAAGAGTGCCCGGTTGCCGTGTGTTCATTGTCGCTGATAATTGGGCCATTTGCAACTCGATTTGCTTAATCGATATTGCATGTGTATCAACTTTTTGCCCAATACTACGTAAATCACACCTCAACTCTTTAATGTGCTCATCACTAGCATCGAACCTCCTCGTGATTTTGTGCAACATATCCTCAACTCGCTCCATACTATCTCCACCATCCCTAGGAGTAACTTCACGATTTTGGGGAGGGACATAGGGCCCATTCCTATCATTTCTGTTACCGTAGTTACCCCTTTTTAAGTTGTTATCGCGGTTGTAGTTACCATCTCGTACATAATGACCCTCACGGTTGTAGTTACCATAGTTCCTACCTTGGTGCCAATTATCCTGATTTGAGCCTTGGGCGCTTGGTCGAAACCCCCCCCTCATTTACTGCATAAGTGTCCTCCGCATAATAGCATTTATCATTAGGAGGTGGTAGTTTAGCCAAGTAGTTGACTCCATTTATCTCTTCTGCACCCCTAGTGACATGTTTTAGTACCAACCCAAGGTCGGTTCTCATCTGAGCCATTTTTCACGAATCTCTTCTGTGGCTGGGTTGTGAGTGGACTGCACTGCGAAGGTGTTTCTCCCTGTATCAGACTTCCTAGTACTCCAAGCTTTGTTATTCTGGGAGATTTTCTCTAATTTTTCAGCAATCTCAGCATAAGGGCATTCCCCATAAGATCTACCTGCTATAGTGTCCAACACCGCTTTATTGTTATCATCCTGTCCCCGGTAGAAGTATTCCTTCAGTGACTCATCATCTAAACGGTGATTTGGGACACTTCTCAAGATCGAGGTGAATATGTCCCAAGAACTACTAACTGACTCTCCTGGTAGTGCCACAAAGTTGTTCACTCTGTCTTTGTGGTTTAGTTTCTTTGAAACCGGATAGTAGCGTGCCAAGAAAACATCCCTTAGTTGGTTCCAAGTGAAGATTGAGTTGTATGGGAGCTCAGTGAACCATATAGCAGCCTCTCCCGTCAGTGAGAGAGGAAATACTATGGGCCCTATTACATCTAGATCCAAATCAGGCCTCCCTACACATCTTTTACACACCGCCCTTACCTTAGATATATGGGCATGTGGATCCTCAGAAGGTAGCCCTGAAAACAAACCTCTTGCAGTGAGCATTTGCATCAGGCTACTAGTTACCACAAAGATGTGGCATGTGGGTAGAAGAGGCAAGACAAGTGGACCATCCGAGTCCGCTATGTTATCATAACTCTTATAGTATGCTTGGGGCCGTGGAACGGTATTTTGTCACCTCTGTTGGTGTTCACCCGGAGTATTGGGTAACATCTGACCATGAACATCAACCGAAGCTGGGATGTTCTGGTTCGGATCATCATCATTTATTCCCAAGTTTCGATTCATATTGCATAGTGTACTCTCTAACTCGTGATCATAGGGAAACAAGGGTTCTCTTCCTCTCTATGTATTTGGCATACAAGGACGATAGTTCTAAAAAAATCAAAAACAAAAAAATAAAGTAAAATCAAGAAAATATCAACTAAACTATAGTAATAAGTTCAAGTTAATATAAAAGCTATTTTCCCCGGCAAAGGCGCCAAAATTTGATACGCTCAAACATACTTCTAAAATAAGAAGTAAAGCGGTCGTGTCAAGTAAATAATCCAACTAGTGAGGTTGGGATCATTCCCACGAGGAAAATAGTCTAGACTTAACTTCAATCTATTATTACTTCTGTTTAGTCAATAACTTCCTTGGTAAGTAAGAACATTAAAAGGGGGTTTCTAGTTCTAAATGAATAAAAATTACTAACGAACTTGAAAGAGACACTTAAAAGCTTTAAATGTTGGATTTTAATCAATTAATCAAAGTAAATAGGGTTTACGTGTTCCCCACAGGTTCATAACTTGATAATTCTAACTATATCAATTCTTTCCTAGTATCTTGTATGCAAAGTGATAAGTTATGCATTTCTAAATCCGTGGTCCGGCATCTAGAAAATCTCACTCCGTACCTTGGTCTGGCTGCGTGTGTTGCTATCCTAACCCTTATCTTTACCTCATATTAAGCATCTTATTCGATATTTGACTAAGTTGTTACCTCGTACCAAACAATACTAGCCTATTAGATAGTATACACTAAATCTATGTTGATAATTCTTTTCCTATTATCTACCTCCTTGGTCCGGCAAGTAGCATTAAGGCGAGTTCTAAAGTTGGCCATCCGTGAAAAAGACTTCTAAGCGAAAGAATAATTAATACATGCAAGACACTATTCCAGAATTGTTATTTTAGTTAGGTTTTATCTCATTATTTGCCTATGTTTCCCAGAACCCTAGTTATGGAGTTTTGTTACTCATAGTCATAATCACAATATTCAAATATATTAAATAAGAATTCATGTACTTACTTCAATGAGAAAGAGTAAAATCTGAAAGTTTGCTTGATTAATCACCAGTAGTTACTTGCAAGAATCTCACAATAGTTAATAATCTCACAAAAACTTTAATGATAATCAAGAATCTAGCAATATAGTATCTCCTCATATGATGTCTAACAATCTAAGAGTTTAACAATCTAAGATTCTAATAATACGGAGTCTAACCTCAAAAATGAGGTTTTTCGAACTATTTTTAAAAAATAAAAACGTAATTAAACAAGGACTCTATTTGCTGGAAATATGCCAAAACACGGCTGGGTCGACGAACCTCGCGACGGATTTTCATGGTCACAACGGACCGTCATAAACTCCGTCGTCCCATACTTATGCAATTTCTTCTTGTGCTCTCTTCATTACCCTCGACGGCAAGTATAACGGACCGTCATAGGCACAATGCTCCGTCGAGGGTCTTCGTTCCAAAACCTGAAGGACGGACCGTCATAGATACGACGGACCGTCACAAGCTTCGTAACCCCACACTTGGTCAGACTTCCCCATCTTCCTTCATCAGCTGCACTACGCTGCCACCTACGCACCGTCACAAGCACGAAGGACCGTCATAAGCTCCGTAGGTGGTCTTTCTGCATTTCTTCGCTCAAAATCTCCGCATTCATCTTTGGACAGATTTCCTGCAAAACAAAGAGAAACTTATATAAAAATTAGCACAAAACGGATTTTGCACACACTAAACTTAAGGAAAAAGTATTAATAATACTGTGAAACCATGGTATATTATCATGCACGAGAGCGCTTTCAAGGTCACCACTACTTACCCTTTTCCGTGCATGATATTTTCCCTATGCAAGTCCGTAGGTGTGCCGATCTGGCACATTAATCAACTCAAGACTCCGCTGGGCATTGTTGATATAGGCCGCATCAGGGATGAGGCCAGTGAGTTGACTCCACGCATAGGGCCCCGTCCAGAGTTGCCTCCACTTGGTGAAAATCATGCTGATACGGTAGCACATGCTCAAACGGCTACACAAGATACTTCAGCGACCACTGACACTACCCTAGTCGAGTTTATCCAGGGTAGTTACACTGCCCCTAGCTCCTTTCGCTCAGCTCCTTGCCCAGCTGTGGTCCCGCTTGCTAGGGTCTACAAACTAGAAGCTCAAATGGCCACACTTCTTCATCACATCCAGCCTTGGATGCAGAGGTCTATTGGTGAGGCGGAGGAGCGCTTTGAGCGTAAGATAGCCCAGCACACAGAGCGGAAGATCGCTGAGGTGTATTAGAGATTAGATGCTTTGGAGTTGCGGGTGATAGAACGGCCTGCCCCTCAGGTGGACGTGTCGACCCTTCAGGCTGTGGTTGAGAGTCTGCGAGCTGATATTGATATGATCCTATAGGCTAGAGTGCCTGAGTTTGAGGCCTGTTCTGTAGAGCCTTCTGAGGACATAGTGTTGGCGGCTTTATTCGCAACTTATGAGATTCCACCACCTTCCGCTCGAGAACATGCCAAGAGGCGCAGGGGTCTAGAGGAAAATGAGTTTAAGGCAAGTAAGAAGGAGCGCCGTGGGATGGAGCTTGCGAGGAGAGCCTCGATTGCTGATGAGGAGATGCGTCAGATAAGGGCTGTAGAGTCAGCTTCTGGGGCATCTAGCTACAGAAATGTTTAGACAGCGGGAGGCACTACTGATAGTTTTGTTGCCTATGAGGACACTATTTAGGGTTTCTAGACTACATATGTAGTGGGTCCGGCTTGCTAGGGTCTAGAAACTAGAAGCTCAGATGGCTACACTTCTTCATCACATCTAGCCTTGGATGCAGAGGTCTATTGGTGAGGCGGAGGAGCGCTTTGAGCGTAAGATGGACCAGCACACAGAGCGGAAGATCGCTGAGGTGTATTAGAGATTAGATGCTTTTGAGTTACGGGTGATAGACCGGCCTACCCCTCAGGTGGACGTGTCGACCCTTCAGGCTGTGGTTGAGAGTCTGCGAGCTGATATTGATATGATCCTATAGGCTACAGTGCCTGAGTTTGAGGCCTGTTCTGTAGAGCCTTCTGAAGACATAGTGTTGGCGGCTTTATTCGCCACTTATGAGATTCCACCACCTTTCGCTCGAGAACATGCCAAGAGGCGCAGGGGTCGAGAGGAAAATGAGTTTAAGGCAAGTAAGAAGGAGCGCCGTGGGATGGAGCTTGCGAGGAGAGCCTCGATTGCTGTGAGGAGATGCGTCAGATAAGGGCTGTAGAGTCAGCTTTTGGGGCATCTAGCTACAGAAATGTTGAGACAGCGGGAGGCACTACTGATAGTTTTGTTGCTGATGAGGACACTATTTAGGGTTTCTAGACTACATATGTAGTGGGTTCTAGGGAATCGGACCCACCAGCTTGTTGATCGCCGGCGCTTTGCGCCCTAGGTTTGCTTCACCTACCACTCTCGTATTTCACATTTTTTATGCATTGGGGGACAATTGCATATCTTGTTCTTGGGGGTGGGGTAATTGGAAAGTGAGTGCTAGGGTGAAGTTTGAGTAGCCCAATTCACGATCCTCTTTTGGGGTTTTCTTGCCTGTGTTCTTTTCCCACAGAGACTAATTATTTTTATTATTGAACCGACATGTCTATATCTTATGTACATAGCATAATTCTGAAGCATGATGTCTAAAACAAAAATGATATCCTGATGTAATGAAAATGATGCATGGCTAGGCACATTAATTGATAAATGTGTGGCTCTAAGCATGACATAGCGATACACCACTGTATGAACCTAAGTCTAAGAATCCAAGTAGTTGTTTTATACTCTTGTAGATTAATGAGATGTCAAGTGAGTGTGAGGAAAATTTGAATAGTCCACTATTTGTATTGAGCTAGAACTTGCCTGGTTAGTCCTGCTAAAAGTAAGTTGTAATAGACAATTAGGAAAGGATCATAGGCCTTTGTTCAATATAGCCAATTTTTAGCCTAAATTAAGTAAGATAAAAAAATGAACGAAATTGATCCCTCTTTGATCCAAAAGATTTGAGTTTTGAATAGATCTTTGTTTTTCACCCTAACTGATCTTTTCTGGGAAAAATGTGTTGGCCCTGGTCCCTCCTTGGACATGTGTATCTCAGCTTATGCCATAAGCATAAGTTGAGGGTGGATAATGCAGTAAACAACCTTTTCTAGGCCTAGACCCAACATTGGGTATTGTGTACTTTGACTCATGGCAAATCCATGAGTTGAGGGTGGCTATTATGAGGAATGCTCTGGAAAGTGGGGTTGAAAGAACAAAGAGAGAGAAAGAACAAAAGTAAAGTGACTCACAAACCTGTTGAAATAAAAGTGAAATAAAAAAATATTATAAATACAAGCAAAAAAATAAAAGAGTCCCTTACACAGATGAAAAAAGAAGGGAAAATAGCAAGGTGAAATAATATGAGAAATTGGGCGAAATAAAACGATAAAAAGTAGTACATTTAGCCGGTATGTCAAGGAAGGAAAAAAGTCACTAAAGTATACCTACATATTCCCTGCCTGACCCTGAGCCTATATTACAGTTTATGAAAGTCCTATCGTGATCCTAATAGTTGTATGACGAACTTAATGCAGTGATAATAAGGCAAGCATATGGCAATATGTATGAATAAGTTTTGAATTTGTTCTGAGAGTGATTTTTGAAAATTAATCCTTATACTCAAACTTAAATAATTGTGTGAGAAATTAGGATGTTGTTTTGAAGTGAGGACACTAGTTGCAATACCGGAAATATTAGCACCTCGATGAGAAATTAAAGTGGATAGGTGTCAGTGTGTGGTGAGTCTGTGTCATGGTTTGGATCCACATAATTCAAGCCTAATGGTGATAACATTCATAAACATGATGACATTGATCGGGATTGATAACCAAATGATTGCGAAAGCTAAAATATGGATACTATTGTACAAAGATTTTGTAGTGAGTCATAGTGCGTCGCTTGAGGACAAACAACGAATTTAAGTTAAGGGTGTTGATATACCGTGGTTACACGGAATTTTTAATGCTTTTTCCTTAAGTTTAGTGTGAGTCCAAAAGCCTTTTTATATTGATTTTTATGTAAGTTTCTCCTTATTTGCAGAAAATCTGTCCAAAGATGAACGCGAAAGTTTTTGAGCGAAGAAATTTACAAGAGACCACCAAATGGAGCTTATGGCGGTCTGTCGAGCCTGTGACGGTCCGTAGGTAGCATCGTAGTGAAGCTGCTGAAGGAAAATGGGGAAGTCTGACTTAGTGTGGGATTATTGAAGTCCACGATTGACCGTCATAGCCAAGACGGTCCACCTTGCTGGTTCGTCGCAATACTCACAGAGTAGTCACAGTACCCAAATTCCAAGAAGTTTAAGAATTATAGAACGTAGACCCTCGACGGACTATCGTTCTTGGAACGTACCGTCATACCTATCCGTTGAGGGTAATGAAGAAAGCAGAAGAAGAATTTGTGAAGTATGGAACGATGGAGGCCATGACGTCCCGTCGTGACCACGACGATCCGTCACGAGGTCCGTAGACTCGGATGCATTTTGACAGATTTTCAGTAATTAGAATCCTTCTTTTATTAGATTTTTGTTTTTATTAAAAAAAGTTTAAAAAACCTCATTTTTGGGGTTAGACTTTTCAATAGTAGACTCTTTGATGTTAGACTTTTTCATAGTTAGCCATTTTGATAATCTTTAGTTTTCTTGTTCAAGTATTGAAGGATTAATTTCAGTAATTGTTACATTTTTTCTAGAATTGTTTGGTAGTGTTTTTGTTTAATAATCACGTGAATTTCTTGATTTTATTCATTTTCATTAAAGTAAGTGAATGAATTCTTATATTAAATATAGGAATAGTGTGATTATCACTATGTGTAACTAAACTTCATAACTACGGTTATGGGAACCATGTGTGAATAATGAGGTAAAATCTAACTAAAATAGCAATTCTAGAATAATGTCTTGCATGTATTGATAATTCTTTCGTTTACAAATCTTTTTAACGGATGGCCAACGTTAGAATTCGCCTTAATGCTACTTGACGGACCAAGGAGGTAGATAATAGGAAAAGAATTATCAACATAGATTTAGTGTATACTATCTAATAGGATAGTGTCGATTGGTAGGAGGTAATAACTTAGTCAAATATCAAATACAATGATTAATATGACGTAAAGGTAAGGGTTAGTGTAGCAACACACGTAGCCGAACCAAGGTGCGGAGTGAAATTTTTTCTATGCCGGACCAAGGATATAGACATAAATTACTTATCATTTTACATACAAGATACTAGGAAAAATTGTTATAGTTAGGATTATCAAGTTTGGAACAGTGGGGAACACTTAAACCCTAGTTATTTTGATTATTTGATTAAGCTCCAAGATTAAAAACTGGTAGGTGTTTACTTTAATTTAGTTAATTGTATTTATTAATTGAGATATGAAAACCCCCCTTTATTGTCTTTTGTTTTCTAGGAAAATAATTGACTAAATAATAGTAATAATAGAATAAAGTTAAGTATGAAGTATTTTCCTCGTGGGAATGATCCCAACCTCATTAGTTTGGTTCTTTACTTGATACGACCACTTTAGTTCTTTTGAGAAGTATGCTTGATCGTATCATACCTCACCATAGACGGATCGTAGGTGAGAATACTTACCATCTTTTGGCTCTGTTGATTGACGCTGCCAAGGCAGTGTCTTGACTGTTTTTGTGTCCTCTTTGAGGTCCTTTTGCAGGGCCCTTCGGGATTTGTACCCGAAAATTTCAAAATTTAATATAAACCATAACAATTAAAGGAACTTCCACATCAGTTTCTCCCAAAACATAGACTCACAACACGTCGAAACATGCTAGGCATAATCACGACACAACATGCACGTCTCAAGAGCTAACATTCAAACAACTCTGACGTTGTTTGATGTTAGGCCTCTAAACTTCATGAAACTCAATATACTATCTATCTAAATCATTTTTACTCATATAAGGACTTCATAATAAAATGACACACATAGAAGCACATAGAAACATCTAAGGCCTCTTGGTGACTAGTCGTCGAATGTCTTGGTTGTTCCGTGACGTTTGAGTTCCAAATGAATTCAAATCACTCATGTATACTATAAAACACTTGATTAAAATTTGAACAATATTATAAGAAAATGTGAGGATCTATACACCCTAACTCATTTTGGGGGTCTTACAATATCCCCTAGTTGGGAACATTCGTCATTGAATGACACTTAAAACACTTTAATCACAACAAGAACTTGAATGAATCATACAACAACTTACAACTTTCATAACATTATCACAAAGAATTTAATGTACCAAACTAAGAAGTAAAACAAAACTCAAACCATTTAGCACTCAATGCAACACAAGCAAGTAAAACCTTTATTCACTCACTCTTTAATGCATCAAACAGATACGCTCTTGCCATGTTCACAGGAGGAGCATCGTTCTCCTAATCATAACATGGTTCTTACATTTCAATTCATTCAAATCTCATTATGCAACCATCTTTGAGTCAAACTTAGGTAGATTCAACAGCACTCAAGATACTAATATGCACTCCTACTTCAATTCACCTAGACATGAGTTAAGTAAATCAACAATAGTCTTTCTTAATTAGACATTCTGCCATTAGGGCGATACTCAACCATACCATGCTTAGTTGTTACATGTTTCATGAGTTCGTAGGCAAACATTGCACAAAGGTCAATTTACTGTAGAAATGAGAATTTCTCAACTTTTAACCAAAGCATGTTCATAATCTTCTTCCTAATGTAGTCAAAATGGTAATTTACACCTCACACATCACAACAATAGGAAGATATTTCACATAATTTCAATATCTAGACTAACATTAGCCTTCCTAAACATGCATCTATTAGGGAAAGTCTTACAGTTTATAGGAACACAGTTGAAAATAGCTAAACTTGCCTTCAATTCAAGAATTGAACCTACAATCATGCTTTCCAAACCATACAAGTCACATAGTTTTCATGAGAATTATCATTTTTATTTCAAGTAGACTCAAAAAATTCTCATTATAAGTCTAAACCTTATATATCAAAAGTGACTATAACCATGTTTCTTAACATATCTCATGAAGTTAAATGCAAAATTAACATAGCAAGATGCACAATCAACATGAGAAAACCGTTATTTGATGAGAAATCCTTTTTTCATGCGATTTAGAATCATCAAAACATATATACATAGTGTCAACGAAGACATACTAAATATTGGAGAACAAGCAACTCATACTTTAATGCAAGACTCCTATCATGAACAAGCTTCTAGGGACTCTTTTGTTTCAAGCTCAAGAATAAAAGTATAGGGGTAGAAGTATTTACAACCTTACTACTCTCATCCTCATCCCCCACTTAGGATAAACCCAATTAAGAGAAATTTAACAAAAACCTCAAGTGGATCTTAGCTTAGCAACCTTCATCATCATCACTTAAAAGGGATTACCAACCTAAAAGGGAATTATAGTAACTCAACATAGGAACACCAAAAGCATTTTAAACCTTGTCATCTATGCAAGGTCATACTATCCAACCGCATAAGGTTTCAACTATCCCATAGACACAAATGGTCATACAACATTAAAGGAAAAAACTAGATGAGACTTAGCCATAAGGTCTCATTATAGTAAGGTAACTAAACCCAAATCATCACCTTGCAAAGACAAGCAAACTACCCTTACTTCTAAGACCAAGTCTATACAAAGGAATCCAATCCAAACAAGGCAACACATATATATTTAGGCAACATTTGAATCATTTAAACATATAATTAAGGCAGCATGCATCCTTAGGTCGTAGCTAACCATTTCAAGATTAATTCATAACATTAGGCTACCATCATGCAAAACCATATAGTAGAATACAATTCCAAAAAGAAACTCATTTTAACCATATAAACTTCTATCACGCTTTGACCATATCATAACATACATTTCTCAACATAACATGCCATTTCACGTAGCTCTCCTATATAGCCACAAAGGACATCATATAAACATAACATATAATTTCTCATGTTTCATATACATAGCCGCAATTGACATCACATCATCAAAGCATGTAAAATTCACCTTCACACATACTCATTAAACCATAAAACAGACATAATCATCAAAATTCACCTTTTATCCCTCAAGCATAGAGATACCATCTCATCCAAGCAATCACATGTAAAAGATTATTGTACAAGAAAACATAAGAGAGAGACCTTATAGAGTTAAGTTTTACGGCATGACATGAGAATGATGAAGAAGGGAAACTAATTTTCCTACAACCTCTTGTTCATAGATGTGTCACAACTCACCACCGATGATCGACACTCTACTAGGCGTGGCAATATGAGACTTTTGGAACCTAAAACGACCTTCATAAACCTCATGCTCTGATTTCGTCTTTGCCACGACCGGGGGGAACCCCCTAGAAGTAAAATGGCGTACTTGACCTCCCGGAGGTCTTATACAAACCCATAATTATAATTCATCACAATTTCATAGGTAAATTTAGCAGAAAATTTAAAAGTTTCTTAGTAGATCATATGCAGGAACATCACTTTAATTATATATGAAATATCGTAATACATAGTTAAAGACTCTAGTATATTTTTGTCATCTTAGACTTATCATCATTAGAGTAATTAAGGGACACGACCCTTATAACATAATTCATAAGTACAATATTAAAAGACGTTATAGTAAAGACACAAGTTAGGAAATCATTGAACTTACTGATTCCTTTCCTTGAGCTTATTAATCACATATAAAACTCCTCAACAATTAAACATACTTCAATAAATAAATAACCTAAACATTATGTAAAAAGGTAAAGAAGAATGGAGTTAGTACAGGAATGCACTAAGTATGAAAACCATGCAAAAACATGCACTTAAAAGGGAATTTTTCCGGAAACCATTCTTCATGCTTTTTTGAGAAATCTTCATCGTCTTTTATACAATAGCATTTATACAATTCACATCCTTGATATAGTAATATTCAATTATCATACATCATATAAGATTTCACGACCCGGATTCTGGAATCGAAATTACAACCGGCGTCATTGACCTCCCAGAGGTCGCAGACAAGTCTCTTTTGGCATTCATCACATTCATCTAGTTAAATTTGTGGAAAATTTAAAACTTTATAAATGTATAACCTATACAAAGACTTGGTATAATTATTAAATAGTTACATCATATACCAAGCTCAAGTAAAGAACAACCATCTATTATAAAGAATCAATTCGAAATAAAAGATGAATATGTCATAAATAAGTTTGCCAAACACGACCTTATTATAAATCTTTGAAATTAAAGTATGAAAAAAACTCTAGGGAAAACATCCACTAGCTATGTCTACTAATAGCCTACACTAAAATTGTAGAATCCTCTAAATCAATGGGACCTACCAAATGGTCTGAGAACGCTGATGTCCAAACTGCTGCAATGAATCTTTAATTTGATCTATGACCTACACCTATAAAAATAGTTAATTTTATATGGTTAGCAAACTACTTATACTAAGTACGGATATATGCACACATACACATAAGGCTATGCTTGATGAAGGAATGCTCTTCCTAAACAACTTATCATTTCTCGAAAGTGACTTTACTAGACTTTCCTTATTCGTTATTTGCGAATTGTGGTATGAATATGACGTATTTTAATTCCTATAAAGTACACAATTCCTTTTCTATGTGATTACAAGGCATTAGAATCATGAACATAATTTTAGAACTAGTCGGGCAAGAATTCGAAAAATTTAATAACCCCCAACCCGAAAGCTCCTATTCCTATATGTAGTTTTATTTTTAGTGTTTTTCTTCTTCTTGATGTGTAGTTCAATAATTCATTTAGTACTATGTTTTACTTACAAGAGAAATGATTCATTGTAGTCCTATACCCACAATGAATCAAGTAAGTAATCCAAGGACCGAGGAAAGATTTCACTACCTTACAATGAGTCACTTGTTACTGTATGTATTCATTATCATTTTATACGCCATTCGTTATGAAATTTTTAGTTGTCATTATGTTTCTACTTCCTTTTATTGGAATCATATAATAAGTCATTATAATCCAATCTTATTTGGCCTTGCTCATTATTTACTGAAACTTCGTAAGTATTGATATTGGAAATTGACATTCTTAAGCTCTTCTTCATAGCTCACTTTGAACATATGTTCCATCATCATTCATTCTTGCTTTCATAAAGACATCTTTAAAATTAAGATCATGAGATCTAACATGACATCCAATGCATTCCCCACACTCAAAAGAGGTGATTCACCAATTAAAACGAATCTAGATCATGTGAGCTACTCATGAAATCCAGTGTCTGCCGCACACCGAAAGGGGTGATTCATAGAAAAGGATAATCCATCACAGGTGTTCACTCCACACCGAAAAGGAGTGGCTCACAGCTATAGTGAACACATAACATGTTGTTAGCATCAATCGACATAGATCACATGAGTTAAACATGAATTCTGATGTCATCCCCACACAGAAAAGAGGTGGAATCACTGGCCAAACTGAAACCGAAACATACCTAGCTCTCTTAGGTGGAAACCACTGGCTAGTTCCTATGTTTATAGACATAGTTGAAATACTATGGACTTAATGAGAATCTAATCCACCTTGGTTGTAGCCTCGTCTCATGAGACTTACACATGCAAGAACATGCTCATAACTAGTGTATCGATACTGTTCTCATTTTTCATTATATTCTTTATCTTTTAGAGTTGACTCAAACATTAATGAATCTTGTTCTAGATTGAGAATAACTTACGTTTTGATGACTTTTCATCCTTACCTTACATTGATGAAAGGTGAATTGTCCTTATATGTCATCCTTTTGTGTTAATGAGACTAGTCTCACACATTCTTTCACCTTCATTCGTGAGTATTTTTAACATAGTAGATTAGTTGTAAGTGAGGCTTGTCTTACTTCCTTTAACACCTTAGTCTGGACATTTATTTAACTTAGACCTCATTATTTATGTTATTTTTCAGGTTACTTACTTAATTTATCGTAGTAGCTTCATATCATCAATTATGGACAATGACTACATTCAATGAGTTTCATAAGTTCATATATCATTCTTGTGGAACATCCTGGGCTTTGTCCCAATGAATTGCATGCTCTTGGATATGGGTTCATTGAATTAGTTATAAGTGCATATGTTGTCATTTCTTTACTCTAACTACACATGATTGGCATATGATTGGTCTTGGCCTAAACACTTGGATACTAAACTACATAACCATTTTTGTTGGCATAAGTCAATCTTACGTGTGTTCATATTAAAAATTAATATGTATGAACCATTAGTCAATACTTTTATCATTTAACATAAATTTATAGCCATTTGCATGATTCGTTTTTGGGAAAATGTATTGTTAGCCAATTTAATGGCATATAAAAAGCAATACACTCAAGATGTGAATTCATGGAGGTCCTTTTCACCAATCTAAGTTCATGACTTTAGGGATAACGTTTTAAAATATCATGGATAGCATCATATTAACATTTGATTATTATAACATTTTCATAGCGTCATAATAAAAGCAAGTCAACATTCAGACAATCACATCAACACTTAAATATTTACGGATGTAACTAGCATATCTTCATTTCTTAATTCATGTTGTGAACATTTAACTTCATACAATTACAATTTCATATGTTCATAAGACATTTATAATTCAAGAACCCTACATATTAAGATCATCCAGAACCACATACAAATAACATGATCTCTAACCTATTCAAAATTGAAATCGTACAAGGATACTATGGAAAGGAAGTTCAACGAGAACGATGGAAACAACCCTAGTTTTTAAGATCTCATGAATTGTCCAAAGGAAAGTAATCTTGGAGAAAGTTTTCAATGAGATAAACCCATAAAATATGTATAAATTAACCTACGAAGACAACCTTGAACAAAACCTTGAAGGAACCTTGAAATCGCCCTAGTGAAATCGATAAACTTTCTGCCTTTTTCTTTCGTTCGTATTTTCTGATTTGCGTTGGGAAAATTTTAGTATTTTAACGTGAGTATGAGTCTTTTTAACTGATATTGAATCATTCAAATATGTTTTAATAAGTTCATAAATAAATTAATTAACTAATTACTAAAAATTCCCTCCTAGATTGACTAAAAATAGGAAAACACAACACTTAGTTAAATCTGAAATTTTTCCTAAGAATTTCGTTTTGCTCCTTTAAATTAATTCATTAAATGGATATTTTAATTAATTAAGGGACCTAGGGTAATTAATAAAGTACCCCTAAATTATTTGAAATATAATTAACCCTTTTGGACCATCCTAGGTTAAGTACTAGGATGTTTCTTGAGTTGTACTGGGTTAGTGTAAGGATTTTGGTTTGACCCCTTTAATTTATTTAAAATGTATAATTTAATAATTCAGTGACCTAGGATAATTACTAAAGTAACCTTAAGTCTTTATAACCATAACTAGTCCTTTGGACTATCCTAGGTTAGATACTAAGTTGTCTTTTTCTTGCCTTAACTGAAAATGGAAATTGCATTGTGACCAAAACCAACCCTTTGGGCAATCCTAGGTTAGGTACTAGGTCGTCTTTTGCTTGCCTTAACTGAAATCTGGAAATTGCTTTGTGATTTCGGTTTCGTCCATTTAATTTAATTAATTAAGTTGATAAATCAATTAATTAAAAAACCTAGGGTAATTAATAAAGTATACCTAAGTTATTAGGACTATAACCAACCTTTTGGACCATCGTAGGGTAGGTACAAGGTTGTCTCTTTAACTAGTTACTAGGTTAGTGTCACCATGTTAAGTCTTAGGTTATCGGGTGCAATAATTTTTTTTTCGGTTGGTCATAGGTTATTTATCTATTTCCCTCAGTAGGTTAGATTCTAACATTAGTTAGAGAGCTAGGCCCCACATCGTGAACCCATGTGCACGCCTGCCCTCTAACTACCCTAAACAAATTCGGTTAAGGTGGTCCCCTCTTAGCCGTTTCTCCCCATGTGCTTGCACATTGGTTTCTTGTACTTTCTTAGCTAAATATTATTTATGGGTCATTTTGGAATGCTTATTGTTCCAAGGATCCTCACTACGTCCTTAGGCACTACTTAATTTACATGATTATTTTAAATGGTCATGTGCTTTGGTACTAGCCTTGACACTTGGATGCCTAGTAAATAGTGCATTGGGTTGACAACTCATCATTTTTATTATCTTAGGGTATTCATTGTAGGTATATTTCTTGTATAAGCTCATTAATACTTAGAAAAATTAGCTAACACCCTTTAAGTCAATATTTTCTAATATGCCCAATATTTTTCTTATTTGGGTATTACATAGAAATTGGCTAATATCCTTTAGCAAATTTTCTAATACTATGCCCAATATTTCTCAATATTGGGCATTGAAATGCCTATGTATCCCCAATACGCGTTCTTAAAGACCTATTTGCCTCTTCACTCGACATATAATTTTCCGTAATGTTACATTATTCCTTCTTAGGAACATTTGTCCCCGAATGACGCTACACATAATTTAGCACAAAGAGGGTGATTTTCAAAAGTTAGTTTAACATGCTTAAACTTTTCTCTTTTGTGAATATATAATTCACACTTATTTGGATGATGCATAACATTCAAGCTTATCTAAAGCTTCATATTTGAGATTGAGGAACTTACTTCTCAATCACACTTAACTTAATGCACATCACAACTCATGTAACACATAAATCGTGCCTACTCTATACAAAACAGCAAAACGAATGCAAGCATGAAATCATTTTAACTCATATACTGCAAGTATAAAACACACGATTATGGACTTACAACACCAAAATTGACTAAATGCACTAAAATCTTAAAGTTTCTTAAACAAAGAACCAGACTTAGGAAGAGTATATTTAACCTCAAGAACTGAACAAGTGCAGGTAACGGGATCTCAATTGGCCTCGGCCTCCCATGTTTCGCCCTCAACAAGGTGGTTTCTCCGTAACACCTTTACGGAGGCACCCTCGTTGTTCCTTAACAATTTCACTTAGCGATTCAAAATTTCCATGGGAACTTCTTCGTAAGACAGGTCCTTAGATAACATCTTTTTGGACTTAAGATTGGAAATTGTTTGTCTTTTTGGATTTGAACCACGCCCTTCCCATTTCCACTCTAACTCATTTGGCAACTGAAACATTACTACCCTGTTTTTATAGTCTATAGTAGTATTTATGAAACTAATCAATAACAACAATAATATCAAAATCAAGTATGTCAAGTATGTTTAGTTCTATTAGACCAACATGGGTAACTTTATTGAGAGTATTTATTGGGTCATCTCTATATACTCTTTCAGCTCTAATAGTGTCTCCTCTTACAAAGTCCAGAGTTTGAGCCTGGTGCCTTAGACCACTCGGCCATCTTGACCTATATCTTGTACCATACCTAAGAAGCATTCTTGAGCTGGTATGCAGCCAACTAAGCCTTCTCCTATTCATTAAAACCAATAGAATGATTTATAACCTACGCTACACTTACCTCGATGCAAATGGCCGCACTTACTGCACACTCAAGAACAAGGGGTTTGATGAGGAGCTTTATTTCCCCCAACTGCTGCTTCGCCAACTCTCTTGTCTACATTTCTTCTTTTGTTCACGCACACAAAAGAAGAAAATTAGATTCTAGAATGACACAAAATGTCTAAGATCTAGAAAGCACGATAAAGAGTAGAATAAGGGAAGATTTCCTATTATCGCGTAGTCTTTAAGTTATGATTATGGCGCGCTTAACAATAGTAAGTTCGAAACAACATAACATGCTTGTGTTGAGCTTTATTTCCTAGGTAATTTAACCTCATGCTCTGATATCAAGTTTTTCATGACCTGTATTCTGGAATCTGAATCCAAACCGACGTTGTTGACCTCTCAGACGTCGCAGGCAAGCCTCTTCTTGCATTCATCACATTTATCTAATTAAATTTGCGGAAAATTTAAAACTTTTTAGATGTTTGAAGTATGCATAAACTTTATATAATTATTAACTAGTTACATCTTATACTAAGCTCTAAGTAAGGAAAAACCATCTATCATAAATAACCAATTTGAAATAGAAGATGAATATATCATAAATAAGTTTGCCAAACATGACCTTATTATAAAGCTTCGAAATGAAAGTATGAAATAAATGTTACGGACAACATCCACTAGCTCTGTCTACTACTAGGCAAGACTAAAATTGTGGAATCCTCGAAATTAAGATGACCTACCAAATGGTCTGGAGAACGCTAATGTCCAAACCGCTACAATGGATCTTCAATCTACTCTACGACCAGCACCTATAAAAATTGTAAATTGTATAGGGTTAGTACACCACTTGTAGTAAGTGTGGGTAAATGCACACATACACATACGGCTATGCATGATAAAGGAAAGTTCTTCTTAGAAAACATGTCATTTCATGAAAATGACTTCACTAGACTTTCCTTATTCGTTATTTATGAATTGTGGTATGAATATGACATATTTTATTGCATTAAAAGCACACAACTCATTTTCTATGTTATTAGAAGACATTACAATCATCAACATAATTTTATAACCAATCGACTTGAATTCAAAATTTTAATAACCCACAACCCGAGAGCTCTCATTCCTATACTAAGTTTTATTTTCAGTCTTTTTCTTCTTATTGTATTGTAATTAATAATTCCTTTATTCCTATGTTTTACTTACAAGTGAAATTATTTATTGTAGTCCCATCAACACAATGAATCAAGTAAGTAATCTAAGAACTGAGGAAAGATTTCACTACCCTACAATGAGTCATTCGTCACTCTATGTATTCATTAACATTTCATACACCTATTTCTATTGGCTATGCCATCTGTTTCATTACTTTTATGTTAGGGAAGTTTTGAGGTTTTTAGTTGTCATTAAGTTTGGACTTTCCTTTATTGGCATTATATAAGAAGTCATTATAAGCCAAACTTATTTGGCCTTGCCCATTATTTGCTGAAACATCATAAGTATTGATATTAGCAATTAACATTCTTAAGCTCTTCTTCATACCTCACTTTGAACATACATTCCATCATCATTATTTCTCGCTTTCATATAGACATCTTTAGGAGTAAGATTATGATAGCTACTCATGAAATCCAGTGTTTGCCCCCCACCAAAGAGGGGACATTCCCGGCTAAGGCGAATCAATCTTAGGTATTAACTCCACACCGAAAAAAAGTGGCGCACGACTATAGTGAACAAAGAACATTTTTTGAGAATTAAATGACATAGATAATGTGAGGTAAACATGAAATCCGGTGTCTTACCCACACTGAAAAGAGTTGGAATCACTGTCCAAACGGAAATCGAAACATACCTAGCTCTCTTAGGTGAAAACCACTGGCTAGTTCCTATGTTGCCTAGACATAGTTCAAAGATTAGGGACTTAATGAAACTACTTATCCATCTCGGTGGTACCCTCGTCTCATGAGACTTACACATGCAAGCACATGCTCATAACTAGTATATAGGTGTTGTTCTCACTTTCATTATCTTCTTTATGTTTTAGAGTTCACTCAAGCATTATGGAAGCTTGCTTCTAGATTGAGATTTACGTAACCTATTGATGAATTGTCACCATTAATTTACATTGATGAAATTTGAATTGTCCTTATATATCATTCGTTGGTGCTAATAAGACTAATCTCACACATTCTAACACTTCCATTCATGAATATTCTTAACATAGTAGCATAGGTGTAAGTTAGACTTGTCTCACTCCCTTTAACACCTCATTCTCGTATTTTATTTAACTTAGACCTCATTAGTTAAGTTATTTCTCACATTACTTACTTACTTTACTGTAGAAGCTTCATATCATCGATTATGGAAGATGAGCACTTTATTCGATGAGTTTCATAAGTTTAAATATCATTCTTGTAGAACATGTTGGGAGTTGTCCCAATGAATGGAATGATCTTGGATATGGGTTCATTAAATTAGTTTAGAAGTGCTTATGTTATTATTTATTTACTTTAACTACACAAGATTGACATATGATTTGTCTTGGCCTAAATACTTGGATATTAAACTAAATAACAATTTTTATTGGCATAATCCAATTTACCTGTGTTCATATTTCACTTTAATATGCATGAACCATTAGTAATACTTTAAACATTTAACATAAATTTATAGCCATTTTCATGCATCCTTTTTGGGACAATGTCCTGTTAGCCAATTTATTGGCATAAGATAAGCAATACACTCAAGATGTGAATTCATGGAGGTCCTTTTGACTAATCTTAATTCATTTCTTGAGGGATAACGTTTATAAACATCTTGGACAACGTCATATTAACATTTGATGAATATAACATCTTCATAACTTCATAACAACAACAATTTAACATTCGAAAAAGCACATCAACACTTAAACATTTATGGACGTAACTAGCATATCCTCGATTCTTAATTCACGTTGTAAACATTTAACTTCATACTATTACAATTTCATAGGTTTATTCGATATTCATAATTCACGGACCCTACAGATTAATATCATCCGGCACCACATACAAAAACCATGATCTCTAACCTAATTAACATTGAAATCGTACAAGCATACTATGGAAAGGAATTTCAATGAGAACGATGGGAACAACCTTAGTTTTCAAGATCTCATGAATCATCCAAAGGAAATTAATCTTAGAGAAGTAATTCCATAAGAGAAACCGATACCTTATGTAGAACTTAACCTACAAAGACCACCTTGAACAAAAAGTTTAAATCGCTAAAGAAAATCGATAAACTTTCTGCCTTTTTCTTTAGTTCGTTATTTTTTGATTTGCGTTCGGAAAATCTAAGTGTTTGAACGTGAGTATAAGTCTTAGGAAATTATATTGACTCATCGAACTACTTTTTAATAAGTTTAAATAACTTGATTAACTAATTACTAAAACGCCCCTCCTAGATTGACTAGAAATAGGAAAACACAACACTTAGTCAAATCTGAAAAGTTTCCTAAGAATTTCGTTTCTCCCATTTAAATTAATTAATTAAATGGATAATTTTATTAACTAAGAGACCTAGGTTAATTACTAAGGTACCCATAATTCATTGGAATCATAATTTACCCTTTTAGACCATCCTCTGTTAAGTACTAGGATGTTTCTTGAGTTGTACTAGGTTAGTGTCAGAATTTCGGTTTGAACCCTTTAATTTAATTTACCAAATGTATAAATCAATTAATAAAGTGACGTAGGATAATTAATAAAGTACCCTTAAGTCTTTATAACCATAATTAATCCTTTGGACCATCCTAGGTTAGGTACTAGGTTGTCGTTTTCTTCTCTTTAACCGAAATCTTGAAATTACTTTGTGATTTCAGTTTTTTCCTTATAAATTAATTAATTAAGCTTATAAATTATTTCATTAAGTAACCTTTGTTAATTATTAAAGTATCCCTAAGTTTTTAGGACCATAACCAACCGTTTGGACAATCCTAGGTTAGGTACTAGGTTGTGTTTTGCTTGCCTAAACCGAAATCTGGAAATTGCTTTGTGATTTCGGTTTTGTCCATTTAAGTTAATTAATTAAGTCTATAAGTTAATAAATTAAGTAACCCAGGATAATTACTAAAGTATCCCTTAGTTTTTAGGATCATAACCAACCTTTTGGACCATCCTAGGTTAGGAACTAGGTTGTCTCTTTAACTAGTTACTAGGTTAGTGTCACCTGGTTAAGTCTTAAGTTGTCGGGTGCACTTATTAGTTTATTTTGGTTTGTACTAGGTTAGATAGCTATTTACTGCAGTAGGTTAGAATTTACAATTAGTTAGAGAGCTAGTCCCACATGAGTGAATCCATGTGCACGCCTGCCCCGTAGCTACCCTAACCGAATTCGGTTAGGGTAGTCCCCTCTTGGCCATTTCTCCCCATGTGATCGCACATAGGTTACTTGTACTTTCCTAAATAACTATTATTTATGTTTCATTCGAGAATGCTTACTTATTGTCCCGAGGATCCTCACTATATCCTTGGGTACTACATTATTACATGATCATTTTAAATGCTCATGTGCTATGGTACAAGGCTTGAAACTTGGATGCCTAGTACATAGTGCATTGGGTTTACAACTAATCATTTTTATTATCTTAGGGTCTTCACTGCAACTACATTTCATAAAAAACCACATTATTACTTAGAAAAATTTGTTAACACCCTTTAAGCAAATATTTACTAATATGCTAAATATTTTTCTTATTTGGGTATTATATAGAAATTGACTAATACCCTTTAGCCAATTTTCTATACTATGCCCAATATTTCTCAATATTGTGCATTGGAATGCCTATGTATCCCTAATACGCATTCGTAAGGACCTATTGCGCTCTTCACTAGTCATGTAATTTTCCGTAATGTTACATTAACTCGTACAATGCATTTAAGGCATTTTAGAAATATTTTAAAGTAACCTATTTCCCTTTACAGTGAACTATTTCATTTACAGTGAACTTCTTTTCTTTAACTCATTAACCTCCCAAGTAATCCTTTAGTAATACTTTGTGCAATGCATCACCTTAAGGCCACAAGGTATTCATACATACGATCCCCATAATCTAACCACATACCATCATGATAGTATAACACCTCATAGACACATATAAGTCAAGACTCTAATGACGTTACGGTAAGCTACATCAACTTGCACATATACTTACTTCACCTCACATAAAGAATTATAAGACCTTGCTCACAATCCCAATCTAAGTCTACTAGTGCAATTTACAAGTGAATCCCCATAACCTCACACATACTCAGTAAACCTATCATAAGACCATAAGCCTTACAACTTTATTTCATACATCAACAAGGAAATATAAACAACTTAATTTATGCCAACAAAACCTTCATCGTATAGTCATTAAGACCAAAATTATGCATATACAATAAGACCATGGGTGCTATATGGAATTTTGTTTTTTTAGAGATTTACAAGGGAATGTGATCTACTTAGCAAAAGTAGAATATTAACAGATGATAAAATACACAGTGATAACACTTGCTATATTTAATGTTCTTTCGGTGCAAAGCTATATTCCCTTTTATTAAAAACTCTTTATTAACATTACTTTATAAAAACATATCCTTAGGATATTTAACTCCTGATATCCTTATGTCATAGGTCATAGATGAGAGTTAATCAAAATAAATCATGTGAGAAACCTTTTCACATTCACATTGCATATTCAATAATCTATCTAGTTTAGAGTACACTTTAGCACAACTTTCAAGCCCCCTCCATTGACTATATCATCATACATGTCTGTGTGTATACTTATAGGTGAGAAAACTTTCACAAAACACATTTATGCCACACATGTTCATATATTAATGCAAAAGTATATAGATGTAACTATATGATCAATCCTTTCATATAAAAACTTTAGAACACTATGCACATTCATACTTCATCATATCATATATTTAATATCATTCCATATAATTTATATTCATAATATGTTCATACATTACTATACATGCACTGAGAAGACAAACATAGGAACTATTCTAATAAGGTACACATGTGCAATGCATCGACAAAGTCTCATACCCTTGCACATACTAGTACACGTATCAACTCATCCCAGTTGATGATACATTCAATACTTCATAGATACATATACTTTACATTCATAGTAGTAGATATTAAAGCATATGAGAATACCCTTTCATTAGACACCATGAACCTATACTACATTGTAAGCATGTATAATGTGTGAGTGTATGTACATTGGTAAACATGACAAAATAATGGATACAAACAAAATATTGAGGCAGCCACCCTCTGAGGACCACAATACGCCTTGAAATATAGAACATACAACACATAATAGCATAGGAGACAAGATAGCATCACATTACTTTCAAGACTCCTCACCTTAGGTATTCACACATTCATATAGGGCACATAGGTAAGGGTCTATTAACCATCACAATTCATCAATGTCTGCACCGAAACCTATCCCTAACATTGTTATGCATGAGCTTGTACATTAGTAGTACAACCTAGATCATAACTAGAATAGATAACTGGTTATGAGCTTCACATATGGTGATCCTCACTAAGACACATTCATTGTATAATTGCCTTCAATACCATGATAAAATCACATATATATTGTCAATAAGTAAAGAGCGCCACCATAAGTGGAGCATACCACACAATGCCATACAAGACTTCATCAACTAATAATACTATAAGAAAGAAAACAAGATATGCGATCTTACCGATTTCTCATCCTTTGATCATCATTGATTAATACCCCTTTTTAATTAACAATTCAATATAAGGCATTACCGACAAGTACCTTTTAATAATGAAATACTACATTCATGTACTATAAAGTAAAGATTACACTGAATAGACTACATTCATCAATCTATAGGAAGTAGAGTAATATGATCACTCACCATTTTCCCTAGCCTTGACCATTAATTACAGTTCATCAATAATATACATGTACGGCAGTAGAAAAATAGATAACAACCTAAGCTAAATCATGCTTCATCTACCTTAGAGTAGAGGTTATATCATGTAAATTATAATATCAATCTATAGGCTAGAAGAACCTCGATCAGTCCTTACCAATTCTATCGTATCTATTTATATTTGATCAATTATACCTAATTTATCATCACATTACAATGTAGGCAGTAAATAAGCCAATTCATCATGATCGAGTCACATAAAAACCATTCTAGCATCAAGATCTCAATATACTACATTATAGACTAGCCTTATTCAAACCTTCAAACATTGGTCCACATGGATCAATCATAAAAAAATCATCCTCAATACACATAAATACGAAGTATATAAGCAATTCAAAATGCTAGAATCATAATTCAATCAACATAAATTCAATATCACAGAGCACACACATAGGCAAAATCGTGAATCGAAGGAAGCATTATTTCATAATGCAATTTGATTGAAATTAAAGTTATAATAATAATATTGACATCAATTTATCATGAAGAAATCTTTAAAAAAGTTATGAGAAAGAACCCATGGCTAGATTGAAGAAAGAGAAGCTTGATCATATTTTCTCTTTGAAAACCTTGAGAAGATTTCTCTAGATACAAGATTGACTAGATATAAAGAATCACCATCCCTTATTGTAGGACAAAAAACATAAAAGTTTATGAAAAACCCATGGGAATCCATGCTTAAAGTTGTTTTTGAGCTTAACCTCCAATGGAGAATTCTAGAGAGGTTTCTTTTTGACATGAATGGTTTCAATTTGAGGAATAAATTGGGAATGTGGTAGTCACGTTTTTTATAACATAAATACACACAAAAATAAACAAATACACCACCTAGGGTCAATTTAAAATGTGGGGTGAATGGTATAATAAGACAGCGTGCATGGCAGTTTTACACAGATTGCATCGACGTTCTCAAACGACGCCCAATAGGTCTATCGACGGATTGTACTGCGAGCTGTCGTTTGGCATAGAGGCTTGTCCATTGTATTTATACTTAACTAAATGAAGTATTGGACTATGCCTCACTATCGATGGGGCGTAGGTGAGACTACTCACCGTTCTTCGATTCTGTCAATTGACACTGCCAAGGTAGTGTCTCAATAACCTTTCGGTCCTTGAGGGCCTTTTGCGGGGCCCTTGGGGAGTTGTACCTAGAAGTTTCCAATGTAAATTTGAACCTTAAACAATCAAGGACCTTAAAAATCAGATTCACCAAAAACAAACACTCGCAACACGTCCAAACATTCGAGGCACAATCAACAAACCATGCATGCACTTCTCAAGGGCTAACTTTCAAACATCTTGAACATTTGGCCTCTAAACTTCATAAAACTCAACATACTACCTCTAAACATAATTATTACTAATATAAGTACTTCATAAGACAATGACACACATATAAGAACATAAAAACATCTTAAGCATATTGGTCACAAGTCGTCAAACGTCTTGGTCATCCCTTGACATTTGACTTTCAAATAACTTCAAATCACCCATGCATACTTTAAAACACTCAATTGAAATGTTAACACGTTTATAATAAAATGTTAGGATCTACACACACGAACTCATTTTGGTGGTCTTACATATTGATAGGTATGATCCACTTGTGGTGGTGATGTTTAATTGTTATAAATGTTATGAACATGTCCTTGTCGGCATTATTATATGAATTATGGGATTATCATTAAATGATATGAGCGAATGTATACGGTAAAGGTGCTCGTGTGATATGTATATAATATTGGATGGGTGCTATAATGATATAATTGAATTTACTTCTCCTTTAGTTATTGATATATGATGAGGACGGACTAAGGATGTTACGATCCCGGAGCATCCATTAGAAGTTACACAACATACTCGACCTATCAGTGGTATTGTTCAAGCCTCTTAGCTATCATTCATTACATAGTTATCAAAAGTAGTGTTGTTTTAAAACTTTTCACAACATAACTAATAAGAAACTCTTTTAATAAAACTAAGGAACAAGTCTCATCATCAGAAGCCAACTTAGACATGTCTTAATATCATAAGGTCACAACCCTTTACGTTGAAAGAAACATACTAAGTCTTAAACAAGTCTTAAATAGAAAGTAAACTAAACATAAGATCCTCGTCCTTAACGTCATATTCTAACCCATTCACTCATTTACCTTACAAGGACACACCAATACTCCTCCAAATGCCTACTTGTGCAATGGATAAATGGTTTCCCATTCCACCATCTACCATAAGCAGTACACCCATAGGAATACCTAGTTAATTACATTCGTTTTATTGGGGGCTAGCTTTATCCAACATAGACAATGAGATTTTGACATGGAATCCCGTATTAACCGCTGCTGGATGAGGGCTCCCCACTTGCCTAAGGTAGGGTAATTTTTTTAGCCTTTACATGGATCTCCTATAGTTAAACCTATACGATAACATAGTTAAGGCATAAGGAGATTTCTTCTAAGTACTACATCTCAATTCACGAATAACACTCATCTCAAGAGGTACATCAGATACAATATCTCTACTCACGAAGAGTATGCACCCCTTTTTCAAATCCTCTCGGTGGTAAGAATTTAGTCATCCTTGAGATCTAGATATTTATTGCATTCATTAGCTATAGGATATGAGATTACACTAAGTATTACATCTTAACTAATGAAAGGTACTAATCTCTAAGGGTTACTATTGAATACTATATCTTAACTCACGAAGAGTATTCAACCCCAAACTATCATTCATTTATTGGAAAGCTCTTAGGAATAGTGAGGTTGCAACTAATCACTTCATCTCAACTCACGTAGAATGTCAACCCCTAAACTTCCCTATTTCATTCACTAACTTCATTCATTCAATGTGTGTATAAGCATAGAGGAGAACACATTTCACATAATCACCATCATTCATAACATAGACTCCAAATCAAGATCATGCTATATTCATTGTACTTCACACTCTATCATACTTCACTTTTACACCATACTTCAATTAGACATAGTATCTTCAAGACACAAATTTATAACTTCATATGGCAATCTCTATGCATATACTTCATAACATTACTTTACTTCACATTCAATTCCTTCAAGGCCATAATTGTAATTTACATATACATTCATATACATCAAGAATACACAACCACCATAAGTGGACCATACCATAAAAGATAAATTCAATAAGAACTTGACAATTGAGATGAATTACCCTTTATCCAAGACTTGATCAACCTTAATCAATTCTCCAACAATTCATCATAATTAGGCATAATTGGTCACATCATGATATAACACAATTCTAACATTGTCTAATCAAGTACATTAAATCCACTTCATAAGCCAAATGAGAGAATTTGAATGGTCTTGAGTCCATATACTTTTTAATCATAAATTCATCCATTAACATTTGAAACATCATAATTAATCCATTAAAACCTTTTCATGCAAGGACTTATGTTTATAATTTGTAATACAAGAATTTAGGGTTTTGAAATATTTTTGAAAAGCCTTTGAATTTGCTCCTTGAATGAGAGAAGACTCAAGGATGAAATACCATACCTTAGTGTAAGAAAATCCACAAAATTTTGTGAAAGACACAACTCAAAATCTTCAATCCTAGATATACCTGGAGTTCAAGCTTCCATGGAGTCTTAAGAGAGTTTTTCTTGGGATAGGGGTTTTGATATATAAAAACTGAAATCTAATATAGGTCTTAGGGGTATAAAATAACTTAAAATACCTAAAAACTCTTAAAATAACCATCAATAATTAATCCCCAAAGTACCCGAAAGACCCCAACACTAATTTGACCTTTTAACCAAGTCTAATTTTACTTAAACGCGACGCGACCAAGTATGTGACATGGCTGGCCGTCGCGGGACACCTCCACAAAGTGGTTCTGGAATTAATTTTTGACGTTGTTTGATGTTTGACTTTCAAACTCTTCAAATTGACTTGTAAATATATTTTTTATCATTATAAGAACTTATTAACTCATAAACTCATGATAGAATGTAGATTTTCTTATTATACTTTGAGGATTGTTACAATCTCCCCAACTTAAAAAAACATTCGTCCTCGAATGACACTAAACACCTTCAAGGACTAAAATACTCAACTAGAATCTCACAAAAAACATCATCATGGATACATCATTCGTAGTAAATACGCCATACTTACAAGGAATACCAACTTCACATCATTATTAATTTTAAGCAATGCAAACAATTTGTAACTATTTCCACAATTCAAAGTGCAAACATACTGCATCATTGTCATTGCATTTTGGAGGAACATCCTTTTCCAACATTATGTGTGCTTATCATGTCAATATAAATCTCAACGCACAATAGCTTCCAAATCACATATTGATATAGAAACATAAAAATTGTTAAGGCAATTGATCAATTGCCATTAAATACACATTGACATAAGAATAGAGATTAACTACCAATCTTCCCATGTAACTATGATATCATCAAGAGCATGCAAACATTATACCATCAACGAAACTCATAACATAAGGAGACATGCAACTAATACTCATGTGCAAGACTCCAAAACATAACCAAACTACTAAGAATTTTTGTCTTAAGCTTGAGTACGAATATAAGGAAAGATAAGGATATCAACCCCCTTACTAAACTCATTATCCCGCACTTAGGGTTAAATAACCTAAGAACAAATCAAATTAACTATAGGGAACTATGGCTTACTTTTCCTTTATAGATGATTAGATCCTTTGAATATTTTCATCCAACTCTTATTAGGACCCTACAAAGCATCTTAAAGGTTTATACTTCATAATCCACTATACCTCTCATAATGTAGGAACTCATACAATCCTAACAAATGAACATCAAGACTACCAATCAACCTTACTACCTAAGAATAACAATCTCCATTTAGGAATAAGCCTAAAAAGAATTTCAATCCAACACAAGGACAACTACAAAACGTTACTCATTCAAAGGGGAGACTTTAAACCCTTACTACTTAACACATTCCTCCAAAACACCTCAAGTCTACAGAACAACTTACTACTATCATTGGACCTAACAATAGGGTGACTCATTGTCCACCTGAAGGAATTCATTCAACCATTATAACCTTTATCAAGCTTAAACTACCTTACAATACAACATCCGATCTAGATGTCTTCCATCTCATAGATTACACATAGCCATAAATGGCATCATATCAGATCTACATATTTCACCTTCACATATACTCATCTAGTCACAAACCATATTAAGTATCAAAACTCACCTTCTCCACCATCAAACCTTGCAACATCACCCCCAAAGTAATCACATCTGGAATACCACCAGAGAAGGCAAATAAGATATAGATCATATTGAGTTAATATCTATGGAACGACACAAGAGTAATAAATAAAGTGAAACTTGTATCTTCTTATAGACTCTCGCTCATAGATGTGTCGTGACTCACACCGATGAACAAGACTCTACTAGACGTGGCTTATGAGACTTTTCACCCTAATACTATCTAAAATAACCTTATTATTTGATAGCAAGTTTTTAACAATCAAGGAGCACCCCCTACAATCTACACGACATACTAGATCTCTTAGAGGTCTTGTACAAGCCTCTTATCTATCATTAATTACATATGTAACACCCTGGAAATTCTATGAGATATAATTGAGTATCACATAATTAATAATAATAATTATAGACCTAAATAATAGTAGTTAACTTGTTTTGTAAGTATTAAAACCTAAACATCAAGGGACGACTATGACGTCTGGGAACTAGGGAAATTGAACTAGTAAATATCCTCAGGTTTGTGAAGGTTTGGAAGTGTGGTATGAAGTCTAAAACTTGTGAAAATACTTTAGATAGGTAGAAAAATGTATAAAGGATCAAAAAGTCCAGGTACGACCCCCCATGGAACATCCTAGGGGTCCTTGAGGACACCACCCTTGGCCAAGCAAGTTGCCAATGCAACAACCAAATTGGCGTAGCAAGGAACCATTCCGCATCGCGTACATGGTCCATTATGGAAAAAACATCATGGTAAACGTCAAGAACATGTAGTAGACTCCACTATCCCTAAAATAATTTTGAAAATCTTGGGAAAGAATAGCTCCGCAACGCAAACCGGTTTCCCGATGAAAATCTAAAATTTAGGATTCAAGTTTGACTTCACTAAAAGGACAAATTAAGTGATAGGTATTTTGGGTATTTTAATGGAGGTTTATATATTGATTTTAATTCTATTTTTCCTAACAATTTCAACACAAACCGAATTCCCAGATCAAAAACTAAAAGCTCTTACTTTTCTATACATTCTCTCTCTCCCCCAACCTCAATTGTAGAATCTTGAAGCTTGAAGAATAAGACCAAATCACCTAAGTTTGTACTCAAATTCGTAGGTAAAGTCTCCATAAGGTGTGTTTTGTTTCACTCATGGGATTTTTTCCCCAAAAGGCCTCTCGAATAGGTTATTTCTAAATCCCCCAAAACTAGGGTTTTTCTCTACACATGAGTCTTATTTGAATAACCAAATTGAGAATCAATTGTGATGAATTATGGTCAATTAATGTTGTTTAAGTATTTATTAATTGTTAACTGTTGTTATTCTGTAAAGATTCCCATGGAACCATGTCTTTCCCTTATTTTGTGAAAACCTTTAATTGATATGATTTGTCTTGAAAATGATGAGTATGTAGATTGAATACATTTATGTTAATTATGTAATTTCTTAATTAATTTACCTTGTTTATGTATTGGTTATGTATCCTTGGTAATAGAAGCATGAAGGTTCTTGAAAGGTGTAATTAGGTAGGTTGATTGGTTCTGTTGGATACAATTACGAAGTATGACTTAGATAGATAGTAATATCCTATGTCTAATGTGTGGTTGTGATGTTGATGATAAGTATTCCTCATCCTTAACCCTAGACACTTGAATTATCTATGAAGTAGTATGCATGTTATGATACACTTACTATATGATCGAAATAGTTTCCCATGATTATAATAAAATTTTAAGTGAAAGGTTTATTCACTTGTTTGGGGTTTCTAAGGTGAAACGATTTTGCTTACTTATGATGACGTATGAGCTAATATGATAAGACGTTTACATAAGGGTCTAGATAAGACTAATGTGAACTTGTGTGATGAAATAAGTTTATTAATAAAGAGAATCAATTCTTAGCATCGAAAGGGAATGTAAAAGAGATGGAGGTCCCACGTTTAGTATGTTTGGCCTCCCACATAGGTATCTTCACATTTAGCATGTCCGTATTACCAAGACATGTGTTCTCTTATGATATGGAAAACTCCACGTTTAACAAGTCAAGGTTTTCAGTAACAATCTTCTTTGCACTTATAAATATTCCCACATAGGACTCTATATTTGTGGATCCACCTAGATAGCTATGTACGAATGGTTACACCTTAGGCAAGTGTTAACCCTCTCTTTTCAGTGTGGGAGTAGAACATCGGATTCCATGTAGCTCGCATGGTCTCAATTAAATTATTGCACTTTTTTCCCTAATGTACAAGTAAATCAACAATTTAAGTATATGAACTCTTTGAAGGGGTTTTCTTAAGGTTGTTATAAAGTGTGAGGGAGGGTATGTGACTGCTCTTACACATTGCATATGTGGAATCCTAAGGGATGGTCATAGTAGTTCTCTTGTCTGATAAAGTTGATTGTATGTTATATATGTCAAGTTATATATGAACTTATGAATCAATCATGCCATGATAAAAAATGAGGTTATGTCATATGTTTGAAGTATGTGACTTAATGTGATACTTCTCTTTTGGATATGATTATGGGTTCTATTATTGCAATTGTACAAGTATTGCTTTGGGTTGCTTATATTTTGGATTAATAACATGTTCGGTTGACTTATGAAGTTCCATATATGTGTATGTTAAGGTTAATTGATACTACACATGATTTTGACTAAATTGAGCCTTTTATCATGCATTGATGATTTTTATGCATAGGAACCATACTTAGTACATGGGGTTTGTACTAACCCATATTTCTTCCCTTTTTCCCCAAACATTTCATGTTCTGGTCATTGAAGAGCTTCTAGAATACTTTGCAAGAAGACTTGGACTTTTCCTCCAAGTTGATTGGTGAGTCCTCAAGTTCGAGGAAGGTGCCACTTTTTCTACCTTAGTAGTGTTCCTATTACCTAAAGACATTCATTTATTTACTATTCTTGAAGACATTTGTTGTAAGGCATACGTTGCAATATGTACTTTTAAAAGGGCTATGCCCGATAACAATACTTCATTTTAGATGGTTTAATATGACACAAAGTAACAGACTATTTCTTATGGTTTGGTTATATTGTCTAAATGAGAAGCCTACTTAACCTTCAATAAACGAGTAGTCTATGTAAGCTCCACATATGATATGCGAGAGGTATATGTATACCTCACTATGTAAAAATTTTCAATTTTTTTTGCATTTTTGACGCGTGAGATGTTATAAAGAATGCTAAGGGATAGTCTAATCCTATTCGAGGACAAAGACATTGGTAACGCCTAGGGGGGACTTTGTGTCATTACAAACATGGTATTAGAGTTTCTACATTTTTGACTCATGATATGTTATAAAGAATGCAAAGGGATAGTCTAATCCTCTTCGAGGACGAAAACGTTGGTAACACCTAGGGGGGACTTTGGGTCATTACAAACATGGTATTAGAGCATTAATTTGACTAATCTTAGGATTCATGTCTCACTAAACAATTTCAACTAGAGTCTTGTTTATGATAGAGAAGAGCACCATACTCATGAATGAGGGCTATGTGATGTCAAAGAAATTCTAATCTTTTTAGTATTCCTATGTCGTACCTGAAGTGTCTTAATTATATGTTTCCTTTCTTCTAATCTCTTCTCGTGCTTATCGATAATGTATATAAGAACGAACAACGCTCGAAGGCCCAACAAGAGAACGAGACTGAGGTGGTTCCCCCTCACGTTTGTTAAGACCCTCAAGTTCCTATTGAAAAAGGGGATATTTCTAATGTTGATATAAGGTCAGCCACTTATATATTGACTCAAGTGCTTGCTACTTATGTTTCAAGGGATACTAGGTGCAAGTGAACCCCCAATGCTAGCACTACTGCTTCAAGATTTCACAAGAATGAATCCCCCTACTTTCTTTGGTTCCAAGTTCTTCATGCCGTGGGTGTGTCTTCTAAAGAAAAGGCGGAACTAACCGCCTATCAACACAAATATGTGACTTATGTTTGGTATGAATAATGGAAGGATGATATGCTGATTAGAGAAGGTCAAATTACTTGGGGGGGGGGGGGGCTTTCAAGACGACTTTCCTTGATAAGTTCTTTCCCTTGGAACTAAAAGAAAGGAAAATTAAAGAATTCATCAACCTTTGCAAAAAAGTTATGAGTGTGAAAGAATATAGCCTCAAGTTCAATCAATTATCAAAATATGCTCTTACCATTATGGGGAACTCAAGGGTTAAGATGACAAATTTTTCATGGGAATATCCAATCTTGTCGTTAATGAATATAGGTCAGCTATGTTGATTCCTACCATGGACATCTCATGTCTTATGGTTCATGCAGAACAAATTGAGGAATAAAGACTTAACCAAGTTGGTAGGGATTAGAAGAAGACAAGAGCCGAAGATGGAAATTTTTCCAAGGAAATATTTGTGGTTCAAGACAAACCAAGGTTAAAGAAAACATTTTCCAACCAAGTCCATCCTAGTGCTACAAGGATCAATAAGAGTAAGATGTATTCACCCAAACCTCAAGAGGGTAAACGTAGTAATTATTATGTGGATAAACCTCTTTGTTAAAAGCGTGATAGAAAACACGATGGCAAGTGCCTAGTTTGCATGGGTAATTTCTATGGTTGTGGAAAAAGTGGTCATATGAAAACGTATTTCCTTATGATGAAATCTCTGAATAGGAAGGGAAAATATTCAAGCAGAAGCAAGGGTCCAAAACATGAATGCCCCTAAGAAGTATCACTTTTATACTCTTCAATCCCGAAAAGATCAAGAGATCTCTCTGGATGAGGTTACCGATTTGTTACAACTATTTTCCATTAATGCTTATGCATTGTTGGATCCCGGTGCCAAGTTGTCTTTTGTGACCCCTTCTTTAGCCATGAAATTTGACATACTTCCCGATATCTTACGTGAACCCTTTTTAGTTTCTACTCAGGTGGGTGATTTAGTAGTGTCTGAAAGTTTCTTCAAGGGTAGTCTTATTTACTTGCCCAATAAAGTTACATTAGTTTACTTTGTAGAACTTTGACATGTTATATTTTGATGTCATATTCGGAATGTATTTGTTGCATACTTGCTTTGCCTCTATTGATTTTAGGACAAGGGTGGTCAAATGTAATTTCCTAATGAGCCCATTTTTGAGTTGAAGGGAGGAAACTCAAATCCTAAAGGTAAGATCATTTCATGTATAAAAGCTTGTTAGTTTATTGAAATGGGTTGTCTCTATTATATATTGAGGGTCAAGGATCTTGAATCCAAGGTTCCTCCCTTAGAGTCGATACCCATTGTGAAGGAATTTCTGAAGTTGTTTCCTGATGACTTTCCCAAACTTCCTCTTGAACGAGAAATTTATATGAACCATTTGAGAATAGTTTTGCAAGTTCTCAAGGATAACCAACTTTTTGCTAAATTTAGTAAATGTGACTTTTTGTTGAGATTGGTTACTTTTCATGGTCATATTGTCGCTTATGAAGGGGTAGAGGTCGATCCAAGAATATTGAAAGTTGTAAAAAGTTGGCCTAGAACTTTCAATCCTACCGACATCAAAAGTTTTAGGGTTGGTCAATTACTATAGGAGGTTTATTGAGGAATTTTTGCATATCATTTCTCTATTAATGACTTTAACCCAAAATAAATCCAAATTTGAATGGTAAGAGTCATATAAAGAGAGCTTCCAATTATTGAAAGATAGACTCATCTCCGCTCCGGTGTTAACCTTGTCGGAGGGTACCCAATTGTTTGTGGTTTATTGTGATGCCTCTCGAGTGGGTCTAGGATGTGTTCTTATGCAACATTACAAGGTGATACCGTATGCTTCTAGGCAACTCAAGGCACATGAGAAGAATTACCCCATTCATGACCTTGAGCTTGCGGCCATAATATTTGCATTGAAAATTTGGAGACACTACCTTTATGGGGTACATGTTGATGTTTTTACAATTCATAAGAGTCTACAATATATATTTTCTCCAAGATACTTGAACCTATGCCAAAGGACATAGTTAGAGATTTTAAAAGATTACGAAATGAGTGTGCTTTACCACCTCGGGAAAGTTAATGTGGTTGCAAATGCTTTGAGTCGAGAGTCCATGGGTAGTGAAACTCGTGTTGTTGATTATAAGAAAGATCTAGTGAAGGATTTTTATAGGTTTGCCCGGTTGGGTCTCCCATTAGAGAATCTTCAAAGGGTGGTTTTATGGTTCGTCATAACTCTAAGTAATCTTTAGTGGTTGAGGTAAATTCTAATGAACATCTTGATCCTCTATTGATGGAGTTGAAGTAGTCTGTTCTTATAAATAATAATGACTATTTCTCCTAGGGAGGATGTGGTACTTAGGTACCAAGGAAGGTTATGTGTGTCGGATGTCGATGGTTTAAGGGACAGAATCATGGAAGAGGCTCATGGCTCCCCATATGACCTTTATATGGGAGCCACAAAAATGTATCGTGATTTTTGCGAGATTTATTAGTGGAATAGAATGGAATAAAGAGAGGGATAAATTTGTCACGACCCAAATCGGGGACGCGACTGGCACCCACATTTACCCTCCTATGTGAGCGAACCAACCCATCTAAACCTTAACATTCCAATTTATATCAACAGAAAATAATGCGGAAGACTTAAACTCATTAATAAAAACAATTCAAAACTATTATTATTATCCCCAAAATCGGGAAGTCATCATCACAAGAACATCTATCTCAAATTGCTAAACTAAAACTGTCTAAGAAGCTAAAACAATAAAAGCTAGTCCATGCCGGAAGTTGAAGGCATCAGGACTAGAAGAAGAAGACCCAGTCCAAGCTAGACGCGTTAGCTCACCCTGAATTTCCGAAGGTAGTGAAGACTGGCTCGATCTACTGTTGAGTTGAAGTTGACGGAACGTTTGCTGCATTACACAAATAACAAAGAAGAAAACACAAAAGTAGGGGGGGTCAGTACAACCACAAGTACTGAGTAGATATCATCGGCCAACTCAAAATAGAAGATAATATATATCAAGTAATATTATAAATCAACTATAAGCTCAACATGTAACAACAACAATGTATTATAACCGTCAATAAATACCATCAAGTTCATCCATGAGGGCTCAAGCCTCATTGCCACACTCATTTGGGAATTAAGTTCATTATGTTGAGTATATTATCATCTTTCAAGATTCATTGTCTTTCTTCCTCTTGTGTCGGTACGTGACACTCCGATCCCCTACCACTATGTGTCGGTACGTCACACTCCGATCCCCTAATTCTACGTGTCGGTTCGTGACACCCGATCCCCTATATGTGTCGGTACGTGACACTCCGATCCCCTATATGTGTCGGAACGTGACACTCCGATCCCCTATATGTGTCGGTACGTGACACTCCGATCCCCTATATCTATGTGTCGGTTCGTGACACCCGTCCCACTAATACTATGTGTCGGAACGTGACACTCCGATCCACTAATACTATGTGTCGGAACGTGACACTCCGATCCACTAATTTCATTCTATCCGTTCATCAAGCCTTCTCTATACCAAGGCATCATCAATCCCATTACTTTAACTCATCAAACCTTCCTTTATACCAAGGCATCATCATTAATAACGTAGATTAAAGTTTCTTTCAAGATTTGGGATTCAAGGGTTTTCATCATGCTTATTTCATCAAAATCACATTATCATATTCATGCAAGCATACAATTAAGCATATAGACAGGTTTACAATATTATCAATACATATCATTCCCTATGAAGAGTTCACTACGAATATCGTAAAATAACCATAACCTACCTCCACCGATGAGTTGATCAATCAAGCTAATCCTCAAGCTTTGTTATTCCTCTTCGTTTCTCCTCTCTCGTTCGATCTCCCTTTTTTTCTCTCTTGTTTTATTCAAACCCTCTTTCTCTTACCCTAATTAACATATAATTAAGTGTAAAAGAGGACAATAAAACCCCACTAATTAACCCAAAGTTACCTCTTTTATCCCTCAAGGATTTGAGTTATTAATATAAACCCTCAATCTTTATAATTAAGAAAAGAATAGTCCAAAACGTCCCTTAAAACGTGAGAAGAAGTCCCATTCTGCCTGGGATTTGCGCAACCTGTGACGGCCCGTCGTGCCTGCGACGGTCCGTCACGCAGGTCGTCGCAGCCTCCCAAAATCCAGGTGAGCTGTGACGGCCCATCACCCCTGTGACGGTCCGTCCTGCACCTCCGTCCTGACGGTCAGAAACTCGTTTCTTGTACCAAATTCCCAAAAGTTGAAGTGTTTTGCAATGGGAGCTCATGATGGTTCGTCGTGGGTGTGACGGCATGTCCTGCAGGTCCGTCACAATTTACAGAGAGTCGATTTTTAGTATCCAATTTCAGAATTCTAAGTGTCATGGAACGAAACCTCCTCGATGGGCCGTCATGACCACGACGGTCCGTCGTTACATCCGTCGTCCCAGCCAGTTTTTCCAGAAATAAAATCTGCTGCTCAAAACAACTAAACAGGTCGTTACAATAGATACCAATTTACCCATCGTTCGTCCCCGAACGATCAAAAGAAGAAAAACAATGGCGAAAAGGAGTACATGAATCTGTAAACAGATGTGGGTATTTTTCTTGCATATCTGCCTCCTTCTCCCAAGTAGCTTCTTCAACCGGTCGATTCTTCCATTGAACTTTGATGGATGCAATCTCTCTCGACCTCAACTTGCGAACTTCTCTATCTAATATAGCAACCGGTTCCTCTTCATAAGTCAAGTTCTCATCCAACAAAACTGAATCCCAACGGATGATGTAGTTTCCATCTCCATGGTATCTTTTCAACATGGACACATGAAATACCGGATGCACTCCGGACAGTCCTGGGGGCAAGGCTAATTCATAAGCCACCTCCCCTATTCGCTTTCGTCCCTCAAATGGTCCAATATACCTTGGACTTAGCTTACCTCTTTTGCCAAACCGCATCACCCCTTTCATGGGTTAAACTTTCAACAAGACTTGTTCACCTTCCATGAACTCCAAGTCCCTAACCTTTCGGTCTGCATACTCCTTTTGTCTACTTTGCGCCGCTAGAAGCTTTCCTTGAATAGCTTTCACCTTCTCCATAGAATCTCTCAACAGATCAGTACCCCAAGGTCTAACCTCAAATGCATCAAACCAACCAATGGGAGATCTACACCTCCTCCCATATAATGCCTCAAATGGAGCCATGTCAATGCTGGAGTGATAGCTATTATTGTATGAAAACTCTGCCAAAGGTAAGAAGCTATCCCAATGGCCACCAAACTCTATCACACACGCACGAAGCATATCCTCCAACACTTGAATCGTTCGCTCAGACTGACCATCGGTCTGAGGATGAAACGCAGTACTAAGGTCCAACCTAGTACCTAATTCCGCATGCAATGTTCTCCAAAACTTAGAAGTAAACTGCGTACCTCTATCTGATATGATGGAGAGTGGAACTCCATGCAATCGAACGATTTCCGAGATGTAGATTTTTGCTAACTTCTCTGCACTGTAGGTCACCTTGACCGGAATAAAATGAGCGGACTTAGTTAACCTATCAACAATCACCCAATAGAGTCATACTTACCCAAGGTCTTTGGAAGACCTACCACAAAATCCATTGCGATTCTCTCCCACTTCCACTGAGGAATGGGCATTCTCTGAAGTGTTCCTCCGGGCCTCTGGTGTTCATACTTTACTTGTTGACAATTTGGACATTTGGCAACAAACTCAACAATATCTCGTTTCATTCTACTCCACCAGAAGTGTTGCTTTAGGTCACGATACATCTTGGTTGCACCAGGATGTATAGAATATCCGGAACTATGAGCTTCTGTCAGAATAGTGTTGATCAAATCATTGATGCGGGGTACACATACCCTTCCCTTAATCCTCAAAACACCTTCCTCATCGATTGTTGCTTCTTTAGCCTCTCCTTGTAACACTTTATCTCGGATTCGACTTAGTTTCTCATCATCAAACTGTTTCCCCTTAATCTGGTCAAGAAAAGAAGATCTTGCCTCTACACAAGCTAACAATCCTCCCTTCTCATTTATTTCTAACCTCATAAGGTCATTAGCCAGAATCTGCACCTCTCTAGCCAATGGGCGTCTAGAAACTTGCAAATGAGCTAAACTTCCCATGCTTCCGGCCTTTCTACTCAAAGCATCCGCCACGACATTTGCTTTACCCGGATGATACAAGATAGTGATATCGTAGTCCTTCAGTAGTTCCATCCATCTCCTTTGTCTTAAGTTCAAATCTTTCTGAGTAAAGACATACTGTAAACTACGATGATCCATGTAGATTTCACTCTTAACCCCATATAAATAATGCCTCCATTGCTTCAATGCAAATACTACCGCGGCCAATTCTAAGTCATGAGTTGGATAGTTACGTTCATGCACTTTTAATTGTCTTGAAGCATAAGCAATCACATTCTTTTCTTGCATTAGCACTGCACCCAAACCCGTATAGGATGCATCACGATAGATGATGAAGTTCTTACCTTCCACCGGCAAGGTGAGGATAGGTGCGGTAGTCAACAAAGTCTTGAGTTTCTGAAAGCTTTCCTCACACTCATCCGACCATACAAATGGAACATTTTGCTTAGTCAAGTTCGTCAATTGGGAAGCAATAGAAGAGAATCCCTTGACGAATCGGCGGTAGTAGCTAGCTAACCCAACAAAACTCCTTATCTCTGACACATTAGTGGGTCTTACCCAATCCTTCACTGTCTCAATGTTAGAAGGATCCACCATCACTCCATCCTTAGAAACCACGTGCCCCAAGAAGGACACTGAATCTAGCCAAAACTCACACTTAGAGAATTTCGCATAAAGCTTCTTCTTCCTCAACAACTCTAACACCATTCGCAAATGCTCCTCATGTTCCTTCTTACTCTTGAAGTATATCAATATATCATCAATAAAAACGATCACAAAGAGATCCAGATATGGCTTAAAAATCCCATTCATCAAGCTCATGAAAGCAGCAGGGGAATTAGTAACACCAAAAGACATTACCACGAATTCGTAGTGCCCATACCTGGTTCGAAAAGCAGTCTTTGGAACATCCGTTGCTCGTATTTTCAATTGGTGATAACCGGATCTCAAGTCAATTTTAGAGAAGACACAAGCACCTTGTAACTGATCGAACAAGTCATCAATGCGAGGAATGGGATACTTGTTCTTAATAGTTACCTTGTTCAATTGTCTGTAGTCTATGCACATTCTAAAACTCCCATCCTTCTTTTTCACAAACAAAACCGGAGCACCCCAAGGAGATGCACTTGGTCTAATGAAGCCTTTGCTCAACAACTCTTGAAGTTGTGCCTTTAACTCTCTTAACTCCGCGGGAGCCATTCTATAAGGGGGTATAGAAATGGGGCGAGTACCCGGTTCAAGATCGATACAGAAGTCAATATCCCTATCTGGTAGCACACCAGGAAGATCTGCAGGGAACACATCCAAAAACTCACAGACTACCGAAACTGACTCAATCGAAGGTACTTGAGTAGTGTCATCCTTGAGATGTGCCAAGAAAGCTAAACACCCTTTACTCACCATTTTCTTAGCGCGAAGAAAGGAGATGATACGCACCGGATTGGAAGTGTAGTCGCCCTCCCACACTAACGGATCTGCCCCAGGCTTGGCTAACGTCACCGTTTTAGCATTACAATCCAAAATCGCAAAGTTTGGAGAAAGCCAAGTCATACCCAAAATTACATCAATGTCACCCATTTCTAAGATGACCAAATCTACATAAGTGTTGCTCCCCACAAAATTCACCAAACAAGACCTATATACCCTTTCAACTATCACCGACTCACCCACCGGAGTCGAAACACGAATAGGTATGTCAAGTGATTCACAATGTAATTTTAGACCATTATCAAATGAGGAAGATACATAAGAAAATGTGGATCCACGATCAAACAATACGGAAGCCATGCAATCACAAATCAAAAGGTTACCTGTGATAACAGCATCAGATGTCTCCGCCTCCGATCTCCCAGGGAAAGCGTAGCAATGGGCCCCATTATTTGTCTGTCCGTTGCCCCTACCATGTTGCGTAGTAGTGGCTCCGTTTTGCCCATCACCTCTGCCGTTTTGGTGGCCACCATTACCTCGACCACCACGTCCTCCAGAAAAGCGGCCTCTACCATGACCACCTCTACCTCTAGCTATTGGGGGTCTGTAACTCTGTTTTGGACAATTCCTCCTAATATGTCCAATCTCCCCACATCCATAGCACTCTCTGGAGTCAGGCATAGGTCTCTCGGAGTAGTGTTGACCGTTCTGAGGTTGACCCCCAACTACAGTCTGTAGTGAAGACTGAATTGGTCTAACTGAGTGACCTCCGGAGTTCTGTCCTCTAGAGTAAGAACCATTAAACTCACCTCCCCTTCGAAACCTTTTTGATGTCGATGTCGTGGTGAAGTCATCTGGTTTCACTCCTTCCACCTCTATCACAAAGTCTACCACCTCTTGGAACGATGTTGCCGTTGCCACTATCTATAAGGCTGAAATCCGCAATTCTGACCTCAACCCCTTCACAAAACGGCGGATCCATTCTTGTGGACTGAAACAAAGTTGGGTGGCATACCTAGATAATGCGCGGAATTTAGCCTCATATGAATTAACCGTCATCCTTCCTTGCTCGAGACTCAAGAACTCATCCCTTTTTCTATCTCTCAAAGTCCTTGGGATATACTTCTCCATAAACAATTTAGAGAATGATTCCCAAGTCATAGGTGTGGCCTCTGTCGGTTGACACTCAACATGTGATCGCCACCACATTTTGGCGTTCCCTTGAAACTGATAACTCACGAACTCAACACCAAACCGTTCTACTATACCCATCTTGTGTAGTAGCTCATGACAATCAACCAGAAAATCGTAGGCATCCTCTGATTCTGCACCCTTAAAGACTGGAGGTTTCAATTTCAAGAACTTACTGAAAAGTTCATGATGATCGTTTGTCATTATAGGCCCAGTAGTCAGACGTGGAAATGTGCCTATCTCCAATGTTGCATCCATGCGGGGAGCTATAGTAGCCGCATGTCGTATCTCTGAAACCGGAGGTGTTGGTGCAGAAACCACTGGAGGTGCCTGACCCTGATCGGATAACCCGCTAAGATAAGCAAGTACCTGGTTGATCATCTCTGGGGTAGGTTGGGGTGGCATTTCCTCATTCTGCACTTGTTCATTCTCCCCTTCCTCACCCTCTCTTATCACCTCCTCGGTCGGTGGAGGAGTCACTGCCTTAGTATCAAATGGGCTAGGTGCTCGTCCTCTCCCTCTAGAGGACGTCCTCCCACGACCTCTTCCACGGCCTCTTGCCGCTGCTCTTCCTCGAGCTACAGCCCCAGTGGCTGGCTCAGTCGTTTCTTGTCTTTCCGTTGTTGCTGCTGGTGCGGTCGTTGCTCTAGTTCTAACCATCTGCGAAATAGAGTGAAGATGGTCAGATACCAATTTGTATCACCTAGATACCAATTGGACTCAAGTAGTAGCACGAAAGAATGAAAGAATGGAATTTTCCTGAAGTCTTATAGCCTCTCAAAGAAAAGTAAAGGCGTCCCCCTACCGTTCCTTAAGACTCTACTAGACTCGTTCTTGTGTGATGAGACCAACGAAACTAATGCTCTGATACCAAGTTTGTCACGACCCAAATTGGGGACGCGACTGGCACCCACATTTACCCTCCTATGTGAGCGAACCAACCCATCTAAACCTTAACATTCCAATTTATATCAACAGAAAATAATGCGGAAGACTTAAACTCATTAATAAAAACAATTCAAAACTATTATTATTATCCCCAAAATCTGGAAATCATCATCACAAGAACATCTATCTCAAATTGCTAAACTAAAACTGTCTAAGAAGCTAAAACAATAAAAGCTAGTCCATGCCGGAAGTTGAAGGCATCAGGACTAGAAGAAGAAGACCCAGTCCAAGCTAGACGCGTTAGCTCACCCTGAATTTCCGAAGGTAGTGAAGACTGGCTCGATCTACTGTTGAGTTGAAGTTGACGGAACGTTTGCTGCATTACACAAATAACAACGAAGAAAACACAAAAGTAGGGGGGTCAGTACAACCACAAGTACTGAGTAGATATCATCGGCCAACTCAAAATAGAAGATAATATATATCAAGTAATATTATAAATCAACTATAAGCTCAACATGTAACAACAACAATGTATTATAACCGTCAATAAATACCATCAAGTTCATCCATGAGGGCTCAAGCCTCATTGCCACACTCATTTGGGAATTAAGTTCATTATGTTGAGTATATTATCATCTTTCAAGATTCATTATCTTTCTTCCTCTTGTGTCGGTACGTGACACTCCGATCCCCTACCACTATGTGTCGGTACGTGACAATCCGATCCCCTAATTCTACGTGTCGGTTCGTGACACCCGATCCCCTATATGTGTCGGTACGTGACACTCCGATCCCCTATATGTGTCGGAACGTGACACTCCGATCCCCTATATGTGTCGGTACGTGACACTCCGATCCCCTATATCTACGTGTCGGTTCGTGACACCCGTCCCACTAATACTATGTGTCGGAACGTGACACTCCGATCCACTAATACTATGTGTCGGAACGTGACACTCCGATCCACTAATTTCATTCTATCCGTTCATCAAGCCTTCTCTATACCAAGGCATCATCAATCCCATTCCTTTAACTCATCAAGCCTTCCTTTATACCAAGGCATCATCATTAATAACGTAGATTAAAGTTTCTTTCAAGATTTGGGATTCAAGGGTTTTCATCATGCTTATTTAATCAAAATCACATTATCATATTCATGCAAGCATACAATTAAGCATATAGACAGGTTTACAATATCATCAATACATATCATTCCCTATCAAGAGTTCACTACGAATATCGTAAAATAACCATAACCTACCTCCACCGAAGAATTGATCTATCAAGCTAATCCTCAAGCTTTGTTATTCCTCTTCGTTTCTCCTCTCTCGTTCGATCTCCCTTTCTTTCTCTCTTGTTTTATTCAAACCCTCTATCTCTTACCCTAATTAACATATAATTAAGTGTAAAAGAGGACAATAAAACCCCACTAATTAACCCAAAGTTACCTCTTTTATCCCTCAAGGATTTGAGTTATTAATATAAACTCTCACTCTTTATAATTATGGAAAGAATAGTCCAAAACGTCCCTTAAAACGTGTGAAGAAATCCCATTCTGCCTAGGATTTGCGCAACCTGTGACGGCCCGTCGTGCCTGCGACGGTCCGTCACGCAGGTCGTCGCAGCCTCCCAAAATCCAGGTGAGCTGTGACGGCCCGTCACCCCTGTGACGGTCCGTCCTGCACCTCCGTCCTGACGGTCAGAAACTCGTTTCTTGTACCAAATTCCCAAAAGTTGAAGTGTTTTGCAACGGGAGCTCACGATGGTTCGTCGTGGGTGTGACGGCACGTCCTGCAGGTCCGTCACAATTTACAGCGAGTCAATTTTTAGTATCCAATTTTAGAATTCTAAGTGTCATGGAACGAAACCTCCTCGACGGGCTGTCGTGACTACGACGGTCCGTCGTTACATCCGTCATCCCAGCCAGTTTTTCCAGAAATAAAATCTGCTGCTCAAAACGACTAAACAGGTCGTTACAAAATTACTTCGTGGCTAGGTGCTCAAATCGCCAATAAGTCAAAGTCGAGCATGAAGGACCGGAAGGTCTAACTCAAGATATTGTCATCCCCACTTATAAGTGGGTAGATGTCAACTTAGAATTTGTCTTATGTTTGCCTCTCACACATCAACAACATGACTCTATATGGGTCATAGTTCATAGGTTGACTAAGTCAGCCCACTTCCTTCCCGTAAAAGTATTTGATTCGGTGGAGGAGTATACTAGATTGTATGTTAAAGAGATCATTAAGTTACATGGGTCCCCCTTGTCAATCATTTAGGATAGAGGTTCCCAATCCACTTACCTTTTTTGGACATCTTTTCAAAGTGGGTTTGGTACTCATGTAAATCTTAGTACAACTTTCCACTCCTAAACGAATTGTGCAAGCGGAGCGCACCATTCAAACCCTAGAAGGAAAGTTTTGTCTATATGAACATAGATTCATGCAATCTGAGACTAGGTATGTGAGATCATTGATTGATACGTGGTTGTAAAATAAGAACAAACTAGTGGTGACTATTATATTGTTATGTAGGAAAGGTTTCGTGCTATTTTTCCCTTTTGATGAAAACACTTGTGCTATAATTTTAAGAGAACTTGAAGAGATTTTGTTTTTCTAGTTTTTTTATTTGAAATTTAACCATTTTTGTTGTACGTTAGTAGTTTCATTGAAATATACCCTATGTTAATGTCATCGAGAAGTGTAGACTTTTCACCAGTTAGTTGGATGCCAATTGCTTGGTATGCTAATTATCTCCTTGTTTCAAAATGATCATAAGAGTTGAAGGTTTATTGTTACTACACTTTATTGAGTTAAGAAAACGTGTACGCGTAGAATTGTTTTGTTATATTGGGATAAGTTAAAAAGGGTTACTTGATGAATGCTCAATTGGATCTTGTGTGTTCCTTGTAGTGTATACTTGTGTATTGCAGACTTGTTTATTTTAACAAGGGGAACAAAAATGAGTTTTTTATTAACGTTTTTCGAAATTGAGTTATTGGTATCCGAAATATTACATTCCTATGGGAAGAACAATTAAAGACTTATGCTTTCTCACATTCCACACACTTCTGTCTTCTTTTCATGGTATTATTCAAGCTTCCTTTTTATTAGTTTTACTTTTGAATATATCGTTGCTTTTACCTTTACACAGAATTTGTTTTATTATGGTCTAGATATGGACATTGATGATAACATGGAGAATGGTAAACGACAATAGAAGAAAGGAGAAACTATTCCCCTTGCGCTTTTTAGCTTGGGTAGTTACAAAATGCAGGAAGATGGGTGGCTTTTAAACAAAAGTAAGAAGTACCAAGAGAGGCTATCAACACTTTTTAGTATGGCTAAATCTTGGCTAAAGCAGTTTGCTGTCCAGCACCACGACTTTAACTATTTTATGGGTATTCCTCATAGTTGATCATCCCAAATGAATTAATTTGTTCTTTATAAAACCCCACCAAAGGGGTTGAGTACTACAGGAGTTCCTTTTATTAACATAGGCTCTCTGAGGTACTTTTGGTTTGTCGTTTTTGATAGAATAAACAACCATATAACTCTCTCCTATATAAAGGCATTTACTATTTTACGCGTTGTGCTTCGAACCCTTGTAGTTTTTTTCCTTATGAGTATCCTGGGATGTACACCGTAAAAATTGTATTTGAATTTAAGGTACATAGATTTATATCGACGAAGTTTGTACTAGTGTTTGCGTTGATATGTTTATTCCCAAATAGTGTAATGCATGTATAAAAATTATAGCTACCTTTTTTTTTGTAATCATTTACCTCTAGTTTAAGAGTTAACTATAATACCTCGAAAATATTTAGGTGAATCTAGAGTCTAACATGTTTTTCATGATTGTCTAAGGTCCTAAAATTGTTTATAATTTGATATTGAGGCAGTGTCTAGAGTTTTAGGTGATTTGGAAGTGAAATTTCAAGGGACGACTAAGACGTTCGAGGACTAAGTCACCTATATGTCTCATATGTGATTATATGCTTAATTGTGTGTTTCATGAGGTAATAAGGTCATCATATGCATTATTGTAGTGTATATAGGCAGTGTGTCAAGTTTTGTAAAGTTTTGAGGTCAAACGCTTAAGAACGTCCATAACGTTCGAAAGGTTTTCTTTGAAATGACCTTGTTTGTCTATGCTTGTTTCGTTGATTTTTCTGTGTTCATTTTTGATGAAATTCATGTTATAGGTCCTAAACGTGTATAAAAATATATTTGGGTTGGAAATATCCAGGTGAACATCCCCAAGGACCATCCAAGGGTCCTTTAGGAAGGATCCATGTTGGTGGCAAAAACTACCTAAGGTAGTTCCACCTACGGATAGCAAACAATGACCAGTGGCCTGGTCGACGCCCTGTAGGTTGAGGGCATCGTTTGGTAATTATACTAGGGATATAAGCTCCCATTTACAGCCTCTTAACCCATCTACGGAGGACAGGATGGTCCGTGGGTGGACTGACGCCCCGTCGATGGGCAATCATCGATTAGGTCTGTGTTCTATGTAGCTTACTGTTAAGTTCAAGGGGTGAAGTTGTAGATTAAACCCAGAAATAAATAAGATAAGTGGCGTTTACTTAGCGGTATTTTGGATATTTTAAATGTGCATAAAAGCCTAAAACACAAAATATTTTATTCTTCAAAATCGAAACCCAAAATCCTTTAGAAATTCTATAGAACTCCATTGGAGCCAAAACTCAAGGAAAGGCTTGGATTGGAGAATTGAGTGGAGATTATTCATCAAATTAGAGTATTAGGTTTGTTGAGCTATGATTTTTGATCCTTGAAACTTTTTTCATCAAGGAGCCCAACTTTCAAAGAAGTTTTTTAAAGTTTTTAAAGATGAATTGTCCAATTTTATGTTTCATCCATGGGTTATTGCATTAAAGGTTTTAAAGTATTGGATATTTATTAAAATGTTATTAATTTAATCATTTTAACTCAATTAACCTATGAAACCATGTAATTGTTGAACCCTAGTTTTTTACTACTTTACGGGTTAAGTGATTTCGAATTAATTTTTATGTATTCAAGTGTAGTTTTCTATGGGCTATTGAGTGATGTAATAGTTACATTGAAATGTTATCTAGGTTGTCTTAGATTGATGATTCTCCATTGAATTGACCTAGTTTCATTGAATATCATAGTTTATGTATTGAATTATGGGTTATGGCCATAGGTAAAGGCCTTATGATACTAAATTAGATAATTTAGCATTACATTGAAATGTTGGGGATTGATTGGTTGTACGCTTCCCTAATTCCCTTTATGTTATGTTAATTAGACTTCACTTATGTTATGATAGGTATGGTCCACTTATGGTGGCGGTGTTATGTTCTTTACTTGCAATTGATGTGGCCTTGTCGGTGTTTCTTTATGTACTATGATGATCATGTCCTTATCAGAAACTATTTGAAGTATCATGATGAATTGTATAGTTGATTTATGTGATGTATGATCATATAAACCTCCATCTGAAGTAATGTGAAAGTGTCTGTTCTTTCTATGTATGTTAGGAGATCATGTAGACTATGATTATGTGCTTATATGTGTAGTCTTAGAGTTGATGCATGATTGTTCCTACTTCACTATATAAGTCTATGATGGTTAGATGATGATATTGTAGGGTCTAGGATTACTTTAAAATGATGATAGTTATTTCTATGTGTTTCTAAAATGACATGTAATATATGTTAAAGTGAAGTATGTTGTGTCTTGGCTTGGTTGACTTGTGTCCCTTTCTTGATACATGTATGAATGTGAATAGGAGATTTCTTTACTTTGGATGATAAAGTATCTTAGTCTTGTATGTATGAATGACATGAGACCTTAAATAATGTTAAGAGGGTCCTTATTGTGAAATCTTTAACCTAGTGGTAAGGTTATGAATGTTGAAGTCGAAAGTTGTAATGGCATCCTTCAAGTAAAGGAATGATAGACTTAAGGTTGGGTGGCTGGAACGACATCATATCAATCCATAAGAAAGTCATTATGATCTTCTTTTTACCATTGTACGGTAGCCCTAGTGGACCTCTTTGGTAGGGTAAATGTGATCAGGGTTATGAACTTGATATGGAACCCCTTTATATAAACCTTTAATGTAAATAACTATATATGAACAAAGTCTAGCACCGAGTGAGTATGGTAAGGGAAGTAGATTTAGTTAAAATTTTAGACAAGAGTACAAAGCACACCCTTCATATTCCTAAACAATGTGCCTACATGGAATGTGTCCAAGTTCTACCAATTGCAAGTAGAACACCCTCATTGGTGTAGGATAACACTCTGGATTCCATGGCTAGCTATCATGGTCTATGTCGGTTATTACCTATTCTAATCATATCGGATACCTACTAACACTATAGAAGTTCTATGAAGTTTAGGTGGTGGTATGGGATACTATTTAGACATTGCAAAATAGGCTGTGAAGGTGTTAGTTAGAGTCCCTAAGTCTTGTCTAAGACCATTAAGTGAATGTCTTTTATGTGACGAATAAGTCTTAATTGAACAAATGAATGTATTGAGTTATGTTGATAAAAACATGATAAATTAATAAGTACTTCTCTAGAGTAGTTAAGGGTTGTCTAGTTAAGGTGTGAAGAAGGCGTAAGAATGGTCACTTCGTATCTTACCTAGATAACTCTTAAGAATGACTCTAGTTAGGGAAAATGTTGATTATGTGGACATGATCTAAGCCTTAGGTAGTCTTAAGGATTATTGAGGCAATCTTGAAGAGGTCAATATGGACGTTATCTTGTTTATTAATTTAAGTAAGTCTTTTGATAGGATTTGGAAATAAAATTTCATGTTTATGTGTTTGGTGTCTTGTAAGTGTGCTTTTGTAACATCTTAAAAATGACTTAGTTAAACTAGAGCATAGCGTGGTTGTAGTGATGTTCTAAGGTCCTAAATTGGTCTGTAATAAGGTATTGACGCAGTGTCTAAGAGTTTAGGTGCATTGAAAGTCAAATGTCATGAGCCGACCAAGATATTCGACGACTAAGTCACCTATGTGCCTCATATGTTGTTTTATGTGTTTATGTGTTTTTTATGATGTTATAAGGTCGTTAAATGATTTCTTATGGTGTCTCTTGTAAGTGTGTCAAGTTTCGTGAAGTTTGGAGGTCAAACGTCCAAGAACATCCATGACTTTTGAAAATTTTGTCTTGAAATGAGTGTGTTTAGGCATGTTTTGTTGAGTTTTATGTGTACGTTTTTTTATGAAATTCATGTGAGAGGTCCTAAACTCATATACGATTATATTTGGGTTCGAAATGTCTGGGCAAACATCCCCCAAGGATCATCCAAGGGTCCTTGAGGAAGGACCAAAAGTTGGTGCCGAGACAGCCCAAACGACGGAGGCAATCAACTCCTAGTGGGAAAGTCGATATCCTGTTTGTAGGATATCATCAATTGGGACATAGACTTGATAGAGGGTAGGCCAACGACCAACCTCAATCCTAGACCACATACCAACATGAAGGTACATTCGTCAAAGGACGGGCCATCATTTTGCAACCGTCAGTGAGGCAGTCGCTGCGTGCATCTTCACTACAAATAAGGGTATTGACGTTTCCTTAAAGGTATTTTGGGGTTTTATATATGTTTATAATCCTAAAACACTTGCAATGTTTCATTCTTTAAAATTAAAACCAAAATCTCATAGAAATTCCTTAGAACTCTAATGAATCCAAAACTCAAGGAAGGGCTTGGATTGGAGAATTGAGTAGAAATTCATCATCAAGTTGAAGAATTTTCTTCATTGAGTTATGGTTTTTGATATTTGAAACTCTCTAAATTAAGGATCCAAACTTCCAAAGATGTTTTCTAAGGTAAACAAAGTTGAATTGTCCAATTTCATGATCTATACATGAGTTCTTGCATTAATGGTTTATAATACATTAATTACGAATTGAATTGTTATTAATTAGATGATTTTTAACTAAATTAAACTATGAAACCATGAATTGGATGATCCCTACCTTTTTTACTAAGTTATGGGCTACTTGATATTGATCTAATGTTAATAAATTCTAATGTAGTTTCATATTGGCTATTCATTGATATAATTATTGTAGTAAATTGATATATAGGTTGAATTAGATTGATGAATATGTAGTAAAATTACCTAGTTTCAAGAATAATGTTATAATTATATTGAATAGTTGGTTATGGCCAAGGGTAAGAGCCTTCTGATATGGAATTCAGTGATTTTGTATTATACTAAGGTATTGAGGACAGAGTGGTGGTATGATGCCCTCTTTCCTTTGTTTTATGATTATTAGACTTCAATTATGTTGTGATTGATATAGTCCACTAATGGTGGAGGAGTTATGTGCTTTACTTGCAATTGATGTGGCCTTGTCCGTGTTATTTTAGGTAATATAATGATTATGGCCTTGTCGGCAAAATATTTGAACTAACATGGTTATTTCTATTGTTTATTATATGAATTATGATAATGTATGTGAAGTAGTGTGAAAGTATATGTGTCATTCCATTTATCTTATTTAGGTAATCATGTTAGACTATGACTTTGGCTTTGTGTTTATAGTCTTAGGGTTGGTGTATTTATTTCTACTTGACTATATGATGGTCATATTTATGATGAAAATATAGTGTATGGGATGAATTAAAGATGATAATGGCAATTTATATTTGTTTCTAGAATGACATGAAATACTGAGTTAAAGTGAAGTATGTGGTGTCTTGTCTTGGTTGACTTGTGTCCATTACTTGATGCATATATGAAAGTGAATATGTGATGTATTGACTTAGGATGATAAAGTGTCTTAGTCGTGTATGTATGAATGATATGAGACCTTTAATGATGTTAAGAGGGTCCTTTATGTGAAACCTTGAACCTAGTGGTAAGGTTATGAATTTTCAAGTCGAAAGTTGTCATGGTATCCTTCAAGTAAAGGAATGATAGGCTTAAGGTTAATTGTCTTGAACAACATAATATTAATCCTTAGGAAAGTAGTAATAATATTCGTCTCTCCATTGTGAGGTAATCCAAGTTGACCTTTCTTTGGTAGGGTAAATGTGATTAGGTTATGAACTTGATATGGAACCCCTTTATATGAACCTTAAGTGTAAATTAATTTATGACAACGAAGGATACAACCGAGTAAGTATTGTAAGGGAAGTAATTCTAGTTAAAGAATGAGACTACATTAAAAAGCACAACATTGATATTTCTTAACCATGTGCGTACATGAGATGTGTCCAAGTTCTACAATTGTAAAGTAGAACACCCTCATCTGAGTAGGTTAGAACTTCAGATTCCATGATTTGCTTTTATGGTCTATGTTGGTCATTGCATATTCTAATCATATGGAATACCTTTTAGTATTAGAGAATTTCTATGATGTTTTGGTGGTGGTACGGGACGCTATCCAGACATTGCATAATAGGCTTTGAAGGTGTTAGCTGGAGTTCCTAGGTCTTGAACTACTTGAATGTCCTTAATCTGTTGAGTGTCTCCTAAATGAACTAATAAATATAATGACTTAAGTTAAGAAAGTATTTTAAATGAACACGTACTTATGTATAGTAGTTAAGGGTTCTCTAGTTAAGTTGTGAAGGAGGCATAAGACTTGTCACTTCGTATCTTACCTAGATGAGACTTTAAATAACTCTAGTTATAGAAAATGATTGAATATGTAGGCAGGAGCTAAACTTATGTAGTCTTAAGGATTATTTATGTATTCTTTAAGAGGTCAATCATGGACGTTATCTTCTTGATTTACTTAAGTAAGTCTTTTGATAGACTATGGTAAGAGAATGTCATATTATCTTTATGTTGTTATGTTAAGTGTAGAATGATTCTATAATAGGTATTCTATAGGATTTCTTAATTGTGTGTCAAAGTGATTGTATGGGCGGTTTCTTCACAACACACTCAAGTGAGATTTAGAATCACCTTTGGTAGACGAAATTTCATGTTAATATGTTTGATTACTCATAAGTATGTAAGTGTCTTATTTGAAGTAGTCTTCAGGGTCATTTATGTATGCTTAGGGAGGTTGTATGGGAGGTCTCTCATTGTGTGACTTAACTGAGTCTTAGGATAACTTTTAGTGGGTTGATTACATGTTATAAAGTGTGTAAGTAAGAAGTAGTAAACTTCACTGTAATAGTGAAGGAATTCACTGTAAAGTGAGTTGAGGTAACTATAATATGTCTCTTAAAAATGGGATAATTGTTCTAACAGATTTGTTATGTGTTTCCAAGTTGTTAAATGTTGTTTTTATGATTTTAATATGAATTTTAAATAAAAAGATACATATTTCTTATAAATGTTCATTTTTCATGATTTTCATGTAATATGTCATGCTTTAGTACATCTGGGTGTACTAATCCATGCTTTTATGTATCTCTATAATTGTTAGTATGTGAGAAGCATTTGGGAAGCAAGACTTGGAACGTAGAATTCAAGTGAAGTTGAAGTATGTTCTCAATTGACTCGAGGGAATATATAGATGTCTTTTATGTCTTCTATTTCAAAGTATTTGAATAGAATTACTATTTCTATATTAGTATTGTGTATGGGTCGTGTCCCAAAAGTATTTTTGTGTCTTAATTTTGATGAGATTGATACTTGGTATTTCCTATGACTTTAGATGAAATATTTCTTAGGAAATCTAAAATGTTTTATGAAATTTAATTCCGCACTACTTTTCATTATGTATATTCAATGAAATATATGTAAGGCTTGTACAAGAACTCCGAGAGGTCAAGTACGCCGGTTGCAATCCGAGATTCACCCTAAAATCTAGGTTGTGCTATTGGGATGTGACAAGCTTTGTATCATAGAATAGGTCATGAAAGTAGTTTTCGAAATCAAAAAAATCATCAAGTAACATCTAGTAGAGTCTTCACCATTGGTGTGAGTCGCGACACGTCTATGGGAGAGAGGCTATATGACGATAGACTTTACCTTCTTTTCTATTCTTATGTCGTGCCGTAGAGTAAAAGTTATGAGTACACTTTTCTTATGGTTTTCCTTGTGTTTCTAGGATGATGAATACGAAGAAGACTCTGACTAGGAGAATTGAGGAGAATGATGTGCAAAACGACATTCCTCCTCAAGTTGATCAAGTTGAGCAAGTTCCTCAAGGTGATCACGTCCCTATTGTGGGAGAAGGTAATGATGTTCCGGTGGTTCCCCCGGAGTTGAGTAATAGTGATATTAGAGAGGCTTTTCTTACTTTAGCTTGAGCCGTGACTACTCAAGCAAAATAAGGTATAGTGCCCAGGGTGAATGTTGCAGAGAGCACTATGATATCTAGGTTAGAGACTCTGCGAGGAAGAATCCCCGTATCTTTATTATTTCTAAGGTAGGAGAGGATCCCCAAGAGTTCCTGGATGGAGTGTACAAGGTGTTGAATGTTGTGAAAGTTACATCTATTGAGAAATCGGAATTCGCTTCGTATCAATTGAGAGAAGTTACTCAAATATGGTAAACTCAATCGAAGGACAATAGTCCGGTGGAGTCGGGTCCTATTGAATGGTAAGAATTTAAGGAGACTTTTCTTGGTAAGTACTTTCCCCGCAATAGGAGATAAGTTAAAGTTGAGGAGTTTATCAATCTCAAGCAAGGCAATATGAGCGTTGAGGAATACTCTTTGAGGTTCTCTATTTTATTTAGATATGCCCCATCCATTGTGTCTAATCTAAGGGATGAAATGAGTCTCTTCGTGATAGGTGTTGTCTATCTAGTGAAGGAAGAATATAGTAGGGCGATGGTACATGATGATATGACCCTAGCTAGACTCATGGTGTAATCCAAATCAATTTAAGAGTCTAATCCTAAGAGGATGTGTGGAAACATCAAAAAGGAGTGGTTCTAGTGACAAAGATAAATCTAGGTTTAAGAAGGGGGCTCAAGGTAAAAAAGAACCTAATGTGAAATTGGAGAAAGGAGGTAGTTCTCAAAATGTCGAACCTACATGTGTCACTTGTTAAAAGAGGCATTATTGTGAGTGTCTAAGGAGTACCTGGAGTATATATGGTTGTGGTAAAGAAGGACATAAGCTGAGAGACTGTCCTAACAATGCTTCTAGAGGAAAAGAGGGTAAGCAAGTTGCTCCTAATGTTCCAAAGAAGGATGTTACAAAGGCAAAGGCTCGTTTCTGTGCACTCTGGGCAAGATGATCAAAGCCGAATGAAAATGATTATGATGATGAGGGTAAGTCCTTGCATTTATTTTTACTGTAATGAGTTCCTTATAAGTGGGAGAGTATAATTAGTAGATGAGATAGAAAGTCGTAGAAGCATGTAGTATGTACATGGTATTTAGGAGTTTTGTTGAAATTGAATTTCATAATTTCTTGCATTGTGTATTTTATGAAGTGTTGATTATATTGTAAGATTTTTTTATATTATGTTACCTTGGATATTAGCATATTTGTTTCATGAATTGCCTAAAAGTTGGTTTTTTGGAAAAATGCCCAAATTCACTGTATTGCATTGTCTACTCACTATTAAATTTTTCAAAATTTGACTAATTCATTATTTGGTCAAACATTGTTGCGATGTGGTTAAAACATATGTATTTGAGTATAATATTTTTAATAAAATGAGTTTTTGTTATTTGGATTGAAGCATGCGAGTTGTATAACGTGATGAGTTATAGAATGTTTTCTAGTTTCTTGTTGTGTTGTGAATCTTTTGACTATGTGAAATTGATGTTCTCTTTTATGTTTTTATTGTATGATATGTTAAATGGTATTGTCATGAGCTGCTAGTTTAATCTCTATTCTTTTAAGTGTTCGGACAGTGGCAAGTTACACTCAAGGACGAATGTGGTCTAAGTGGGGGAAAATATAAGATCTAGAAAATGACTTAGGTGAAATAAATCCTAACATGGTTGTAGTAATGGTATAAGGTCCTAAATACGTACATAATAAAGTATTGAGGTATTGTCTAAGAGTTTAGGTGCATTGGAAGTCAAACATCAAGGTACTACCAAGACTTTTGCACTAAGTACCTATGTGTCTCATATGTGGTTTTATGAGTTTATGTGTTATTCATGAGGTTATAACGTCTTAAATGAGTTATTATGGTCTATATAGAAGTCTCTGAACTTTCGTGATGTTTGGAAGTCAAACGTCCAAGAACGTCCATGACATTTGAATGTTTCGCCTTGAAATGAAGTTGTGTTTCTAGGCATGTTTCGTTGAGTTTTACAATTTCGTTCTGGATGAAATTTATTTGAAAGGTATTAAACTCGTATACAATCATGTTTTGGTTGGAAAAGTCTGGGAAAACATACCCAAGGACCATACAAGGGTCCTTGAGGAAGGACCCAAAGTTGGTGCCAAGACTGGCCAAACAACGGAGGAAATCGATGCCCAGTGGGCCAATCCACGCCCCATTTGTAGGTTATCGTCATTTGGGACATAGAACTCGGAGAATATAGGCCAACGATCATCCTCAATCCCATACCACGGACAAACAGGATGGTTTGTTGGTCAAAGGAAGGGTCGTCGTTTGGCAATTATCTATAAGGCAGTCTCTGCGTACAAGTTCATTGATAAGTTAGGAGTGAATTGGTAAATCCCCCCACGTCCAAAAAAGGGTATTGGAGGTTCCTTAAGGGTCTTTTGGGAATTTTAATTATTTCTATATGCCTAAAACACTTTGAAGATTTCATTCTTCAAAATCAATACCCAACTCCCTTACAAATTCCCTAGAACTCCATTGGAGCAAAAACTCAAGGAGGGGCTTGGATTGGTTAATTGAGTGAGGATTCTTCATAAAATTGATGAATTAGCTTCATTAAGGTATGATTTTTTATACTTGAAACTCTCTTCATCAAGGAGCCAAACTTTCAAAGATGTTTTCTAATGTTTTCAAAGTTGAATTGTCCAATTTCATGATCTATACATTGGTTTTTGCATTAATGGTTCTTCAAAGATTGGTTATGGATTAAATTCTTATTAATTAAATTATTTTAAATTAATTTAACCTATGAATCGATGAATCGGATAAACCCTAGTTTTTTAACTAAGTTATGGATTACTTGATAGTGATCTAATGTTTATGAATTCTAATGTAGTTTTATATAGGTTATTGATTGATGCAATAATTGTAGTAAATTTATACCTAGGTTTCATTAGGTTGATGAATATGTATTAATTTACCTAGTCATGAATAATTTATAATTATATTGAATTGTTGGTTATGGCCATGGGTAAGGGCCTTATTATATCAAATTAGGTGATTTGGCATTGGATTGAGGTATTGAGGATGGAGTGGTGGTACACTGTTCTATTTCCTTTTTTATGATAAATAGACTAAAAGTTATGTAATGATTGGTATGGTCCACTTATGGAAGCAGTGTTATGTGCTTTAGTACCACTTGATGTGGCCTTGTCAGCGTTATTTTATCTTATATGCTGATTATGGCCTTGTCGGCAAACTACTTGAGTAATGTTGTTATTTGTATAGTTGATTATTTGAAGTATGAAAATTTCTATCTACATGGGAAGTAATGTTAAAGTTTATGTGTTCTTCTATTGATGTTATTTAGGTAATTATGTTGGATTATGACTTTGACTTTGTGTATATAGTCTTAAAAATTTTGTATGTTATTCCTATTCGACTTTATGAGTCTATGATGGTCATATTTATGATGAAATTATATTTTATAGGATGACTTAAATATGATAATGGTTTTATATGTGTTTCTAGAATGACATGAAATAATGATTTAATATGAGGTATGTGGTGTCTTGTCTTGGTTGGCTTGTGTCCATTACTTGATGCATGTATGAAAGTAAATATGTGATGTCTTGACCTAGAATGCTAAAGTCTCTTATTCTTGTATGTATGAATGATATGAGACCTTAAATGATGGTAAGAGGGTCCTTTATGTGAAACCTTGGACCAATTGGTAAGGTTTTGAATATTGAAGTCTAAAGTCGTAATGGTATCTTTCAAGTAAAGGAATGATAGACTTAAGGTTAATTGTCTGGAACGACGTCCTATTTATCCTTAGGAAAGTCATAATAAGCATTTTGTCTCCATTTTGAGGTAGTCCTAGTGACCCTTTCTTTCCTAGGGTAAATGTGATTGGGTTATGAACATTATATGGAACCCCTTTCTATGAACCTTAAGTGTAAATTACTCTATGAGAATGAAGGCTATCACCGAGTGAGTATGATAAGGGAAGTATTTCTACTGAATGTAATAGACAAGATTATAAAGAAATCCCTTCATATTCCTTAACCATATCCCTACATGGGATGTCTCCAAGTTCTACCATTGGCAAGTAGATAACCTCATCGAAGTAGGTTAGAACTTTGGATTCCATGCTTAGCTATCATTTTCTAAGTCGATTGTTGCCTATTCTCATCATATGGAATACCTATTAACATTAGAGAAGTTCTAAGAAGTTTAGATAGTGGTATGGGACGCTATCTAGACATTGCATAATAGGCTTTGAAGGTGTTAGTTGGAGTTCCTAAGTCATGTCCAAACCATCACTTGAATGTCCTTTATATGTCCTCTAAATAAACTAATGAATATAATGACTTATGTTTAGAAAGTATGTTAAATGAATAAGTATTTTTCTAGAGTATTTAAGGGTAGAGTATTTAAGGGTTGTCTAGTTTAGGTGTGAAAGGGGCATAAGAATGGTCAATTCATATCTTACCTATATGAGTCTTAAGAATGACTCTAGCTAAGGAAAATGGTTGAATATGCAGGCTTGATCTAAACTTAGGTAGTGTTAAGTATTATTTAGGTAGTTTTGAAGAGGTCAATCATGGACATTATCTTTTTTATTTACTCAAGTAAGTCTTTTGATATCCTTTGGTAAGAGAATGTCATATTATCTTTATGTTGTTATGTTAAGTGAGAATGATTCTATCGTAGGTAGTACATAGGATCTGTTAAGTATGTGTGCAAGTGATTGTATGGGCGGTTTCTTCATCACTCACTCAAGTGATACATAGAATCATCATTGGTAAAGGAAATCTCATGTTTAAATGTTTGATGTCTTGTAAGTGTGCAAGTGTCTTATTTGAAGTAGTCTTGAGGGTTATTTAGGTATGCTTAGGGAGGTTGTATGGGTGGTCTCTCTTTTTGTGACTTAAGTTAGTATTAGGATAGATTTTATTGGGGTTATTACATGCTATAAAGTGTCTAAGGAATAGGTAGGCAACTTCACTGTAAGAATGAAGGAATTCACTATACAGTGAGTTGAGGTCATTGTAATATGTCTCTTAAAAATGGGATAATTTATCTAAAAGATTTCATAAGTGTTTCTATGTTGTTAAATGCTTTTATTATTATTATAATATTATTTTTAAATTAAAAGATACATATTTATAATAAATATACATTTTTCATGATTATGATGGATTATGCCCTACTTAATACATTTTATTGTACTAATCCATGATTTTATCTATCTCTATAGTTATTGGTAGATGAGGAGCATTTTAGAAGCAAGACTTGGATCGTAGCATCATTCTAGTAAAGTTGAAGTACATCCTCAATTTACTCGATGACATATATAGATGTCTTTTATGTCCTCTATTTCAAAGTATTGCAATATACTAAGTATTTCAATATTAGTAATATGTATAGGACGTGTCCCAAAAGTATTATTGTGTCTAAAGTTTGATGAGATTGAGAATTAGTATTTCAGATTACTTTATATGAAAGATCTTTTAAGGACTATGATATGTTTTGTGAAAAGTTTTAATTCCACACTAGTTATCATTATATATATATGGGATGAATGATATATATGCGCTTGTACAAGACCTTCGAGAGGTCAAGTACGCCGGTTGGAATCCGAGATTGACCCTAACTTCTAGGGTGTGGTCTTTGAATATGACAGTGTTGATCTCATTATAGGTGGTCTTGAGGATCATTTAGGTGTGCCTAAAGAGGTTATATGGGAGGTCTCTATTTGTCTTACTTAAGTGAGTCTGAGGATAATTTTTAGTGTAAGGATTTCATGCTAGAAGTGTCTAATAGGAAGTTAAGAAAACTTCATTGTACAGTGAAACAGTGAAGGAGTTCACTATACAGTAAAGTACTTCAGTGTAAGTGTCCTCTAAAAATGTGATAAATTGGCTAAGTGATTTCTTATATTTTCTAAGTTGTTAAATTATATTCTTATGATTATATTATGATATTTAAATGAAAAGATGCATGTTTCTACTAAATCTACGTTTCCATAATTTCATGCATATATCCATTCTAAGTATAAGTGTTTGTACTAAGTCCACACAATTGTTTGTCTCTAAAGGTGTAGGTGAAAGGTGAGAAGGATCGTGAAGGAAAGATTGGATTCTAGAGTCGTTCAAGGCAAGTGAAGTATGTCCTCAATTGACTCGAGGGCATACATATGTGTATTTTATTGCAAACTATTGTAATAGACTACGTATTTCTTATATTCATATTGTATGGGACGTGTCCCAAGTATTCTTCAGTCTAAGGATGACATATGTTTAGACTTAGCATTTTATATGATTCCAGATGAAAAGATGTTTTATTATATGCGTATGAAAAATTTCAATTCCCCACTACTTTTCATACTTGCATATGTGATGACCGATACGGAAGGATTTGTACAAGACCTCTGAGAGGTAAAGTACGCCGGTTGCATTCCTACAATGACATATCTTCTATGGTGTCTTTTCGTCATGTGACATGAAATCTCTTTCCCGTCATTCTGTGTTATTTTTAATCTTTTATGTATTTGATCTAAAATTTCTTTGTAGCTTGTTTCTGTTACGGAGTAAACATACACATAAATAAATTTCATTGACGATTTCAGGAAGCAGAATAGTGTTGAAAGTTCACATGAAGTGGTCATTGGATATATTCTTCAGGTTACAATCCCTGCCATTTTTTCCTATTGACAAACTATCTTATGATTTGTGCTGTATCTAATTGTGGTAATTATATCTTTCATACATGATCTTTAAGTATATCTTGCCAACAAAGAGAATTGTATCAATGAACTGGAGAACTATATATCTGAACAAAAAAAGTTAACATTTGCCAGCTCAATGAAATAAAGTTTCTAAATGAGAAACTAAATAATGAATCTAAAAGAATAAAATCATAAGAGAGGAAAGGATATGCCTTATGTTCTCAGATAGCTCTCTTACACTCCAAATTTACTTCTGGGTAACATACTTTGTCCTGTTGTATTTTGTATGTTTCTTAAAATATATGCTTCGGACAAGTGACAAATATCATGCAGGAAATTCTAATGGGTTATTGTTCATCCATGACACATAAGAATTTAATATTCCAAATATTTATTAAAGACCTTTATATATATGGGTACATACACTTGGTGTTTATGCATCTTATGACTTCTTAGTACACTTGAGCGAGTTAGAATATTAGAACTTTTTTCTATATAAATTTACAATTGCATGTGTTTTATTTACTTAAATTTTACAACCATATTATCATATCCTAAATATCATTAATGCTAATGATGTTATACACTTTTTTGGCATATTTTGTGCAAACGGATTGGCATTTGTCCTATGTTTTGTTGATATGCTTTCTCGGTCTACTTGAAAGCTAGGTGAACCTCTGAATTGTCTGCAGTTGGTTTACTTCCAACTGCAGTAGCTTCCTTCAGTAATAAATCAGATGGGCCATTATATATTGTTATAGTTCAAGAACCTGTTTTTAATTTTTACTAGAATAAAAAATTTTGAGGATTTGCAGTTTCACCAACTTATTATTCGTCATCAGGTTTTGAAGCTCTTTCTTCGTCCTTTTTTCCAATGCTTTGAATTGTAAGCTAGAGAATTCAAAACTCGAGCAGACGATTCAAACGCTACCAAAGTTGAAGCTGAAAAACTTTCAACAGCTCGAGGTGGGGAACCTCCTCCTCATTCTCAACTGGAAACACCATGGTTACTGGCAAACCTATCATTTTGATCTCATCTTAGGTTTATTTAAAAAATATAACATGATAAACTTCATACCAAAGTTTTGAGGCAAAAGTGGAAACATTTGTAGTTATTTTTCATTACAACATCAGATTATGTTGATTGTAAGTCATTGAAATCTTATTCTTACTAATATATATTATGGTGATTGTAACAACAACTTCTGAGAATAAAATTATAGTGAATTATCCGATTACACTAGCAAATCACATTGTTTAATAATTTCTATTGCGCATTATCTCGATTATAACAGTATGAATGTGGAAAAAAAATTAATTTTGAATTCATGGATTTGAACCATAGAAAGAGTCTCCTGTTAAATTGCAAAATAAGGTTGCATAACTTTAGTACACTGAGTTACCCTTTCAGTACATTATTATTATTATCTTAGTACAATTTTTTTCCTTTGCAATTTCTGAATTGATATTTAAAGCCAAATCGATAGGATCTTTTGATGCAATCGTGAAATCCGTGGAAATCTATTAATTCCAACACAACTTGTTCTTTTGAAGTTGGATAACTTTTCTACATATTCACAGGAAGACAACCCAATATTCTATTATCTCATGCTTTTGGTATTTTCTATTTTTGGTTGATAATCAAATAAAGATTTCAAAGTAACCGGGGTTCTCTTCTAACTCAAAGTTTTTATCTTTGAATTGGCTTGTAATGTGGGTGCTGATTTTGTGTAAGTAGAGTATAATTGTGAGGTTCTAGATAAAAATGGCATGATTTAACAATACATGTAGAAATGTAGAGATAATGTAAAGTTCTATGTGAACTGTTTGTTAGGTTATTGTTGATTTATATGCAGCTTTTTCAGGAATATAGTAATTGTTTTATATATATTCATTTGGATAGGTTGGCCTACAGTGAATACTCTCCAATTAAGCACTTCCACGGCTTTATTATTATGAATTGGATTGGCATACTGTGAATTTAAGCATATTAAATACATGATTAATTTTCCTAACTTGTATTTTTATTTTGAACGTGCAGGAAAATGTCCGTAATTGAAATTGAATTGTGGCCAGAAGTAAATTTGATCTATTTTAGTGAACGATGAATATTATTGGTTCTATTATCATATATGTTTGAATGTATTTTGTTTTGTGGAATTTATTGATAGTAGAGATCTTGAAGCAATCATTTTATAAGTATTGGTTGTAAAAGACTTGTTTCTCGAAGTTTGTTTGAATATATAACTCCCATTTAATGATTTCTTAATTTTGTGCACTAAGTTATTTGTATATTTAGTTATGTGATTATTGAACATATGCAAATAAACACTATTATTCTTAAAAATTAAAATTGTAAGAATAATAATATTTATTTTCAAAAAGTGTGGTTGTAGGACATCCATTGTTATCTTGTACATATCAAAAGTTACACTTTATAAGTGTTGTTCTAGATGAGATGTAAAAGGCAACACTTTTTAATTGTGACCAACAACAAAGAAAAGACGACGCTTTTAAGTGTAGCATAATAAAAAAATGTTGTCGTGAATGATTCACTAAAAAGTGTGTTTTATACCTCTCTGGCCACATTTTATAAGTGTAGCTATGATAGCAACATTTAAAAAGTGTTTCCTAATGTCGAAGGTTACATTTCTTTAGGCCACCCCGTAAAAAGGTGTTTCTTAAAGTCCAAAAGTGTAGCATTTTATTAAAGGCCACACTTTTGCTATTTTAGGTTACACATTACTACGGTATCCGTAGGTCTAAAATAGTGTAATGTGTATAGGCGATCCGGTGTCAATTATCCCTCTATAAAGTTTTACAAAGAGGTTCCGACGGAGATCTTTGATTGTCAAGTTAAGAAATTTGTGAATAAAGAGGTTGTTTTCAAAAAAGTTCTATGGAAGAATCGTCTACTTGACGGTGCAATATGGGAGGCCGAGGCTGACATAAAGTCCCATTACCCTTATATTTTTCCTCTTACTCAAATCCAAGATTGAGTTTATTATTTTCCTTAAATGGATATTATGAATAATGTTGAACTTATCATGTCTAACTAGTATGTGCATGTTCTTGTAGAAATTCATGCCTAAATTAAGTTTTGGTTAAATATGTTTCTCATGGTTAACTTGCACTTAAATATGTAGTGTGCTATATGTCTTTCATAATAGTTGTGTAGAACATTTTTAGTGTTGTAATGATAAGAAATCAGCATTTCTACTCTTTAAAAATGTTCAGATCAAGCTCATGTTAAATTGGAGAAGGTAGTTCCTCCTCATATGATATGAAATGATGAGCTCTTATGTGTTATGAATTGTGGATAAGATTCCTATGTGATAATGCTATGTTATGTCTGGAAAGGGTGGAGAATTCCTTTTCTAACCTGTGACTCATTATGATATTGCTTGTTGTTGGGTTGCTAGTCTTAAATCTTTTCCTTTTTCCCAATGCAATGGTTTAAGGTGTCATTCGGGGAGGAATGTTCCTAAGGGGGGATATTGTAAACCCCAGGAATTCTATGACCTAAAATAGAGTCTCAAATAATGAAAAATGATAATTCTAGACCTAAATAACAGTACATAACGTGTTTTGTAAGTATTTGAACATAAACGTAAACGGACGATGATGACGTCCGAGAACTAGCAAAATTGAACTAGTAAACACTCTTAGGTTTTCTGAACGTTTGGAAGTGTGTTATGAAATCCAAAACTTGTAAAAATGCATTAAATTTGTAATAAAATGTATATAGGGTCAAACATCAAGGTCCGACCCCCCAAGGACCGCTCTAGGGGTCCTTGAAGAGACCCCACTCTTGGCCAATCAAGATGCCAAGGCATCAGCGCAATTGGCCTAGCAGGAAACTAGTTCACGTCGCGGACATGGTTCACCATAAAAAAAAAATCATGGTATGCATCGCGGATACAAAGCGGACTCCACTATCTCGAAAATTATTTTTTGAAATCTTGCGAATACAGATCCTTGGCGTGAACTTAATTTTTGACGAAAATCTTAAATTTAGAATTTAAGTTTGACTTTACTTAAAGGTTAACTTAAGTGAGGGGTATTTTGTGTATTTCAGGGTAGGGTTATATATTGATTTATGTTAAAATTTTCCTCACAATTTCCTTCTCAAATAATATTTCCAAATCAAAACCCAAAAGCTCTCACTTGTACTCTACATTCTCTCTCTACCCAACCTCCATTGAAGAAGGTTGGAAGCTTGAAGAACAAGACCAAATTCCCCAAGTTTCTACAAAAATTCGTGTATAAAGTCTCCACAAGATATAGTTTCTTTCACTCTTGGGATACTTTCCCCAAGCGGTCCTTTTGATAATCTCTAAGTCCCCAAAAACTAGACTTTTTCCCTACACATGGCTCTTCTTTGAAAAGCAAAATTGACAATCAATTGTGATTAATTCTGGTCAATAAATGTTGCTCAAATATCTATTAATGGTTATTCTTATTATTCATTCGAGATTCCCATGGACCCATGTCTTTCACTAATTTCATGAAAACCTTGAATTGATATGATGAGTTGTGAAGATGATGAGTATGTGTATTGACTACATTGATCTTAAATATGTAATTTCTTCTTAAATTACTTTTTTTATGCATTGGATATGTATCCTGGGAAATGGATGTATGAAGGTTCTTTTAAGGGGCAATGAGGTATGTTGATTGGTTCTTCTTCAATTCAATTATGAAGTATGAGTTACTTAGATAGTAATGCTCTTATGTCTAATGTGTGGTTGTGATGTTGATTCTAAGTATTCCTTATCCTTAATAGTAGACACTTGAATTAGCTATGAAGTATGTATGCATGTTATGATACAATTATTATATGATGGAGTAGTTTCTCATGATCATAATAAAGTGTTAAGTGAAAGATTTACTCACTTTTATGAGATTTCTAAAGTGAAAGGATTGTTTCACTTATGATGACGTATAAGATAATATGATAAGATGTTCACAGAGGGGTCTAAAAGAGACTAATACGAACTTGTATGGTGAAATACGATTATTATTAAGGGAATAAATGGTTAGCACCAAAAAGGCATATAAATGAGTTGGAGATCTCACGTTTAGTAAGTCCGGCCTCCCACATGGGTTTTTTCACATTTAGAAATTACGGATTCCCAAGACGTGTTGTCTCATGAGATGGAAACCTCCACAATTATAAAGTCAAGGTTTCTAGTAGCAATTTCCTTGACCCTTAACTATGTTCCCACATAGGACTCTAGATTAGTGCATTCACCTAGATAGCTATATATTAATGGTTACACCTTATGTAAGTGATAACACTCTCTTTTCGGTGTGGGAGTAGAACATCGGATTCCATGTAGATCATACAGTCTCATGTCGGTTATTGCATTTCTTTCCCAAATATAAAAGTAAACGAACAATTAAGTCTGTGGACTCTTATTAGGACTTTTCTTAAAGTTGCTACATAGTGTAAGAGAGGGTATGATACTTTTTTACACATTGCATATATAGGATCCTAAGAGATAGTCTTATTAGTGTTCTTCTATGTTTAGGTTTATTATATGTTATATATATCAAATTATATATGATTTTATGAATCAATCATGTTATGATGAAAAATGAGGTTTTGTCATATATATGTAGTAAGTGACTTAATGTGATGCTTAGATTTTAGTATAGCACAAGTATTGCTTTGGGTTGCTTATATGTTTAGTTGATATTATGTTTGGTTGACTTATGATGTTTGATGTACCGGGATATCCGAGTACAATTTAATGCTTAAAACAAGAAATGAATACTCGAATAGAGTGTATTTGGTATAATTTGATGTGTTTACTGATTATGCAAGAAGAATGAGACAGAGAAGCGAAGAAGTAGTAAATCACGAACATCTTGACGGCCCTTGGCTCACTTCACGGACCGTGTAAGTAACCGTGAAGTGATGACAATAGAGGAATTTTTAATATTTATGTTTGAGATAATTAAAGTAAAGACCACAAAAGTCTTCATGGACCATAATCGTTTTGACGGTCTGTGGTTCAACCTGTGAACCAGATTCTAGAGAGCAGTTGAAGTGTCCAAAGTTTTAGAAAATTCAAGTGAATATCCCAGAGGTCTTCATGGACTGTAAGTTAACGGCAATAATTTAAGTGTCCATGCATCTACCCATCAACAAGATTCCAGAGAACAATGCAAAGTGTCCAGAGTAAAGAAAGCTTAAGTGTATACTACGGAAGTATTAAAGAACTGTGATAATTAAATGGTCCATAATCTCGTCTGTCAACCAAATTGCAAAAAGAAGTGCAAATGATCTGGAGTTTCAGAAAGTCGAAGTGAATACAACAGATGATAATTTAGATGGTACGTGATTCTATCAGTTAATAAAATTTCATAGAACAGCTAAATGTTTATTTCTTTGAGAGTTAAAGGTAACACCACATATAACTATAAGGACCATTAAGCTTTTCACGGGGCCAGATAGAGGTTGTGAAGAAAAGCGACTATGCGTTCCTAATTAGATTCGGTCTCTTTTTAAAAAGGTTTCGGGATTATTATTTAGGTTTTCTCGAACCATTTCTCTATTATCAAATTTTTTACAAGGAAGGCTAAGAAGAACTTGGATTTTTTTGAGATCATCTTGTTTTTCGATCTACTCGGCAACACGAGAAAGTTTGACTTTTATATTATCTATGTTTTCAATCATTATAAATTGTTATGTACACAAAATTATGAATTACTAAGTATTGAAAGTAGGTGTATGGGATCTATGATGAGACTGTGAATCTGAATCTGTAAATTGATCATAGAGTAATCTCCTTTCACATGTTGTATATTCAATCTTTGGTTTTAATTTGGACTAAGGAGTGCACAATTTAGACTTTCCTTAATGAAGTTGTTGTTTGAGAGAAAAGAACTTGTTAGGAAAAGCATAAATCTCTTTAATTTATTGAAGTTAAAGTTAGAGTTCGAGAGAGAGTAACTTCACCCTCATATCCAATAACTCAGCTCTTTATAAAAGAATCATTTGTAGCTCGAGAGAATACAAGCGATTATTTTCTAATAAGGCTGAGAAGCATTAGATAAAATTTAGTCATTAAGTTTTGTGAAAGTATGATTGCTTGAAGCTCTAATTTCAAAAGAGTTTCATAAGTTCTTGTCATAGTGAATACTAACATGGTTTCGCTTAAACGATAGAAAACCCATACCTAGTCATCATTTATAAAATAGATTTGGAATCTTTGTCTCATGCCTAGAAATTTATCCTTGATAGTTAGACTCAAACATTACTTTTTGTTTGAATTCATTAGGAGATAGTAATAACAATCGCATAAGTGCGACTGTAAACATTGTCTATAAAGAAATTCTCTATGGGAACAATCTCAACTCCAATTGAGTTCTGTAAAGTAAAAATTACCATTTACACTCTCAATTGAGGTGTATGTTCGGACTTATCAGATTTTGGCACCATAGTCAGGGAATTTCCTTTCAGTAGTGTTTTACTAACTTATATTCAAATTCTAGTTATAATTTCTTAATTTTAGGTGTGATGTTGTTTTTGATCTATTTAATATTAATCTTCTTGTGTTATGCCAACCACCAGAAGTCAGTGCGCAACATTACTACCTTAAATCTGCAACTCCAAAAAAACATACGCAAGATGGCTAACGTTGAAGAACTAGAGCCTCAGAGGCAAAGGTCGTTCCTTGAGGATAAACTGGATGCTGCATGACGTGTGCAGCAAAATACTTGATTAGTCACAACTAGGGGAGTGGATGGAAACAAGGATGATGTAATTTCTCCTCATCGTCGCCTAGTATCCCAAAAGGGTAAATTTCATCATCCTGCACACAATATGGATGAATGAAGAGGATGATGTTGAGTTGGAAGGAGCTGGAGCCACTGGAGACATAGTGTTACCCGCATTACCTCCAAGAGTGAAATTCACTATCACCCATACAATGACACGATTACTTAATCTCAAAGGAATAATTAAAGGGGCTGTTAGTTATTATGAAAATCAACATCTGATGAATTTTGTGGGGATCTATAAATCTCAAGAGATTCCTGGAGTGAATCAAACTGCAATAAGGCTATGGCTATTTCCCTTACTCTTAATAGGAATCAACTAACTGGTTGAATGAGCTTCCGGATGACTCCATTCGAAACTGGAGTAAATTAAAAGAGGCTTTCTTGGAAAGATTCTTTCCAGAATTGAAAGAACTACAAATGAAGGATGAGATTAGTACACATAAGTAGTCACTAGGGGAAGTAATGCATGATACTTTGTGGAGTTCAGCCAATAGTTGAAAAAATTCCCAAACAATGATCTTACGGAAGGGCACCGCAAACAAGCTTTCTATAGGTCACTTAATTATGTTACTAAACATGTGGTTGATGTAGTCTGCAGAGGTTCATTTATGAGGAACCCATTTTCTAAGAGCATGCAACTATTTGATGAAGTTTCCAAAATAATAGGGTATGGTAAACGAGAAATGCAGAAGTAGGAGAATTAATGTCAGCAGGACAGAGAAATAAGGAAGAAGAAAGGGATTAGGAAATGGCATATCTGATAATTCAAATTGATTTACTAACGAAGCATATTGGGTGCTAGTTCAAAAAAGTAAGTGTTATGGGACAATAAAGTAGATACGAAGGCAACACATTAAAATTGACAACAAATCTAACCACTTGGGAAACCAAGGAGGTTTCCAAAATTATAACTTTGGACATCAGGGGTATAATTCAAGAAATACAGGTGAAAACTGCACTAGAGATGGTGAATATGATAGACCACCAAACAGAGGCCAAGGTAACTTGCAGAACATAGATCGTTACAGAAATGACCGTAGTGGTGTATATGTGCCCCAAAGTAGAAGATAAAGAACGGTTGGTGATTCCAATGGATCTAACCTGGAAGATATGAAGGCCATGATTTTTCAAAAGGTTTAATTAATAGATGCAGGAGGTAAAAAAATGAGGTGTGAGTTATCAAGCATGGGTCATCTGGTTTACTCTCCTACCATCTCTTTTAAAAAAATAGAGCAACAATTGGGACAACTCTCAGCATCCCTATATCAGAGATAGAATTGTTCATTACCAAGTGATACCATTCAAAACTCCAAGAAGGATGGGCACTGTATGTATATCACTACTAGAAGTGGTACAATTATTTCTAACCAAAACCTTGAAAGTACCAAAGATGAACAGGTTGAGGAACAAGTTAACATAGAGGAGGGTGAAAGTGCACCTATTGATGACTTGGAAGAGGTTCAGCAGAGAGTAGCTTCTACTAGAGGACAAGAGAAAAAGATTCATGGAAAACTGCTTTTTCAGCTGATTCTTAGACCTCCTCCTCATTTTCTACAAAGACTCAAAAAGAATGATGAAAATAGTAAGCTTACAAAGTTCATCACCATACAACTTTAAGTCAATATACCACTGGTAGAAGATATTGAACAAGTGCAAGGATATGCCAAGTTCATGAAAGAGTTGGTTACCAAGAAAATGTTGTAAGTCTTGATTTTTCAAAAGATGTGCATCATTGAAACACTATTGCAACCATGTCTCTGGTTCAAAAAAAATCCTTGTGCTTTCACAATTCCAAGTACCATTGGTCAATCAAGTTTGTATAATCATTGTGTGATCTGGGAGCTAGCATAAAATTTGATGTTATTAGCCATTTATGATAACTTGGGTTTGGAAATGCCAAAACCTACATCAATTATATTGAGGATGGCTGACATGTCAGTTAAGAGACTAGTGGGAATCTTGTGTGGTGTTTTGGTTAGAGTGCATATATTTATTATTCAGGCAGATTTTTTTATCTTTGATTGTAAAGTAGACTTTTAAGTTCCTATAGTTCTAGGAAGAACATTTTTACCTACATGATGAGATTTGGTTGATGTTAAGCAAGGTGAGTGAAGTTTAGAATAAATTCAGAAGAGGCAAAGTTTAACATATGCAGATCAATGAAACAACCTCGAGAGATGGACGTGGTATCTGCAATGAATGTTGTTACAGAAGAAAACATAAGAGTACCCAAGAGGAGAGGATAGTTGTTGAAACATTAGCAGCTGTGTTGATGAATTATGATGTTGATTTCTTGCTTGATTATAGAGAAACGGTGAATTCTTTAAAAGGTATGAGAGCATATTCTTATGATCCAAATAGATTACATATGTATTTGAAAACAGAACACATCCTCCAGCTGAACCCTCCATTGAGGAACCACCAGTTTTTGACCTAAAGCAGTTCCCTAGTCACCTCAGGTATGTATTTTTTGGTACTAACAACACTTTACAAATGATTTTTGCTGTAGATTTAAATAAATGAAAGGTACATGAGGTGGTTAATGTTCTTCAAAGGTTTACAAAAGCTATTGGTTGGACTATTGATGATATCATTGGAATCCCTCCAAGCATTTGCATACACAAAATATAAATTTGAGGAATATTGCATACCAAACATTGAGCACCAAAGGATATTTAACCCACCAATGAAAGAGGTGATAAAAAAGGAAATAATGAAAAGGTCTAATGTTGGGGTGGTTTACCCGATCTCAGACAGGCACTGGATCAGTGAAGGGTGGTATTTATAGACCAAATGATGGACAAGTTAGCAACTAAAGTGTGGTATTGTTTCTAAATGGATACTCTAGTTGCAATTAGATATCCATTGAACCTAAATATCAAGAAAATAATATATTTACATGTCGTTACGACACTTAAATATTTAAAGCCATGACGTTTGGATTATGTAATGCACCGACTATATTTCAAAGATGCATGATATCATTTTTTTCATTCATGGTTGAGGACACTCTAGAAGTATTTATGGACTATTTTTCTATAGTAGGTGACACTTTTAATGACTGTTTGTTGAATCTTAGCAGGGCATTTTGGATATGTGAGAAAAAAAACTTTGTGTTGAACTAGGTAAAATACCACTTCATGGTTAAAGAAGGCATAGTTCTTGGACATAAAGTTTCACAAAAAGAAATTGAAGTTGACAAGGCGAAAATTGAGGTGATTGAAAGTTACCTCTTCCTATTTGTGTGAAATGTGTTTGAAGATTCCTAGCACATGGAAGATTCTTTAGGCATTTCATCAAGGACTTTTCCAATGTTCCACACCCCATGTATAAGATGTTGGAGAAGGAGGTGAAATTCATCTTTGATGATTCCTGCCTAAAAGCCTTTGAAAGCCTCAAAGAAAACGATCTGAACACCTATAATCATTGGCCTGAACATGGAAGAACCGTTTGAAGTGATATGTTATGCCACTGGCACCGGATTAGGTGTTGTAATCAGTCGAAGTGCAACAAGACGTTCTATACAATTTTATATGCTAGTAAGTCCCTAAATGGAGAATAGTGAAACTACACATGAATGGATAGGAACTGTCGGCTATACTATATGCATTTGAGAAATTCAGAGCTTATTTGTTGGTCACCATTATTATAGTTCACATAGATCATGTTGCACTGAGATATCTCATGGCCAAGAAGGATGCCAAAGCAAGGTTAATCAGATGGGTGTTAATACATCAAGAATTTGACATGGAAGTAAATGATATAAGAGGTTGTGAAAATCAGATACCAGATCATCTTATAAGGTCGGAAGTTGCACAGAGAGAACATAGTGAGCCTGAAATAAATTATCCATTCCCAGATGAGCAGGTATTGGCCGTTACTCTTGATCTAATTCCATTGTTTACTGATTTTGTTAATTTCTTAGTCAGTGAGAATGTATTTTTTGGATAAGCCTTATTTGTACAGAATATGTGCTAATAAAATCATTACAAGATGTGTTCCCGACGATGAAATGATATACATTCCGGAAACTTGTCATTGCACTTCTGTAGTTGGGCCTAATTGTGGATCTAAAACAGCTCAAAAGATCTTTCAATGTAAATATTATTTGTCAACCATTCACTAGGATGCAGCCGAGTTGGTATGAAATTGTCATATTTGCCAAAGGCAAGGAGACATATCAAGATTCCATGAGTTTCTATGATACCAATTTTAGAGGTAAAGCTTTCTGATATGTGGGGAATTGATTTCAAAGGCCCCTTGGTGAGTTCCTATGGACAGAAGTATATCGTAGTAGTAGTGGACTATGTACGTAGATGGGTAAAAGTTGTAGCATTATCTGAAAATGATGGAAAGAGTGTGTCAAAATTCATAAAAAAATAACATTTTTGCAAGATTTGGGACACCTAGAGATATTATTAGTGATGGTGGTTCTCATTTTTGCAAAAAAGTATTCACGACTCTTCTGACCAAGTATGGGGTAAAACATCATAATGTAGATACACCTTATCACCCACAAACCAGCGGCCAACTAGAACTGTCTAATAGAGAGATCAATGAAATTTTGGCTAAATCGGTAAATGCTAACCGGATAGACTAGGAAAGGAATCTAGATGATGTATTTTGGGCTTACCGGATAACTTTTAAAACACCTATTGTCATGTCTCCATATCAACTTGCATTTGGAAAAACATGTCACTTGCCGGTTGAACTGGAACATAGAGTACTGTGGGTATTGAAAAAGCTAGATCTCGACTGGAATAAAATAACAAATTTAAGGCTACATTAGAAAATCAGATGGATGAGTTTTCTATGAGAGCATATGAGAGATCAACATTGTATAAGGAGTGGATGAAGTGATACCATGATAAATCTATTGAGAAACTAAGTTTATCTCCTATGGGTTAGGTGTTATTGTTTAATTCTAGATAGCGATTATATCAAAAAAAAAATTGAGATCCAAATGCTCTGGACCATTTAAGGTCACTCAAATATTTCAATCTGGATCGGTTGAACTAGAAAATTATAAAGTACAGAGGTTCAAAGCTAATGGAGTATGAATTAAGCAATATTTAGGTGCCTAGGAAGAAACAAAGATAGTGGAAGAATGCATGCTTGATGAAGTCTAAGTAATCAATAAACATATGTGGTGCCGCGACGTTAAAATGTGTGTTATTTGCGAGGCAACCCAACATTTCTTAATTTAGGTATTTTTGCATTTCTTTTTGTGTTAACTTTAGTGTGTTGAGTCAATAGGTGTTGACATGTGTAGGAAGACGTAGGGCCTATAGATCAGAAGTCTATAGGGTTGGAGGTTCACTTGGATGTCACTCTAACACGTAATTCCCCTCGGGCCCAAAAGATCACAAGTCTAAAGACGCTTTCCCCAGAACATTCCCTCTTAGTCAAAAGAAGGGGGTAGTGCTTCTGAGAATGTTGCAATTGCCAGCAGTCCATCTCACTTTGAAGCACGTATCAATAATGAGGAAAATTCTGGGGCAATGCTGTAGATGAAGGCAATTTACGTGATAACTCTCACACCTCCTCTCTAGCAACTCATACAAAATAGGACACAACAACTCAACAAGATACTCATTAAAGAGAGCTCGAGGTGATTCCCACAAATGAAGAAACCATGATATAATATGTTCATGCTCAGGAAGCTCATACGGATTGTTGGGAATAACTCATTGCATGTTACCGTACTCTGAGGATGGTGGATCGTACCAAAGAATTCTTACACCAAGGGATTGTAACCATGATTGGCAGTTTCAGTAAGCGGGCTATTTTACTTGAATTTAGAGTAGTGAGAAGTAGCATCAAGTCATTTTCGATATTTTCCAAATGTTTGAATTTCACAATTTAAAATGGATGGACTATGCACGAGGTGATTTCTCTGATCACAGGACAAAGGTGTTTTTTATACATGTTATGCCGCTACGCTGATAAACTTGGTTGTAACCACTGAATCCACAAAATGAGGGCACAAAGATTTTGCTGCTATACTAGGTAGACTTGAATTAATCATCGTAAGGGCCATGTCCAGTGATATTTCTGAAAGCTCTATCAACAAAATCTTACATGGATAAAATTACATGGCTCCATAATCAGTGAGACTTTTTGAAGGGAACCACCATGACGGCACCAATACACCCAACAGGGAAGATTAGGCGTCCCGAGAAAGGTTGTTGCGATGGATCGCCAAGAATATTGCCATTGATGAGGAACAAGCAAGTTGGGTAACTACAACTCCGACTACTATTCCTAAAGCTTCATTGACCTTCCAGCTAAAGTATGGTGGGCTATGGTCCGGGTGCAATAGCAGCCAACGGCGAATGACAGTATATTTTCACCATCTCTTTCTTTACTAGTAGCATGCTTACTAAGTGGTTGCCCAAAAAATATAGGGACACTTATAACTATTGAAATGCTAGACAACACTCTAAATCAGAGAGAAACATTTTTTTTATGTTGTCTGATAGAGAAATTATGTTTCCAATCAAAGATTCCTCCCAATTGTTTAGTTGATCGATGTCATGAGGCATCTAAACTCATTCAGGTGTCAAAGATAAAAGATTTAGAAAACCACTTGTTTGGTGCTAAATCTGCAACAATAAATCATCTATCTATTTCTCCTCTAGTCCATTTAGAGTTGCCACAAACTGATAGACTGCCAGAGTAGGGTGACTCATCCCAAACAAACCCTGAAGCACAACAACAAAACAACCTTGCACAAGTTTCAGGTACTTTTGTCTCTGTACCTGTCGAATTCCTTGATAAAGTTTTTGCAGATCAGTGTCATACACAGATATTAGCAGATGAGATAGTCCGTCAAATGCCTCAAATGATTGAAACCGAAATATCTACTGCCATGAAGGTTATCACTAGTCAGGTCGGGAAGTAGTTGGAAGTACTTAAAGAGCTACTAGATGGCATTGAGAATTGGGTACAAGACCGATTCCCCTTTACATGTCAAACAATGAGTGGTGAGAGGAAGGCACAACTGGCTGACATGCTGTAACGACCTGTTTAGTCGTTTTGAGCAGCAGATTTTAATTCTGGAAAAACTGGCTGAGACGACGGATCCCATGACGGACCGTCATGGGCGTGACGGACTGTCGAGGGTGTCTCGTTTCAAAACACTTAGAAATTAGAAATTTGGGTGCTGAAATCGACTCTCTGAACTTCGTGACGGAATGGCAGGATGGACCGTCACAGGCGTGACGGACCGTCACAGATTCTTTAGTAGAAATTGAGTCTCTGAACTTTGCGACGACCTGCAGGACGGACCGTCGCAGGCATGACGGGCCGTCACAGGCTGCGTAATCCCAGGCTGGGTCGGATTTCTTTAAATGTTTTAAGGGACGTTTTTGACTATTCCTGCTTTAATTATAAAGTTAGTGGGTTAATGTTAATAAGTCTAATTACTTGGGGGTTAAAAGAGGTAACCTTGAGTTAATTAGTGGGTTATTATTGCCATCTTTTATACTTAATTATATGCTTATTAGGGTAAAAGAAAGAGGGTTTGAACAAGAAAAATAGAAAGAACAAAGAGAGGGAAGGAGAAACGAATCGAGAGAGGAGAAACGAGAAGAAGAACAAATCTTTGGGAAATTGCTTGCTTGATCAAGTTCTTCGGTGGAGGTAGGTTATAGTTTTGATACTATTCGTAGTAAACTCTTAATAGCGAATGATATGTATTGGTAGTATTGTAAACCCCTCTATATGCTTAATTGTATGCTTGCATGAATGTGATTATATAATTGTGATGAAATAAGCATGATGAAGCTATTGAATCCAAAATCTTGAAAGAAACCCTAATCTACTTTGTTAATGATGATGCCTTAATATAAAAGAAGGCTTGGTGAACAAAAGTAATGAGTTTGATGATGCCTTGGTATAAGAGAAGGCTTGATGAATTGTTAGAATGAGATTAGTGGATCGGAGTGTCACGTTCCGACACATAGAATTAAGGGATCGGGTGTCACGAACCGACACGTAGAATTAGGGGATCGGAGTGTCACGTTCCGACACATAGAATTAGGGGATCGGAGTGTCACGTTGCGACATTAAGGGATCGGGTGTCATGAACCGACACGTAGAATTAGGGGATCGAAGTGTCACGTTCCGACACATTGTATTAGGGGATCGGGTGTCACGAACCGACACGTAGAAGTAGGGGATCTGAGTGTCACGTACCGAGACATAGTAGTAGGGGAGCGGAGTGTCACGTACCGACACAAGAGGAAGAAAGATAATTAATCTTGAAAGATGTTAATATACTCAATCTAATGAACCTAATTCCCAAATTAGTATGTTATTGAGGCTTGAGTCCTCATGGATGAACTTGGTAGTACTTATTGATGAATATAGTACTTGTTGTTGCTACATGTTGAGTATTATAGTTGATTTATGATAATAACTGATATATACTGTTTTCTATTTTGAGTTGGCCGATGATACCTACTCAGTACTTGTGTTGTGTACTGACCCCTACTTCTATGTTTCTTTCTTTGTATTTGTGGAGTGCAGCAAACGTACCGTCGTCTTCAACTCAACCGCAACTCTAGCCAGTCTTCACTACACCGGATTTCAGGGTGAGCTAATGCTTCTAGCTTGGAGTGGATCTTCTTCTTCAAGTCTTGATGCCTTGAACTTCCGGCATGGACTAGCTTTCTATTTATTTAGCTTCTTAGAATACTCTTAGTTTAGTAATTTGATCATAGATGTTCTTGTGATGATGACTTCCAGATTTTGGGGAATAATAGATGTTGAGTTTTAGAAGTTATTGAATCGATTTTCATTAATGAGTTTAAGTCTTCCGCATTTTTTTTTTGTTGATATTATATTGAAATGTTGGGGTTTAGATTGGTTGGTTCGCTCACATAGTAGGATAAGTATGGATGCCACTCGCGGCTCAGTTTTGGGTCGTGACAAACTTGGTATCAGAGCATTAGGTTCGCTGGTCTCATCACACAAGAACGAGTCTAGTAGAGTCTTAAGGAACGGTAGGGGGTCCCCTTTACTTTTCTTTGAGAGGCTATAAGACTTTAGGAAAATTCCATTCTTTCTTTCTTTCTTTCGTGATATTACTTGGATCCAATTGGTATCTAGGTGATACAAATTGGTATCTGACCATCTTCACTCTATTTCACAGATGGTTAGAACTAGAGCAACGACTGCACCAACACCAACACCGGCAAGACAAGAAACGTCTGAGCCAGCCACTGGGGCTGTTGCTCGAAGAGGAGTAGCGGCGAGAGGCCGTGGAAGAGATCGTGGGAGGACGTCCTCTAGAGGAAGAGGACAAGCACCTAGCCCATCTGGTACTAGGGCGGTGACTCCCCCACCGACTGAGGAAGTTATAAGAGAGGGTGAGGAAGGGGAGAATGAACAAGTGCAGAATGAGGAATTGCCACCCCAACCTACCCCAGAGATGATCAATCAGGTTCTTTCTTATCTTAGGGGGTTATCTGATCAAGGCCAGACACCTCCAGTGTTTTCTGCACTAGCACCTCAGGTTCCGGAGGTACAACATGCGGCTACTATGGCTCCCCGCATGGATGCCTAATTGGAAATAGGCACGTTTCCTCGTCTGACTACAGGGCCTATAATGACAAATGATCAGCATAAACTTTTCAGTAAGTTCTTGAAATTGAAACCTCCAGTCTTCAAGGGTGCTGAATCTGAGGATGCTTACGATTTTCTGGTTGACTGTCATGAGCTACTACACAAGATGGGTATCGTAGAACGATTTGGTGTTGAGTTTGTGACTTATCAGTTTCAAGGGAACGGCAAAATGTGGTGGCGGTCACATGTTGAGTGTCAACCAATAGAGGCACCACCTATGACTTGGGCATCATTCTCTAGCTTGTTTATGGAGAAGTATATACCCCGGACTTTGAGGGATAGGAAAAGAGATGAGTTCTTGAGCCTAGAGCAAGGTAGGATGTCGGTTAATGCATATGAGGCTAAGTTTCGTGCATTATCCAGGTATGCCACCCAACTTTGTTTAAGTCCACAAGAGCAGATTCGCCGGTTTGTGAAGAGGTTGAGGTCAGAATTGCGGATTTCGGCCTTACAGGTAGCGTCTACGACAAAATCCTTCCAAGAAGTGGTAGAGTTCGTGATAGAGGTGGAAGGAGTGAAGCCAGATGACTTCACCACGACATCGACATCAAAAAGGTTTCGAAAGGGAGGTGAGTTTAATGGTTCTTACTCTAGAGGACAGGGTTCAGGAGGTTACTCGGTCCGACCAATTCAGTCTTCACTACAGACTGTAGTTGGGGGTCCACCTCAAACCGGTCAACACTTCTCTGAGAGACCTATGCTTGAATCAAGAGAATGTTATGGATGTGGGGAGACTAGACACATTAAGAGGTATTGTCCAAGGCAGAGTCACAGACCTCCCATAGTCAGAGGTAGAGGTGGTCATGGTAGAGGCCGTTATTCTGGAGGACGTGGTGGTAGAGGTAATGGTGGTCACCAAAATGGCCGGGGTGATGGCAAACTGGAGCCACTACAACACAACATGGTAGGGGCAACGGACAGACAAGTAATGGGGCCCATTGTTACGCTTTCCATGGGAGATCTGAAGCGGAGACATCTGATGCTGTTATTACAGGTAATCTTTCGGTTTGTGATTGCATGGCTTCTGTATTGTTTGACCCTGGATCCACATTTTCTTATGTATCTTCTTCGTTTGCTACTGGTCTTAATTTACCTTGTGAATTACTTGACATGCCTATTCGTGTTTATACTCTGGTGGGTGAGTCTGTGATAGTTGAAAAAGTATATAGGTCTTGTTTGGTGACTTTTGTGGGGAGCAACACTTATGTAGATTTGGTTATCCTAGAAATGGTTGACTTCGATGTAATTCTGGGTATGACTTGGCTTTCTCCAAATTTTGCAATCTTGGATTGTAATGCCAAAACCGTGATGTTAGCCAATCCTGGGACAGATCAGTTAGTGTGGGAGGGCAACTACACTTCCACGCCGGTTCGTATCATCTCCTTTCTTCGTGCTAAGAAAATGGTTGGAAAAGGGTGTTAGCTTTCTTGGCACATCTCAGGGATGACACTACCCAAGTACCTTCAATTGAGTCAGTTTCGGTAGTCATAGTTTCTGGATGTGTTCCCTGCAGACCTTCCTGGTATGCCACCGGATAGAGATATTGACTTTTGCATTGATTTGGAACCGGGCACTCGCCCCATTTCTATACCCCCTTATAGAATAGATCCCGCGGAGTTAAGAGAGTTAAAGTCCCAACTTCAAGAGTTGTTGAGCAAAGGCTTCATTAGACCAAGTGCATCTCCTTGGGTTTCCTCGGTGTTATTTGTGAAGAAGAAGGATGGGAGTTTTCGGATGTGCATAGACTACTGGCAGTTGAACAAGGTAACTATTAAGAACAAGTATCCCATTCCTCGCATTGATGACTTGTTAGATCAGTTACAAGGTGCTTGTGTCTTCTCTAAGATTGATTTGAGATCCGGTTATCATCAATTGAAAATACGGGCAACGGATGTGCCAAAGAATGCTTTTCGAACCAGGTATGGGCATTACGAATTTGTAGTGATGTCTTTTGGTCTTACGAATGCCCCTGCTGCGTTCATGAGCTTGATGAACGAGATTTTTAAGCCATATCTGGATCTCTTTGTGATCGTATTTATTGATGACATACTGATATACTCAAGGAGTAAGAAGGAACATGAGGAGCATTTGAGTATGGTATTAGAGTTGTTGAGAAATAAAAAGCTTTATGCCAAATTCTCCAAGTGTAAGTTTTGGCTAGATTCAGTGTCCTTCTTGGGGCACGTGGTTTCTAAGGATGGAGTGATGGTGGATCCATCTAAGATTGAGACAGTGAAGAATTGGGTAAGACCTACTAACGTGTCAGAAATAAGGAGCTTTGTTGGTTTAGCTAGCTACTACCGCCGATTTGTCAAGGGATTCTCTTCTATTGCTTCCCAATTAACGAACTTGACTAAGCAGAATGTTCCATTTGTATGGTCGGATGAGTGTGAGGAAAGCTTTCAGAAACTCAAGACCTTGTTGACTACTGCACCAATTCTTACCTTGCCAGTAGAGGGTAAGAACTTCATCGTTTATTGTGATGCATCCTATTCGGGTTTGGGTGTAGTGCTAATGCAAGAGAAGAATGTGATTGCTTATGCTTAGAGGCAATTAAAGGTGCATGAACGTAACTATCCGACCCATGATTTGGAGTTGGCCGCGGTAGTATTTGTACTAAAGCAATGGAGACACTATTTGTATGGGGTTAAGTGTGAAGTCTATACGGATCATCGTAGCCTACAGTATGTCTTTACTCAGAAGGATTTCAACTTCAGACAGAGGAGATGGATGGAACTACTGAAGGACTACGATATCACTATTCTGTATCATCCGGGAAAGGCTAATATTGTGGCAGACGCCTTAAGTAGAAAGGCAGGAAGCATGGGAAGTCTAGCTCATTTGCAAGTTTCTAGACGCCCGTTGGCTAGAGAAATCCAAAACTTGGCTAATGACTTTATGAGGCTAGAAGTAAATACGAAGGGAGGATTTTTGGCTTGTGTGGAGGCGAGATCTTCTTTTCTTGACAAGATCAAGGGAAAACAGTTTGATGATGAGAAACTAAGTCGAATCCGGGATATGGTGTTGCGAGGAGAGGCTAAGGAAGCAATAATTGATGACGAAGGTGTTTTGAGGATTAAGGGAAGGGTATGTGTGCCCCGTGGTGATGACTTGATCCACACTATTCTTACAGAGGCTCATAGTTCCGGATACTCTATACATCCTGGTGCAACCAAGATGTACCGCGACCTAAAACAACACATTTGGTGGAGTAGAATGAAGCGTGACTTTGTAAATTTTGTTGCCAAATGTCCAAACTGTCAACAAGTGAAGTATGAACACCAGAGGCCCGGAGGAACACTTCAGAGAATGCCCATTCCTGAATGTAAGTGGGAGAGAATTGCAATGGACTTCGTGGTTGGTCTTCCAAAGACATTGGGTAAGTTTGATTCAATTTGGGTAATTGTGGACAGATTAACTAAGTCCTCTCACTTCATTCCGGTCAAGGTGACCTACAATGCAGAGAAGTTAGCCAAAATCTACATCTCAGAAATCGTTCGATTGCATGGAGTTCCACTTTCCATCATATCAGATAGAGGTACGCAGTTTACTTCCAAGTTTTGGAGAACATTACATGCGGAATTAGGTACTAGGTTGGACCTTAGTACTGTGTTTCCCCATCAGACTGATGGTCAGTTTGAGCGAACGATTCAAGTGTTGGAGGATATGCTTCGTGCATGTGTGATAGAATTTGGTGGTCATTGGGATAACTTCTTACCCTTAGCGGAGTTTTCATATAATAATAGCTATCACTCCAGCATTGACATGGCTCCATTTGAAGCAATGTATGGGAGGATATGTAAGTCTCCCATTGGTTGGTTTGATGCATTTGAGGTTAGACCTTAGGGTACTGATCTGTTGAGGGATTCAATGGAGAAGGTGAAATCTATTCAAGAAAAGCTTCTAGCGGCGCAAAGTAGGCAAAAGGAGTATGCAGACCGAAAGGTTAGAGACTTGGAGTTCATGCAGGGTGAACAAGTCTTGTTGAAGGTTTCGCCCATGAAAGGGGTGATGCGGTTTGGAAAAAGAGGTAAGCTTAGTCGAAGGTATATTGGACCCTTTGAAGTACTTAAGCGAGTAGGGGAGGTGGCTTACGAATTAGCCTTGCCTCCAGGGCTGTCCGGAGTGCATCCGGTATTTCATGTGTCTATGTTGAAAAGATACCATGGGGATGGAAACTACATTATGCGTTGGGATTCAGTTTTCCTTGATGAGAATTTGTCTTATGAGGAGGAACCTGTTGCTATTTTAGATAGAGAAGTCCGCAAGTTGAGGTCAAGGGATATTGCATCCATCAAAGTTCAATGGAAAAATCGACCAATTGAAGAGGCCACTTGGGAGAAGGAGGCTGATATGCAAGAAAGATACCCACACCTGTTTACAGATTCATGTACTCCTATTCACCCTTGTTTTTCCTTCTTGTGATCGTTCGAGGACGAACGATGGGTAAATTGGTATCTATTGTAACGACCTGTTTAGTCGTTTTGAGCAGCAGATTTTAATTCTGGAAAAACTGGCTGAGACGACGGACCCCACGACGGACCGTCATGGGCGCGACGGACCGTCGAGGGTGTCTCGTTTCAAAACACTTAGAAATTAGAAATTTGGGTGCTGAAATCGACTCTCTGAACTTCGTGACGGAATGGCAGGACGGACCCTCACAGGCGTGACGGACCATCACAGGCGTGACGGACCATCACAGGCGTGACGGACCATCACAGATTCTTTAGTAGAAATTGAGTCTCTGAACTTTGCGACGACCTGCAGGACGGACCATCGCAGGCACGACGGGCCGTCACAGGCTGCGTAATCCCAGGCTGGATCGGATTTCTTTAAATGTTTTAAGGGACGTTTTTGACTATTCCAGCTTTAATTATAAAGTTAGTGGGTTAATGTTAATAAGTCTAATTACTTGGGGGTTAAAAGAGGTATCCTTGAGTTAATTAGTGGGTTATTATTGCCATCTTTTACACTTAATTATATGCTTATTAGGGTAAAAGAAAGAGGGTTTGAACAAGAAAAATAGAAAGAACAAAGAGAGGGAAGGAGAAACGAATCGAGAGAGGAGAAACGAGAAGAAGAACAAAGCTTTGGGAAATTGCTTGCTTGATCAAATTCTTTGGTGGAGGTAGGTTATGGTTTTGATTCTATTCGTAGTAAACTCTTAATAGCGAATGATATGTATTGGTAGTATTGTAAACCCCTCTATATGCTTAATTGTATGCTTGCATGAATGTGATTATATAATTGTGATGAAATGAGCATGATGAAGCTATTGAATCCTAAATCTTGAAAGAAACCCTAATCTACTTTGTTAATCATGATGCCTTAGTATAAAAGAAGGCTTGGTGAACTAAAGTAATGAGAATGATGATGCCTTGGTATAAGAGAAGGCTTGATGAATTGTTAGAATGAGATTAGTGGATCGGAGTGTCACGTTCCGACACATAGAATTAAGGGATCGGGTGTCAAGAACCGACACGTAGAATTAGGGGATCGGAGTGTCACGTTCCGACACATAGAATTAGGGGATCGGAGTGTCACGTTCCGACACAAAGAATTAAGGGATCGGGTGTCACGAACCGACACGTAGAATTAGGGGATCGGAGTGTCACGTTCCGACACATAGTATTGGGGGATCGGGTGTCACGAACCGACACGTAGAAGTAGGGGATCAGAGTGTCACGTACCGACACAAGAGGAAGAAAGATAGTGAATCTTGAAAGATGTCAATATACTCAATCTAATGAACCTAATTCCCAAATGAGTATGTTACTGAGGCTTGAGTCCTCATGGATGAACTTGGTAGTACTTATTGATGAATATAGTACTTGTTGTTGCTACATGTTGAGTATTATATTTGATTTATGATATTAACTGATATATACTGTTTTCTATTTTGAGTTGGCCGATGATACCTACTCAGTACTTGTGTTGTGTACTGACCCCTACTTGTATGTTTCTTTCTTTTTATTTGTGGAGTGCAGCAAACGTACCGTCGTCTTCAACTCAACTGCAACTCTAGCCAGTCTTCACTACACCAGATTTCAGGGTGAGCTAATGCTTCTAGCTTGGACTGGATCTTCTTCTTCAAGTCTTGATGCCTTGAACTTCCGGCATAGACTAGCTTTCTATTTACTTAGCTTCTTAGAATACTCTTAGTTTAGTAATTTGATCATAGATGTTCTTGTGATGATGACTTCCAGATTTTGGGGAATAATAGATGTTGAGTTTTAGAAGTTATTGAATCGATTTTCATTAATGAGTTTAAGTCTTCCGCATTATTTTCTGTTGATATTATATTGAAATGTTGGGGTTTAGATTGGTTGGTTCGCTCACATAGTAGGATAAGTGTGGGTGCCCCTCGCGGCTCGGTTTTGGGTCATGACACATGCGATCTCAGATTGCTAATTTTTCCTAGAAACCTGTGTAACCTCCTCCTCTTACACTACCTGACTCACTAATGCAGATGCTAAATCTGGCACTTTATGTACAATTCCTTGATGCAATTTGGGGTGAAGAACTTCGTGCCAAATCCAAAAAGTGGAAGCATAAGATTCGTGAATTTTACTAGTAAACTCCTCTTTACCCATTGCTCGAGGTACATATATCATAGAAAATAGCTCACAAAGAATCTCGGAGGTTGGACTGACAACAAGTAGCCTGTGCAAAGGAAAATTAAGACGCACTCCATTTTTAAGAATCTTCTCACAATGAATTTGTAGAACCCACCCTTGATGTGTCTAATGTACTCACTACGCACTCCATTTTTAGAAAGTACATGTTAATAAAGGTACTAGCGCGGATCCTACGTGCCTATAGTGTTGTTTGCCACCCTTCCTATGTAGTATTATATATCGACTTTGAGGGAATATTACTTTCTTGTAGGGAGGGGGTGGCGAGAAACCTTCTATAGCTGTATAAAATTGAGGTTTTCTCCATATTTTGAGTTTTTTTTATTGTTTTGTTAAATCATAGTAGGTTGAGATATGCAGCTACTAGCTAGAAACCAAATGAACAACAAATTTTCAACAAGTTTTTGACAGTTGGGATATTTGTATGACATTTTATATACTAATTTGTTGAACATTACTTAATTGGAATGATTAATAAGTAGATTAAAAAATTGGATAATGTAATCATGTGTTACTATTCGTGAGTATTGATTGATGTCTAGCGCTAACAACAACTATAGCTTTCCTGAGTAGTCTTGCTTGAAACATAGGAGATTTTGATACGAAAAGATTAGTAGGCTATTTTTTTAGATAAACAAAAAAGAAAACGTACCACTTGAACCCATTTAGAACCCATGTGTGGCTGCTAGGATGATAGAAAGAAAGAAAACAAAATATTTAAGTAGAATCGGGTTTTTGAAAATAAAAATTTTAGAAACCAAGGTATTATTTTCTCATAAAATCGAACATAGATGTATCCTTTACCTAGACACTAGCCCATGATACAAGCCAATTAAAGTTCTGCAATCATCCTATTCCAATTGTATGAAAGAGAGTAGAAAATGAGGTCAAGCCTATTGTAGTTGCTATTAGTGCTATAATTTTTTTAGCATGAGAGTAGTACGCAGTCACAATCATTCTGATTGAGGGACTTCTTTGTTGTGATTACACTATGATTGTATTAGACTGTGGATTAAGTAAGCTAATAACTCACATACATAGGGATGATTAACTTCAATTAATGAACTGTCATGCCTAAATCCTTACATATTAGATTCAGTAAAGTGGGAAACAAGAGGTGTGGAAAATAGCTGAAGTGTGATAATAGTAGAGGAATTCTGAAGACCTATGTTTGACAAAGTTGAAGTAAATACCAAGAAAGTCTTCATGGAACTTAATTATTTTTAATGTCTATGATTGAGTCTGCTAACCAGATTCCAGAGAGCAGTGCGAAGTGTCAAAGTTTGAGAAAATTTAAGTGAGTACCACGGACGTCTTGATGGACCATAATAACTTTGAGCGTCTATGATTCTGTCCATCAACAATATTCCAAAGAGAACTGCAAAGTGTCAAGAGTTTAGAAAGTTGAAGTGAAGACTACGAAAGTCTTCGCGGACTGTGATAATTTTGACGGTCCGTGATTTTTCCTATCAACAAGATTCTAGAAAGCAGTGCATAGGGTCCAGACTTTATAAATGTTTAAGTGAATAATACAAACATCTTCATGGACCGTGATAATTTTGATGGTCCGTAATTCTATCCATGAATGATATTTCATAGAACAAATAAGACTTTATGTTTTAGAGAGTTAAATACAATACCGTGTATGATTGTACGGACCGTGAAGACTGTCACGAGGCGTGATAGGGGTCGTAATGAAAAGTGACAATATCCTCCTAATTAGAATAGATATCTTTCTAAAAAAGGTTTTTGGGGATTATTATTTATGTTTTGTTGAACCATTTTTCTATTATCAAATTTTTGATGAAGAAGGCAAAAGAGAACTTGGAATTTTTTGAGCTTATCTTGTTGTTCTAACTACTTGGCAACGCGAGAAAGTTTGACTCTCATATTATAAAGTTTGATTTCCATTTTCAATTTTTATTGTATGTATTCATATTTATGTTCTCAATCATTATAAATTGTTATGTAAGCAAAATTATGAATCACTAAGTATTCAAATCAGGTGTAAGGGATCTATGATGACACTATGAATTTGAATCTGTCAAATGAGCATAGAGTAATCTTCTTTCACATGTTGTAGATTAAATATTTAGTTTTTATTTTGTCTAAAGAGTGGACGCTTTAGACTTGGCTGAATCAAGTTGTTGTTCGAGAAAAAAGCACTTGTTATGAAAAGCAGAAATATCTTTACTATATTGAATTTAAAGTTACAGTTCGAGAGAAAATAACTTAAGCCTTACATCCAATTAAGCTAGTGCTATATAAAAGAACCATTTTTCGTTCAAGACAAATACAAGTGATTATTATCTAGAAAGTCTAACAAACATTAGATAAAATTTAGTCACTAAGTTATGTGAAAGAATGATTGCTTGAAGCTCCAACTTCAAAAGAGTTTCACAAGTTCTTGTCATAGTGAATACTAACACGGTTTCTCTTAAACAACAAAAAACACATACCTAGTCATCATTTATAAAATAGATTTGGAATCTTCGTCTCATGCCTGAAATTTTATCTTGATAGTAAGACTCAAATTTTACTTTTTGTTTGAATTCATTAGAAGATAGTAATAACAATCAGATAAGAGCGACAATAAACACTATATGTAAAGAAACTCTCTCTGGGAACAATCTCAACTACTGTTAATTCTGTAAAGTGATGACGACCGTTTACACTCTCAGTTGAGGTAAAAGTTTGGATGTTTCAATGTTCCATACATGTGTATGTTAAGATTATTTGATACTACACATGGTTTTGACTAAATTGTGCCTTTTCTCATCCATTCACGATTTTTATGCGTAGGAACCATACTTAGTACATGTCATTTTTGCTAACCCATATTTCTTCCCTTTTCCCCAAAACTGTAAGTTCCGATCATTGAAGAACTTCTAGATCACTTTGTAAGAAGACTTGGACTCTTCCAACAATTTGATTGGTGAGTCCTCAAGTTCGAGAATGGTCCACTTGTTGTACCATAATAGGGTTGCTATTATCTAAATACATTCATTTCTTTCCTATTCTTGAAGACATTTGTTGTAAGCCATATATGGCAATATGTATTTGTATGAGGGATATTTCCGGTTGTTTTTTTGTTCGTTTTAAATGGTTTAACGTGGGATGAAGTATTAGACTATTTCTTATGATTTGGTTAAATTGCCTAAACGAGAAAACTATATAAGCTTCAATATACGAGGAGTCTATGTAAGCTCCACATATGATGTGCGAAAGGTCTATGTAAACCTCACTATTTAAAAAGTTTTAAATTTTTCCGCATTTTTTACCTATGATATATTATGACGAATGCTACGTGCTAGTCTAAGTCCTCTTTGAGGACAAAGACTTCGGTAATGTCTATGGGGTAATTTGGGTCGTTACAACATAGGTACAAAAAGTAATGCAGAACTAAAAAGTTTCACAACATAACTAATAAGAAACACTTTTAATAAAAGTACGGAACAAGTCTCATCATTATAAGCAAAGTTAGACACGTCTTCTAATCATATGTTCATGACCCTTTACATTGAAAGAACCATACTATGTCTTAAAAAGTATTTAAAAGAAATGAAACTAAGCTTAAAATCCTTGTCCTTGAACATATGATGGCGTACCATGAGACTTGAGAGAACTATATTTCCCAAGCTTGAATTTCTAGAAACCTTCAGTTCCCTTCCACTTATAGTTTGGAATATATAAATGATTATGGAGTTAGTACAAACATTGTACTAAGTATGGAATATTATTAAACATGCTTAAGAAGTATATTATAGTTGGAATAGACTTTCATACGAATTTAGAAAGCCTTCATTAATCAAGTGTACAAAACATCATATAAGTCATAGTTAAAATACAAGGTAACACGTCCATCATTTTCAAAACATAGACATCATCATTAAAAAATCCATTAGTAACTTAGAATACCACAACTTTTTTAGAACCTCCATCCAAAGTTATCCTAAGACTCACATAGGTAAAACATCAAGATACCTCCCATACAACCTATTCAATGCACACCTAGATAATCCTTATGACTACCAAAGACAAGAATACTTCAGCTCTTATTAACAAGTAAACATTCATTACATAGAAGAAACATTCATGCATTTAAGGTCTTAACATAATGACCATCCTCCAAGACAACCCCCAACTTGCACTTGTGCAATGTGAAAGTACCATCCTATACTACTACTTCCACTGAATTCTCCTTAGGAAACACCCTAGATTAGGATCACCAGACTCATTATTTACACAGACTTCATAAACATTAGACATATAAACAACATGCTTCAATAACACTAGTCATATATTTAACATGTTTCATTAACTTTATACATAAAGTAAACTTACATTATTAACATCGAGCACTACTAGAAATTTGATCTACTGCCACAATTCATTTATCGTTGCAATTTACTATTATACCGTAGCCATAGGTCTAATGCAACGGTTAAGGCAACCACTACAACAGATCACGTAGGAATAGATCTATCGCTACGGTTATGTACGACGGTTCCTATAACTGTAGCCGTAGATAGACCTATTGCTACGGTTTTTACTTTCTTTAATTGCCAACGGTTAGTGTAGTATTGATACGGTTATGAACCGTTGGAAAAGAGGTTTATGCATAAGTTATTTTGAGGCTATGACTACAATTTATCTTTCGTTTCAATATATCATTTTATTCTGTTGCAACGGTTTCATAAGGTAATGCAACAGTTTTAAAAAATTATAAAAATGTTGCATAATGGCTATTGCAAAGGTTATTACATGGTACTGCAATGATTCTTACTACATTCTGCAACAGCTATTATGAAGCTATTGAAACGTATATATATATTATTGGTACAGTTCCACAAATGCTATATATTATTGAGATATTGCAGTAATTTAATAACATAAAATACACATGAATTATTCACGGGAAGAAATGTTCAACACTAAAATTGGAATTCAAGATCCACGATTCTAATATCAAATTACCAAAATATACAAAATATTTTTTTACCATTCAAAAAAAGGTGAAACACATGTGCCACACAGTTTTCAATCTTCAAAAGAAAAGATTTCTAGAACACTAATAAAGCTAACATCCACAATTCAGCTCCTATGTCAAGTCTTCACTGCTACTTTCATCGCCTTCATCAATTTCATCACCTATACAATTAGGGAAAATATAAATAATTTAGCAAATTTTCTGCAAAAGCTTAATTAAACCACAATAGTCATATATATTACAAAGTTAATACTTAGGAATTTCAAGTTAAAAATCTAGCAATATCAGACAAAAACAACAAAAGATTCAAGCTTTCTGCAAATTCAACTCAGCAAACTCGTCGAACAATGAAACAATAACAAAATTCAATGTAACGTTTCAAAAAACTCATTTATAATTCACCATTCACTGTTAAATAAAAGAGAAAAAGGTATCCAATAGATGCATGCTATAGTAAAGCATCAAAGCAAACTAGAGTCTAAAGACAGAAACCTAAAGAATGGACTGTATTACTAAGAGAGTTGAGAAAAAATGAAGACCTGATGAGTTAAAAATTAAAACCTTGCTCGTAAGGCTTTAATAAAAAGAGTATGTATGGTAACACTTTCATAACTATATGAAACTACTGACTCTTTAGCATCTCAGATGTCATTAATAACTTGAACTAAATAGTAATGCAATGTATTGCTTCTTCCTATGTATGTTAAAATCAGTATACCAGTAAATTACATCCATAGGCCAATTCACTCCAAAGTAAGATAAAGTACTTTAGTTCTTCTCAAAGCTAAAAAAATACAAGATTCAATTCGTAAACTCGTTGAATAACATAACAACGAAAAGATTCAATCTTTCAAGAAACTCATTCAGAATTCACCAACGTGTATAATTCAAAATGCAATGAATTGCTTCTTCCTATGTTAAACACATAATATTTCAGGGAAAAAAAAGAAGCTTTCCACAAATTCAGCTCATAAAAACTCATCAAATAACAAAACAACACAAAGGTTCAACCACTATTAAGTAAAAAACGACATATCAAATGTAAAAATTTTCTTCATTGCTGCCATATATGCTTAATATGTATTGAACAGTGGGACTTTGAGTACATATACAGCCCCCTGCCCCATTGGTCCTACAAATTCATTTCTCATCTTCTCTCGAAGAAAATTTGTTTAGAACCACACATAAAAAATCCATTATTTCCACAAACTGTTTTAAGAAGTGAAAACAAAGTTCAATTCCATTTATCACAATTTTCTTTCACAGACAAACAACATACTTCACCACTCCTCCATATTACCATCATTAGAAAAATGAAGAAGAAGAAAAAAAAAAGAGTCGCAATAGAAAACAAAACAAATTCTTAATAGAGAAAGGAAATGAAGTTGCAAGAGAAACATAAAGAAAAAGAACAAACAATCAAAATAAAAATGTAGACTTCAACACTTTCACATTTCCATAGTATTTCAGCTTTAATAAGCTCAACAAACTTCAGCACAATGAAAAATAAGCTCCACAAATTTCAGAACATTCACATTAAATACGCTAAACTTCACATTTGAACACTCTAAACTTACTTAAAAGATCATTTGTGTACTCATTTAAGGTAACAGACAGTTAGTGCGTTCCGATAATCAAGTCTTTGAACTAAAACTTCAACGTCTTTTTTCTTTAAAATCAGTACTTCACACTATATCTTGTAACACTATCACCAAACATAGTTCCTTTTCAGTTATCACAATTTCATCCACATCCAAACAACATACTTCATAACACACACCACATTACCATCAATTAAAAAAATGAAGAAGAAACACAAGAAAAAAGAGTCACAATAAAAAAAATAAACAAAGTCACAATCGAAAAAGGAAATAGAGTTGCAAGAGATATATGAAGAAGAAGATGATGAAGAAGAAGAAGAAATAATCAAAAGATAGAATTAGAGACACCAACATTGCTCACCCCCTTGAACAGAAGTCGATTCTCTTGGTAAAGAAATGGACAGTGCTGCCAGTATATTAGGATCAATTAATCTTGCATGATTAAGTTGTGAAATTATATCTGCTATAACGTCCTGTCACACAATTTCTTTTGTTCATCCATTTTGTTCCTCTATTTGTTCCAGATGCATAAATAGAGTATCCACAAAGTTGAGTTACAGTAAAATTTCCAGGGAACTAAGCACAAATCAGATGCACATATAGAGTACATAGTTGAGTTACAGTAAAATTTCCAGGGAACTAAGCACAAATCAAACTATTGGAAGCTAAAGCCAAATAATTTTCAATATTGAATAAAGGACAAAATATTTATGGGGGAACCAAAAGTCAAAATGTAACATCAGAATCAGTTCCATCCCACTTGAAAGTAATACTTCCTAGACCAAATAAACTACAAATTAAAACGCAATTAAATCAACTATCTTAAATGAGAAAATTAGTCAAAGATTAATGAGATAAGCAAAGAAATCACAAGAACTATGTGGATAGTCGCAACCTCCTAGTTATATGCTCTTTAAACTATTCGGAATTTGTTAAAGATGAAAGACGAAACTCCACATATCAGAAACAAACATGAGAAAAACAATTGCTCAAATTAATGCAGTAAGTAAAAGGAAGCAAGCACACGAGCTGAACTAGAGGAACAACAAAGCAACTAGACAACTAGAACCATGCTAACCAAAGTTAAGTAAAGTTGATGGATAACTTCTTAAACATACTTGACTAAACCAACAAGTGATTGAAACAATATCACTCACGAACAAAACAACACAAAACACAAGAGCATAGCATATACCTCTCGGTGCTAAGAATTTTAAGTCCCTACAGATTTCTAGACATTCATTACAGTCATTGGGTATATGTTAAGAGATTCTACCAAGTACTACATCTCAACTAACAAAGAGTAATAGTCTTTAAGGGTTACTGTTGAATACTACATTTCAACTCAAGAAGAGTATTTAACCTCCAACATATCATTCATTCATTGTAAAGCTATTAGGAATAGTGAGGTTGCTACTAAATACTTCATCTCAATTCACCAAAAGTGCCCACCCCAAAAGACCCCTTTTTCATTCATTAACTCCATTCATTCATTGATTGTGTGTGGAGGTATATGTGAGAAGACCTTTCATATAATCACCATCATTCATAACAAAGATACCGAGTCATCATCATACTATATTCATCAGACTTTAGACACTGTCATACTTCACATTAATATCATCCGTCAATTAGACATAGTATCTTCAAGACATCCATTCATAACTTCATAAGGAAATCTCGATACATATACTTCATAACATTGCTTTATTTCACAATAAATGCCTTCAAGGAAATAATCACAATTCACATGTACATTCATATATATCAAGTAAACACGGGTGTTACAAGTGGACATACCACACAAGATAAATTTAATAAGAACAAGACAATTGAGATGACTTACCCTTCATCAAAGCCTGTATAACCCTTATTCAATTATCGAAAAATTCATCATAATTTTGCATTATTAGCAGCATATAATCTCAATATATCATGATATCAACACGATTCAAAAATGGTCTAATCAAATACATTAAACCCACTTCAATTGCATAAATTAGAGAAATTGCTTGATTATCAATCCATAGATTTTTTAATCATAAATTCATCAATTTATATTGAAAATATCCTAATTCACGCATTAAAACTTTTTCATTCAAGGATCCTTGCTTAGAATCTCAAAGAAGAATTTAGCATTTTGAAACCTTTTTGAAAATCCTTTGAATTTGCTCCTTGGATGAGAGCAGAAGCAAGCCTGAACTACCATACCTTATTAAAATATAATACACAAAATTTGGTTAATAAACCACTCAAAATCTTCAATTTTCTCTCTTACCTTGAGGTCAAGCTTCAATGGAGTTTTGACAGAGTTTTTCTTGGGAGAGAGGTTTTGGTTCATGAAAAGTGAACTGTAATTAAGGTCTTAAGGGTATAAACTTAAAAAAAATACCTAAAACCCACTAAAATAATAAACAATAATTAATATCAAAATTACCCAAATGACCCCTACATTCATTGCAGCGTTTAACCAAGTCTAGTTTGACTTAAAAAGGACGCGACCAAATCTGCGACATGGGTGCGCGTTGATGGGACATATCCACATTTTTTCTTTTGGAATTAATTTCCACACGACATGGTTAATGAAAATACTACATTATAGGGCAAAAATGTTTTGCCTTTAAGTGGCAGTTGTGCAATGCAAAAGCAACGCCACAAAAAGATTGTTTTAGCAGCCTTCTTGCCACACCTTTGGTCCTCTACAAGGACACTTTAGTTGATCCTTGGGGAGTATTTCCCCGACGGTTTGACCCTAGGTATGTACCTCTAGGTGACAGGGTCACCCTGCTTATTTAGGCTCGAATCAACACCTAAAAACATGCACAAATAAGGACACACTAGCGGGCACACAAGGCTAGTATCCAAACGTCTTTGTAGTTGTTCGACGTTTGACTCTAAAACTCTCCAAACTGACTAAAACTATTATTCATCATTTTAACACCTTATTAATCTATAAAACTCATGATAGGATGTATCTTTTGATATTTGATTTTGAGAGTTGTTACAAAGGAGAGTCTTTATAAAAAAATATTATGTCTTGTGTTTGTATACATAGTTGTCCCTATTTGGTACTTGAATGGCATTGAATGAGTATATTAATGAAATTCTAGGATACGTAGACCTAATTATTTATCATTATATGAAGTATTATTTAAAACCTTTAATAAGAAAAGAAGGTTAAGAATGTGAAACCTTGAATATGAAAAGAAGGTTGATTAGAAAACCTTTAAGGTATATACCTAAATGGTGCATTCTTCTTGTGTAGAATGACTGAATTAGAGTGAGATTGGACGGAATGAAACCATCTTTAAGGAATTCATAATTTCTATCCAAATATACCTTTGTTGGCAACCCTAGTGGATCCATCTTTGGAAAGTAGAACACCTTCTACTGTGTGGGGTCTTGTGAAACTGGTTTGTATACCTAGCGAGTGTGGTCTATTTCAGCTAATTCCTATTCATATCAAGTAGGATGCGCATTGTAGTATTGTATAGGTTCTAAAATGTGTAGGTAGTGGAATGGGACTGTATCTACACATGACACGAGTAGGCTTTAATGATGCTAGAGTGAGTTCCCTAGGTATTCCAAGACCATTATGTGAAATCTCCTAACCGTTTAGTTGTATCATAAATATCTAAATTTAATAATGTTGGATTATTTAAGGTATTTCAATAGAAAGTCTTATATAGGATAGATTTGACGCACTTATATGTGCTTAAAGAGGTTGTCTAGGCAGTATCTTCATGTCTTACACAAATGAGTCTTACAGTAATTTTAGGTATACATACAAAATTGATGAAGAGTGTCACTTTTTGAATATGGAATATGTCTTATATATGAATGTTACCTTGTATTATGTCTTTCAACTCTTTCGATGAAGGTTTCTATTGAAATAACATGAAAGCATATCTTAAGGTAAATTTCCCTTTTTGCATGGTTTTCTTTAATGTTCACCATACTTAGTACATTAATTGAACTAATTCAATATGTTTCTATATGTCTACAAGTGAAGGTGGAAAATGTGGATTTTATAGAAGTTAATGCTTTGGAAGTAGATTTCTCTCAAGATTGGTATGTTGTCATAGGTCCGAGGGCATGCACTATGTTTCTAGTTTACTTTATAAATGTTTTTTTAATAGACTATAAGTTTCTTTTCCAATTTATGAATGGGTTGATACCCTATTATATTAACATCTTTCTAAGATGGCTTATGACGAGATTTAGTTCTTTGTTATGTTTTATAAATAAGTTTTACTATTAATGTGAAAAGTTTTAATCCCGCACTACTCTTCATATGTATGTGAAGCATCAATGCTAAAAATCTTGTAAAATACCTTCTAGAGGTCAAGTACATCGCATTATGATGGTCTACGGATTGGGGACTTCGGTTTGCACGTGCAATTTATACAGGGTCTCGGCCAAGTGAGGAGTGAATTGGGAAATTCACACGACATCCTAATTAAATAGTAGATTGTTATTTTAGGTTTTTAAGTATTTGCAGTTAGTTTAAACACCTAGACATAGAATTAGACCTCACTTTTCAAAATCATAACCCGTCTCCCAAATAAAATTCTCTCAAGACTCCATCGGATCTTGAACCCAAGTTTAAGCTAGGATTAAAGATATACATTGATTTCTCCATCAACTTCTTGGAACTTCAACTATTAAGGTATGGTGATTTCATCGTTGACTCTTCTTTCATTAAAGGAGCCAATTCCAAAGGCTTTTTTCAAAGATCACCATAAACCGTGAAACTCTATGTTGAATTTTAAGCATGAGTTGTACATATTAAAAATGTTTACATTGTTTTTTATGAAGTAATCATTGTTAATTTATGGTTTTATATAAAAAATACCATGACCCCATGTATTCCTTGAATTCCTAAATTTGGATCTAAAGTGAAGTTATTGATTATGATCTAATAGTATTAAATTCATGTTTAGATTTTTATGGGTTATTGAATTATATGTTTATCATTGTTTAAATTGATCTTAGTTTTCCTTATAGTATTGATCTCTCTCTCTCTCTCTCTATATATATATATATAAATATATATATATATATATATATATATATATATATATATATATATATATATATATATATATATATATATATATATATATATATATATATATATATACATGTTTAGATTTTTATGGGTTATTGAATTATATGTTTATCATTGTTTAAATTGATCTTAGTTTTCCTTATAGTATTGATCTCTCTCTCTCTCTCTCTCTATATATATATATATATATATATATATATATATATATATATATGCAGTGTTTTGTTGGATAATTGATATGGATGAATTCTCTACTTGCCAAGGTTGAACCAACACATGAACATCGCATTCTAGGTAGATCCACTAGCTATAATTCGTATGGGGGCAACCTAGTTCAACAACTAGAAGACAAACTAGACCATCTTTATGCACAATCACATTGTAATATCTATCTAATGAGAACCATTGTGAACCTACCATCCCACATTGGGAAGGGACACCTTTCATATCTAGTTCACTCGGTGCTAAGCAAACGTATCTTTTTGAAATGTCATTAAGCCTTTCTTAATCATCATAATTTAGGCCATAAGAATATTTATATTTGTAAATCATGTCATTATTTCATTAGGTATTGCATGAGAATTTCCTTCATAACAACCCTTCATTTGTGATATCAACACATCATAGTCATACCATAGTAAGGAACACAAGTTATTCATATTCAACCTTGTATCATCATACCCTTGACTTGATCTCACAACTCACGTAGTCAAGAAATTTTGTAACATTCATCATCTTCTTAACCTAATAAGATACAATACTTCAATTGAACATCATCATCAAGTATGATCAATCATCATTGATGTAGAGGATTCAAGATCATAAAATCTTACCACATAACCTTCATAGGCCTCCATCAAGATCTTACCATCAATACAACCATATCCATCCATAAATTCAATTAATAATATAATATATGATTAATATATACAATAACTAAGTCAATTGTATCATCACTTATCAAATAAATCTCAATTCATAACCTATGGTTAGGGGAAAAGGGTTCATTCATGGATTCTTTCATAGAACATTGTCAAAGACTAAGAACTACAACAATTAACTCATAAAAAATAATAATCTATCAATAATAATCAAAGTAAACCAACATCAAATCAATTACTAAATTGGAAGAAAAACCAACTTTTAGATTTCATTAGAAACCAATTTTGAAGATCCTCTTGGGTAAAGAGATCACAAAAATGAATATGTTACATACCCTAGGATTCCTTTCAGTTTTATGAAGAAAAAATGAAGTATTGAATCCCTAGTGGTCCTTGATGCTTGATATTCAATGGAGTCTTTGAATAAAGAGAAAAAATTGAGAGAATTTTGAGAAAATTGGTTTTGAGAACTATGGGGTGTTAATTTGATTTTCGAATTAGGGTAACTTATATAGTCATTTAACTAGCTAAATTAAACCCCCCAAAAAACCTTAATTAATCACCTAAGTGATTAATCAATTTAAATCTCTAAGTAAATAATTTGGCAGTCGACTAGGTGCCAAACGACAAGACCCCGACCTACGCCCCGTAGTCCTATCGACGACCCGCACTGCACAAGTATTGTTTGGGACAAAGAATGGATTTTTTGGCCATTTTGGAAAATTAACAAAGTGTCAACCTACAACACCATCGACGGAGCGTGAATCAAATAATGACTCATGGTTTGGCTCATCGTTTGGCTCGTGGATGTACAACCTTAAACACACTACTATATATATTTAACACCTTTTTACAAAATTTCACTAAATTCTTACTCTTAAAAACCCCATGAAACATGTCAAGGCACTCTAGCATACATTTCACAATTCTCTGGACATCATGGTCGTTTCTTGACATTTTTTATGCTAAAACATCCTACTTCGTTTCAATACATTATTTTAGGCTTATAAATAATGTTACAATTTTTAGTTAATTATGTGAGGCTCTAGAACAATTCATGAACTTTCAGAGTGTTACATTATCCCCCCTTAGGAACATTTGTCCTCGAATGACACTAAAATCATTTTGTACGGAAAGGATAGAATCAATACTAGCATCCCAACCAACATCACATAATGAACATGAGTTACAAATCAAAGGAGTAATTAAAAACTCCATCCAACACATAAACATGACATTTAAACATAGAATCTCAAATAACAATTTACCACATATAAGAGCTCAATATTATAACATGAGGAACTTCCTTGTCAATATCAACATGAGCTCAACATGAACATCAAGAGTTACTTATGCCAATCTTATTTAAGAATACATTAGCATTCTCAATATCATTTCCTGAAGGGAACAATACACACAACACAAACAAGTGATGTTAAGAAAAAAAGCATTTTTCCAACAAAACTCAGTTTTAGCATAAAATTTTACCATAGTATGCACATATTAGAAAAGCAAGCCAAATTAAACATTACTCATTTTGTTAAGAGGATTATTACTAACCTGAACTTTTTCTATAAATTTGACGAAAAAGATGAGGATAACGGGACGTCATTTTGGCCTTGTCCTCCCATGTTGCTCCCTCAACTAGGTGGTTTCTCCATATGACTTTTAGGCAGAGTACTTGTTTGTTCCTCAACTTCCTATCATAGGAAGCTAGAATTTCCACCGGAACCTCTTCATATGGAAGATCTCAACCAAGGCTAACACTTGAATAAGGAAAATGGATACGGGGTTGCCAATACACCTCATAAACATGGAAATATGAAATACCAGATGAACTGAATCTGGTTCATTAGATACTCTCAACTCATATGTAACTTGTCCGACCCTTTGCAATATCTCATAGGGACCCTCATACTGGGGATCTAGATTCCCTTTCTTATCTAATCTCATCACCCCTTTTATAGGTGAAATCTTCAAGTACTTCATATCACCTACTTCGAATTCAAGGTCTATTCTTCTATTGTTGGTGTATGAATTTTTTCTACTATAGGCTGTTTTCAATCTATTCATTATCATATGTACTTTCTCCAAATCTTGATATATTATCTCGGGACCAAGGAGTGAAGACTTAACAACCTCAAATCAACCAACAATAGATCTACGTCTTCTACAATAGAGTGATTCAAAAGGTTCCATAAAAATACTCGAACAGTAGCTAATATAGAAAGGAAACATAATAAACGACAGTGATCGTCCCAATTCCTTTGAAATCTATGACGCATGATCTTAACATATCCTCTTGGTTTGGATGGTACATTAACATGACTATATGTATGAGGATGAAAAGCGGTTCTAAGATTCACTTGAGTACCCAACCCTTTTGAAAAGACCTACAAAAATGAGAAGTGAATTGAGCACATCTATCCGATATGATGGACCAAGGGATCCCATGAAAGCTCATAATTCTTAATGTATTTTTATTCATAATCCTCCGCTGAATTAGTAGACTTGAGGGGGATAAAATGAGCGGATTTTGTCAATCTATCCACGATATCCAAGTTGAGTCATTTTGCTGCCGGGTTCGAGGCAACCCAACAACAAAAGTCCATTGTAATATCCTCCCTCTTCCAAGTAGTAACTTCCATTACTTGAGTCAAACCACCAGCTTTTGATGCTCAACCTTAACCTGTTGTCAATTTGGGCACCTAGCCACAAACTCCGCTATGTCCCTTTTCAAACTATCCCACCGATATACCTTGCTAAAATAACAATACATTTTGGTGACACCTTGATGAATAGAATTTCAGGAACCATGAGCTTCTTCAGAAATTTGATTTCTCAAATTATCAACATCTGGTACACATAATCTACCTTTGGACCTAAGCACACCACCCCCCCACTTGGATAATGACTCATTAAGTTTATAAAGAACCAATTATGAGAAATGGATCAAGGTGTTGGTTAGACTTCACCTCAACCAGTAGAGAAGAATTTTTAGTTATTATGAATAATAGAACCCCATTTGGAGAATAATACAACCAAACATCCAACCGATCCAATATATGAACCTCTAAACACTCTCTTTCTTATAATCAGAGACATGTTCCATACTACCCATAGTCATACGACTTCGATCTTCCATAACCACTTTGGCCCTGCCGATGTGGTGTAGAAAACTCATGTTGTAATCCTTCAATAATTCCAACCATATTATTTGTCAAAGATTCAACTCCTTTTGAGTAAATATATTGAAGACTATTGTTGTCGGTTAATACATCCAAATGTATCCCATAGAGATAATGGCTCAATATTTTCAAACAAACACCACGGCCTCGAATTCATGATCATGAGTTGGGTAATTCTTCTCATGCACCTTAAGTTGTCTAGAGGTATAATCTATCACTTTACCATGTTCCATGAGGAGACAACCCAAATCTACTCGCGAAGCATCACAATATACTACAAAACTCTAGGTACTCCTCGGTAAGGTCAACATTGAAGCGGAGGAAAGATTATATTTCAACTTTTGGAAGCTTCTTCAACAAGCCTCCGACCATACAAACTTTACCTTTTATTGGTTTGTGTTGTCAGAGGGGATGCAATAGATGAAAGCACATCAACAGACTTTCTATAATACAGGACAAACCGAAGAAACTTCAAACATTGGTTTGAGCCTAAGGTCTAGGACAATTCATAGTCGCTTCCATTTTCTTTGGATCTACCTCTAGACATAATGTGACCAAGAATTGCAACCAATCTCAACAAAAATTCACACTTGCTAAATTTATGAAAGAGTTGTTGTTCCTTAAGAACATGCAATACCAAACTCAAATTGCCCATATGTTCTTCCTCACACTTAGAACATACAATGATATAATCGATAAATACAATTACAAAAGCATCAAGGTAATTTTGAAACACTCTATTCATTAGGTAAATAAAAGTCGCCTGAGCATCAGTTAACCCAAAACAAATGAATCAGCAGTTATAATTACCATATCTAGTTTGGAAAGACGTTTTGGGAATATCTTGACTTCTCACCCATCTTTAGAAAGTTTGCAACGCAAATATTCTGCAAGTAAGTATGCCCAGACTATGCCATCCTAAAGTTGAAACCGGTAGGTAAGAAGGCCGATTAGGGGAGTAAACAGAGTTGAGGCGCTTTGAGGGTAACTGATTAAAGAAGAAAACCGTAGTAGTGACCAGACGAGATGATTATTAAATTATTATTATTATTGCATAATAAATAACTATAATCTATTAAGAGGTTAGAAGGAATAAGAATTTTAGCAAAAACATGTTGAAATGAATACTTATTTACTAGATGATGATGTTAATTACAAGATATTGATACTCCATATATTGAAAGATCTTAATATTGATATACAAAGAATAATTTATGAAAAATTATTGACATACGAGATAATCGAAGAAACAACCCAAGGTTGGGCAATATTAATTATACCAGATGATTTTGACATAGATTTATATAATGATCTAGATTTATTCATATATCACTGATTGATTATTTATACTTACAGTTCTGGAGAGAAACTAAGGAAGAAATAGAACTACTTGAAAAGCTACTAATTGAAAATTTGTACAAGTATTTAAGAACTCAAGAAAATAAATATTTAGAATACATTGCAAATAACTCTAATGAAATTCAACGAATAGATCTACTTAAAAAAGAATATTATGGAAAGATATTTTATTCTTAAAATCATGAAGAACAATCCGACAACAAATAAAGTAACTACCATGATAAAAACTAAGATAGAAAGAAAAATACGAAAGATACAGAAAAAGTTAAAAACTATATATATAGAATATGAATTATTACTACTTACTAAAACAAATACTAGCAAGAAAATCCTTTGATAGATATAATTTCTAAAACAAAATATAAATATGTTTATTATCTGAAAAAACAATATGAACAAAGAAAAATATAATCAACAATTGATAGAAAATATAATTGAAAAACGACAAGACTATGTAATAAATCGATATTAGCACAAAGAGAAGTTATAGTTATGCTAGAAATACAAATAAATTGCCTTGAATATAAATTACAACATGAAGTTTAATGAATAAAGAAGAATTTGCAGTAGACGAAAAAACATATGAAAATCAAGACAGACTGGTAATAAAAATAATATTTTCAAATTTAGGAAGACGATTTAAAAAGAAATAGGAAATAACTTGTATTTAATGCTAGAAAAGAAAACAACAAAATTAGAAGATAGTTTAACAGCGATAGTAAGAATAACAAAGGAAAACGAAGAAATTGATATATCAAAAGAAATTGAGAAAATAAAAACACAAGCAAAACAGGAAGTACAACATCTAGAAGAACTAAAAAAATATAAAAATAAGTGAATTAGAAAAAGAATTAGCCGAGCTAAAATCATTTTATGAAACCAAGCAAAAAGAAAAACAAATAGAAGAAAAATAAAGAACTAGAAAAAGATAAAGAACTTGAATTGACTAATGAAATAAATAAGATGAAACAAAAATTACCTGAAAATCTTGAAATAGATGAAATAAATGAATCAGATACAATGAAAGATCAAAAATCAGAAATAAGTGATAGAAGTGAAACTTTATATTTGTAAATCATGTCATTAGCTCATTAGGTATTGCATGAGAATTCCCTTTCATAACAACCCTTCATTTGTGATATCAACACATCATAGTCATACCACAGTAAGGAACACAAGTTATTCGTATTCAACCTTGTATCATCATACCCTTAACATGATCTCACAATTCACGTAGTCAAGAAATTTCGTAACATTCATCATCTTCTTAACCTAATTATATACAATACTTCAATTGAAAATCATCATCAAGTATAAGCAATCATCATTGATTGTAACGACCTGTTTAGTCGTTTTGAGCAGCAGATTTTTAATTCTGGAAAAACTGGCGGGGACTACGGGCACTGCGACGGACCGTCACAGTCACGACGGCCCGTCGAGGGTGCAGCGTGTCAGCATACTTAGAATTCTGAAATTGGGTACTGAAAATCGACTCTCTGTAAATTGTGACGGACCTGCAGGACGTGCCGTCACATCCACGACGAACCGTCGTGAGTTTCCGTTGCAAAACACTTCAACTTTTGAGAATTTGGTATAAGAAACGAGTTTCTGACCGTCAGGACGGAGGTGCAGGACGGACCGTCACAGGGGTGACGGGCCGTCACAGTTCACCTGAAGTTGGGGAGGCTGCGACGACCGGTGTGACGGACCGTCGCAGGCACGACGGCCCGTCACAGGTCACGCAGATCCCAGTCAGAATAGGATTTCCCCACACGTTTTAAGGGTCGTTTTGGACTATTCTTTCCTTAATTATAAAGATTGAGGATTAATATTAATAGGTCTAATTACTTGGGGGTTAAAAGGAGTAACCTTAAGTTAATTAGTGGGTTTTATTGTCCTCCTTTACACTTAATTATACTTTTAATTAGGGTAAAAAGAAGGAGGGTTTGAATAAAACAAAACAAAAGAAAAGAACAGAAAGAGAGGAGAAACGAACGAGTAGAGAGAGAGAAACGAAGAGGATAGCAAGGATTTTGAGAAGATAGCTTGTTGATTCAATTCTTCGGTGGAGGTAGGTTATGGTTTTTACGATATTCGTAGTGAACTCTTAATAGTGAATAATATGTGTTGATGATATTGTAAACCTGTCTATATGCTTATTGTATGCTTGCATGAATATGATTATGTGATTTTGATAAAACAAGCATGATGAAAACCATTGAATCCCAAATCTTGAAAGAAACTTTAATCTACGATATTAATGAAGATGCCTTGGTATAAAATAAGGCTTGATGAACGGATAGAATGAATCTAGTGGATCGGAGTGTCACGTTCCGACACATAGTACTAGTGGGACGGGTGTCACGAACCGACACGTAGATATAGGGGATCGGAGTGTCACGTACCGACACATATAGGGGATCGGAGTGTCACGTTCCGACACATATAGGGGATCGGAGTGTCACGTTCCGACACATATAGGGGATCAGAGTGTCACGTACCGACACATAGTGGTAGGGGATCGGAGTGTCACGTACCGACACAAGAGGAAGAAAGATAATGAATCGTGAAAGATGATAATATACTCAACATAATGAACTTATTTCCCAAATGAGTATGGTATTGAGGCTTGAGCCCTCATGGATGAACTTGATGGAATTTATTGACGATTATAATACTTGTTGTTGCTACATGTTGAGTTTATAGTTGATTTATAATATTACTTGATATATATTATCTTCTATTTTGAGTTGGCCGATGATATCTACTCAGTACTTGTGGTTGTACTGACCCCCTACTTTTATGTTTTCCCTTTGTTATTTGTGTTATGCAGCAAACGTTCCGTCAACTTCAACACAACAGTAATTCGGGCCAGATTTCGTCATACCGGATCTCAGGGTGAGCTAACGCTTCTAGCTTGGACTGGGTCATCTTCTATAAGTCTTGATGCCTTGACTTCCGGCATGGACTAGTTTCTTATGTATTTTTAGCTTCTTAGACATTCTTAGATAGTCTAGTTTAGTAATTTGATCATAGATGTTCTTGTGATGATTACTTCCAGATTTTGGGAATATTAATAATAGTTGAGTTGTTTTATTTATGAGTTTAAGTCTTCCGCATTATTTTCTGTTGATATTATATTGAAATGTTAAGGTTTAGATGGGTTGGTTCGCTCACATAGGAGGGTAAATGTGGGTGCCAGTCGCGTCCCCGATTTGGGTCGTGAAAAACTTGGTATCAGAGCATTAGGTTCGTTGGTCTCATCACACAAGGACAGGTCTAGTAGAGTCTTAAGGAACGGTAGGGGGACGCCTTTACTTTTCTTTGAGAGGCTATAAGACTTTAGGAAAATTCCATTCTTTCATTCTTTCTTTCGTGCTACTACTTGAGTCCAATTGGTATCTAGGTGATACAAATTGGTATCTGACCATCTTCACTCTATTTCGCCGATGGTTAGAACTAGAGCAACGAATGCACCAGCAACAACAATGGAAAGACAGGAAACGACTGAGCCAGCCACTGGGGCGGTGGCTCGAGGAAGAACGGCGGCCAGAGGCCGTGGAAGAGGTCATGGGAGGACGTCCTCTAGAGGAAGAGGACGAGCACCTAGCCCATCTGATACTAGGGTGGTGACTCCTTCACCGACTGAGGAGGTAGTAAGAGAGGGTGAGGAAGGGGAAACTGAACAAGTGCAAAATGAGAAATTGCCACCCCAACCTACCCCAGAGATGATCAACCAGGTACTTGCTTATCTTAGCGGGTTATCCGATCAGGGACAGGCTCCTCCAGTGGTTTCTGCACCCACACCTCCGGTTTCAGAAATACGACATACGGCTACTATGGCTCCCCGCATGGATGCATCATTGGGAATAGGCACATTTCCACGACTGACTACTGGGCCTATTATGACAAATGATCAGCATGAACTTTTCAGTAAGTTCTTGAAATTGAAACCTCCAGTCTTCAAGGGTGCAGAATCTGAGGATGCTTATGATTTTCTGGTTGATTGCCATGAGCTACTACACAAGATGGGGATAGTAGAGAGGTTTGGTGTCGAGTTCGTGAGCTATCAGTTCCAAGGGAACGCCAAAATGTGGTGGCGTTCACATGTTGAGTGTCAGCCAACAGAGGCACCACCTATGACTTGGGAATCATTCTCTAGTTTGTTCATGGAAAAGTATATCCCCCGGACTTTGAGGGATAGGAAGAGGGATGAGTTCTTGAGTCTAGAGCAAGGTAGAATGACGGTTAATGCATACGAGGCTAAGTTTCGCGCACTATCCAGATATGCCACCCAACTTTGTTTCAGTCCACAAGAACGGATTCGCCGTTTCGTGAAGGGGTTGAGGTCGGAGTTGCGGATTTCAGCCTTACAGGTAGCGGCAACGGCAACATCCTTCCAAGAGGTGGTAGACTTCGTGATAGAGGTGGAAGGAGTGAAGCCAGATGACTTCACCACGACATCGACATCAAAGAGGTTTCGAAGGGGAGGTGAGTTTAATGGTTCCTACTCTAGAGGACAGAACTCCGGAGGTCACTCAGTTCGACCAATACAGTCTTCACTGCACACTGTAGTTGGGGGTCCACCTCAGAACGGTCAACACTACTCCGAGAGACCTATGCCCGACTCCAGAGAGTGCTATGGATGTGGGGAGATTGGACATATTAGGAGGAATTGTCCAAAACAGAGTTACAGAGCCCCACTAGCTAGAGGTAGGGGTGGTCATGGTAGAGGCCGTTTTTCTGGAGGACGTGGTGGTCGAGGTAATGGTGGTCACCAAAACGGCAGAGGTGAAGGGCAAACTGGAGCCACTACTACGCAACATGGTAGGGGCAACGGACAGACAAATAATGGGGCCCATTGTTACGCTTTCCCTGGGAGGTCTGAAGCGGAGGCATCTGATGCTGTTATCACAGGTAATCTTCTGGTTTGTGATTGCATGGCATCTGTATTATTTGACCCTGGCTCCACGTTTTCATATGTATCTTCCTCATTTGCTAATGGTCTTAATTTACATTGTGAACTACTTGACATGCCTATTCGTGTTTCTACTCCGGTGGGTGAGTCCGTGATAGTCGAAAAAGTGTATAGGTCTTGTTTCGTAAATTTTGTGGGGAGCAACACTTATGCAGATTTGGTTATTTTAGAAATGGGTGACTTTGATGTAATTCTGGGTATGACTTTGCTTTCTCCGAATTTTGCGATTTTGGATTGTAATGCTAAAACGGTGACGTTAGCCAAGCCTGGGGCAGATCCGTTAGTGTGGGAGGGCGACTACACTCCCAATCCGGTGCGTATCATCTCCTTTCTTCGTGCTAAGAAAATGGTGAGCAAAGGGTGTTTAGCTTTCTTGGCACATCTCAAGGATGACACTACTCAAGTACCTTCGATTGAGTCAGTTTCGGTAGTCAGTGAGTTTTTTGATGTGTTCCCTGCAGATCTTCCTGGTATGCCACATGATAGGGATATTGATTTCTGTATCGATTTGGAACCGGGCACTCGCCCCATTTCTATACCCCCGTATAGAATGGCTCCCGCGGAGTTAAGGGAGTTAAAGGCACAACTTCAAGAGTTATTGAGCAAAGGCTTCATTAGACCAAGTGCATCTCCTTGGGGTGCACCGGTCTTGTTTGTAAAGAAGAAGGATGGGAGTTTCCGAATGTGCATAGATTACCGACAGTTGAACAAAGTAACTATTAAGAAAAAGTACCCCATTCCTCGCATTGATTACTTGTTCGATCAGTTACAAGGTGCTTGTGTCTTCTCAAAAATTGACTTGAGATCCGGTTATCACCAATTGAAAATACGAGCAACGGATGTGCCAAAGACTGCTTTTCGAACTAGGTATGGGCATTATGAATTCGTGGTTATGTCTTTTGGTCTTACAAATGCCCCTGCTGCTTTCATGAGCTTGACGAATGGGATTTTCAAGCCATATTTGGACCTCTTTGTGATCGTGTTTATTGATGATATACTGATATACTCCAAGAGTAAGAAGGAACATGAGGAGCATTTGAGAATGGTGTTAGAGTTGTTGAGGAAGAAAAAGCTTTATGCAAAATTCTCCAAGTGTGAGTTTTGGCTAGATTCAGTGTCCTTCTTGGGGCACGTGGTTTCTAAGGATGGAGTGATGGTGGATCCATCTAAGATTGAGACAGTGAAGAATTGGGTAAGACCTACAAACGTGTCAGAAATAAGGAGTTTTGTGGGTTTAGCTAGCTACTACCGCCGATTCGTCAAGGGATTCTCTTCTATTGCTTCCCAATTGACGAACTTGACTAAGCAGAATGTTCCATTTGTATGGTCAGATGAATGTGAAGAAAGCTTCCAGAAGCTTAAGACTTTGTTGACTACCGCGCCTATCCTCACCTTGCCGGTAGAGGGTAAAAACTTCATTGTTTATTGTGATGCATCCTATTCTGGGTTGGGTGCAGTGCTAATGCAAGAGAAGAATGTGATTGCTTATGCTTCGAGGCAATTAAAGGTGCATGAACGTAACTATCCGACCCATGATTTGGAGTTGGCCGCGGTAGTATTTGCACTAAAGCAATGGAGACATTACTTGTATGGGGTTAAGTGTGAAGTGTACACGGACCATCGTAGCCTACAGTATGTATTCACTCAGAAAGACTTGAACTTGAGACAGGGGAGATGGATGGAACTACTGAAGGACTACGACATCACTATCTTGTATCATCCGGGGAAGGCGAATGTTGTGGCAGATGCTTTGAGTAGAAAGGCCGGAAGCATGGGAAGTCTAGCTCATTTGCAAGCTTCTAGACGCCCATTGGCTAGAGAAGTGCAGATTCTGGCTAATGAACTTATGAGGTTGGAAATAAATGAGAAGGGAGGATTGTTAGCTTGTGTAGAGGCAAAATCTTCTTTTCTTGATCAGATTAAGGGGAAACAGTTTGATGATGAGAAGCTAAGTCGAATCCGAGATAAAGTGTTGCAAGGAGAGGCTAAAGAGGCAATAATTGATGAGGAAGGTGTTTTGAGGATTAACGGAAGGGTATGTGTACCCCGCATCGATGATTTGATCACCACTATTCTTACCAAGGCTCATAGTTCCGGATATTCTATACATCCTGGTGCAACCAAGATGTATCGCGACCTAAAGCAACACTTCTGGTGGAGTAGAATGAAGCGTGATATTGTTGAGTTTGTTGCCAAATGTCCAAATTGTCAACAAGTAAAGTATGAACACCAGAGGCCCGGAGGAACACTTCAGAGAATGCCCATTCCTGAATGGAAGTGGGAGAGAATCGCGATGGACTTCGTGGTTGGTCTTCCCAAGACATTGAGTAAGTATGACTCTATTTGGGTGATTGTCGATAGGTTAACTAAGTCTGCTCACTTCATTCCTGTCAAGGTGACCTACAATGCAGAGAAGTTAGCCAAGATCTACATCTCAGAGATCGTTCGGTTGCATGGAGTTCCGCTCTCCATCATATCAGATAGAGGTACGCAGTTTACTTCTATGTTTTGGAGAACATTGCATGCTGAATTAGGTACTAGATTGGACCTTAGTACTGCATTTCATCCTCAGACCGATGGTCAGTCTGAGCGAACGATTCAAGTGTTGGAGGATATGCTTCGTGCATGTGTGATAGATTTTGGTGGCCATTGGGATAGCTTCTTACCTTTGGCCGAGTTTTCATACAATAATAGCTATCACTCAAGTATTGATATGGCTCCATTTGAAGCATTGTATGGGAGGAGGTGTAGATCTCCCATTGGTTGGTATGATGCCTTTGAAGTTAGACCTTGGGGGACTGATCTGTTGAGAGATTCTATGGAGAAGGTGAAAGCTATTCAAGAAAAGCTTTTGGCGGCTCAAAGTAGACAAAAGGAGTATGCAGACCGAAAGGTTAGAGACTTGGAGTTCATGGAAGGTGAACAAGTCTTGTTGAAGGTTTCACCCATGAAAGGGGTGATGCGGTTCGGAAAAAGGGGTAAGTTGAGTCCAAGGTACATTGGACCATTTGAAGTGCTTAAGAGAATAGGGGAGGTGGCTTATGAATTAGCCTTGCCCCCAGGGCTGTCCGGAGTGCATCCGGTGTTTCATGTATCCATGTTGAAGAGATACCACGGAGATGGAAACTACATTATCCGTTGGGATTCAGTTTTGTTGGATGAGAACTTGACTTATGAAGAGGAACCGGTTGCTATTTTAGATAGAGAGGTTCGCAAGTTGAGGTCGAGAGAGATTGCATCCATCAAAGTTCAATGGAAGAATCGACCTGTTGAAGAAGCTACTTGGGAGAAGGAGGCAGATATGCAAGAAAAATATCCACATCTGTTTACAGATTCAGGTACTCCTTTTCGCCATTGATTTTCTTCTTTTGATCGTTCGGGGACGAACGATGGGTAAATTGGTATCTATTGTAACGACCTGTTTAGTCGTTTTGAGCAGCAGATTTTTAATTCTTGAAAAACTGGCGGGGACTACTGGCACTGCGACGGACCGTCACAGTCATGACGGCCCGTCGAGGGTGCAGCGTGTCAGCATACTTAGAATTCTGAAATTGGGTACTGAAAATCGACTCTCTGTAAATTGTGACGAACCTGCAGGACGTGCCGTCACATCCACGACGAACCGTCGTGAGTTTCCGTTGCAAAACACTTCAACTTTTGAGAATTTGGTATAAGAAACGAGTTTCTGACCGTCAGGACGGAGGTGCAGGACGGACCGTCACAGGGGTGACGGGCCGTCACAGTTCACCTGAAGTTGGGGAGGATGCGATGACCGGGTGTCACGAACCGACACGTAGATATAGGGGATTGGAGTGTCACGTACCGACACATATAGGGATCGGAGTGTCACGTTCCGACACATATAGGGGATCGGAGTGTCACGTTCCGACACATATAGGGGATCGGAGTGTCACGTACCGACACATAGTTGTAGGGGATCGGAGTGTCACGTACCGACACAAGAGGAAGAAAGATAATGAATCGTGAAAGATGATAATATACTCAACATAATGAACTTATTTCCCAAATGAGTATGGTATTGAGGCTTGAGCCCTCATGGATGAACTTGATGGAATTTATTGACGATTATAATACTTGTTGTTGCTACATGTTGAGTTTATAGTTGATTTATGATATTACTTGATATATATTATCTTCTATTTTGAGTTGGCCGATGATATCTACTCAGTACTTGTGGTTGTACTGACCCCCTACTTTTATGTTTTCCCTTTGTTCTTTGTGTTATGCAGCAAATGTTCCGTCAACTTCAACACAACAGTAATTCGGGCCAGATTTCGTCATACCGGATCTCAGGGTGAGCTAACGCTTCTAGCTTGGACTGGGTCATCTTCTATAAGTCTTGATGCCTTGACTTCCGGCATGGACTAGTTTCTTATGTATTTTTAGCTTCTTAGACATTCTTAGATAGTCTAGTTTAGTAATTTGATCATAGATGTTCTTGTGATGATGACTTCCAGATTTTGGGAATATTAATAATAGTTGAGTTGTTTTATTTATGAGTTTAAGTCTTCCGCATTATTTTCTGTTGATATTATATTGAAATGTTAAGGTTTAGATGGGTTGGTTCGCTCACATAGGAGGGTAAATGTGGATGCCAGTCGCGTCCCCGATTTGGGTCGTGACATTGATGTAGAGGATTCAAGATCATAATGTCTTACCACATAACCTTCATAGGCCTCCATCAAGATCTTACCATCAATACAACCATATACATCCATAAATTCAGTTAATAATATAATATAAGATTAATATATACAATAACTAAGTCAATTGTATCATCACTAATCAAATAAATCTCAATTCATAACCTATGGTTAGGGGAAAAGGGTTCATTCATGGATTCTTTCATAGAAGATTGTCAAAGACTAAGAACTACAACAATTAGCTCATAAAAAATAATAATCTATCAATAATATTCAAAGTAAACCAACATCAAATCAATTAATAAATTGGAAGAAAAAACAACTTTTAGATTTCATTAGAAACCAATTTTGAAGATCCTCTTGGGGAAAGAGATCACCAAAGTGAATATGTTCCATACCCTAGGATTCCTTTCAGTTTTATTAAGAAAAAAGGAAGTATTGAATCCCTAATGGTCCTTGATGCTTGATCTTCAATGGAGTCTTTGAATAAAGAGAAAAAGTTGAGAGAAGTTTGAGAAAATTGGGTTTGAGAATTATGGGGTGTTAATTAGATTTTCGAATTAGGGTAACTTATATAGTCATTTAACTAGCTAAATTAACCCCCCCAAAACCTTAATTAATCAACCTAAGTGATTAATCAATTTAAATCTCTAAGTAATTAATTTGGCAGTCGACTAGGTGCCAAACGACCAGACCCCGACCTACGCCCCGTAGTCCTATCAACGGCCCGCACTACACGAGCATTGTTTGGGACAAAGAATGGATTTTTTGGCCATTTGGGAAAATAAACAAAGTGTCAACCTATAACACCATCGACGGAGCGTCAATCAAATAATGACTCATGGTTTGGCTCATCGTCTGGCTCGTGGAAGTACAACCTTAAACACACTACTCTATATATTTAACACCTTTTTACAAAATGTCAAGGCACTCTAGCATACATTTCACAATTCTCCGGACATCATGGTTGTTTGTTGACATTTTTTATGCTAAAACTTCCTACTTCGTTTCAATACATTATTTTAGGCTTATAAATAGTGTTACAATTTTTAGTTAATTATGTGAGGCTCTTGAATAATTCATGCACTTTCAGAGTGTTAAATTATCCCACCTTAGGAACATTCGTCCTCGAATGACACTAAAATCATTTTGTAGGGAAAGGATAGAATCAATACTAGCAGTCCAACCAACATCACATAATGAACATGAGTTACAAATAAAAGGAGTAATTCACAACTCCATCCAACACATAAACATGACATTTAAACATAGAACCTCAAATAACAATTTACCACATATAAGAGCTCAATATTACAACACGAGGAACTTCCTTGTAAATATCAACATGAACTCAACATGAACATCAAGAGTTACTTATGCCAATCTTATTTAAGAATACATTAGCATGCTGAATATCATTTCCTGAAGGCAACAATACACACAACACAAACAAATGTATGTTAAGCAAAAAAGCATTTTTCCATGAAAACTCAATTTTAGCATAAACTTTTACCATAGTATGCACATATTAGCAAAGCAAGCCAAATTAAACATTTACTCATTTTGTTAAGAGGATTATTACTAACCTGAACTTTTTCTATAAATTTGACGAAAAAGATGAGGATAACGGGACGTCATTTTGGCCTTGTCCTCCCAAATTTCTCCCTCAACTAGGTGGTTTCTCCATATGACTTTTAGGGAGAGCACTTGTTTGTTCCTCAACTTCCTAACATAGGAAGCTAGAATTTCCACAGGAACCTCTTCATATGGAAAATCTAAACCAAGGCTAACAGTTCAATAAGGAAAATGGATACGGGGTTGTCACGACCCAAAACGAGCCGCGAGTGGCGCCTACACTTATCCTACTATGTGAGCGAACCAACCAATCTAAACCCCAACATTTCCACCATATAAAAAGAATATAATGCGGAAGACTTAAAACTCATTAATGAAAATTGATTAAATAACTTCTAAAAACTCAATACTTATTATTCCCAAAAACTGGAAGTCATCACCACAAGAACATCTATTCTCAAATTACTAAATCTAAGAGTATCTAAGAAGCTAAAATAAGTAAAAAGCTAGTCCATGCCGGAATTTCAAGGCATCAAGACATGAAGAGGAAGATCCAGTCCAAGTTAGAAGCAATTGCTCACCCTGAAATCTGACGTGATGAACACTGTCTGGAGTTGCGGCTGAGTTGAAGACGATGGCACGTTTGCTGCACTCCACAATTAACAAGGAAAAACACCTACAAGTAGGGGTCAGTACAAGGCACAAGTACTGAGTAGGTATCATCGGCCAACTCAAAATAGAAAACAGTATATATCAGATAATAACATAAAATCAGCTAATATTCTTAACAAGTGACAACAACAATTACCATAACCCTTGGTCACAACACCAAGCACATCTATAAGGACTCAAGCCTCCACACCCTACTCATTTGGGAAACAAGTTCTTTAGATTGAGCATATTAACATATTTCAAGATTCATTCTCTTTACTATCCTGGTGTCGGAACGTGACACTCTGATCCATATACTATCCTGGTGTCGGAACGTGACACTCCGATCCATATACTATCCTGGTGTCGGAACGTGACACTCCGATCCATATACTATCCTGGTGTCGGAACGTGACACTCTGATCCATATACTATCCTGGTGTCCGAACGTGACACTCTGATCCATATACTATCCTGGTGTCGGATTGTGACACTTCGATCCATATACTATCCTGGTGTCGGAACGTGACACTCCGATCCATATACTATCCTGGTGTCGGAACGTGACACCCGATCCTCTAATCTTATTACTTTAGTTCATCAAGCCTTCTTTTATACCAAGGCATCATCATTAATAAAGTAAATTTAAGATTTAATATTCAAGATTCACAGCCTCATCTTCCCAATCCATTACAATTACATCATCACATCATGCAAGCACACAATTAAGCATATAGAAGACTTTACAATACTACCCAATACATATAATTCGCTATTAAGAGTTTACTATGAAATAGCATAAACCATAACCTACCTCCACCAATGAATCGCGATCAAACAAGCTATCTTCCCAAAACCTTTGCTTTCCTTGCGTTTATTCTCTTCTCTCTCGATCGTTTCTCTCTTTTCTCTCTGTTCTTTCTGTTTTTCTTATTCAAACCCTTTTTCTTTTACCCTAATTGTCATATAATTAAGTATAAAAGATGATAAAAATAACCCACCAATTATTTCAAGGTTATCTCCTTTAACCCCCAAGTAATTGAATTATTAACATTAATCCACTAACTTTATAATTATAAGCATGAATAGTCCAAAACACCCCTTAAAAACTTTTAACAGAAATCCGACCCAGTCAGGGTTACGCAACCTGTGACGGTCCGTCCTGTAGGTCCGTCACAAAGTTCAGAGAGTTAATTCTGTGGAAAGATTTGTGACGGTCCGTCGTGCCAACTACGGTCCGTCCTGCCATTCCGTCACGAAGTTCAGAGAGTCGATTTCAGTACCCAAATTTCAGAATTCTAAGTGTTTTGGAATGAGACCCCCTCGATGGTCCGTCGTGCCCATGACGGTCCGTCATGGGATCCGTCGACCCAGACAGTGATTTCCAGAAATATACTCTATTGCTCAAAATGACTAAACCGGTCGTTACAATAGATACCAATTTACCCATCGTTCGTCCTCGAACGATCACAAGAAGAAAAACAAGGGCGAAATGGAGTACCTAAATCTGTAAACAGGTGTGGGTATCTTTCTTGCATATCAGCCTCCTTTTCCCAAGAGGACTCTTCAACTGGTCGATTCTTCCATTGAACTTTGATGGATGCAATCTCCCTTGATCTTAACTTGCGGATTTCTCTATCAAGAATGGCAACAGGCTCCTCCTCATAAGTCAAATTCTCATCAAGCAGAACTGAATCCCAACGAATGATGTAGTTTCCATCCCCATGGTATATTTTCAACATAGACACATGAAATACAGGATGCACTCCTGACAGCCCTGGAGGCAAGGCTAATTCATAAGCCACCTCCCCTACTCGCTTAAGTACTTCAAATGGTCCAATATACCTTGGGCTTAGGTTACCTCTTTTACCAAACCACATCACCCCTTGCATGGGCGAAACCTTCAGCAAGACTTGCTCACCCTCCATAAACTCCAAGTCTCTAACCTTTCGATCTGCATATTCCTTTTGCCTACTTTGCGCCACTAAAAGCTTTTCTTGAATAGATTTCACTTTCTCCAATGAATCCCTCAAAAGATCAGTACCCCAAGGTCTAACCTTAAATGCAACAAACCAACCAATTGGAGACCTACATCTCCTCCCATACAATGCTTCGAATGGAGCCATATCAATACTTGAGTGATAGCTATTATTCTATGAAAACTCCGCTAAGGGTATGAAGTTATCCCAATGACCACCAAATTCTATCACACATGCACGAAGCATATCCTCCAATACCTGAATCGTTCGCTCAGACTGACCATCGATCTGAGGGTGAAATGCAGTACTAAGGTCCAACCTAGTACCTAATTCCGCATGCAATGTTCTCCAAAACTTAGAAGTAAATTGCGTACCTCTATCTGATATGATGGAAAGTGGAACTCCATGCAATCGAACAATTTATGAGATATAGAGTTTGGCTGGGCATTCTCTGAAGTGTTCCTCCGGGCCTCTTGTGTTCATGCTTTACTTGCTGACAATTTGGACATTTGGTAACATAATCAACAATGTCACGCTTCATTCTACTCCACCAAAAGTGTTGCTTTAGGTCACGGTACATCTTGGTTGCACTAGGATGTATAGAATATCCGGAACTATGAGCCTTTGTGAGGATGGTGTGGATCAAATCATCAACAGGGGCACACATACCCTTCCCTTAATCCTCAAAACGCCTTCCTCATCAATTATTGCCTCTTTAGCCTCTCCTCGCAACACCATATCCCGAATTCGGCTTAGTTTCTCATCATCAAACTGTTTTCCCTTGATCTTGTCAAGAAAAGAAGATCTTGCCTCCACACAGGCCAAAAATCCTCCTTCCTCTAGTATTTCTAGTCTCATAAAGTCGTTAGCCAAGTTTTGGATTTCTCTAGCCAATGGGCGTCTAGAAACTTGTAAGTGGACTAAACTACCCATGCTTCCTCCTTTTCTACTTAAAGAATCAGCCACCACATTTGCTTTTCTTGGGTGATACAGAATAGTAATATCATAGTCCTTCAACAGTTCCATCCACCTCCTCTGCCTCAAATTCAAGTCTTTTTGGGTAAAGACATACTGTAGACTACGATGATCTGTGTAGACTTCACACTTGACCCCATATAGATAATGTCTTCATTGCTTTAATGCAAACACAACTGCAGCCAATTCCAAATCATGGGTTGGATAGTTACATTCGTGCACCTTTAGTTGCCTTGAAGCATAAGCGATTACATTCCTCTCTTGCATTAACACCGCACCCAAACCCGAATAGGATGCATCACAATAAACAATGAAATTCTTACCCTCTACCGGCAAGGTAAGGATAGGTGTCGTAGTCAGCAAGGTCTTGAGTTTCTGAAAGCTTTCCTCACATTCATCCGATTATACAAATGGAACATTCTACTTAGTCAAGTTCGTCAATTGGGAAGCAATAGAAGAGAATCCCTTGACAAATCGACGGTAGTAGCTGGCTAAACCAACAAAGCTCCTTACTTCTGACACATTAGTAGGTCTTACCCAATTCTTCAGTGTTTCAATCTTAGAAGGATCCACCATCACTCCATCCTTAGAAACCATGTGCCCCAAGAAGGACACTGAATCTAGCCAAAACTCACACTTGGAGAATTTGGCATAAAGCCTTTTCTCCCTTAATACTTCCAACACAATTCTCAAATGCTCCTCATGTTCCTTCTTACTCTTGGAGTATATCAGTATATCATCAATAAATAGGATGACAAACAGATCCAGATACGGCTTAAAAATCCCGTTCATCAAGCTCATGAAAGCAGCAGGGGCATTCGTAACACCAAAAGACATTACTAGGAATTCGTAATGCCCATACCTTGTTCGAAAAGTAGTCTTTGGCACATCCGTTGCCCGTATTTTCAATTGATGATAACTGGATCTCAAGTCAATCTTAGATAAGACACAAGCACCTTGTAACTGATCGAACAAGTCATCAATGCGAGCAATGGAGTACTTGTTCTTAATAGTTACCTTGTTCAACAGCCGGTAGTCTATGCACATCCGAAAACTCCCATCCTTCTTCTTCACAAATAACCGGAGCACCCCAAGGGGATGCACTTGGTCTAATTAAGCCTTTACTTAACAACTCTTGAAGTTGGGCCTTTAACTCCCTTAACTCTGCTGGAGCCATTCTATAAGGGGGTATGGAAATGGGGCGAGTACCCGAATCCAGATCAATGAAAAACTCGTTATCCCTATCCGGTGGCATACAAGGAAGTTCTGCAGGGAACACATCCAGAAACTCACGGACTATCGAAACCGACTCAATTGAAGGTACTTGGGTAGTATCATCCCTGAGTTGTGGCAAGAATGCAAAACACCCTTTACTAACCATTCTCTTAGCATGAAGAAAGGAGATGATACGAACTGGAGTGGAAGTGTAGTCACCCTCCCACACTAACAGATCTGTCCCAGGCTTGGCCAACGTTACCGTTTTAGCATTACAATCTAATATTGCAAAATTCGGAGAAAGCCAAGTCATACCTAGAATTACATCGAAATCAACAATTTCTAAGATAACCAAGTCTAAATGAGTATTGCTCCCCATAAAAGTCACCAGACAAGACCTATATACCTTTTCAACTATCACAGACCCACCCACCGGAGTAGAAACACGAATAGACATGTCAAGGAATTCACAATGTAAATTAAGACCAGTAGCAAATGAGGAAGTTACATATGAAAATGTGGAGCCAGGATCAAATAATACAGAACCCATGCCATCACAAACCAAAAGATTACCTGTGATAACAGCATCAGATGTCTCCGCTTCAGACCTCCCAGGGAAAGCATAACAATGGGCCCTGTCACCTGTCTGCCCGTTGCCCCTACCATGTTGTGTTGTAGTAGCTCCAGTTTTCCCGTCACCCCGGCCGTTTTGGTGACCACCATTATCTCGGCCACCACGTCCTCCAGAATGACGGCCTCTTCCATGACCACATCTACCTCTGACTATTGGGGGTCTGTAACTCTGTTTTGGACAATACCTCTTAATGTGTCCAGTCTCCCCACATCCATAACACTCGCTGGATTAAAGAATAGGTCTCTATGAGAATGACGAAGTCTAGGGATAACCTCCAAACTTAGAGAAATGTTGACCGGTCTGTGGTGGACCCCCAACTACAGCCTGCAGTGAAGACTGAATAGGTCGGGCTGGATAACCTCTTGAACTCTGCCCTATGGAGTAAGAACCATTAAACTCACCTCCCTTACGAAACCTTTTAGATGTCGATGCCATGGTAAAGTCATCTGCCTTCACTCCCTCCACCTCTATCACGAAGTCTACAACTTCCTGAAAGGATTTTGCTGTAGCCGCTACCTGTAAGGCTGAAATCCGCAAATTTGACCTCAACCCCTTCACAAAACGGCGAATCCGTTCTTGTGGACTGAAACAAAGCTCGGTGGCATACCTGGATAATGCACGAAACATAGCCTCATACGCGGTAACCGACATCCTACCTTGCTCTAGGCTAAAGAACTCATCTCTCTTCCTATACCTCAAGGTCCAGGGGATATACTTCTCCATAAATAAGCTAGAGAATGACGCCCAAGTCATAGGTGGTGCCTGTGCGGGTTGACACTCAACATGTGACCGCCACCACATTTTGACACTTCGCTGAAACAGATAGGTTACAAACTCAATGCCAAATCGTTCCACTATGCCCATTTTATGTAGTAACTCATGACAATCAACCAGAAAATCGTAGGCATCCTTAGATTCAGCACCCTTGAAGACTGGAGGTTTCAATTTCAAGAACTTACTGAAAAGTTCATGCTGATCACTTGTCATTATAGGCCCTGTAGTCAAACGAGGAACGTGCCAATTTCCAATGAGGCATCCTTGCGGGGAGCCTCAGCAGCGACCTGTCGTACTTCCGGAACCTGAGGTGCTGGTGCAAAAAACACTGGAGGTGTCTGTCCTTGATCAGATAACCCGCTAAGATAAGCAAGAACCTGATTAATCATCTCTGGGGTAGGTTGGGGTGGTAATTCCTCTTTCTGCACTTTCTCACTTTCCCCTTCCTCACCCTCTCTTACTACTTCCTCAGTCGGTGGAGGAGTCACTGCCCTAGTACTAGATGGGCCAGGTGCTTGTCCTGTTCTTCTAGAGGGCGTCCTCCCGCGACCTCTTGCCACTAATCCTCTTCGAGCTACAGCCCCAGTGGCTGGCTAAGTTGCATCTTGTCTTGCCAGTGTTGGTGTTGGCGCCGCTGTTGCTCTAGTTCTAACCATCTGCGAAATAGGGTGAAGATGGTCAGATACCAATTTTTATCACCTAGATACCAATTGGATCCAAGTAATAGCACGAAAGAAAGAAACAATGAATCGAATTTTCCTAATGTCTTATAGCCTCTCAAAGAAAAGTAAAGGCGTCCCCCTACCGTTCCTTAAGACTCTACTAGACTCGTTCTTGTGTGATGAGACCAACGAACCTAATGCTCTGATACCAAGTTTGTCACGACCCAAAACGAGCCGCGAGTGGCACCCACACTTATCCTACTATGTGAGCGAACCAACAAATCTAAACCCCAAAATTTCCACCATAAAAAAAGAATATAATGCGGAAGACTTAAAACTCATTAATGAAAATTGATTAAATAACTTCTAAAAACTCAATAATTATTATTCCCAAAAACTGGAAGTCATCACCACAAGAACATCTATTCTCAAATTACTAAATTTAAGAGTATCTAAGAAGCTAAAATAAGTAAAAAGCTAGTCCATGCCGGAATTTCAAGGCATCAAGACATGAAGAGGAAGATCCAGTCCAAGCTAGAAGCAATAGCTCACCCTAAAATCTGGCGTGATGAAGACTGGCTAGAATTGCGGTTGAGTTGAAGATGATGGCACGTTTGCTGCACTCCACAATTAACAAGGAAAAACACATACAAGTTGGGGTCAGTACAAGGCACAAGTACTGAGTAGGTATCATCGCCAACTCAAAATAGAAAACAGTATATATCAGATAATAACATAAAATCAGCTAATATTCTTAACAAGTGACAACAAAAATTACCATAACCCTTGGTCACAACACCAAGCACATCTATGAGGACTCTAGCCTCCACACCCTACTCATTTGGGAAACAGGTTCTTTAGATAGAGCATATTAACATATTTCAAGATTCATTCTCTTTACTATCCTGGTGTCGGAACGTGACACTCCGATCCATATACTATCCTGGTGTCGGAACGTGACACTCCGATCCATATACTATCCTGGTGTCGGAACGTGACACTTCGATCTATATACTATCCTAGTGTCGGAACGTGACACTCCGATCCATATACTATCCTGGAGTCGGAACGTGACACTCCGATCCATATACTATCCTGGTGTCGGAACGTGACACTCCGATCCATATACTATCTTGGGGTCGGAACGTGACACTCTGATCCATATACTATCCTGGTGTCGGAACGTGACACCCGATCCTCTAATCTTATTACTTTAGTTCATCAAGCCTTCTTTTATACCAAGGCATCATCATTAATATAGTAAATTAGATTCACAGCCTCATCTTCCCAATCCATTACAATTACATCATCACATCATGCAAGCACACAATTTAGCATATAGAAGACTTTACAATACTACGCAATACATATCATTCGCTATTAAAAGTTTACTATGAAATAACATAAACCGTAACCTACCTCCACCGAAGAATCGCGATCAAACAAGCTATCTTCCGAAAACCTTTGCTTTCCTTGCGTTTCTTCTCTTCTCTCTCGATCGTTTCTCTCTTTTCTCTCTATTCTTTCTGTTTTTCTTATTCAAACCCTTTTTCTTTTATCCTAATTGTCATATAATTAAGTATAAAAGATGATAAAAATAACCCACTAATTATTTCAAGGTTATCTCCTTTAACCCCCATGTAATTGAATTATTAACATTAATCTACTAACCTTATAATTATAAGCATGAATAGTCCAAAACGCCCCTTAATAACTTTTAACAGAAATCCGACCTAGTCAGGGTTACGCAACCTGTGACGGTCCATCATGGCTGTGACGGTCCGTCCTGCAGGTCCGTCACAAAGTTCAGAGAGTTAATTCTCTGGAAAGATTTGTGACGGTCCGTCGTGCCAACGATGGTCCGTCCTGCCATTCCGTCACGAAGTTCAGAGAGTCGATTTCAGTACCCAAATTTCATAATTCTAAGTGTTTTGGAGCGAGACCCCCTCGACGGTTCGTCGTGCCCATGACGGTCCGTCGTGGGATCCGTCGACCCAGACAGTGATTTCCAAAAATAAACTCTGCTACTCAAAACGACTAAACAGGTCGTTACAGGGGTTGCCATTACACCTCATAAACATGGAAATATGAAATACCAGATGAACTGAATCTGGTTCATTAGATACTCTCAACTCATATGTAACTTGCCGACCCTTTGCAATATCTCATAGGGACCCTCATACTAGGGACCTAGCTTCCCTTTCTTATCAAATATCATCACCCCTTTTATAGGTGAAATCTTCATGTACTTCATATCACCTACTTCGATTTCAAGGTCTATTCTTCGATTGTCGGTGTATGACTTTTTTCTACTATAGGCTGTTTTCAATCTATTCATTATCATATGTACTTTGTCCAAATATTGATATATTATCTCGGGACCAAGTAGTGAAGACTTAACAACCTCAAACCACCCAACCATAGATCTACATCTTCTACAATATAGTGATTCAAAAGGTTCCATAGAAATACTCGAACAGTAGCTAATATTGAAAGGGAACATAATAAACGACCAGTGATCGTCCCAATTTCCTTAAAAATCTATTACACGTGATCTTAAAATATCCTCTTGGTTTGGATGGTACATTAACATGACTATCTGTATGAGGATGAAAAGCGGTTCTAAGATTCACTTGAGTACCCAACCCTTTTGAAAAGACCTACAAAAATGAGAAGTGAATTGAGCACATCTATCCGATATGATGGACCAAGGGATCCCATGAAAGCTCATAATTCTTAATGTATATTTGTTCATAATCCTCCGCCGAATTAGTAGACTTGAGGGGGATAAAATGAGCGGATTTGGTCAATCTATCCACAATATCCAAATTGAGTCATTTTGCCGCCGGGTTCGAGGCAACCCAACAACAAAAGTCCATGGTAATATCCTCCCTCTTCCAAGTAGTAACTTCCATTACTTGAGTCAAACCACCAGCTTTTGATGCTCAACCTTAACCTGTTATAAATTTGGGCACCTAGCCACAAACTCCGCTATGTCCCTTTTCAAACTATCCCACCGATATACCTTGCTAAAATTACAATACATTTTGGTGAAACCTTGATGAATAGAATATCAGGAACCATGAGCTTCTTCTGAAAATTGATTTCTCAAATTATCAACATCTGGTACACATAATCTACCTTTGGACCTAAGCACACCACCCCCCCCCCCCCCGGGATAATGACTCATTAAGTTTATAAAGAACCAATTTTGAGAAATGGATCAAGGTGTTGGTTAGAATTCACCTGAACCACTAGAGATGAATTTTGAGTTATTATGAATAATTAACCCCATTTGGAGAATATTCCAACCAAACACCCAACCGATCCAATATGAACCTCTAAACACTCTCTTTCTTATAATCAGAGACATGTTCCATACTACCCATAGTCATACGACTTAGATCATCCATAACCACTTTGGCCCTGCCGATGTGGTGTAGAACACTCATGTCGTAATCCTTCAATAATTCCAACCATCTTATTTGTCAAAGATTCAACTCCTTATGAGTAAATATATTGAAGACTATTGTTGTTGGTAAATACATCCAAATGTATCCCATAGAGATAATGGCTCCATATTTTCAAACAAACACCACGGCCTCGAATTCATGATCATGAGTTGGGTAATTCTTCTCATGCACCCTTAGTTGTCTAGAGGTATAAGCTATCACTTTACCATGTTGCATGAGGACACAACCCAAATCTACTCGCGAAGCATCACAATATACTACAAAACCTTAGGTACCCCTCGGTAAGGTAAACATTGAAGCGGAGGTAAGATTATATTTCAACTTTTGGAAGCTTCTTCAACAAGCCTCCGACCATAAAATCTTTACCATTTTTTGGTTAGTGTTGTCAGAGGGGATGCAATAGATAAAAGCACATCAACAAACCTTCTATAATACAGGACAAACCAAAGAAACTTCAAATATTGGTTGGAGCCTAAGGTCTAGGACAATTCATAGTCGCTTCCGTTTTCTTTGGATCTACCTCTAGAGATAATGTGACCAAGAATTGCAACCGATCTCAACAAAAATTCACACTTTCAAAATTTATGAATGTGTTGTTGTTCCTTAAGAACATGCAATACCAAACTCAAATTGCCCACATGTTCTTCCTCACACTTAGAATATACAATGATATAATCGATGAATACAATTACAAAAGCATCAAGGTAATTTTGAAACACTCTATTCATTAGGTAAATAAAAGTCGCCGGAGCATTAGTAAACCCAAAACAAATGAATCAGCAGTTATAATTACCATATCTAGTTTGGAAAGACGTTTTGGGAATAACTTCACTTCTCACCCATCTTTAGAAAGTTTGCAACGCAAATATTCTGCGAGTAAGTATGCCTAGACTATGCCATCCTAAAGTTGAAACTGGTAGGCAAGAAGGCCGATTAGGGGAGTTAACAGAGTTGAGGCGCTGTTAGGGTAACTGATTAAAGAAGAAAACCGTAGTAGTGACCAGACGAGATGATAATTAAATCATTATTATTTCATAATAAATAAGTATAATCTATTAAGAGTTTAGAAGGAATAACAATTTTAGCAAAAACATGTTGAAATGAATACTTATTTACTAGATGATGATGTTAATTACAAGATATTGATACTCTATATATTGAAAAATCTTAATATTGATATAAAAAGAATAATTTATGAAAAATTATTGACATACGAGATATCAAAGAAACAACCGAAGGTTGGGCAGAATTAATTATACCAGATGATTTTGACATAGATTTATATAATGATGTAGATTTAATCATAGATCAATGATTGATTATTTATACATACAATTCTGGAGAGAAACTAAGAAATAGAACTACTTGAAAAGCTACTAATTGAAAATTTGTACAAGTATTTAAGAACTCGAGAAAATAAATATTTAGAATATATTGCAAATAACTCTAATGAAATTCAACTAATAGATCTACTTAAAAAAAGAATATTATGGAAAAATATTTAATTCTTAAAATCATGAAGAACAATCCGACAACAAATAAAGTAACTTCCATAAACAAAACTAAGATAGAAAGAAAAATACGAAAGATAAAGAAAAAGTTAAAAACTTTATATATAGAATATGAATTATTACTACTTATTAAAACAAATACTAGCAAGAAAAATCCTTTGATAGATATAATTTCTAAAACAAAATATAAATATTTTTGTTATCTGAAAAAACAATATGAACAAAGAAAAATATAAGCAACAACTGATAGAAAATATAATTGAAAAACGGCAAGAGTTAAAATATAGAAAAGAAAGACTAGAAGAAAAAATGTTAGCAGGAGTATGTAATAAATCGATATTAGCACAAAGAAAAGTTATATTTATGCTAGAAATACAAATAAATTTCCTTGAATATAAATTACAACATGAAGTATAATGAATAAAGAAGAATTTGCAGTAGACGAAAAAACATATGAAAATCAAGACGGACTGGTAATAAAAATAATATTTTCAAATTTAGGAAGACGAGATAAAAAGAAATAGGAAATAACTTGTATTTAATGCTAGAAAAGGAAACAACAAAATTAGCAGATAGTTTAACAGCGATGGTAAGAATAACAAAGGAAAACGAAGAAATTGATAAATTAAAAGAAATTGAGAAAATAAAAACACAAGCAAAACATGAAGTACAACATCTATGAAAACTAAAAAATATAAAACTAAGTGAATTAGAAAAAGAATTAGCCGAGCTAAAATTATTATATGAAACCAAACAAAAAGAAAAACAAATAGAAAAAAAAAATAAAGAACTAGAAAAAGATAAAGAACTTTAATTGAGTAATGAAATAAATAAGATGAAACAAAAATTACATGAAAATATTGAAATAGACGAAATAAATGAATCAGATACAATGAAAGATCAAAAATCAGAAATAAGTGATATAAGTGAAACATACGCAGAACTTTTACAACAAGTAAATAACTTGAAAGAATTAGAAATAAAGACAGGAGATGTAAATCAACCTTGCACATCAAGAGTTAAAAACCCGGATAATAGTCCTAGGAGTAGTCCCAGAAGGACAGTACCAACTTATTATACAGATAATTATGAACGATCATATACAACAAATGCAATATGGACTAGCATATTAAATAAAAAATGGACGCCTAAACCAATAACTGAATAATATAACTTTTTAGATCTAGATTGTGTCATAGATATAAATAAATCAATCTTACTATGGGTAGGAAATATATCTAAACAACTAATTGATAACAAAATAACAACAAAAGAAACACCAGTATATATAGAAAGAACATTTGTTGGAACAACAAAATTATGGATAGGAAATTTACCCCCAGTAAGTCTAGAAACACTTAGGAATGATAAGAAAATAGATGGATCTCCATCAACAACAAATATAGGTATACAAGATAAATAGGAATTAGCAATATGAAATGAATTTGGTGGCATGACTACAGAAATAAAAGAACAAAATAGAGAAACAATAATTCATAGACAACTTATGAAAAAATTAGCTATATGTAATATGTGCTATATAGAAGAATATACATGTGCATTTAAAGAATATTATTATAAAGCAAGATATGATACAAACGAAGCAAAAAAAAACTGAAAACAATATTTTACAAAACAACCAGAACCATTTAGTCCAAAAATAATTAAAGATTGGAATAATGAAGGATTAACAAATACTTTAGGAGCTAGAATAAAATTTCTACAACAATGGTTTGTACAATTATGTGAAAAGTATAAGGAAAAAATAAAAATGGGGAGAGTACTAATTAAAAATCATGCATGTTGTAAAGATAAAACAACACCACTGTTTGGTTGTACAGATAAATATTATAAAAAAAGACCTAGATGACACAAAAATTATAGAAAAACCAAAACTAGATATAAATACAAAAAAACAAGACAAAGATATTATGTAAAAAAATATAAAATAAAAAGACCGTATTGACCGAAAAGAAAACTAACAGAATATACTTGTTACAATTGTGGAAAGATAGGAGATTTAGCTAGAGACTGTAAGTTACCTAAGAATCCAAAAAGAAACAAATTGCAGAAGTAATTATATATATGAGGAATACATGCAGATACATTTCGTAGACTATGCATTAAGCGAAAATGATAGTATATATGAATTATCAGATATAGAAACTAAATTAGGAAATAAAGAAACGACTATTCATCTAGAGGATGATGCAATGAACGAAGAAATCTAATGTCTGAATATGACATAAAGATAATATCTAAGAAAGACTATCAAAATGAAGAATCATCATAACAAAAAATTATATTTGATAATACAATCTTTGAACAAATAAAAGGAAAAAAATTAGATTTAAGTGTTGAAAAAGTACTTGAAATACCTACCTTAGGAAATTGGTTCAAAAGACAGAAAGATGAATACTATGTAGTTAGCGAGAAATAACACATCATAGATTGTAAATATATAAAAGGAAAAGCACAAATACCTATACTAAATAATAGGATGACAAATTAAGAAATACAATATATAAAAGATAAAACACCCATAAAATACGTACACTTAGGAGGAATATAAACATTGATAAAAGCTTGCTTTAGATAAGGAATAGATACACCCATTGAAATATATTTAGCAGATGATATAATTATATACTCTATAGGAAAAAGCGTAATTAGTGCGGTAAAAGGAAATTTAATATACCAAAAATTTAAATTTATAATAAGTGCCAACTAGTCAGTAGCATTAACAGATAGAAATATAGATAAATCATTAGTTATATATTGGAAAATGCCTGGAATAGAACTAGCACCAGGAATTAAAATATTTACAGCAAGATGTAAAAACTTATATATACTGACAACAAAACATAAAGTAACAGCAAGAAATAAAATCGATGGAATAAAGATAGAAAATCCTTTTGAAAGAATAATTACTATAATAGAAAACAATGACAATAGTTACAAAGAAATTGACATAGAAGAAGATTTAGAAATTGTGAAAGGAAGATTGAGTACTTCAAATGTATCAAATACATTAACTAGAGCTATCTCATAAAGAATGAGCACATCTAAAAGGAACTATGAAATCTCGCAAAATTTATTAAATACAGAAGAGATAACACCATACCACTATTTTATAGCAGGAATAATGGACCAAAGAATATATAAAATTTTGATAAATACAGGACAATAAGAGAATTATATAACGAGAGAATTAGTATTAGAAACAGAAATTATAAAAACAGGACACTTATGCCCTGGATTACCTAGTGAGATAGTAACCACAAACGAAGAAATAACAGAAAAATAAATAATTATAGGAGGAATACCATTAGTAATACCATTTAAAATCTACCAAGGAAGCCAAAACATTACCCTAGGAATAAAATGGTTGGAAAAAGTTAAACCATAAAATATAAAAAACGAACAATTAACAATAACTACCAAAATAAGAAAATAATTATCAAAAGAACAAAATGAATAATGAAAATATATATACTTGCAAAAATTATTGTAGAAGGATACCACAACATATATTATACCTCCATGATAGATACAGGAGCAAAAGCAAATATATGTAAATATAACTGTTTACCCGAAGATAAATGGGAAAAATTAAAAAAACCTATGGTAGTGACAGGTAATAATGGAGGTAGTATGATCACATATAAAGCAAAAAAAATAAAAATACAAATATGGGATAAAATACTAACAATAGAAGAAATGTATAATTTTGAATTTACAACAAAACATATGTTATTAGGAATACCGTTTTTAGAAAGGTTTTACCCACATATTATAATAAAAATACATTGGTGGTTTACCACACCATGCGGAAATAAAATAGGAGCAAAAAGAGTATATAACAAGAAAAGTAAACCCACAAAATGGATAAAAGGAAGTGAAAAGATAAACCATGAAATGGAAAATATAAGTAAAAATCAAATAACACAATTAGAAATTATAATATTTACAATAGATAAAGTCAAGATAATTAACGAACAACTAGAATTATTATATAGTAAAAATCCATTACAAGGATGGGAAAAGCATAACACGAAAGTAAAAATTGAATTAATAGATGAAAATAGTATAATAACACAAAAACCACTAAAATATAATTTTAATGATTTACAAGAATTCAAAATGCATATAGATGAACTGTTAAAAAATAATTATATACAAGAGAGCAACAGTAAACATACAACTCCAGCATTTATAGTTAATAAACATAGTGAACAAAAACGAGGTAAAAGTAGAATGGTTATAGACTATCGCAACTTAAATGCTAAAACTAAAACATATAATTACCCAATACCAAATAAGATACTAAAAATAAGACAGATACAAGGATATAACTATTTTAGTAAATTCAATTGTAAATCAGGATTTTATCACTTGAAATTAGAAGAAGAAATCTAAACAGCTAACAACATTCACAGTACCGCAAGGATTCTATGAATGGAATGTTTTACCCTTTGGATAGAAAAATGCACCAAGAAAATACCAACATTTTATGGATAACTATTTTAACCAATTAGAAAATTGTATTCTTTATATAGACGACATATTTTTATACTCGAAAACACAAGATGAACATATAAAGTTATTAGAAAAATTCAGACATATAATTAAACACTTAGGCATAAGCTTAAGTAAAAGAAAAATAGAAACAATGAAACCCTGATAGAATTCTTGGGAATACAAATAGATAAAAATGAAATAAAAATGCAAACACATATAGTACAGAAGATTGTTAATCTTGATGAAAATATAGATACAAAAAGAAATTACAATCATTTTTAGAAATAGTAAACCAAGTAAGAGAATATATACCAAAATTAGCAGAATATCTAAAACCAGCACATAAAAAACATAGGAAAGATGTTGAATATCATTTTGATGATAAAGACAAAAAACATATAAGACGTATCAAGACTTTATGCAAAACAATTACCAAAACTACATTTTCCAGATGAAGATAACCAATTTATATATATTGTAAAAACAGACTCAAGTAACCATAGTTACGGAGGAGTTTTGAAGTACAGATACGATAACGAACAGATTGAACATCATTGCAGATATTACTCAGGATCATATTCAGAAGCGCAACTAAAATGGGAAATAAATAGAAAAGAGTTATTTTCACTATATAAATGTTTATTAGCATTTGAACCATATATAGTTTATAATGAATTTGTTGTTAGAATAGATAATACACAAGTTAAATGGTGGATCACTAGAAAATTACTGGATTCAGTCACAACTAAAAAAATACTGTAACGACATGTTTAGTCGTTTTGAGCAGCAGAGTTTATTTCTTGAAATCACTGTCAGGGTCGACGGATCCCACGACGGACCGTCATGGGCACGACGGACCGTCGAGGGGGTCTCGTTCCAAAACACTTAGAATTCTGAAATTTGGGTAATGAGATTGACTCTCTGAACTGCGTGACGGAATGGCAGGACGGACCGTCGTTGGCATGACGGACCGTCACAAATCTTTCCACAGAATTAACTCTCTGAACTTTGTGACGGACCTGCAGGACGGACCGTCATAGCCATGACGGACCGTCACATGTTGCGTAACCCTGACTGGGTCGGATTTCTGTTAAAAGTTTTTAAGGGGCGGCGTTTTGGACTATTCATGCTTATAATTATAAAGTTAGTGGATTAATGTTAAAAATTCAATTAGTTGGGGGTTAAAGAAGATAACCTTGAAATAAATAGTGGGTTATTTTTATCATCTTTTATACTTAATTATATGACAATTAGGGTAAAAGAAAAAGGGTTTTGAATAAGAAAAATAGAAAGAATAGAGAGAGAAAGGGAGAAACGAACTATTGAGAGAGAGAGAAACGAAGAGGACAGCAGAGCATTGGGGAATTAACTTGCTTGATCACGATTCTTTGGTGGAGGTAGGTTATGGTTTATGCTAATTCATAGTAAAACTCTTAATAGCGAATGGTATGTATTGGGTAGTATTGTAAAGTCTCCTATATGCTTAATTGTGTGCTTGCATGATGTGATTATGTAATTGTAATGGGTTTGAAAGATAAGGCTGTGAATCTTAAACCTTAAATCCACTTTTTTAATGATGATGCCTTGGTATAAAAGAAAGCTTGATGAACTAAAAGAATGACATTAGGGGATCGGGTGTCACGAACCGACACATAGAATTAGGGGATCGGGTGTCACAAACTGACACGTAGAATTAGGGGATCGTGTGTCACGAACCGACACGTAGAATTAGGGGATCGGGTGTCACGAACCGACACGTAGAATTAGGGGATCGGAGTGTCACGTTTCGACACAGGATAGTAGAGGATCGGAGTGTCACGTTCCGACACCAGGATAGTAGAGGATCGGAGTGTCACATACCGACACAAGAGGAATAAAAAGAATGAATCTTGAATTATGTTAATATACTCAATTTGAAGAACCTAATTCCTAAATGAGTATGGTGTGGAGGCTGGAGTCCTCATAGGTGTGTTTGGTGTTGTTGCAAATGATTCTTGACTTGTTGATTGTCACCTGTTAAGTATTGTGGTCGATTTCATATTATTATTTGATATATATTGCTTTCTATTATGAGTTGGTCGATGATACCTACTCAGTACTTGTGCCTTGTACTGACCACTACTTGTATTTGTTTTTATTTGATTATTTGTGGAGTGCAGCAAACGTACCATCGTCTTCAACTCGTCCTCAACTCTAGCCAGCCTTCATCACGCCATATTTCAGGGTGAGCTATTGCTTCTAGCTTGGACTGTATCTTCCTCTTCATGTCTTGATGCCTTGAAATTCAGGCATGGACTAACTGTTTATTTATTTTATCTTGTTAGAAATTCTTATATTTAGTAATTTGAGGATAGATTTTCTTGTGGTGATGACTTCCAGATTTTGGGAATGATAAGTATTGAGTTTTAGAAGTTATTTAATCGATTATTGTTAATGAGTTTTAAGTCTCCCGCATTATATTCTATTTATTAAGGTTGAAATGTTGGGGTTTAGATTTGTTGGTTTGCTCACATAGTAGTTTAAGTGTGGGTTCCACTCGCGGCTCGTTTTGGGTCGTAACAAACTTGGTATTAGAGCGTTAGGTTCGTTGGTCTCATCACACAAGAACGACTCTAGTAGAGTCTTAAGGAACGGTAGGGGGACGCCTTTTGTTTTCTTTGAGAGGCTATAGGACTTCAGGAAAATTCCATTCTTTATTTATTTCGTGCTATTACTTGGATCCAATTGGTATCTAGGTGATACAAATTGGTATCTTACCATCTTCACTCTATTTCGCAGATGGTTAGAACTAGAGCAACAACTGCGCCAACACCAACACCAGCAAGACAGGATGCGTCTGAGCCAGCCACTGGGTTGTATCTCGAAAAGGAGCAGTGGCAAGAGGCTGTGGTAGAGGTCGCACGGGAACGCCCTCTAGAGGTAGAGGACAAACACTTGGCCCATCTAGTACTAGGGCGGTGACTCCTCCACCGACTTATGAGGTAGAAAGAGGGTGAGGAAGTGGAAAATGAGCAAGTGCAGAATGAGGAATTACCACCCCAACCTACCCCAGAGATGATTAACTAGGTTCTTGCTTATCTTAGCGGGTTATCTGATCAGGGCCAGACACCTCCAATGTTTTTTGCACCATCACCTCAGGTTCCAGGAGAACAACATGCAGCTGCTATGGCTCCCCGCATGGATGCCTCATTGGAAATAGGCACGTTTCCTCGATTGACTACAGGGCCTATAATGACGATTGATCAACATGAACTTTTCACTAAATTCTTGAAGTTAAAACCTCCAGTCTTCAAGGGTGCTGAATTTGAGGATGCCTATGATTTTCATGTTGATTGTCATTAGTTTCTACATAAGATGGGCATAGTAGAACGATTTAGCGTTGAGTTTGTGACCTATCAGTTTTAAGGAAATGCCAAAATGTGGTGGCGGTCGTATGTTGAGTGTCAACCAGAACAAGCACCACCTATGACTTGGGCATCATTCTCTAGTTTATTTATGGAGAAGTATATACCCCGGACCTTGAGGGATAGGAGGAGAGATGAGTTCCTAAGCCTAGATCAAGGCAGGATGTCGGTTACTGCTTATGAGGCTAAGTTTCGTGAGCTATCCAGGTATGCCACCCAACTTTGCTTCAGTACACAAGAGCGGATTCGCCGTTTCGTGAAAGGGTTGAGGTCAGATTTGCAGATTTCAGCCTTACAGGTAGCCGCTACAGCAAAATCTTTTCAGGAAGTAGTTGATTTTGTGATAGAGGTAGAGGGGGTGAAGCCAAGCGACTTCACCACAGCATCGGCATCTACGAGGTTCCGTAAGGGAGGTGATTTCAGTGGGTCCTACTCCATAGGGCAGAGTTCAGGAGGTTACCCATCCCGACATATTCAGTCTTCACTGCAGGCTGTAGCTGGGGGTCCATCGCAGACCAGTCAACATTTCTCTGAGTTTGAAGGTTACCCCCAGAGTTCATCATTTTCAAAGAGACCTATGCTTGACCCCAGAGAATGTTATGGATGTGGGGAGACTGGACATATTAGGAGGAATTTTCCAAAACAGAGTTACAGACCCCCGATAGTCAGAGGTAGAGGTGGTCATGGAAGAGGCCGTCATTCTGGAGGACGTGGTGGCCGAGGTAATGGTGGTCACCAAAACGACCGGGGTGACGGGAAAACTGGAGCTACTACAGCACAACATGGTAGGGGCAACAGGCAGACAGGTGATAGGGCCCATTGTTATGCTTTCCCTTGGAGGTCTGAAGCGGAGACATCTGATGCTGTTATCACATGTAATCTTTTTGTTTGTGATTGCATGGCTTCTGTATTATTTGATCCTGGCTCCACATTTTCATATGTATCTTCCTCATTTGCTACTGGTCTTAATTTACATTGTGAATTGCTTGACATGCCAATTCGTGTTTCTACTCCGGTGGGTGAGTCTGTGATAGTTGAAAAGGTGTATAGGTCTTGTCTTGTAACTTTTGTGGGGAGCAATACTCATGTAGACTTGGTTATCTTAGAAATGGTTGATTTCGATGTAATTCTTGCTATGACTTGGCTTTCTCCAAATTTTGCAATCTTAGATTGTAATGCTAAAACTGTAACGTTGGTCAAGCCTGGGACAGATTGGTTAGTATGGGAGGGTGACTACACTTCCACTCTAGTTCGTATCATCTCCTTTCTTTGTGCTAAGAGAATGGTTAGTAAAGGGTGTTTAGCTTTCTTGGCACACCTCAGGGATGATACTACCCAAGTATCTTCAATTGAGTCGGTTTCGATAGTCCGTGAGTTTCTGGATGTATTTCCTGCAGACCTTCCTGGCATGCCACCGGATAGGGATATCGACTTTTGCATTGATCTTGAGCCGGGTACTCGCCCCATTTCTATACCCCCTTATAGGATGGTCCAAGCGGAGTTAAGGGAATTAAAGGCCCAACTTCAAGAGTTGTTAGGTAAAGGCTTCATTAGACCAAGCGCTTCCCCTTGGGGTGCTCCGGTGTTATTTGTGAAGAAGAAGGATGGGAGTTTCCGGATGTGCATAGACTACCGGCAGTTGAAAAAGGTAACTATTAAGAACAAGTACCCCATTCCTCGCATTGATGACTTGTTCGATCAGTTACAAGGTGCTTGTGTCTTCTCTAAGATTGACTTGAGATCCGGCTATCATCAATTGAAAATACGGGCAACAGATGTGCCAAAGACTGCTTTTCGAACCAAGTATGGGCATTACGAATTCGTAGTAATGTATTTTGGTCTTACGAATGCCCCTACTGCTTTCATGAGCTTGATGAACGGGATTTTTAATCCATATCTGGATCTCTTTGTTATCGTATTTATTGATGATATACTGATATACTCCAAGAGTAAGAAGGAACATGAGGAGCATTTGAGAATTGTGTTGGAAGTATTGAGGGAGAAAAGGCTTTATGCCAAATTCTCCAAGTGTGAGTTTTGGCTAGATTCAGTGTCCTTCTTGCGGCACGTGGTTTCTAAGGACGGATTGATGGTGGATCCTTCTAAGATTGAAACAGTGAGGAATTGGGTAAGACCTACTAATGTGTCAGAAGTAAGGAGCTTTGTTGGTTTAGCCAGCTACTACCGTCGATTTTTCAAGGGATTCTCTTTTATTGCTTCCCAATTGACAAACTTGACTAAGCAGAATGTTCCATTTGTATGGTCGGATGAATGTGAGGAAAGCTTTCAGAAACTCAAGACCCTGCTGACTACGGCACCTATCCTTACCTTGCTAGTAGAGGGTAAGAATTTCATTGTTTATTGCGATGCATCTTATTCTAGGTTGGGTGCAGTGCTAATGCAAGAGAGGAATGTAATCGCTTATGCTTCAAGGCAACTAAAGGTGCACGAACGTAACTATCCGACCCATGATTTGGAATTGGCTGCAGTTGTGTTTGCATTAAAGCAATGGAGACATTATCTATATGGGGTCAAGTGTGAAGTCTACATAGATCATCGTAGTCTAAAGTATGTCTTTACCGAGAAAGACTTGAATTTGAGACAGAGGAGGTGGATGGAACTGTTGAAGGACTATGATATTACTATTCTGTATCACCCAGGAAAAGCAAATGTGGTGGCTGATGCTTTAAGTAGAAAAGCAGGGAGCATGGGTAGTTTAGCCCACTTACAAGTTTCTAGACGCCCATTGGCTAGAGAAGTCCAAAACTTGGCTAACGACTTTATGAGACTGGAAATACTAGAGAAAGGAGGATTTTTGGCCTGTGTGGAGGCAAGATCTTCTTTTCTTGAAAAGATCAAGGGAAAACAGTTTGATGATGAGAAACTAAGACGAATTCAAGATATGGTGTTGCGAGGAGAGGCTAAAGAAGCAATAATTGATGAGGAAGGTGTTTTGAGAATTAAGGGAAGGGTATGTGTGCCCCGTGTTGATGATTTGATCCACACTTTTCTTATAGAGGCTCATAGTTCCGGATATTCTATACATCCTGGTGCAACCAAGATGTACCGTGAACTAAAGCAACACTTTTGGTGGAGTAGAATGAAGCGTGACATTGTTGATTTTGTTGCCAAATGTCCAAATTGTCAGCAAGATGTACCGTGAACTAAAGCAACACTTCAGAGAATGTCCATTCCTAAATGGAAGTGGTAGAGAATTCCAATGGACTTCGTTGTTGGTCTTCCAAAGACATTGGGTAAGTTTGATTCTATTTGGGTTATTGTGGACAGATTAACAAAGTCTTCTCACTTCATTCTGGTCAAGGTGACCTACAATGCAGAGAAGTTAGCCAAACTCTATATCTCAGAAATTGTTCGATTGCATGGAGTTCGACTTTCCATCATATCAGATAGAGGTACGCAGTTTACTTCAATGTTTTGGAGAACATTACATGCTGAATTAGGTACTTAGTTGGATCTTAGTACTGCCTTCCACCCTCAGACCGATGGTCAGTCTGAGCGAACAGTTCAGGTATTGGAGTACATGCTTCGTGAATGTGTGATAGATTTTGGTGGTACTTGGGATAACTTCTTACCCTTAGCAGAGTTTTCATACAATAATAGCTATCACTCAAGTATTGATATGGCTCCATTTGAAGCACTGTATGGGAGGAGATGTAGGTCTCCCATTGGTTGGTTTGATGCATTTGAGGTTAGACCTTGGGGTACTGATCTTTTGAGGGATTCATTAGAGAAAGTGAAATCTATTCAAGAAAATCGTTTAGCGGCGCAAAGTAGGCAAAAGGAATATGCAGATCGAAAGGTTAGAGACTTGGAGTTCATGGAGGGTGAACAAGTTTTGCTGAAGGTTTCACCCATGAAAGGGGTGATGCGGTTCGGTAAAAGAGGTAAGCTAAGCCCAAGGTATATTGGACCATTTGAAGTACTTAAGCGGGTAGGGGAGGTGGCTTATTAATTAGCCTTGCCTCCAGGACTCTCAGGAGTGCACCCGGTATTTCATGTGTCTATGCTGAAGAAATACCATGGAGATGGGAACTACATTATTCGTTGGGATTCAGTTCTTCTTGATGAGAATTTGTCTTATGAGGAGGAGCCTGTTGCCATTCTAGATAGAGAAATCCGCAAGTTGAGATCAAGGGAGATTGCATCCATCAAAGTTCAATGGAAGAATCGACCAGTTGAAGAGTCCACTTGGGAGAAGGAGGCTGATATGCAAGAAAGGTACCCCACCTGTTTACAGATTCAGGTACTCCTTTTCACCTTGTTTTTCTTCTTGTGATCGTTCGAGGACGAACGATGGGTAAATTGGTATCTTTTGTAACGACCTGTTTAGTCGTTTTGAGCAGTAGAGTTTATTTCTTGAAATCACTGTCTGGGTCGACCGATCCCACGACGGACCGTCATGGGCACGACGAACCGTCAAGGGGGTCTCGTTCCAAAACACTTAGAATTCTGAAATTTGGGTACTGAGATCGACTCTCTGAACTTCGTGATGGAATGGCAGGACGGACCGTCGTTGGCACGACGGACCGTCACAAATCTTTCCACAGAATTAACTCTCTGAACTTTGTGACGGACCTGCAGGATGGACCGTCACAGCCATGACGGACCGTCATAGGTTGCGTAACCCTGACTGGGTCGTATTTTGTTAAAAGTTTTTAAGGGGCGTTTTGGACTATTCATGCTTATAAATATAAAGTTAGTGGATTAATGTTAAAAATTCAATTACTTGGGGGTTAAAGGAGATAACCTTGAAATAAATAGTGGGTTATTTTTATCATCTTTTATACTTAATTATATGACAATTAGGGTAAAAGAAAAAGGGTTTTGAATAGAAAAATAGAAAGAACAGAGAGAGAAAGGGAGAAACGAACGATCGAGAGAGAGAGAAACGAAGAGGACAGCAGAGCATTGGGGAATTAGCTTGCTTGATCACGATTCTTCTGTGGAGGTAGGTTATGGTTTATGCTATTTCACAGTAAAACTCTTAATAGCAAATGATATGTATTGGGTAGTATTGTAAAGTCTCCTATATGCTTAATTGTGTGCTTGCATGATGTGATTGTGTAATTGTAATGGGTTGGAAAGATAAGGCTGTGAATCTTAAACCTTAATCCACTTTGTTAACGATGATGCCTTGGTATAAAAGAAAGCTTGATGAACTAAAAGAATGAGATTAGGGGATCGGGTGTCACGAACCGACACATAGAATTAGGGGATCGGGTGTCACGAACCGACACGTAGAATTAGGGGATCGGGTGTCTCGAACCGACACGTAGAATTAGGGGATCGGGTGTTACGAACCGACATGTAGAATTAGGGGACCGGAGTGTCACATTCTGACACCAGGATAGTAGAGGATCGGAGTGTCACGTTCCGACACAAGGATAGTAGAGGATCGGAGTGTCACGTACCGACACAAGAGGAATAAAGAGAATGAATCTTGAATTATGTTAATATACTCAATTTGAAGAACCTAATTCCTAAATGAGTATGGTGTGGAGGCTTGAGTCCTCATAGGTGTGTTTGGTGTTGTTGCACATGATTCTTTACTTGTTAATTGTCACCTGTTAAGTATTGTGGTCAATTTCATATTATTATTTGATATATATGTCTTTCTATTATGAGTTGGCCGATGATACCTACTAAGTACTTGTGCCTTGTACTGACCCCTACTTGTATTTATTTTTCTTTGATTATTTCTGGAGTGCAGCAAACGTACCATCGTCTTCAACTTGTCCTCAACTCTAGCAAGTCCTCATCACGCAATATTTCAGGGTGAGCTATTCCTTCTAGCTTGGACTGGATCTTCCTCTTCATGTCTTGATGCCTTGAAATTTTGGCATGGACTAGCTGTTTATTTATTTTAGCTTCTTAGACATTCTTAGATTTAGTAATTTGAGGATAGATGTTCTTGTGGTGATGACTTCCAGATTTTGGGAATGATAAGTATTGAGTTATAGAAGTTATTTAATCGAATTTCGTTAATGAGTTTTAAGTCTCCCGCATTATATTCTGTTTATTATGGTTAAAATGTTGGGGTTTAGATTTGTTGGTTCGCTCACATAGTAGGATAAGTGTGGGTGCCACTCGCGGCTCGTTTTTGGTCGTGACAAATACGAAGATTGGCATTAAATATACTGAATTTTACATTTGCAATTGAAGTAGTCAAAAGTGACAAAAATATGATTGGAGACTACCTATCAAGACAAATATACTCAAACCGAACAAGATAATCCAATGGAAAATATCCTCAAAACCTTAACTACACATACTGACAGTACTCTAGAAGAGATACTGATCTCTAAAGCTATAAGTCAGCAGCATGACAATAAACATGCGGAGCAACGTCGTTCGGCAGACGGTAAACAGCCAGAGCTAGAAGGAGACGTTGGAAAAATCCTTAAAACCCACAACGTTGTTAATATTGCAGGTACAAGCACAGGAGCTATGGAAAAAACTACTCCAAGAAATACAAATCTAAATAGCCTATTTGCAAACCATTTATTTTAAAAATCCAAATAATATATACTCCAACGCCACAAACATCCACATATGCAGCCAGCCTACATAAAGAAAAGAAAATATATAACCATATTTCCCAAACTTACATTGAATATATATACAAAATACAAACCTTTTTAAACCTTAAACCTAGATCTACCACGACTACCGAAAAGACCCAAGATTGTTTAACCCAAAAACTACAAGGTTACAATAGACTGACTGCACAACCAAAGACAAACCCAATCTGGTCAAAACTTAGTATAATTATGGATTATTGAGTACAGTTTATATATATACAAGAGAAGAGATAAGTGGAATCCCAGAGATCCACAAATCATTTTTAACATATAAAAAGATAACAAAAGGAAATTTATTTTTTATTAAATTCTATACAGCACCAACTGAGATACTCTACAATGAGATAACACCGATGATCCAGGTAGTAAATATTCGATTAACTCATGAGATGATAATATCGGAAGAGATAAGACAACAACCGGAGATACCAAAAGTTGAGATACCCAGTTTTTATGCAAATAAAAGAATAATTGGGTTATCAACTATCATACAAGAATTAGCTAATAATTATTTACAACGAAATGCTATATGGAGTTATTATTCTAGAGACCATTTAATGATCTACGCTAATTCGCGAAAAGTAAGACAAGCAGATATGGAAGAAGTCCAGAAATTGATTTTATCTCTACTGAAACAAGAATCTACACCAACAACTAGGCCACTAAAGAAAGGATTTATTTCTGAAGAATTATTAAAAAAATACTGCAAGTTAATTGGACACAAATATCCAGAATACATATGCTTGAAATGTAACGAAGGAGATGATACTATCCCCGAAGTCTTATTCGAATAAAGAAAGCCAGACAGCTTGCAAGAAAAGATAGGAGAAGATGAGATAGACATCAGAAAAGATATGTAAAGTTTTTGTTTCATTATTAGCTGTAAAATAAACGTCTAAGTCAAGTATAAACTTAGTCAAAAGTTACTTTTAGAAAAGTAACTTTATGAAAAGTAAAAAAAAAGTCTTTTGTTTTCTAGTGTAGGCCAAAATAAAAAAGGTCATGTGTAAAGTAGAATAGTAGAATGTGTCGGCCACTTGGACAAAGTAGTAAGTTTTTCTTGTATAAAAAGAGGGCTTCAGCTCATAATAAAATCATCCTTTACAACCAGCTCTATCCTCTTTAATTTTCTCTTCTAATCCCACTTCCAAATCCCGCTTCAACCCTACATTGGTATGAGGCCACTTGGACAGAGTAGTATGTTTTTCAGGTATAAAAAGAGGGCTTCTCCTCATAATAAAATCATCCTTTACAAGCAGCTCTCTCCTCTTTAATTTTCTCTTCTAATCCCACTTCCAAATCCCGCTTCCACCCTCTATTGGTATCGGAGCAGTCACGTAAAAATAGTCTGAATAAAAAGGACATTAAAACTAAAGCTATGGAAACCAAATCAGATGTGATGAATATACAAAAACAGGTATACTCATTTACATTCATGAGTAGCTAAACTGTTTTATTCCTAATAATCTCTTGTTGATTATAATTGTTTATCATGTTTTAATAATGTTATAATAACCATCTTTAGAAAGTTTGCTGCGGAAATATTCTGCGAGTAAGTATGCCAAGACTATGCCATCCTAAAGATGAAACCGGTAGGCAAGAAGGCCGATTAGGGGAGTAAACAGAGTTGAGGCGTTGTTAGGGTAATTGATTAAAGAAGAAAACCGTAGTATTGACCAGACGAGATAATTATTAAATCATTATTATTGCATAATAAATAAGTATAATCTATTAAGAGGTTAGAAGGAATAAGAATTTTAGCAAGAACATGTTGAAATTCAAATAAATCATTAATCGTATGGAGATGATACTTTTTCTTTATGGTGACCTTATTTAATTCTAAATATTCAATACAAATCCTACGAGAACCATCTTTAATTTACAAAAACAATATCGGGGAACCCCATGGAGAAACACCATTTTCTATAAAGCTTTAGTCTAGTAAATCTATGAGTTGAGCCTTCAAAACATTCAATTCATCCATATCCATCTGATAAGGAGGAATTGAAATGGGTTTGTATCTAGCAATAAGTCGATGCAGAAGTCTAGTTCCGATTCGGGAGGAATTTTAGGCATTTTATTGGGAAAGACTTCTAGAATATCCTTCACAACGGGGACCAACTCTATAGAAGGAATGTCGTACTAAAGATCTTTAACGCTCACAGTTTGGTAAGGACGCCCCTTACAGATCATCTGACAAGATTTTAAATTAGAAATTATACGACCTATAGGTATTGAGTTACCCCCCTTCCACTTTAAGATAGGTTCTTTGGGAAAATTGAACTTAACTACCCTTGTTCTATAATTAATGGAAGCAAAAATAAGTATGCAACCAATCCATTCCCTAAATGACATCGAAATCAACCATATCAAATTCTACCAAATCAATCGATGTAACTCTATTGGATAATGATATTGGAAAACTCCTAATGATTGTTTTAGACACAACGAAGTAACCTACCGAGGTAGTAACCGAAAATGGTTCAATCACCATATCGGGTAAAACATAAAACTTTTTAGCTATCTAAACAGTAAAGATGACAAAGTAGCATATGGATCAAGTAAAACATAAACGTTAATAGAAAATATGTGTAACATACAAGTAACCACATCAGGAGAACCCTCTCATTCACCCTAGAGCGGAAAGCAAAATAGTGGTTCATCGTTGTAGCATCAGAACTAGGACCGCTTGATTAAGCTTGGACACTTCCCTTCTCTTGAACCCTCATATTAGGACAATCCCTAATTTTATGTCCACTATTTGAATAGTCATAGCAATTATTCGTCCCAAATAGGCATTCACCCATATGCTTCTTGCCACACTTTCCATAAATAGTGTTCTTTTGTGGCGAATTAGTACCTCTTCCCTTTTACGACTTAGGTTCAGACACCCTATCATCACGAGACTTGGTAAATTTTGAGGGAACTTTGTTGGAGAATGTATTTTTGAACCTAACATTGTCTTGAATTTCTAACCTACCCTTAGAAGAACCACCTTCATAACACTTTTCCCTCTTAGAATCTCTATTCTTCCTCCTTAGTATACTTTCTTCCACTTGTTGAGAATGCACAATAAAACGAGATATATCCATATTGTAAATAAGCATAGCTTCATGACATTCCTCTACCAAGTCTTCAAACACTCCCGTGACAAAACAACTCCTCTCATCCCATGGGTTAGACACCAAGGAAGGAGCATACTTACACAATTTTGTGAATTGTAAGGAGTAGTTTAGAACACTCATAACTCTTTTTGAAATGTTGATAAAATCTTCCACCTTAGCTTCTCTTTTATCTCTTGGAATAAACCTATGAAAAAATTCCTAATTGAAGATCTCCCAAGTCATGGGACCGGGTCTCAAAGTGTAACTCTCCGAAAGTTCATGACATAATTTAGAGCCTCAATTGGTTAACTAAAGTTTTTAAAATTTTTTCTAGGGCTAAAATAATTCATATAAATCATATAGGTAGTTTTAAATTCAATATGTCAACGAAAGTCCATGACGTTCGGAGACTAGTGAAATAGAGGTTAGTGTGCCTTAGCATGCTTCATGGGGTTTTAAGAGTTAATTGAAATTTGTTAGAAAGTTGCTAAACATGTATGATAGTGTGTTTAGGTTATAAATGTGTAGGTAAGATTCCCCAAGGACATACTTAAGGATCATTGAGGAGGACCCTTCCAAAATGCTCAAAAGCTGCCAAATGATTGTCGCTACCTACGAGACCAAGCGATGATCTGTTGTCTGATCAACGAGGCTTCCATGGAATCCATAGGTAATGAATTACTTATACTTTTTTAAAAAGTTCCCAAAAACATGGTATTTTTTCACAATGACGGTTGTGCAGTATAGGGGTATCAACTGACCTATGGACCGTACGTCGGGGTCTCGTAGGTCAGGTTTCATTTGGACTATTTTTTTCCAGTTGAGTCATTTAATTATTTAGTTTATTAGGTAGATTTAAGGGGTTTCTAATTAAATTTATTAAGGAATTATATAAAGACAACACTCACTAAACTAACCCAACACACTTCAATTCCAAAACACGAATTGCTCTACCTTCTCTCTACTTTCTCTCTCCCCAAAGAAACACCATTGACGGCAAAGGAAAAAGGGCTTAGGTGTGAAAAAATTCTAATTTTTATACATAAATCTTCATGAATTAAAAAGGTGTGGGAACTCTTCATCTTTGGGACTCCTTTCCCCAAAGGGTTCTTCAAATTTGATTTCTAAAAGATAAGGAAAATGTGGGTTTCATTCTCAATCCGAAATTAATATTTCAAGTCATATTGATTTTATTTAATTTAATTATTATGGATGAATTATAATTAATATTGATCCACATACCTCCTTTGCTTAAACCACACTTAAGCCACATCTTTTATTTTACAAGTGGCTAATTCATCTTTCTCTCTATTAGTCACGCCCATAGCATGCACTACCTTAAACACCTCATCCACAAAGCCTTGTGTATATTCATCTACCTTAGTGAAATGGAAAGTAGGATGGTTCATCCTCATGAAATCCTGGATTCTAGAGGCAAGAGTAATTTCATTCGGTTGAGGTCGAACTTCTAGCTTAGCTTGGGCAACCACATGATCATTGACCACTTGAGCTTGAGCCGTCATGAGTTTGGTCAAAACCCTAAGAGCAGCCTTTATATCCGCATTAGTCATATCCCCTTCAACATAGGGAGATTGAGGACCTTGGGGCATTGGAGACATTTGGGGCACTTGAGGTCTTTAAGGCTCCCGTGGTTGAACTGCCTCATTCACATCCTCGTGGTAAACTATAGCGACTTGGTTTTTCGAGTGAGGAAATCGCTCATTATCTACTTCTACCTCCTCCCTTCTAGTGGGTATCCCCCTCGTATTAATGTCCTATAAACACAAGAGAAGATAATGAGAAAAGGAACTTATAGAACTCAACTCTAAGGACGACGCTAAAGAAATGAAGAAAAATTAAACTTCTATCGTCCTATAGACTCTCATTCATGGGTGTATCGCGACTCACACCTATGAATAAGACTCTATTAGTCGTGGGTTGTGAGACTTTTAGAGCCTCAACTGGTTCACATAACCTTATTCTCTAATATCAAGTTTGTAATGACCCGCAAGTACACTCTAGATGTTAGGGAAACGCTTACATCGTCACAAGTCGTACTCAACCTTTAGAAGGTCTTGCACAAGTATCTTAGCTATCATTCATTACATAAGACATGAAAACTAGTGCGGAAATTTAAACTTTTCATGATAAATAGTAATAAGGAATTTTTTTATACATACTAAGGATAGTCTCATCGTGACAACAGAACTTAAAGACATGACATATATATCTTAAGAAAATGACCATTTACATTGAAAGAAAATACATAATAAGTCTTATACAAGTCTTAAGAAGAACAAAAGGAAACATAGACTATGCCTTCCAATATATGAGCACATACTTAGTCTTGAGAGAGTCCATTCCCAATTTCGCCTTCTACCCTCAGTTTGTCTCCAACCTATACTTATAGAGTATAGATAAGTATGGGGTTAGTACAAACATTGTACTAAGTATGACATTACGCAAAATCATGCAAAAGGGAGCAATTTAGTTGAAACATACAAGTCTGCCTATTTTCATAATAACCTTCATGAATTAAGTTACAAAACATCATAAGAACATCATTCAACACATTTGGTGAAATTTCCATTTTTTTTCTTAACCTAAGAGCATATTTACAATTAACCGAAAATCACACATGAACTACTCCTATCCTTAGTTATCCGAAGGCTCCACTAAGTAAGACATAAGAAGATCACCCATGTAATCTCCTCAATATGTAGATCCTTACGACTACTTAGTATAAGCATACTTCATTTCATTTATACAAGTTACCATTCATTATCAAAGAGACTATAAAAACGCACGTATCCTTAGGAAATTCACATAAGAACCATCCTCTAAGACAATTCCCAAGTCACACTTAGTGCAATGTGAAAGAAGCATCCCATACTACCACTTACATTTAGTGTTCCTTAAAAATATACCTTAGACTAGGCGCATCATGATCATCACATGAATAGCTTTCATCATTCAAAACATAATATCAACACGCTTCCTTAACATTAGACATGAAGTCATATTACTTTCATTTACATCATATCATGACCCATTCATACATTCAATATATGGAAACATCAAGACTCCCTCCAAATGTCTACTTGTTAAATTGATAGGTAGCATCCCGTTCAACCACCTACCATAAGTAGTATACCCTTAAGAATATTTAGTTCATTTATATGCATATGTGGGGGATAACTTTAACCAACATAGACTATGGGAGCTTGACATAGAATCTGGGTACTAACTCTTACCAGATGAGGGATCAATACTTTCCTAAAGTAGGGTCATATTCTCTAGCCTTTACATGGATTCTTCAATATCTACACCCTACGCGGGCACATAGTTAAGGGATAAGGAGATTGCTACGAAGTAACTCATTCTATACTTATGAGGAGCACCCATCCCACAATACAAATATAAATTCATATATTTCAAGTAAATATTGCCAACGAAGGTGGACTATACCACTCAAGAGTTATTTCAACATAACTTAACCAAGTTAGGACAACTTACCCTTCAACCAAGCCTTTACCACCTAGTCACAATTTATCCAATAATCCATCATAAAACAACCCTTTGCTCAATAGCTAAAACTCAATAAAACCACCAAGAAACAATAACTTTAAAAAGAATACACATAATTCCATTGGGTTTTTCATATTAAAACTATCATTTATAACTAAGAACAACTTATTCTAATCAGTAAAACATTTCATGCAAAGACCCTTAATAAGAGTCAAGGAATAAAGATGTTTGAAGTTGAAATCCATTTTGGTATCTCTTTGAAGTGTCTTCATGAATGAAATAAGGTTCAAGTATAACTACCATACCTTAATATAAAGATATACACGATTTTGGTGAAGAAATTGTGAAGAACTTGGTCCTGTTCGTTGTAAGTTTAAGCTTTTTCAAAATGGATGTTTTTGGAGAAAAGGTGTTTGGAGAAATTTGATTTGATCTTTAGGGTTTGAAATGGTGCGTAAAAAAGGGTTTAAAATGACCTAAATTAGAACAAAAATGATCCCCAAAGTTCCCAAAAGACCACAACATCATTTGGACCATTTTCCAAATTAAAATTTTACTTAAAAACGACGCGACCAAATCTGAGACTTAGCTGCGCATCCCGGAGAAAGATGATTATTCTTGATTTTATATACACTTTGAGGCAGTGAGGCTCGTGCTACAGGCGCTTCGCGTAGTAGGATTCAAAATCTTCCCTGTACGCTGCCTTGGGCAACTCCTTTTGTCCAACGTTTGGGTCCTCCTTGGGGGCCCTTAGCATAGTCCTCGAGAAGTCATACTTCTATGTTTTTTTACCCATGGTACATACCTCTAGGTACTAGGATCATCCACACTAATATTAGACAACAAAAACTACCTTAAATCGTACACCAAAGTCACAGACACACTAGCACACTCCAAGGCAGATTTTCCAAACGTCATGGACGATTGACTTCCAAACACTCCCAACTTTTAAAAACTGATTTTTAATGAAAAAATACATTTTTAATAAATTAGAAACTCATTTAACACATATGAATCTCTAGTTTGACCTATTTCATTTTTAGGATTCGTTACAGTGAGATGCATTTGACTTAGTTTATATTTTAAGTACTTTTTTATGATGTTATTAAGTCTATTTATGGATGAATATGGTTTATTGATGGTAAGACCATGGAAGAAGGCTTGTAAAGGTGAATTGGTAAGGCGTATGAAATTTAATTTTTACTTCAACTGTTATGATTTATAGTTGATGATGATATTCAATTGAAGTGTTAATTGTGATTAGATTACATAGGTGATAGTATGATGAATGTAATTTAAATGTATTGAATAAATAGATTGTCAGATTATGATTAAGGTATGACGATATAAGGTTCATTGTGAATAAATTATGTGCCTTACTATGACATGATAATGCTAATGTTGTAATCTCACATATAAGGGTTGCATTGAAAGGATGTTCTCATGAAATGCCTAATGATTATGATATATAATGGGTTAGTCTCTTATAGCCTATACTAACCTATTATAATTAATAACGGCTTAAAGACATTTCAAAAAGAGACATTAGCTTAGCACCGAGTGTACTAGTTATGAAAGATGTCCCTTCACAATGTGAAAAGGTAGGTTCATAGTGGTTCTAATGAGATGAGATTACAATGCAATTGTGAATAAAAAGGGTCTCAATTATGTCTCCTAGTTCTTGGACAATGTTTCCCCCATAGGAATACTAGCTAGTGGATCCACCAAGAATGATATGTTAATGTTATGTTACGGCTTTGGCAAGTAGACCACCTTTTATCAGTGTAGGGTTTCATGAAATAGGATTCCATATATAGATCATGTTGTCTATGTTTGTTAAGGAAATTGTTTCCGAAAGTAAATTGAGGTAATAAAGCGAACACTAACAATGGTGACTTTAGGGGTTTGACTTAGTCTAAGTAGGGGTATGGGACTCTACCTAAACATTGCACTAGTTGGCCTTGAGGGAGGTCCTAGGAGGTTTTTCTTATGTTCTTATAAAGTAAATGATATGCATATGCTGACTTTACATGTTGACGAACATATATGATGTTATATTCACTTACGAACATGTTATTGATCTATATTGCTAAATATGATGATGATAACTCATGATGCTATTTTATATGAAGTTAGACATTGGTTGTGATCCTTTGTTTGGTTTATTTGGTTGAGTGGGGTTTTGGTACTTCACTTGGTCATTGAACTTGTAGGGCTTTGAAATAGGTTATGAGTAATGGTCTTGCATTGTTGTAAAATTATGAACTCTTATACATGCTTTGTTGTTATAACATGATGTTGGTGTTTCTTTTGTTATGTGTCTTATATGCTACTACACGTGTTGATTTGAGTCTACTTGATGATGTGTTGTACATCGCCTTGTCTTACGGAATGCATGATTATTGTCTTATATATGTTGTTGGTTGTGCATAAGGCTTTTAGAGTAACTTGACATGGTTTTGCACAAATGTCCTTTTAAGAACGATTTGAAACCTTATATTTGCATACGTTTCAATACTTAGTACAAGTTTATACTGACCCTTTTCCTTTATATTTCTACAACAATGTAGGTTCGGGCCGTTGAAGTTAGGAGACCGATTCCAAGACTACTTGGATATACCCTAAGTGTTTGGTAGGTCCTCACCATCTGATGGATACCACTATCTAGCTACTTGATGTTGTTATAGTCTAAAAGATATTTAGTTTTCTTCCCTTTCATTTGTAGACTACTATTTTATAAGCCTACATTTGGCTTCTAAGGCAATTAAGTATAAGATATTCCCAAATGTTGTACTCCGTTCTTGATGGCTTACTGTGAGACAATATTATAGAAAAATTCTTATATGTTATGAATATTATCTAATCGAGAATCCTATGTAAGCTTCCTATAAGAGGAGTCTATGTAACTACATATGTAGTATGTCATAGGTCTATGTAAACCTCACCATATAGATATATTTATAAATAGTTTTAACTTTTGCGTATTTTTAACCTATGATATATTATGATAAATTCTAAGAGTCTAGTCTTAGTCCTCTCTGAGGACGCCGCCACCTGTTACGTTTAGGGGGTGCTCCCCAGTCGTGACAAACATAGTTGTAATAACCAACACATATACCCTAAAAGTTAGGGAATTCCTTAGTCTTTGACTGGCGTACTTGACCTCTCGGAGGTCTTGTACAAGCACTTCCATATCGTTTATCACAATTAAACATATGAAAAGTAGTGCGGAATTGAAAGTTTCCCAAACATTTCTATAGTATTTAAAACCCTTCATATAAAACTCATAGAAAAACTAAGTCTCGTATCATCAAATCCTCTACCCAAGAGTACTTTAGGACACCGCCCATACACAATAGAAATATAGTACTACTATGTCTATTACAATACTTCAATAAAGGAAATAAAGGACATATATGCCCCCATGTCAAATAAGGAAATACTTCAACTTGCTTGAATGATCCTCTAATTCAAGCTTAGCTCATCAAAAGCACCTTCACCTATGAATCACTCTAGTGATATATAAAAGTATGGAATTAGTACAAACACATGTACTAAGCATGGGATAATGCATAAAAGTCATGAAAACGGACATTTAATGGAACTATGCTATTTTTGATTTAATTATGATAATATAAACATAAGAGCAACGTTTAACACTTTAGAAACACATAATAAATCACTTGAACAATTTATCACATTTTTAAGGACAACCTTACAGTGAACTAATTCACTGAACAAATTATCACATTTTTTAGGACAACCTTGCAGTGAACTCCTTCACCATTACAGTGAAGCTTATCAACTTCACCTTGGACACTTTCTAGTATACAATCCCCTTAATAAAAGTTATTCAAAGACTCACTTAAATGAGAAAAAGAGAGGCCGATCATACACCCTCTCTAGGCACACCTAAATGATCCTTAAGACCACCTATAATGAGCTACACACACTTACAATACACCAAGCACATAGACATGAGATTCTCCTACCAAAGGTAATTGTAAGGTTCAGTTTAGTGAGTTGTGAAGCGTCTGCTCATACAATCCATTTCACACACTTAAGCGATCCTTTGGACTACCTACGATAGATCATTTTCACTTAACACAATACAATTCAAAAAATTTGACATTCACCTCCCGAAGGTCATCAAATGACCTATTCAAGTTAAACAAAAAGATAATGTCCACGATTTACCTCTTAAAGAAAACCTCAGTAACCCTTAAGACTACCTAAGTTTGTATCATGTTTCCATAATCAAACAACTTTCCTAACTAGAATAATTCTTAATACTTATTTAGGTAACGTACAAAGTGACCATTCCTATGCCCCCTTCACACCTTAACTACACAACTCCTAACTAATCTAGATAAGTACTTATTCATTTAACATGTTTTCTTAACTTAAGTCATTAGATTAATTAATTCATTAAAGACTCATTCATCACATAAGGATATTCAAGTAATGGTCTTGGAAAAGACCTAGGGATTCTCACTAACATCTTCAAAAACTATTGTGTAATGTCTAGATAGGCTTTCCATACCACCATCTAAACTTCATAGAACTTCTCCAATACTAGTGTGCATCCCACATGATGAGAATAGGCAATAACCGACATGATCATTGGTACCAATGCATGGAATATAGAGTTGCAGCCTACTCCGATGGAGGGTGATCTACTTACCAAAAGTAGAACTAAGACACATCCCATGTAGGAAAATAGTTAAGGAATATGAAGGGCTTACTTTGTTTTCTAGTCTCATTCTTCATTAGAGATACTTCCCTTACCATTATCAATCGGTGCTAGCCTCTTTTCTCATAGATTGAGTTACATTAAAGGTTCATACAAAGGGGTTCCATATCTTGTTCATAACCCAATAACATTCACCCTACCAAAGAGGTCCCCTAGGGCTACCTTAAAATGGAGACAAAGATAGCTGATAATGACTTTACTAAGAATGATATGATAGTGTTCCAGCAAACCAACCCTATGTCTGTCATTCCTTACAAGAAGGATACCATTACGGCTTTCGACTTCAACATTCATAACCTTACCACTAGGTTTATGGTTTCACATAAAGGGCCTTCTTAGAATCATTCAAGGTCTCATATCATTCATACATACAAGTCTAAGAGGCTTTAAAATCGTAAGTCAAGACATGTCATATTAACATTCATACATGTATCAAATATTAGACACAAGTTAACAAAAACATGATACAACATACTTCACTTTAGCACATATAGCATATCATTATACTAGCACATAGGAATAACCATTATCATCTTTCAGTCATCCTTTGCAATACTATAACATAATCAATATAACCATCATAGACTCATATTGTCAAGTAGGAAGAATCATGCATCAACTTTAAAACTACACACATACGGACATAGTCAACGTCTAGATGATCAGCTAATAACAATAGAAGAAACACGTGCTTTCACTTAATCAAAAATAGAAGAACATTATCATACTTCACATATTCAACTACACAAATCATCATAATACTTCAAGTAGTTTGCCGACAAGGCCATGATCATCATAATACATAAAGTAACGCCGACACCACCACATCATTCATATAGCACCGCCACCATAAGTGGACCATACCAATCATAGGATAATACAAGAGATAAATTACTTACAATAAAGACAATTAGGGCATATAACCACCAATCCATTCTCTTAACTTAAATCCATAGCAAAATCATCCAATTCAATACCATAAGGGCTTTAACCATGGCCTTGAACATCAATTCAATACAAAAACTATAATACTCAATGAATATACGTCAATTAAATATAGACTTATCAACCTAATATAACCTATACATCAATTGAAATACAATTCTTACATCGTTCACTAGCCCATAGAAAACTACACTAGAATTCATAAGCATTAAGTCAATATCAAATAACCCATACAATAGTCAATAACTAGGGTTCATCAATAACATGGGTTCATGAGTTATTTGAGTTAAAATAATCTAATCAAAACAATTCAATCAATATACAATATTTTGAATCCTTTAATGCAAGAACCGATTGGTAGATCATAAAATTGGACAAGTTCATCTTTGAAAACATTCGAAATCTCTTTGAATTTGGAGCTCCTTCATGAATATTGTTTCAGGGATAAAAACCCATACCTTAAGGAAGTTAATACACCAATTTTATGAAGAATCACCACTCAAATCTCCAATGCAATAACTTCCTTGAGTTTTGGCTTCAATAGAGTTATAGAGAATTTCTTAAATATTTTGGGTTTTGATTTTTTAAAATGAATTCATGTAGCATTTAGGACATATAAACCCACTTAAAACACATAAAATGAACCTAATTAACCGCCATTTCTCTTATTTGGGCGTAGGGGTGAATTTGCCAACTACCCCCTTGCATTTACAGTGAACTTCCCAGGAACACAACTCACAGACAACTTGCCAAACGACGGGGTGTCAATCCACAAATAGACCATACAGTCCTCCGTCGATGAGTTTAGAGACTATCAATTGGGATCTTGAGATCCCTAGGCTACTACTTGACCTACACCTCCCATCAACGGGGTGTCAACTAACAAACGAGCCATTGTTTGCCTCTGTCGATTTGTCTAGTCCAAGACAACCTTTAGCTTAAAAGAAGAGTCCTTCCTCAAGGACCCTTGGATGGTCCTTGGGGATGTTTACCCGAACGCTTCCAGCCCGAATATGATCTTATATTATTTTAGGACCTCCCATAGAAATTTCTTCCATAATAATGAACACATAAAACTTGATGAAACATGCCAAGACAAACAAGATCGTTTTAAGGCAAACCTTTCGAACTTCATGGACATTCTCGGACGTTTGACGTCCAAACTTGATGAAACTTTAAAAAATGAATAGAAACACTAAAATAAATCATATAAGGACATCATTAACACATTAAACACATATGTATGCACATAACATCACATGAGGCACATAGGTGACTTAGTTGTCAAACATCTTGATCGTCCCTTGACATTTGACTTCCAATTCACCTAATACTTTAGACACTGACTAAGCACAATATTATAAACCAATTTAGGACATTATACTCTCACGACAAATATGTTATTATGTATCTTCACCTAATTCATTTTTGATGAATTACGATCTCACCAACTTGGACAACATTCATCCTCAAATGACAGTTGCCACTCTCTGAACACTTCCAAGAATAGAGATTCAATTAGCATATCATGATCATACCATATAAAACCTTATACAATACAAAAATCTTGGAAAACATCAATCTTACATAATTAAAAGAATCACAACAGAACAAGAAACTAGAACAAATTCTGCAGCTCATTAATGCCATAAGACTCACATCCTTCATTCCAAATTGAAAAACTCATTTAATATTAATTATCATGCTCATATACATCAGTTATAACAACATTATAAAAAATTTCAATCAAAAATAAATTAGTCATTTTTTGCTAAATCTTACGATGAGAAAAAATCCGTGGCAGCTTTACAGTGAACATGCTTCCAAATTTCGAAAATGCAACATTTAGGAAATTCATGATGGAAACTTGCTAATATGCAAGGAAAAACTAGATAAACAAATTTTACAACATAAAATACGTTCATAAAATACACAATGCAAGAAATAAATGAAATTCAATCTCAACCAGAACTGTAAACACCATGCACATGCAATACACTTCTATGCATTTATAGCACATATGCAAACCATACTCCCTCACGTAGAAGGAACTGATATCACTAAAGTGATGCAAGAACTTACCATTATCATCATCACCCTCATCCGGATTTGCTCCTCTAGTACAGAGTGCATAGAAACGCCTCTTATTTGGAGCATCCTCTTTTGGAACATTAGGAGAAAGTTGTTTACTATCTCTTGTATGACAATCCATCACTTTATGTCCTCTTTACCACAACCAAATAAACTCACGGTACCTATAGACATTCCCCATAATGCCTCTTCGCATAAGTAGCATAGGTAGGCTTGCCATTTTGAGAACCACCTCCTTTCTTAAACTTCACCTTAGGAGCACTAGGTCCATTTTGAGTTTGTTCCCTCTTTCAAAACCTAGGTTGACTTCCATCACTTAATCCACTTCTCTTCAAGTTTCTAGCAACCCTACAAAGTTTAAACTTCTCAATTTATTGAGAATAAACTATGAGTCTAGATAGGGTCATATAATCATGTAGCATGACCATATGGCATTCTTCTTCACAAGGTCAGCAACACCTATCACAAACCTACTCATCTCATCGCTAAGATTAGACACAAAGGATGGAGCAAATCTGGACAACCTAGGGAACTTCAAATAGTACCCCTCAACACTCATATTACCTTGCTTGAGATTGATACACTCTTCAACCTTCACCTCCTTTCACTCACGGGGAAAGTACATTGAAAGAAAAGCTTCTTTAAATTCTTCCCACTCATAAGGACCCGACTAAACTGACCTATAATCATTCCATTTAGTTTATCACACTTGAGCAACCTCCCTCAATTGATACGAAGCTCACTCTACCTTCTCCCTAGAAGTCAGCCCCATGACACTCAACGCCTTGTACACTTCATCTAGAAACTCCTGTGGATTTTCTCTCACCTTAGAGCCAAGAAAGATAAGAGGATTCATCCTCACAAAATCTCTCAATTTAGATTTCATATTTCTCTCAAAAAAATTCAGTCTAGGTGCAATACCCATATTCACATGCGTAATAAAAACTCTTGCTAAAGTAAGTAAAGCTTTTCTAATATCCCCATAAGTTATTTCTGGGGGAACCACCGGAAACCATTTCCTACACCTCCAATAGGGAATTGATCACCTTGAGCACCTTGAGGAACTTGCTCAACTTTCTCAACTGGAGGAGGAATCTCCTCATTCACATTATTCTCCTCAAGTGTCCTAGCCGGTGTCCTCCTCGTATTCATCTTCCAAGAAACACAAGGAAAACCATAAGAAAAGATTACTCATAACATTTACCCTACAACACGACATATGAGTAGAAAACAAGTGAAAATATATCGTCCTATAGACTCTTTCCCAAAGATGTGTCGCAACTCACACCGATGGCAAGGAATCAAGTAGATGTGACTTGATAAGACTTTTTGATTCCTGAGACTACTTTCATAACCTATGCTCTGATACCAAGATTGTCACGACTTATTCCTATACCCTAAAATTAGGGCATTCCTTAGGTCGTTGAGTGACGTACATTACCTCTCAAAGGTCTTATACAAGCCCTTCCATATCCTTCATCGCATATAAATATATGAAAAGTAGTGCAGAATTAAAACATTTCACAAACATTAGCATAGTCTTTAAAATAACATCATATAGATCTCATAGGAAATTCTAAGTCTCATTTAATCAAATCCTCAACACAAGAGTACTTTGGGACATGGCCCATACATAATAGAAATATATTACTATTAAGTCTATTATAATACTTCAATAAAGGAGATAAAAGACATCTATGACCTCGAGTAAAATTAGGAAATATTTCAACTTGCTTAAACAATCCTATAATCGTAGCTCATCTCTCTAAAAGCACCTTCACCCATGAATCAGTTTTGAGATAGATAAAAGCATGAAATTAGTACAAACAAATGTACTAAGTATGGTATAATGCATATAAATCATGAAAAGGGAAATTTAATGGAAATATGCTTTTTTTATTTAATTATAATAATATAAACATAAAACAACATTTAACACCTTAGAAACACATAAGAAATCTTTTGAACTATTTATCACATTTTTAAGCACAAACTTAGAGTAAACTCCTTCACTGTATGGTGAACTCCTTTACTCTTACAGTGAATCCTATCAACTTCACCTTAGACACTTTTTAAAATACAATCACCTTCATAACAGCTATTCCAAGACACACTTAAGTGAGACACAGAGAAAACGCCCTTATACCCTCTCTAGGCACACCTAAATGATCCTTAAGACCACCTATAATGAAATATACACACTTACAATACAATAAGCACATACACGTGATATTATTATACAAATGGTGATTCTAAGGTTCACTTGAGTTAGTTTTGAAGCGACCTCCATACAACTCCTTCCACAAAGACTTTAGATGTTACACGCTAAAAATGAGCTTTGTTGAACTAGAGCCTAGCAATTGTTTCATGATGTTTTAAAGTAATAAAATGGTTAATAGTGCTGTTCATAGTATGTATATTATGTTTGGAAGTGTTTCGTGATCAAACGTCCAAGAAAGTCCAAGACTTTCGGAAACTACTCGAAGTTGAACTAGTGTGTCATAGTGTTTTGTAGTGATGTTTTGGAGGAGGATTTGAAGGTAAAATTCAGTACCTAGGGTCTCTTAATGTATTCTGATATAAAAAGGGTCAAAAATATCAAGAACAATGCCCTGGGGACCATCGGAAGGTCCCAAAAGAGGACCAAAACATGGACTTCCAAGTTGCCGCGCCAGCCTATTTTTTGCAGTGGATGCGTGTCGTGCAGCTGTCAAGCAGTGGGGAAATTTTTTTCCCTATGAAGAAGGGATGTCAAGAATCATTCTTTCCAATACATTTTGAAATATAAAATTTGGTAGTGCCTCCGTGATGTGCAGTAATGTCTAAGATTTTGTTGTGTCGTTTTAAAGTCAAATTTGTATTAATTAATTTCTGCAATAAATGTAGGTTTATTACGGGTAATTTAGGGGTTCATGATTGAAGGTTATAGGACCTATTTGAATCTCTAAATTCACCAATCAATTCTTAGCCCTCAAATCAAAATAAAATCTCTCCATTCACTCTCTCCAAAATTCCATTGTTGAAGGTTTAAAGCTCAAAGGAACAAGATAGATTTCTCATGTTTTTGTCCACAAAAATATTGTGGGATTTCGATAATAATTAAGGTATGGTTCTTCATCCTTGAAATCTTTTTCTTCAAGGAGTCAATTCCAATGATTCTTCAAAGATGATTAAATACATGAATTGTCCAATTTGGTAATCTTGTCATGGGTTAGGGCATTAAACGTTTTGAATCATAATTTATGGATTAAAATTATGTTAATTTGATTATTTTAACCTAAAATCATCATGAAACCATGAAAAAACATAATATCTTCTAATTGGCTATATTTTGGATGTGATGATTTTGTCTCAATGCTTATGAATTCTAGTGTAGTTTTATATGGGATATGAAATTTTGTAATAATTGTATTCTTTTCATGTAATGCTGTATTCGATTAATAAATCTATATTGAATTGACCTATATTCATTTAATAGTATAGTTTTTGTATTTAATTGAAGATCATGGCCATGGGTAAGGGCCTTATGGTATTGAATTGGATTATTTAGCTATGGATTTGTAACGACCTGTTTAGTCGCTTTGAGCAGCAGATTTTATTACTGGAAAATCTGCCTGAGTCGACGCAACCCACGACGGACCGTCATGGGCACGACGGACCGTCGAGGGGGTCTCGTTCCAAAACACTTAGAATTCTGAATTTTGGGTACTGAAATCTACTCTCTGAACTTCGTGACGGAATGGCAGGACGGACCGTCGTTGTAACGACCTGTTTAGTCGTTTTGAGCAGTAGAGTATTTTCTGGAAAAATTGGCTGAGTCAACGGAACCCACGACGGACAGTCATGGGCACGACGGACCGTCGAGGGAGTCTCGTTCCAAAACACTTAGAATTCTGAAATTTGGGTACTGAAATCGACTCTCTGAACTTCGTAACGGAATGACAGGACGGACCGTCGTGGGCACGACGGACCGTCACAGACTCTTCAAGGAAATTGAGTCTCTGAACTTTGTGACGAACCGGCAGGACGGACCGTCGCAGGCACGACGGGCCATCACAGGTTGCGTAATCCCAGTCTGGGTCGGATTTCTGTTTAAGTTTTAAAGGTGCGTTTTGGACTATTCCTGCTATAATTATAAATTTAGTGGGTTAATGTTAATAATTTAACTACTTGGGGGATAAAAGAGGTAACCTTGAATTAATTAATTGTTTAATTCATCATGTTTTATACTTAATTATATGCTAATTAGGGTAAAAGAAAGGGGGTTTGAATAAGAAAAATAGAAAGAACAAAGAGAGGGAGAAGTGATCGACTGAGAGAGAGAAACGAAGAGGAAACAAAGCTTTGAGAAATTGCTTGCTTGATCACGAATATTTGGTGGAGGTAGGTTATGGTTTTTATGCTATTCGTAGTAAACTCTTAATAGCGAATGATATGTATTGGTAGTATTGTAAACCCTTCTATATGCTTAATTGTATGCTTGCATGAATGTGATTATATAATTGTGATAAAATAAGCATGATGAAGCTATTGAATCCTAAATCTTGAAAAACCCTAATCTACTTTGTTAATGACGATGCCTTGGTATAAAAGAAGGCTTGATGAACGAAAGTAGTTAGATTAGGGGATCGAGTGCCACGTTCCGGTACCAGGATAGTAATAGAGGATCGGGTGCCACGTTCCAGTACCAGGATAGTAATAGAGGATTGGGTGCCACGTTCCGGTACCAGGATAGTATATGAGGATCGGAGTGTCACGTTCCGACACCAGGATAGTATATGGATCGGGTGCCACGTTCTGGTACCAGGATAGTATTAGAGGATCGGGTGCCACGTTCCGGTACCAGGATAGTATATGAAGATCGAAGTGTCACGTTCCGACACAAGCATAGTATATGGATCGGGTGCCACGTTCCGATACCAGGATAGTATATGAGGATCAGAGTGTCACGTTCCGACACCAGGATAGTGTATGGATCGGGTGCCACGTTCTGGTACCAGGATAGAATGAGGATGGGAGTGCCACGTTCCGGCATCAGGATAGAATATGGATCGGGTGTCATGTTCTGACACGAGGATAGTATATGAGGATCGGAGTGTCACGTTCCGACACCAGGATAGTACATGGAGCGGAGTGTCACGTACCGACACGAGAGGAATAAAGATAATGAATCTTGAAATATGTTAATATACTCAATTTAATGAACCTAATTCCCAAATGAGTATGATGGGGAGGCGTGAGTCCTCATTGATGTACTTGGTGTTGTTACCAAGAGTTATGGTAATTGTAAATGCCGCATGTTGAGTATTGTAGCTGATTTATGATATTATCTGATATATACTGTTTTCTATTTTGAGTTGGCCAATGATATCTACTCAGTACTTGTGTTTTGTAGTGACCCCTACTTGTATATTTCTTTCTTTGTTATTTGTGGAGTGCAGCAAACGTACCATCATCTTCAACTCAACCGCAACTCTAGCCAGTCTTCATTACACCGGATTTCAGGGTGAGCTAATGCTTCTAGCTTGGACTGGATCTTCTTCTTCATGTCTTGATGCCTTGAAGTTCCGGCATGGACTAGCTTTTTACTTATTTTAGTTTCTTAGATACTCTTAGATTAGTAATTTGAGGATAGATGTTCTTGTGATGATGACTTCCAGATTCTGGGGGAATAATAATAAGTATTGAGTTTTAGAAGTTATTGAATTGATTTTCATTAATAAGTTTAAGTCTTCCGCATTGTATTTTGATCATTTATGTATTAAATGTTGGGGTTTAGATTGGTTGGTTGGCTCACATAGTAGGATAAGTGTGGGTACCACTCGCGGCTCGGTTTTGGGTCGTGATAAACTTGGTATCAGAGCATTAGGTTCGTTGGTCTCATCACACAAGAACGAGTCTAGTAGAGTCTTAAGGAACGGTAGGGGGACGCCTTTACTTTTCTTTGAGAGGCTATAAGACATTAGGAAAATTCCATTCTTTCTTTCTTTCTTTCTTTCGTGCTATTACTTTGATCCAATTGGTATCTAGGTGATACAAATTGGTATCTGACCATCTTCACTCTATTTTGCAGATGGTTAGAACTAGAGCAACGACTGCAGCAACACCAACACCAGCAAGACAGGATGCGTCTGAGTCAGCCACTGGGGCTGTAGCTCGGAGAGGAACAGTGGCGAGAGGCCGTGGAAGAGGTCGTGGGAGGAAGTCCTCTAGAGGAAGAGGACAAGCACCTAGCCCACCTGGTACTAGGGCGGTGACTCCTCCACCGACTGAGGAAGTGATAAGAAAGGGTGAGAAAGGGGAGAATGAACAAGTACAGAATGAGGGATTTCCACCCCAACCTACCCCAGAGATGATCAATCAGGTTCTTGCTTATCTTAGCGGGTTATCTGATCAGGGCCAGACACCTCCAGTCTTTTCTGCACCAGCACCTCAGGTTTTGGAGGTACAACATGCAACTACTGTGGCTCCCCGCATGGATGCCTCATTGGAAATAGGCACGTTTCCTTGTCTGACTACAGGGCCTATAATGACAAATGATCAGCATGAACTTTTCAGTAAGTTCTTGAAATTGAAACCTCCAGACTTCAAGGGTGCTGAATCTGAGGATGCCTATGATTTTCTGGTTGACTATCATGAGCTACTACACAAGATGGGTATAGTAGAACGGTTTGGTGTTGAGTTTGTGACTTATCAGTTTCAAGGGAACGCCAAAATGTGGTGGCGGTCACATGTTGAGTGTCAACCAACAGAGGCACCACCTATGACTTGGTCATCATTCTCTATCTTGTTTATGGAGAAGTATATCCCCCGGACTTTGAGGGATAGGAAAAAAGATGAGTTCTTGAGACTAGAGCAAGGTAGGATGTCGGTTACTGCATATGAGGCTAAGTTTCGTGCATTATCCAGGTATGCCACCCAACTTTGTTTCAATACACAAGAGCGGATTTGCCGTTTTGTGAAGGGTTTGAGGTCACAATTGCGGATTTCAGCCTTACAGGTAGCGGCTACGGCAAAATCCTTTCAAGAAGTGGTAGACTTCGTGATAGAGGAGGAAGGAGTGAAGCCAGATGACTTCACCATGGCATCGACATCAAAAAGGTTTCGAAAGAGAGGTGAGTTTAATGGTTCTTACTCCAGAGGGCAAGGCTCAGGAGGTTACTCAGTCCGACCAATTCAGTCTTCACTACAGACTGTAGTTGGGGGTCCACCTGAGACCGGTCAACACTTCTCTGAGAGACCTATGCTTGAATCCAAAGAATGTTATGGATGTGGGGAGACTGGACACATTAAGAGGTATTGTCCAAGGCAGAGTCACAGACCTCCCATAGTCAGAGGTAGAGGTGGTCATGGTAGAGGCCGTTATTATGGAGGACATGGTGGCCGAGGTAACGGTGGTCACCAAAACGGCCGGGGTGACGGTCAAACTGGAGCCATTACAGCACAACATGGTAGGGGCAACGGGCAGACAAGCGATATGGCCCATTGTTACGCTTTCCCTGGGAGATCTGAAGCGGAGACATCTGATGTTGTTATCACAGGTAATCTTTTGGTTTGTGATTGCATGGCTTCTGTATTATTTGATCCTGGCTCCACGTTTTCATATGTATCTTCCTCATTTGCTACTGGTCTTAATTTACATTGTGAATTGCTTGACATGCCTATTTGTGTTTCTACTCCGGTGGGTGAGTCTGTGATAGTTGAAAAAGTATATAGGTCTTCTCTGGTGACTTTTGTGGGGAGCAATACTTATGTAGACTTGGTTATCTTAGAAATGGTTGATTTTGATGTAATTCTGGGTATGACTTGGCTTTCTCCGAATTTTGCGATCTTGGATTGTAATGCTAAAATTGTGACGTTAGCCAAGCCTGGGACAGATTCGTTAGTGTGGAAGGGCGACTACACTTCCACTCCGGTTCGTATAATCTCCTTTATTTGTGCTAAGAGAATGGTTAGTACGGGGTGTTTATCTTTCTTGGCACATCTCAGGGATGACACTACCCAAGTACCTTCAATTGAGTCTGTTTCGATAGTCCGTGAGTTTCTGGACGTGTTCCCTGCAGATCTTCCTGGTATGCCACCGGATAGAGATATTGATTTTTGCATTGATCTGGAACCGGGTACTCGCCCCATTTCTATACCCCCTTATAGAATGGATCCCGTGGAGTTAAGAGAGTTAAAGGCCCAACTTCAAGAGTTGTTGAGCAAAGGCTTCATTAGATCAAGTGCATCTCCTTGGGGTGCTCCGGTGTTATTTGTGAAGAAGAAGGATGGGAGTTTTCGGATGTGCATAGAGTACCGGCAGTTGAACAAGGTAACTATTAAGAACAAGTATCCCATTCCTTTCATTGATGACTTGTTCGATCAGTTACAAGGTGCTTGTGTCTTCTCTAAGATTGACTTGAGATCCTGTTATCATCAATTGAAAATACGGGCAACGGATGTGCCAAAGACTGCTTTTCGAACCAGGTATGGGCATTACGAATTTATAGTGATGTCTTTTGGTATTACGAATGCCGCTGCTGCTTTCATGAGCTTGATGAATGGGATTTTTAAGCCATATCTGGATCTCTTTGTGATCGTATTTATTGATGATATACTGATATACTCAAAGAGCAAGAAAGAACATGAGGAGCATTTGAGAATTGTGTTGGAAGTATTAAGGGAGAAAAGGCTTTATGCCAAATTCATTATGTGTGAGTTTTTGCTAGACTCAGTGTACTTTTTGGGGCACGTGGTTTCTAAGGATGGAGTGATGGTGGATCCTTCTAAGATTGAGACAGTGAAGAATTGGGTAAGACCTACTAATGTGTCAGAAAAAAGGAGCTTTGTTGGGTTATCTAGCTATTACCGTCGATTTGTCAAAGGATTCTCTTCTATTGCTTCCCAATTGACGAACTTGACTAAGCAGAATGTTCCATTTGTATGGTCGGATGAATGTGAGAAAATCTTTCAGAAGCTCAAGACCTTGTTGACTACTGCACCAATCCTTACCCTGCCAGCGGAAGGTAAGAATTTCATTGTCTATTGTGATGCATCCTATTCGGGTTTGGGTGCAGTGCTAATGCAAGAGAAGAATGTAATTGCTTATGCTTCGAGGCAATTAAAGGTGCATGAACGCAATTATCCGACCCATGATTTGGATTTGGCCGCGGTAGTATTTGCATTAAAGCAATGGAGACACTATTTGTATGGGGTTAAGTGTGAAGTCTATACGGATCATCGTAGCCTACAATATGTCCTCACTCAGAAGGATTTGAATTTGAGACAGAGGAGATGGATGGAACTACTGAAGGACTACGATATCACTATTCTGTATCATCCGGGAGAGGCTAATGTTGTGGCAAACGCCTTAAGTAGAAAGGCAGGAAGCATGGGAAGTCTAGCTCATTTGCAAGTTTCTAAACGCCCGTTGGCTAGAGAAATCCAAAACTTGGCTAATGACTTTATGAGGCTAGAAGTAAATGAGAAGGGAGGATTTTTGGCTTGTGTGGAGGCGAGATCTTCTTTTCTTGACAAGATCAAGGGAAAATAGTTTGATGATGAGAAACTAAGTCGAATTCGGGATATGGTGTTGCGAGGAGAGGCTAAAGAGGCAATTATTGATGAGTAAGGTGTTTTGAGAATTAAGGGAAGGGTATGTGTGCCCCGTGTAGATGATTTGATCCACAATATTCTTACAGAGGCTCATAGTTCCGGATATTCTATACATCCTGGTGCAACCAAGATGTACCGCGACCTAAAGCAACACTTTTGGTGGAGTAGAATGAAGCGAGACATTGTTGATTTTGTTGTCAACTGTCCAAATTGTCAACAAGTAAAGTATGATCACCAGAGGCCCGGAGGAACACTTCAGAGAATGCCAATTCCTGAATGGAAGTGGGAGAGAATTGCAATGGACTTCGTGGTTGGTCTTCCAAAGACATTGGGAAAGTTTGACTCTATTTGGGTGATTGTGGACAGAGTAACTAAGTCTGCTCATTTCATTCCAGTCAAGGTGACTTATAATGCGGAGAAGTTGGCCAAAATCTATATCGCAGAAATTTTTCAATTGCACAGAGTTCCACTCTCCATCATATCAGATAGAGGTACACAGTTTACTTCTATGTTTTGAAAAACATTGCATGCGGAATTGTGTACTAGGTTGTATCTAAGTACCGCATTCCATACTTAGACCGACGGTCAGTCTGAGCGAACGATTCAAGTGTTGGAGGATATGCTACGTGCATGTGTGATTGAATTTGGTGGTCATTGGGATAACTTCTTACCCTTAGCGGAGTTTTCATACAATAATAGCTATCACTCCAGTATTGACATGGCTCCATTTGAAGCATTGTATGGGAGGAGATGTAGGTCCCCCATTGGTTGGTTTGATGCCTTTGAGGTTAGACCTTGGGGTACTGATCTGTTGAGGGATTCAATAGAGATGGTGAAATCTATTCAAGCAAAAATCTTTTAGCGTCTCAAAGTAGGAAAAAGGAATATGCGAATCGAAAGGTTAAAGACTTGGAGTTCATGGAGGGTGAGCAAGTCTGGCTAAAGGGTTCGCCCATGAAAGGGGTTATGCGGTTTGGTAAAAGGGGTAAACTAAGACCAAGGTATATTGGGCCATTTGAAGTTTTGAAGCGAGTAGGGGAGGTGGATTATGAATTAGCCTTGCCTCCAGGGCTGTCTGGAGTGCATCCGGTATTTCATGTGTCTATGTTGAAAACATACCATAGGGATGGAAACTACATCATTCGTTGGGATTCGGTTTTGCTTGATGAGAATTTGTCTTATGAGGAGGAGCATGTTGCTATTTTAGCTAGAGAAGTCCGCAAGTTGAGGTCAAGGGAGATTGCATCCATCAAGGTTCAATGGAAGAATCGGCTGGTTGAAGAGTCCACTTGGGAGAAGGAGGCGGATATGCAAGAAAGATACCCACATCTGTTTACAGATTCAGGTACTCCTTTTCGCCCTTGTTTTTCTTCTTGTGATCGTTCGAGGACGAACGATGGGTAAATTGGTATCTATTGTAACGACCTGTTTAGTCGCTTTGAGCAGCAGATTTTATTTCTGGAAAAACTGCCTGAGTCGATGGAACCCACGACGGACCGTCATGGGCACGACGGACCGTCATGGGCACGGCGGACCATCGAGAGGGTCTCGTTCCAAAACACATAGAATTCTGAAATTTGGGTACTGAAATCGACTCTCTGAACTTCGTGACGGAATGGCAGGACGGACCGTCGAGGGCACGACGGACCGTCACACATCTTCCACAGAAATTAAGTCTCTGAACTTTGTGACGGACCTGCAGGACGGACCATCGCAGGCACGACGGGCCGTCACAGGCTGCGTAAACCTAGACTGGGTCGGATTTCTGTTACATATTTTAAAGGGCGTTTTGGACTATTCCTGCTATATTTATAAAGTTTGTGGGTTAATATTAATAAGTCAATTTCTTGGGGGTTAAAAGAGATAACCTTGAGTTAATTAATGGGTTAATTCATCATCTTTTATACTTAATTATATGCTAATTAGGGTAAAAGAAAGAGGGTTTGAATAAGAAAATTAGAAAGAACAAAAGAGGTTGAAACGAACGAGAAAGAGGAGAAACGAAGAGGGAAACAAAGCTTTGGGGGATTTGCTTGCTTGATCACGAATCTTCGGTGGAGGTAGGTTATGGTTTATGCTATTCGTAGTAAACTCTTAATAGCGAATGATATGTAATGGTAGTATTGTAACCCTTCTATATGCTTAATTGTATGCTTGCATGAATGTGATTATGTAATTATGATAAAATAAGCATGATGAAGCTATTGAATCCTAAATCTTGAAAAACCCTAATCTACTTTGTTAATGATGATGCCTTGGTATAAAAGAAGGCTTGATGAATGAAAGTAGTGAGATTAGGGGATCGGGTGCCACGTTCCGGTACCAGGATAGTAATAGAGGATCGAGTGCCACGTTCTGGTACCAAGATAGTAATAGAGGATCGGGTGCCACGTTCCGGTACCAGGATAGTATATGAGGATCGGAGTGTCACGTTCTGACACCAGGATAGTATATGGATCGGGTGCCACATTCCGGTACCAGGATAGAATGAGGATCGGAGTGCCACGTTCTGGCACCAGGATAGTATATGGATCGGGTGCCATGTTCCGGTACCAGGATAGAATGAGGATCGGAGTGCCACGTTCCGGCACCAGGATAGAATATGGATCGGGTGTCACGTTCCGACACTAGGATAGTATATGAGGATCGGAGTGCCACGTTCCGACACCAGGATAGTATATGGAGCGGAGTGTCACGTACTGACACGAGAGGAATAATAATCTTGAAAGATGTTAATATACTCAATTTAATGAACCCCAAATGAGTATGGTATTGAGGCTTGAGTCCTCATGGGTGTACTTGGCGTTATTTATTAATGATTATAGTACTTGATATTACTACAGATTGAGTATTGTAGTTGATTTTATGATGTTATCTGATATATACTGTTTTCTATTTTGAGTTGGCCGATGATACCTACTCAGTACTTGTGTTTTGTACTGACCCCTACTTGTATGTTTCTTTCTTTGTTATTTGTGGAGTGCAGCAAACGTATCATCGTCTTCAACTCAACCGCAACTCTAGCCAGTCTTCATTACAACGGATTTCAGGGTGAGCTAAATCTTGTAGCTTGGACTGGATCTTCTTCTTCATGTCTTGATGCCTTGAAGTCACCCCGGCATGGACTAGATTTTTACTTATTTTAGCTTCTTAGATACTCTTAGATTTAGTAATTTGAGGATAGATGTTCTTGTGTTGATGACTTCAAGATTTTCGGGATAATAATAGTTGTTGAGTTTTTAGAAGTTATTTAATTGGTTTTCATTAATGAGTTTAAGTCTTCCGCATTATATTCTGTTATTATATAGAAATGTTGGGGTTTAGATTGGTTGGTTCGCTCACATAGTAGGATAAGTGTGGGTGCCACTCATGGCTCGGTTTTGGGTCGTGACAGGATTGAAGTGGTTAGAATGGATTGGTGGCACGCCACCCTAATTCTAAGTATTTAATGTAATTATTGTGAATGATTTGGCCTTGTCGGCGTTACTTTATGTTTTATAATGATCATGGACTTATCGACAATTATTTGATATATTTTGATGATTGGTATAATTGAATTATGTGAAGTATGATCATATCTATCTATTTGTTATTAAGGTGATAGTATGTGTTCTTCTATTTATGATTTTAGGTCATCATATGAGACTATGCCTATGTCCTTGTATGTGTAGTCTTAGAGTTGATACATGATTCTTCCAATTTGATTATGTGATTCTTATGATGGTTATAATGATGATATTATGGTAGAGAATAGGGTAACCAATAGATGATGTTAGTTATGCCTATGTGCTTATATAATGATATTTTATATGTCAAGATGTTTGGTCTAGTTTTGGTATACTTTTTTCCCTTACTTGATACATGTACATTAAGAATATGAACATCTTGCCTTAAGAGGCTTATTCAACTTTATCTCCTATGTGTATGGATGAATGTTGAATGAATATCTCAGATAGGTAGACCTAAGATGGTGCCCTTCTAAGCATGACTACTATGTGGAACCTTTTATGTAGAAAGAAGGTAAAGACTAAGCTATCCTTATATACCTTGAGTAGAAGCCTTTGTTGACCCTTTCTTGGTAGGGGTATGATGAGTTGGTAGAACAAAGAAATGGTACCTTCTCATATACCTTTAGATGATTGAAATACCTCTATAAGAACAAAGGCTAGCACCGATTTATTATGTTACGCGTTGTAGCTTTACTCAAGAAGGATATTAGTGTGCAATGTATCTCTTTATGAGAATGAGACTAGAGTGCGTAAAATATCTTGATATTTCTTGACCATGTGCCTAAATGGAATGTGTCCTAGTTCTACCCTTTGCAAGTAGAACACCCTCCATCCGAGTAGGGTAGACTCTAGATTCCATGCCTATCTAGTATGGTCTATGTCGGTTGAACTAGATCCTAACACTTGTGTCATGTTGATTTAAAGTCATAAAATGGTTAATAATGTTGTTCCTAGGCAGTATATTAAGCTTTGAAGTGTTTGGTAGTCAAATGTCCAAGATGTTCAGAAAATACTCAAAGTAGAACTTGATACATCCCGAAACCACACACTAGAAGTTAGGGTCCAATCTCGGGTGTACTCGACCTCTCAGAGGTCTTATACAATCCCTATCATATCATTCATCGCATAAACATATTGAAAAATGGTGCGGAGTTAAAGCTTTTCACAAAACATAATATTGTCTTTAAAAACTCTTTCAGATAAAGAAACATGAAATACTAAGTCTCAATCGCATCATCTTAAGACACAAGAATACTTGGGACACGACCCATACTTCAAAATACGAATATAGAAATACTTAGTCTATTACAATACTTTGAATGGAAAACATAATGTACATATATGGCCTAGAGTCAAATGAGGACATACTTCAACTTCTCTTGAACGATGCTACGATCCAAGTCTTCACTTACAAAAATCTCCTCACCTACCAAGAACTATATAGATAGATAAAAGCATGGAGTTAGTACAACCACATGTACTAAGTATCACCTTCTGCATAAAAATCATGAAAATGGACTTTTATTGAGAATATGCATCTTTTAATTTAAAATAAAATAATAATAATACGAAAAAAATTTAAAAACATAGAAACACATAAGATAACCTTCAAACCGAAAATCATATTTTTGAACCCACTTTACAGTAAGTCCAGTTCACTATTATAGTGAATTACTTCACTGTATAGTGAAGTTACTTATCCTTTACTTTAGACTCCCTTTAGAATGTAATCTTCTCACATAAGATTCACTTAAGTCACACGAAGAGAGACCGACCATACACCCTCTCTAGATGTGCCTAAACAACCCTTAAGATTATTTATAATGAGTCATATAAACACTTACAAGCATCATAAACATCAAGGTAAGATTATTCTACCAAAGGTGAGTCTAAGTCTGACTTGAGTGAGTTGTGAAGTTACCGCCCTTACAATCCCTTAAACACACACCTAAGAGACATATAGACTCCGTAAAATAGAATTATTTTCAATGATCACACCAACGCATAGATGATATGAAATTCTCCTTCCAACGTCTATCAAAAGACCTACTTAAGTAAATCAATAAGATAACGTCCATAATTGACCACTTCAAGATTACCTAAATAGTCCATAAGACTACCTGTAACAACCCATTTAGTCGGTTTGAGTGCTAGAATTTTTTTTTATGTTAGAAAATACTTTCTGATAGATTTAAATGGTTGTTTTGTACTATTCCTAATTATAACTATGAAATTAATGGGGTAGTTTTACTAACTTATTTAGTTAGTGGTTAAGAAAATAATATTAAAATAAATAATGGGTAACTTCTATCAAATTATATAGTTGGTTATATGATAATTAGGCTAGAAGTTTGTCTTTAGAAAAAGGAAGAAAATAAGAAAAGGGAGACTGCAGAGCAGCCTCGAAGAGGGACGTCAATTTCAGGTAAGGAATTAATCTTCGTATATTTTATATGTATGAACATAGATTGTAGAATTAAGAATTCAATAATGGCAATGACATTAGCCGTATAGGACGTGTTTTTAAGGGAACAATTACATTATTATATTATATTTTAATGTTAAAGGGTGCATATGTATAGAATATTTATTAAAGGCTATTGAAATCATAGTGAGTTGAGGAGTTAAAATATGATTATAATTTAATTAACTCGAGAGAATGGAAGTTGCAGTAGTATGTATGTGAACCGAATTTATGTCTCCTAGTTAACAATTATTAATTAATTAGTGGAGTAGCATTTGAGTTAGTGGGGTTAAAGGAGATAATTTTATAACTTTAGATTAATAGTGGGTTACTTTTTCTACTTTTATAATTAGTCTTACATTATAATTAGAGGAGAATTAATCTCTAGTAGAGGGGAAGAAACTTACCTGCAGAGGAGCAACATTAAAACTTGGTATCTTCAAATTGAAAAGGTTCTTAGGCAATAAGGAAGGCAAAGGCATTGGAGAGTTAGCTTGCTTGATTTCGTTTCTTCGGTGGAGGTAGGTTATGGTTTATTTCTATGTAATAGATAAACTCTAAATAGCGATTGATATGTATTGGATGATATTGTAAAGTCTCCTATTACTTGATTTTGTGGTTGTATATTATGATTGTGTGGTTTGTGGTTTGCCTAATATATTGAGAAATATTGAATTTTATTCTTGAAAACTCTCTTTTGAAGGGATGTCTTGAATAAAGAAGGCTTGATGGAAATAAAATGATTTGAACACAGTTTTAATAAATTAAATACATTTTGGATCAGAGTTTCACGTTCTGACACGGTATTTTTGGATCGGAGTGTCACGTTCCGAAACGGTATTTTTGGATCAGAGTGTCACGTTCCGACACGGTATTTTTGGATCGGAGTGTCACGTTCCGACACGGTACTTTTGGATCGGAGTGTCACGTTCCGACGGGGTATTTTTGGATCGTAGTGTCACGTTCCGACACAGTATTTTGGATCGGAGTGTCACGTTCCGACACGGTATTTTTAGATGAAATGAATCTTGAATTATATTATTTTACTCAAATTCAAAGAAACTATTTTCCCAAATGAGTATGGTGTGGAGGCATGAGTCCTCAAAGGTGTGCTTGATATTGTGATTGATGGTGTACCTATTATAATGTTGTTGTCAATGACTTATGTATTTGTTCCTTGCCATCTGTTAAGTATTGTGGTTGACTGTATATTATTATTCAGTATATATTGTTTTCTATTTTGAGTTGGCCGATGATACCTACTCAGTACGTGTTCCTTGTACTGACCCCCTACTTGTATTTTCTTCTTTGTTATTTTGTGTAGTGCAGCAAGTGTGCCATCGTATTCGACTCGCCCTCAGTTCTAGCCAGTCTTCAGCATATCATAGTTCGGGGTGAGCTATTGTAACGACCTGTTTAGTCGTTTTGAGCAGCAGATTTTATTTCTCGAAAAATTGGCTGAGGCAACGGACCCCACGACGGACCGTCACAGGCAAGACGGACCGTCGCAGGGTCTCGTTTCAGCATACATAGAAATTCTGAAATTGGGTACTGAAAATCGACTCTCTGTAATCTGTGACGGACCTGCAGGACGTGCCGTCACATCCACGACGAGCCGTCGTGAGCTCCCGTTGCAAAACACTTCAACTCTTGAGAATTTGGTACGGGAAACGAGTCTCTGACCGTCATGACGGAAGTGCAGGACGGACCGTCACAGGTGTGACGGACCGTCACAGACTCCTTAGTGGAAAAGGGAGTTTCTGGTCTTTACGACGACCTGCGTGACGGACCGTCGCAGGCACGACGGGCCGTCACAGGTTGCGCAAATCCCAGGCAGAATCGGATTTCTTTACACGTTTTAAGGGACGTTTTGAACTATTCTTTCCTTAATTATAAAGTTAGAGGGTTAATATTAATAAGTCTAATTACTTGGGGGTTAAAAGAGGTAACCTTAAGTTAATTAGTGGGTTTTATTTTCCTCTTTTACACTTAATTATATGTTAATTAGGGTAAGAGAAAGAGGGTTTGAATAAAACAAACAGAAAGAACAAGGAGAAAGAGAGAAATCGATCGAGAGGGAGGAGAAAACAGAAGCTTGGGAATTTGCTTGATCACTAGTCTTCGGTGGAGGTAGGTTATGGTTGATTTTACGATATTCGTAGTGAACTCTTAATAGTGAATGATATGCATTGATAATATTGTAAACCCTGCTATGTGCTTAATTGTATGCTTGCATGATTGTGATTATGAAATTGTGATAAAATAAGCATGATGAAGCTATTGAATCCTAAATCTCGAAAGAAACCCTAATTCACTTGTTAATGATGATGCCTTAGTATAAAAGAAGGCTTGATATATTATATAATGAGATTGATGATGCCTTAGTATAAAAGAAGTCTTGATGAATTAGGGGATCGGGTGCCACGTTCCGGTACCAGGATAGAATATGAGGATCGGAGTGTCACGTTCCGACACCAGGATAGAATATGGATCGGGTGCCACGTTCCGGTACCAGGATAGAATATGAGGATCGGAGTGTCACGTTCCGACACCAGGATAGAATATGGATCGGGTGCCACGTTCCGGTACCAGGATAGAATGAGGATCGGAGTGCCACGTTCCGGCACAAGGATAGAATATGGATCGGAGTGTCACGTTCCGACACCAGGATAGTATATGGAGCGGAGTGTCACGTACCGACACAAGAGGAAGAAAGATAATGAATATACTCAATGTAATGAACCTAATTCCCAAATGAGTATGGTATTGAGGCTTGAGTCCTCATGGATGAACTTGATGGTACTTATTAATGATTTAATACTTGTTGTTGCTACATGTTGAGTATTGTAGTTGATTTACATTATTATTGATATATATTGTTCCCTATTTTGAGTTGGCCGATGATATCTACTCACTACTTGTGGTTGTACTGACCCCCTACTTTTATGTTTTCTTCTTTGTTATTTGTGGAATGCAGCAAACGTTCCGTCGTCTTCAACTCAACATTAGATCTAGCCAGTCTTCACTTCATCGGAAATTCAGGGTGAGCTAATGAGTCTAGCTTGGACTGGATCTTCTTCTTCAAGTCTTGATGCCTTGAACTTCCGGCATGGACTAGCTAGTATTTGTTTTAGCTTCTTAGACAGTTTTAGTTGAGCAATTTGAGATAGATGTTCTTGTGATGATGACTTCCAGATTTTGGGGATAATAATAATAGTTTTGAATTGTTTTTATTAATGAGTTAAGTCTTTCGCACTATTTTCTGTTGATATAAATTGAAATGTTAAGGTTTAGGTTGGTTGGTTCGCTCACATAGAAGGGTGAATGTAGGTGCCAGTCGCGGCCCCGATTTGGGTCGTGAAAAATTTGATATCAGAGCATTAGGTTCATTGGTCTCATCACACAAGAAAGAGTCTAGTAGAGTCTTAAGGAACGGTAGGGGGACGCCTTTACTTTTCTTTGAGAGGCTATAAGACTTTAGGAAAATTCCATTCTTTCATTCTTCTTTCGTGCTACTACTTGAGTCCAATTGGTATCTAGGTGATACAAATTGGTATCTGACCATCTTCATTCTATTTCGCAGATGGTTAGAACTAGAGCAACGACCACACCAGCAGCAACAACGGAAAGATAAGAAACGACTGAGCCAGCCACTGGGGCTGTGGCTCGAGGAAGAGCAGCGGCAAGAGGCCGTGGAAGAGGTCATGGGAGGACGTCCTCTAGAGGAAGAGGACGAGCCCCTAGCCCATCTGATACTAGGGCGGTGACTCCTCCACCGACCGAGGAGGTGATAAGAGAGGGTGAGGAAGGGGAGAATGAACAAGTGCAAAATGAAGAAATGCCACCCCAACCTACCCTAGAGATGATCAACCAGGTACTTGCTTATCTTAGCGGGTTATCCGATCAGGGTAAGGCACCTCCAGTAGTTTCTGCACCAACACCTCCGGTTTCAGAGATACGACATGCGGCTACTATGGCTTCCCGCATGGATGCATCATTGGGAATAGGCACATTTCCACGTCTGACTACTGGGCCTATTATGACAAATGATCAGCATGAACTTTTCAGTATGTTCTTGAAATTGAAACCTCCAGTCTTTAAGGGCGCAGAATCAGAGAATGCCTACGATTTTCTGGTTGATTGTCATGAGCTACTACACAAGATTGGTATAGTAGAACGGTTTGGCGTTGAGTTCGTGAGCTATCAGTTTCAAGGGAACGCCAAAATGTGGTGGCGGTCACATGTTGAGTGTCAACCAACAGAGGCACCACCTATGACTTGGGAGTCATTCTCTAGCTTGTTTATGGAAAAGTATATCCCAAGGACTTTGAGAGATAGAAAAAGGGATGAGTTCTTGAGTCTAGAGCAAGGTAGGATGACGGTTAACGCATATGAGGCCAAATTCCGTGCATTATCTAGGTATGCCACCCAACTTTGTTTCAGTCCACAAGAACGGATCCGCCGTTTTGTGAAGGGGTTGAGGTCAGAGTTGCGGATTTCAGCCTTACAGATAGCGGCAACGGCAACATCCTTCCAAGAGGTGGTAGACTTTGTGATAGAGGTGGAAGGAGTGAAGCCAGATGACTTCACCAGGACATCGACATCGAAAAGGTTTCGAAAGGGAGGTTAGTTCAACGGTTCGTATACTAGAGGACAGAGTTCTGGAGGCTACTCAGTTCGACCAATTCAGTCTTCACTACAGACTGTAGTTGGGGGTCCACCTCAGACCGGTCAATACTTCTCTGAGAGACCTATGCATGAACCCAGAGAGTGCTATGGATGCGGGGAGATTGGACATATTAAGAGATATTGTCCAAAACAGAGTTATAGACCCCCAATAGCTAGAGGTAGAGGTGGTCATGGTAGAGGCCGTTATTCTGGAGGGCGTGGTGGCCGAGGTAATGGTGGTCACCAAAACGGCAGAGGTGATGGGCAAACTGGAGCCACTACAACAAAACATGGTAGGGGCAACGGACAGACAAGTAATGGGGCCATTGTTACGCTTTTCCTGGGAGATCTGAAGCGGAGGCATCAGATGCTGTCATCACAGGTAACCTTTTGATTTGTGATTGCATGGCTTCCGTATTGTTTGATCCTGGATCCACATTTTCTTATGTATCTTCCTCATTTGCTAATGGTCTGAATTTACATTATGAATTGCTTGACACGCCTATTCGTGTTTCTACTCCGGTGGGTGAGTCCGTGATAGTTGAAAAGGTATATAGGTCTTGTTTGGTGAATTTTGTGGGGAGCAACACTTATGTAGATTTGGTTATTTTAGAAATGGGTGACTTTGATGTAATTCTGGGTATGACTTGGCTTTCTCCAAATTTTGCGATTTTGGATTGTAATGCTAAAACTGTCACGTTAGCCAAGCCTGGGACAGACCCGTTAGTGTGGGAGGGCGACTACACTTCCAGTCCGGTTCGTATTATCTCCATTCTTTGTGCTAAGAAAATGGTTAGTAAAGAGTGTTTAGCTTTCTTGGCACATCTCAAGGATGACACTACTCAAGTACCTTCGATTGAGTCAGTTTCGGTAGTCCGTGGGTTTCCGGATGTGTTCCCTGCAGATCATCCTGGCATGCCGCCGGATAGGGATATCGACTTCTGTATTGATCTTGAACCGGGAACTCGCCCCATTTCTATACCCCCTTATAGAATGGCTCCCGCAGAGTTAAGAGAGTTAAAGGCCCAACTTCAAGAGTTGTTGAGAAAAGGCTTCATTAGACCAAGTGCATCTCCTTGGGGTGCTCCGGTTTTGTTTGTGAAGAAGAAGGATGGGAGCTTTCGGATGTGCATAGACTACAGACAACTGAACAAAGTAACTATTAAGAACAAGTACCCCATTCCTCGCATTGATGACTTGTTCGATCAGTTACAAGGTGCTTGTGTATTCTCTAAAATTGACTTGAGATCCGGTTATCACCAATTGAAAATACGAGCAACGGATGTGCCAAAGACTGCTTTCCGAACTAGGTATGGGCACTACGAATTTGTAGTAATGTCATTTGGTCTTACGAATGCCCCTGCTGCGTTCATGAGCTTGATGAACGGGATATTTAAGCCGTATTTGGATCTCTTTGTGATCGTATTTATTGATGATATACTGATATACTCTAAAAGTAAGAAGGAACATGAGGAGCATTTGAGAATGGTATTGGAAATGTTGAGGGAGAAAAAAGCTTATGCCAAGTTCTCTAAGTGTGAGTTTTGGCTAGATGCAGTGTCCTTCTTGGGGCACGTGGTTTCTAAGAAGGAGTGATGGTGGATCCTTCTAAGATTGAGACAGTGAAGAATGGGTAAGACCCACTAATGTGTCAGAAATAAGGAGCTTTGTTGGGTTAGCTAGCTACTACCGCCGATTTGTCAGGGTTCTCTTCTATTGCTTCCCAATTGACGAACTTGACTAAGCAGAATGTTCCATTTGTATGGTCGGATGAGTGCGAGGAAAGCTTTCAGAAACTCAAGACTTTGTTGACTACCGCACCTATCCTTACCTTGCCAGTGGAAGGTAAGAATTTCATTTTCTATTGTGATGCATCCTATTCGGGTTTGGGTGCAGTGCTAATGCAAGAGAAGAATGTAATTGCTTATGCTTCAAGACAATTAAAAGTGCATGAACGTAACTATCCAACTCATGACTTGGAATTGGACGCGGTAGTGTTTGCATTAAAGCAATGGAGACACTATTTATATGGGGTTAAGTGTGAGGTGTATACGGATCATCGTAGCCTACAGTATGTCTTTACTCAGAAAGATTTGAACTTGAGACAGAGGAGATGGATGGAACTACTAAAGGACTACGACATCACTATTTTGTATCACCCGGGGAAGGCGAATGTTGTGGCGGATGCTTTAAGTAGAAAGGCGGGAAGCATGGGAAGTCTAGCTCACTTGCAAGCTTCTAGACGCCCATTGGCGAGGGAAATCCAAAATTTGGCTAATGACCTTATGAGGTTAGAAATAAATCAGAAGGGAGGATTGTTAGCTTGTGTAGAGGCAAGATCTTCTTTTCTTGACAAGATCAAGGGAAAACAGTTTGATGATGAGAAACTAGGTCGAATTCGAGATAAAATGTTTCAGGGAGAGGCTAAAGAAGCAACAATCGATGAGGAAGGTATTTTGAGGATTAAGGGAAGGGTATGTGTACCCCGCATCGATGATTTGAACACCACTATTCTTACAGAGGCTCATAGTTCCGGATATTCTATACATCCTGGTGCAACCAAGATGTATCGTGACCTAAAGCAACACTTCTGGTGGAGTAGAATGAAGCGAGATATTGTTGAGTTTGTTGCCAAATGTCCAAATTGTCAGCAAGTAAAGTATGAACACCAGAGGCCCGGAGGAACACTGCAGAGAATGCCCATTCCTGAATGGAAGTGGGAGAGAATCGCGATGGACTTCGTGGTCGGACTTCCTAAAACATTGGGTAAGTACGACTCTATTTGGGTGATTGTTGATAGGTTAACTAAGTCCGCTCATTTCATTCCGGTCAAGGTGACCTACAATGCAGAGAAGTTAGCCAAAATCTACATCTCAGAAATTGGTCGATTGCATGGAGTTCCACTCTCCATAATATCAGATAGAGGTACGCAGTTTACTTTAAAATTTGGAGAACATTGCATGCTGAATTAGGTACTAGATTGGACCTTAGTACCGCATTCCACCCTCAAACCGATGGTCAGTCTGAGCGAACGATTCAACTGTTGGAGGATATGCTCGTGCATGTGTGATAGAGTTTGGTGGCCATTGGGATAGCTTTTTACATTGGCAGAGTTTTCATACAATAATAATATCACTCCAGTATTGATATGGCTCCATTTGAAGCATTGTATGGGAGGAGGTGTAGATTCCCATTGGTTGGTTCGATGCATTGAGGTTAGACCTTGGGGTACTGACCTCTTGAGGGATTCGTTAGATAAGGTGAAGTGCATTCAAGAAAAGCTTCTAGCGGCGCAAAGTAGACAAAAGGAGTATGCAGACCGAAAGGTTAGAGACTTGGAGTTCATGGAAGGTGATCAAGTCTTGTTGAAGGTTTCACCCATGAAAGGGGTGATGCGGTTCGGAAAAAGGGGTAAGCTAAGTCCAAGGTATATTGGATCATTTGAAGTGCTTAAGCGAATAGGGGAGGTGGCTTACGAATTAGCCTTGCCCCCAGGGCTGTCCGGAGTGCATCCGGTATTTCATGTGTCCATGTTGAAAAGATACCATGGAGATGGAAACTACATCATCCGTTGGGATTCAGTTTTATTGGATGAGAACTTGACTTATGAAGAGGAACCGGTTGCTATATTAGATAGAGAAGTTCGCAAGTTGAGGTCGAGAGAGATTGCATCCATCAAAGTTCAATGGAAGAATCGACCGGTTTAAGAGGCTACTTGGGAGAAGGAGGCAGATATGCAAGAAAAATACCCACATCTGTTTACAGATTCAGGTACTACTTTTCGCCATTGTTTTTCTTCTTTTGATCGTTCGGGGACGAACGATAGGTAAATTGGTATCTATTGTAACGACCTTTTAGTCGTTTTGAGCAGCAGATTTTATTTCTGGAAAAATTGGCTGAGGCAAGGACCCCACGACGGACCGTCACAGGCAAGACGGGACCGTCGCAGGGTCTCGTTTCAGCATACTTAGAAATTCAGAAATTGGGTACTGAAAATCGACTCTCTGTAATCTCTGACGGACCTGCAGGACGTGCCGTCACATCCACGACGATAGCCGTCGTGAGCTCCGTTGCAAAACACTTCAACTCTTGAGAATTTGGTACGGGAAACGAGTCTCTGACCGTCATGACGGAAGTGCAGGACGGACCGTCACAGGTGTGACGGACCGTCACAGACTCCTTAGTGGAAAAGGGGAGTTCTGGTCTTTACGACGACCTGCGTGACGGACCGTCGCAGGCATGACGGGCCGTCACAGGTTGCGCAAATCCCAGGCAGAATCGGATTTCTTTACACGTTTTAAGGGACGTTTTTGAACTATTCTTTCCTTAATTATAAGTTAGAGGTTAATATTAATAAGTCTATTACTTGGGGTTAAAAGAGGTAACCTTAAGTAAGTTATTAGTTGTGGGCTTATTATCCTCTTTACACTTATATATGTTAATTAGGGTAAGAGAAAGAGGGTTTGAATAAACAAACAGAAAGAAAGAACAAGGGAGAAGAGAGAAATCGATCGAGAGGAGGAGGAGAAAACAGAAGCTTGGGAATTTGCTTGATCACTAGTCTTCGGTGGAGGTAGGTTATGGTTTATTTTATGATATTCGTAGTGAAACTCTTAATAGTGAATGATATGCATTGATAATATTGTAAACCCTACTATGTGCTTAATTGTATGCTTGCATGATTGTGATATGAAATTGTATAAAATAAGCATGATGAAGCTATGAATCCTAAAATCTCGAAAGAAACCCTAATTCACTTGTTAATGATGATGCATTAGTATAAAAGAAGGCTTGATATATTATATAATGAGATTGATGATGCCTGTAGTATAAAAGAAGGCTTGATGAATTAGGGGATCGGGTGCCATGTTCCAGTACCAGGATAGAATATGAGGATCGGAGTGTCACGTTCCGACACCAGGATAGAATATGGATCGGGTGCCACGGTTCCGGTACCAGGATAGAATATGAGGATCGGAGTGTCAGGTTCCGACACCAGGATAGAATATGGATGGGTGCCACGTTCCGGGTACCAGGATAGAATGAGGATCGGCGGAGTGCCACGTTCCGGCACCAGGATAGAATATGGATCGGAGTGTCACGTTCCGACACCAGGATATATATGGAGCGGAGTGCACGTACGACACAAGAGGAAGAAAGATAATGAATCTTGAAAGATAATAAATATACTCAATGTAATGAACCTAATTCCCAAATGAGTATGGTATTGAGGCTTGAGTCCTCATGGATGAACTTGATGGTACTTATTAATGATTTAATACTTGTTGTTGCTACATGTTGAGTATTGTAGTTGATTTACATTATTATTGATATATACTGTTCCCTACTTGTGGTTGTAATGACCCCCTACTTTTATGTTTTCTTCTTTGTTATTTGTGGAATGCAGCAAACGTTCCGTCGTCTTCAACTCAATAGTAGATCTAGCCAGTCTTCACTTCATCGGAAATTCAGGGTGAGCTAATGCGTCTAGCTTGGACTGGATCTTCTTCTTCAAGTCTTGATGCCTTGAACTTCCGGCATGGACTAGCTAGTATTTGTTTTAGCTTCTTAGACAGTTTTAGTTTAGCAATTTGAGATAGATGTTCTTGTGATGATGACTTCCAGATTTTGGGGATAATAATAATAGTTTTGAATTGTTTTTATTAATGAGTTAAGTCTTCCGCACTATTTTCTGTTGATATAAATTTAAATGTTAAGGTTTAGGTTGGTTGGTTCGCTCACATAGGAGGGTGAATGTGGGTGCCAGTCGCGGCCCCGATTTGGGTCGTGACAGCTATTATTCCTAGCTCGTGCTGGATTCTCTTCTTCACGTCTTGATGTCTTTGAATTTCGGACATGGACCATCTTCTTACTTATTTTGTTTTCTCAAACATTCTTAGACTTTGTAATTTGAGGATATATGTTCTTAATGTGATGACTTCCAGATTTTGGGGATGATAAGTGTAAACATAGAAGCTTATTTACTTGGTTACCTTAAATCAGAGTTTTGGGTCTTCCGCATTATTTTATTAGTTACAGTTGAACTATTGGTAAATGTTGGAGTTTAGATTTGTTGGTTCGCTCACCTAGTAGGATAAGGTGGTGCCACTCACGAGATCATTTGGGTCGTGACAAAGTTGGTATCAGAGCGTTAGGTTCGTTGGTCTCATCACACAAGAACAAGTCTAGTAGAGTCTTGAGGAACGGTATGGGGATGCCTTTACTTTTCTTCGAGAGGCTATAGGACTTTAGGAAAATTCCACTCTTTCTTTCTCTCGTGCTATTACTTGGATCCAATTGGTATCTACGTGATACAAATTGGTATCTGTCATTCTCACTCTATTTAGCAGATAGTTAAAAGTAAGGTGGAACACTTTTGTTATTTTTATAATTGGTTATTTATAATAATTTGGGCAAAGAAATAGTTTGCTAAACAAAGAAAAAGAAATAAACGGAAGATAAGAACAACGAAAAGGAGGCACAATGTCAAGGGACGACATAATTGTCGAGGTAAAAAAAAATGCATATGTATATGTAAATTTGATGAATAATGTAGATATAGAATTTATTATTATTATATTTATATGGGCAGATTGTGTTGCATATAGTTGCAATGCATATAAGATTGTTTGTTTTGTTATAGTGGAGAAAGAGTAGTGGATATATATATATATATATATATATATATATATATATATATATATATTATATATATAATGGAGAAAGAGTAGTGGATATAATATATATAATATATATATATATATATAATATATAATATATCTATATATATATATATATATATATATATATAGATATAGTTGCAATGCATATAAGATTGTTTCTTATTACAGTGGAGAAAGAGTAGTGGATATATATATATATATATATATATATATATTTGAATAGGTGGAAATCATATTATTGTTTTAATATATTTGAGTTGGATAGAAGTAGATAAAGTCAATATTTTGAGGTTGCATGTTGTTACTGCAATGTGTATTTGTCTTGTGAGATTATGGAATGGACAATTGTTAGGTAATTAGTGGTCATTAATTATTCAATAATTAGGATATATGATTTGAAAATCATAAGATTTTTTAGAATTAAAATGGTAGCCATCAATTTCATTTATCATGTGTTACTGTCACTGGTTACCGTGGCTTACAACTTGAATAATTACCATTTTTCTATCATATTATAAATTTAAATTTAACCTATTGTGATTGATAATTAAATATAAAGTATAGTATATTATATGAATTACATTAAAGTTATGCTAATGGAAGGAATTAAGGTTTACTTGGTTAGAGTTTTGTAGTGTTTTGCCTTTGTTATTGACTTGATCTAAGAAGTAAAGCAAATTTCTTGGGCTGGAGAAAGAATAAATTCGATAATGTTTTACAGTTATTAAATGGATAAAAATGTGTGGGCTATTTGGGTACGATATTCTCGATAAATATGATGTGTTCTAGTAATTAATTTAACGACATTTGAAGGTACTAATGTTACGTGAAAATGAATACATCGATTGTCAAGTGAGAATACTAACTGCTTAAAGAGTTATTAGTGGTACGTCATGTTTAGATAATAAGATTCGGTGTTGCTTTTACATTTGAGAAATCAACTATTTTATTACTACGAGCGCTTGGATTGAGCATTATTTATTATTTATTTATTTTGGAAAATTTTAGTGGTGGATCTTTGGTACAGATATTAACTTAACTTAAGATGTGCAATGTATCTTAAAAGGTTTTGAATGAGGACCGGTGATTTTATCTTAAGTTTAAAAAGGTAGATTGATACTAGCATGACAAACTTATAGGGAAAGAAAATCCGAGTGAGTATACTTTGGGTGAAGTAAAATGAAGATTTTAGTAAGAAAGTGAATATAAAATTTTTTAGTCCCTTCATTTTGATTACTATATCTGAGTTTAAGGTGTCATGTAAAAACAAATAAAATAAAATTGACTTTGTGGTGATGAAAATGGCTTACAAAATGCATAATGGTAATAAGAGTAAGTGATGGATGGTGACGGAGAAGCAAATTATAGAATACAAAATTATTGGTCAAATAAATTTTGTATGGTGATAAAAACTTGCGAGTATCTAAGGTTGATTTTTGCCTATGAGTTTAGATATGACTGTGAGATGTGAAGTAGTTCTATATAGACTTACTAGAATTTATAATCGATTTTTATAAAGATTGAGTTTTGATTTTGATTGCAACCAATGAGGCATGAAGAATTTAGTATTTTACATGGGGTTAGATTGCTCAAATTTGGATAGATGACTTAAGAATGATGCATAAGGTGTAATATAATTCTACATGGTTATTAAGAATTTAGAGTTGGAATAATACTACTCCATTGATGGGATTACATAGAATATTATGATGTGTTACATAGATATTTAATGGTGAATAGAGGTTATGAGCTAATAGGATACATAATAATTTGAATGACCAAGAAACTTCCTATGTGTTGGCATGAGGTATGTGATGGTTTAGAAGGGTAGCTAAAGCATGATATGTGGAAGTGGTGTGAGGTTGAATTGGGGTTTGAATTAGTTGTTTATTATGATGGAAAGGTACTATCAAATTTAAAATAATGTTAGTAGCCTTGTTTGAAACTCGTAATTGTCATGAAATGCTTAAATAGAAAGAGATATAGTCATAGTTTGAACATATATTTTATAAGAATACTTTGATACTAATGGTTGTTTGGGAGTAAGGTAGATGATCAATGTGGTTATGATGTTTTGTTAGTACTAAAAGTGTCGACTTCAGTGGATGTAGGGTTCGATAAAGTAAGTATGTGTGCAATTATAATAGGGACTAAATTGGTGATTGTGGTTAGGTAGAAAATCAAAGAGATAGAGTCAGATGAATGAAGATGTTTGATATGGAAACTATTTTTAAAAAAAAATCTGAAGTTATTCGACCTTGGTTATATACACTCTTACGTGAACAACTACTTCATTTCGGATGTGATTTAGAATATGATTCATTTTCTACATCCACATGTGTTTTTGCTTCTATCGTTGATTCCCTCGTAGTGGAGTAGTGTTCGGGTGTGATCATTTTCTGTGGGTGTTTTCTTGGGTAGGATGTTTAGGCATACTGGTGTTATCTCAAATGACGATTTGGTGTTTTCTTGGGGCTATTGAAGTATATGTGGTTCTACATACAACTTTACTTATCATAATGTATAGGAGAGCTACCATGAAAATTTACAGTTGTGCGATAGACTTAAGATCTATCTCATCATTAGTATCATGTTGCGGCTATGTGTTATTAGAGATTATGTATGCTTGGGTATATCTGTAAATGTATGGTTACTTGATCATTCTTTTTTTTTTTTATAAAAAAAAATGGGTTAGATAAGTTTGAATCTCCATTAAGGAGTACTAAGCTCGTGGAAAGTTTATGTTGTGACAAGAAAATATTGACAAAATTTATGATGGTATGTGCGCTGTGAGTGTTCAGTGGTTGTTTCGATTTCACCACTAATTATATCCCGTATTAGTTTTGATATTTTATCATGGTTATGTGAGAAAAGATTCCACCAAATGGTTGTGCCAGGGTCCTTGAGAACATGTTGAGGATGCGAATACGATTAACATGGTGGTTATTGAAAATAGTTTTGTTCTTAGTCGAGTTTACATGCAATGATAGTTATCATTCAAGTATTGAGATAACCCCACTGGAGACATTGTATGAGATGATGTGTAAGTCTCCAATTGAATTGTTTGAAACATTTGATATGAGACCTTGGGTACTACTTGTAACGACCTGTTTAGTCGTTTGAGCAGCAGATTGTAATTCTGGGAAAACTGGCGGGAACGACGGGTGTCACGACGGCCCGTCGAGGAGGTTCCGTTCCATGACACTTAGAATTCTTCAATTTGGATATTAAAATCGACTCTCTTAATCTGTGACGCCTGCAGGACGTGCCATCACATCTACGACAACCTCGTGAGGCACATTTCAAATATACTTAGGAATTCTGAAATGGGTACCGAAAAACGAGTTTTTCTGACCGTCAGGACGGAGGTGCAGGACGGACCGTCACAGGTGTGACGGGCCGTCACAGTCCACCTGAATTTTGGGGGGGGGTTCGACGACCTGTGTGACGGCCGTCGCAGGCACGACGGGCCGTCACAGGTTGCGCAAATCCCAGGCAGATTAGGATTTCTCTACACGTTTAAGGGTCGTTTTGGACTATTCTTTCCTTAATTATAAAGATTGAGGGTTAATATTAATAAGTCTAATTACTTGGGGGTTAAAAGAGGTAACCTTAAGTTAATTAGTGGGTTTTATTGTCCTCTTTTACACTTAATTATATTTTAATTAGGGTAAAGGAAAGAGGGTTTGAATAAAACAAAAGAGAAAGAACAAGAGAGAGGAGAGAGACACGAATTGAGAGAGTATTGATCGATCGAAGAGGGAAGAGGAATAACAAAGCTTGGGAGATTTCTTGTGGATTCCAATTCTTCGGTGGAGGTAGGTTATGGTTATTTTACGATATTCGTAGTGAACTCTTAATAGTGAATGATATGTATTGATAGTATTGTAAACCCTGCTATGTGCTTAAATTGTATGCTTGCATGATTGTGATTATGAAATTGTGATAAATAAGCATGATGAAGTTATTGAATCCTAAATCTTGAAAGAAACCCTAATTCACTTGTTAATAATGATGCCTTGGTGAAAAAGAAGGCTTGATAGATTATATAATGAGATTAATGATGCCTTAGTATAAAGGAAGGCTTGATAGATTGTATAATGAGATTGATAATGCCTTAGTATAAAAGAATGCTTGATGAATTAGGGGATCGGGTGCCACGTTCCGGTACCAGGATAGAATATGAGGATCGGAGTGTCACGTTCCGACACCAGGATAGAATATGGATCGGGTGCCACGTTCCAAGTACCAGGATAGAATATGAGGATCGGAGTGTCACGTTCCGACACCAGGATAGAATATGGATCGGGTGCCACGTTCCGGTACCAGGATAGAATATGAGGATCGGAGTGTCACGTTCCGAGACACCAGGATAGTATATGGATCGGGTGCCACATTCCGGTACCAGGATAGAATATGAGGATCGGAGTGTCACGTTCCGACACCAGGATAGAATATGGATCGGGTGCCACGTTCCGGTACCAGAGATAGATATATGAGGATCGGAGTGCCACGTTCCGCACCAGGATAGAAATAGAGGAGCGGAGTGTCACGTACCGACACAAGAGGAAGAAAGATAATGAATCTGAAAGATAATGAATATACTCAATCTAATGAACTTAATTCCCAAATGAGTATGGTATTGAGGCTTGAGTCCTCATGTGTGAACTCGGTTGTATATATTGATAAATTCATGTTGTTATTGCTACATGTTGAGTATTGTAGTTGATTACATTATTATTGATATATATATTGTTCCCTATTTTGAGTTGGCCGATGATATCTACTCAGTACTTGTGGTTGTACTACTGACCCCCTCTTTATGTTTTCTTCTTTGTTATTTGGTAATGCAGCAAAACGTTCCATCAACTTCAACTCAACAGTAGATCTAGCCAGTCTTCATTTCATCGGAAATCAGGGTGAGCTAATGCGTCTAGCTTGGACTGGGTCTTCTTCTTCTTCAAGTCTGATGCCTTGAACTTCCGGCATGGACTAGCTAGTATCTGTTTTAGCTCTCTAGACAGTTTTAAGTTTAGCAATTTGAGATAGATGTTCTTGTGATGATGACTTCCAATTTTGGGATAATAATAATAGTAGTTTTAAATTGTTTCATTAATGAGTTTAAGTCCTTCCGCATTATTTTCTGTTGATATATCTGAAATGTAAGGTTTAGATGGGTTGGTTCGCTCACATAGGAGGGAAATGTGGGTGCCAGTCGCGTCCCTGATTTGGGTCGTGACAAACTTGGTATCGGAGCATTAGGTTCGTTGGTCCTCATCACACAAGAACGAGTCTAGTAGAGTCTTAAGGAACGGTAGGGGGACGCCTTTACTTTTCTTTGAGAGGCTATAGACTTTAGGAAATCCATTCTTTCATTCTTTCTTTCGTGCTACTACTTGAGTCCAATTGGTATCTAGGTGATACAAATTGGTATCTGACCATCTTCACTCTATTTCGCAGATGGTAGAACTAGAGCAATGACCGCACCAGCAGCAAGCAACGGAAAGACAAGAAACGACTGAGCCGCCACTGGGGCTTTGGCTCGAGGAAGAACAGTGGCAAGAGGCCGCGGTAGAGTAGAGGTCGTGGGAGAACGTCCTCTAGAGAAGAGGACGAGCACCTAGTCAATCTGAGGCTAGGGCGGTGACTCCTCCACCGACTAAGATAGGGTAGTAAGAGAGGGGGAGGAAGGGGAAACTGAACAAGGGCAGGATGAGGAAATGCCACCCCAACCTACCCCAGAGATGATCAACAAAGTACTTGCTTATCTTAGCGGGTTATCCGATCAGGGTCAGGCACCTCCAGTGGTTTCTGCACCAACACCTCGGTTTCAGAGATACACATGCGGCTACTATGGCTCCCCGCATGGATGCATCATGGGAGTAGGCACATTTCCACGTCTGACTACTGGGCCTATTATGACAATGATCAGCATGAAGTTTTCAGTAAGTTCTTGAAATTGAAACAAACCTCCAGTCTTTAAGGGCGCAGAATCAGAGGAAGCCTACAATTTTCTGGTTGATTGTCATGAGCTACTACACAATATGGGTATAGTAGAACGGTTTGGCGTTGAGTTCGTGAGCTATCAGTTTCAAGGAAACGCCAAAATGTGGGGGCGGTCACATGTTGAGTGTCAACCAACAGAGGGCACCACCTATGACTTGGGAATCATTCTTACCCTGTTTATGGAGAAGTATATCCCAAGGACCTTGAGAGATAGAAAAAGGGATGAGTTCTTGAGTCTCGAGCAGGTAGGATGACGGGTAACGCATATGAGGCCAAATTCCGTGCATTATCCAGGTATGCCACCCAACTTTGTTTCAGTCCACAAGAACAGATTCGCCGTTCGTGAAGAAGGGGTTGAGGTCAGAGTTGCGAATTTCAGCCGCCTTACAGATAGCGGCAAGGCAACGTCCTTCCAAGAGGTGGTAGACTTTGTGATAGAGGTGGAAGGAGTGAAGTCTGATGACTTCACCACAACGTCGACATCAAAGAGGCTTCGAAAGGGAGGTGAGTTTAACGGTTCATATACTAGAGGATAGAGTTCTGGAGGCAACTCAGTTCGACCAATTCAGTCTTCACTACAGACTGTAGTTGGGGGTCCACCTCAGACTGGTCAACACTTCTCTGAGAGGCCGATACGTGAATCCAGAGAATGTTATGGATGTGGGGAGATTGGACACATTAAGAGGTATTGTCCAAACCAGAGTTACAGAACCCCACTAGCTAGAGGTAGAGGTGGTCATGGTAGAAGCCGTTATTCTGGAGGGCGTGGTTGCCGAGGTAATGGTGGTCACCAAAACAGCAGAGGTGATGGGCAAACTGGAGCCCCTACATCACAAAATGGTAGGGGCAACGGGCAAACCAACGAAAGGGCCCATTGTTATGCTTTCCCTGGGAGATCGGAGGCGGAGACATCTGATGCTGTTATCACAGGTAATCTTCTGGTTTTGATTGCATGGCTTCCGTATTGTTTGATCCTGGATCTACATTTTCATATGTATCTTCATCATTTGCTAATGGTCTAAATATATGTTGTGAACTACTTGATATGCCTATTCGTGTTTCTACTCCGGTGGGTGAGTCTGTGATAGTCGAAAAAGTGTATAGGTCTTGTTTGGTGAATTTCGTGGGGAGCAACACTTATGTAGATTTGGTTATCTTAGAAATGGTTGACTTTGATGTAATTCTGGGTATGACTTGGCTTTCTCCGAATTTTGCGATCTTGGATTGTAATGCTAAAACTGTGACGTTAGCCAAGCCTGGGACAGATCCGTTAGTATGGGAGGGTGACTACACTTCCAATCCGTTGCGTATTATATCCTTTCTTCGTGCTAAGAAAATGGTGAGTAAAGGGTGTTTAGCTTTCTTGGCACATCTCAAGGATGACACTACCCAAGTACCCTCGATTGAGTCAGTTTCGGTAGTCGTTGTAGTTGTGAGTTTTTGGATGTGTCCCTGCAGATCTTCCTGGTATGCACCAGATAGGGATATTGACTTCTGTATCGATCTTGAACCGGGGGTACTCGCCCCATTTCTATACCCCCTTATAGAATGGCTCCCGCCGAATTAAGAGAGTTAAAGGCTCAACTTCAAGAAGTTGAGTAAAGGCTTCATTAGACCAAGTGCATCTCCTTGGGGTGCTCCAGTTTTGTTTGTGAAGAAGAAGGATGGGAGTTTTCGGATGTGCATAGACTATAGACAACTGAACAAGGTAACTATTAAGAACAAGTATCCTCTTCCTCGCATTGACGACTTATTCGATCAACTACAAGGTGCTTGTGTCTTCTCGAAGATCGACTTGAGATCCGGTTATCATCAATTGAAAATACGGGCAACAGATGTGCCAAAGACCGCTTTTCGGACTAGGTATGGGCATTATGAATTTGTAGTGATGTCCTTTGGTCTTACAAATGCCCCTACTGCGTTCATGAGCTTGATGAACGGGATATATAAGCCATATTTGGATCTCTTTGTGATCGTATTTATAGATGATATACTGGTATATTCTAAAAGTAAGGAGGAACATGAGGAGCATTTGAGAATTGTATTGGAAATGTTGAGGGAGAAAAGCTTTATGCCAAATTCTCTAAGTGTGAGTTTTGGCTAGATGCAGTGTCCTCTTGGGGCATGTAGAGTTTTAAGGAGGAGTGATGGTAGATCCTTCTAAGATTGAAACAGTGAAGAATTGGGTAAGACCCACTAATGTGTCATAAATACGGGTTTTGTGTTGGGTTAGCTAGCTACTACCGTCGATTAGTCAGGGATTCTCTTCTATTGCTTCCCAATTGACGAACTTGACTAAGAAGAATGTTCCATTTGTATGGTCGGATGAGTGTGAGGAAAGCTTTCAGAAACTCAAGACTTTGTTGACTACGCGCCTATTCTTACCTTGCAAGTGGAAGGTAAGAATTTCATTGTCTATTGTGATGCATCCTATACGGGTTTGGGTGCAGTGCTAATGCAAGAGAAGAATGTGATTGCTTATGCTTCAAGACAATTAAAAGTGCATGAACGTACTATCCAACTCATGACTTGGAATTGGCGCGGTAGTGTTGCATTGAAGCAATGAGGCATTATTTATATGGGGTTAAGTGTGAAATCTATACGGATCATCGTAGTCTACAGTATGTCTTTACCCAGAAAGATTTGAACTTGAGACAAAGGAGATGGATGGAACTACTGAAGGACTACGATATCACTATCTTGTATCATCCGGGAAGGCGAACGTTGTGTGGCAGATGCCTTGAGTAGAAAGGCCGGAAGAAGCTGGGAAGTCTAGCTCATTGCAAGCTTCTAGACGCCTATGGCTAGAGAAGTGCGATGATTTGGCTATGACCTTACGAGGATTTATGATACGATGAACTAAATGAGAAGGGAGGATTGTTGGCTTGTGTAGAGGCAAGATCTTCTTTCCTTGACAAGATTAAGGGGAAGCAGTTTGATGATGAGAAACTAGGTCGCATTCGAGATAAAGTGTTGCGAGGAGAGGCTAAGGAAGCAATAATTGATGAGGAAGGTGTTCTGAGGATTAAGGGAAGGGTAGTGTACCCCGCATCGATGATTTGATCACAACTATTCTTACAGAAGATCATAGTTCGGATATTCTATACATCCTGGTGCAACCAAGATGTATCGTGACCTAAAGCAACACTTCTGGTGGAGAGTAGAAAGAAACGAGATATTGTGAGTTTGTTGCCAAATGTCCAAATTGTCAACAAGTAAAGTATGAACACCAGAGGCCGGAGGAACACTTCAGAGAATGCCCATTCCTGAATGGAAGTGGGAGAGAATCGCAATGGATTTTGTGGTGGGTCTTACAAAGACCTTGGGTAAGTATGACTCTATTTGGGTGATTGTTGATAGGTTAACTAAGTCTGCTCATTTCATTCCGGTCAAGGTGACCTACAATGCAGAGAAGTTAGCCAAGATCTACATCTTAGAGATCGTTCGATTGCATGGGGTTCCACAATCCATCATATCAGATAGAGGTACACAGTTTACTTCTAAGTTTTGGAAAACATTGCATGACGAATTAGGTACTAGGTTGGACCTTAGTACTGCGTTTCACCCTCAGACTGATGGTCAGTCTTAGCGAACGATTCAAGTATTGGAGGATATGCTTCGTGCATGTGTGATAGAGTTTGGTGGCCATTGGGATAGCTTTTTACCTTTGGCGGAGTTTTCATACAATAATAGCTATCACTCCAGTATTGATATCGCTCCATTTGAAGCATTGTATGGGAGGAGGTGTAGATCTCCCATTGGTTGGTTTGATGCCTTTGATGTTAGACCTTGGGGGACTGATCTGTTGAGAGATTCTCTGCAGAAGGTGAAAGCTATTCAAGAAAAGCTTCTAGCGGCACAAAGTAGACAAAAGGAGTATGCAGACCGAAAGGTTAGAGACTTTGAGTTCATGGAAGGTGAACAAGTCCTGTTGAAGGTTTCACCCATGAAAGGGGTGATGCGGTTCGGAAAAAGGGGGGGTAAGTTAAGTCCAAGGTATTGGACCATTTGAAGTGCTAAGAGAATAGGGGAGGTGGCTTATGAATTAGCCTTGCCCCAGGGCTGTCCGGAGTGCATCCGGTATTTCATGTGTCCATGTTGAAAAGATACCGTGGAGATGGAAACTACATCATCCGTTGGGATTCAGTTTTGTTGGATGAGAACTTGACTTATGAAAAGGAACCGGTTGCTATATTAGATAGAGAAGTTCGCAAGTTGAGGTCGAGAGAGATTGCATCCATCAAAGTTCAATGGAAGAATCGACCAGTTGAAGAAGCTACTTGGGAGAAGGAGGGCAGATATGCAAGAAAAATACCCACATCTGTTTACAGATTCAGGTACTCCTTTTCGCAATTGTTTTTCTTCTTTTGATCGTTCGGGACGAACGATGGATAAATTGGTATCTATTGTAACGACCTGTTTAGTCGTTGGAGCAGCAGATTGTAATTCAGGGAAAAAACTGGCGGGAACGACGGGTGTCACGACGGACCGTCATGGTCAGACGGCCGTCGAGGAGGTTCCGTTCCATGACACTTAGAATTCTTCAATTTGGATATTAAAATCGACTCTGTTGTAATCTGTGACGGACCTGCAGGACGTGCCGTCACATCTACGACGAACCGTCGTGAGGCACCGTTTCAATATACTTAGGAATTCTGAAATTTGGGTACCGAAAAACGAGTTTTGACCGTCAGGACGGAGGTGCAGGACGGACCGTCACAGGTGGACGGGCGTCACAGTCCACCTGAATTTTGGGGGGGGGGGGGGGGTTGCGACGACCTGTGTGACGGACCGTCGCAGGCACGACGGGCCATCACAAGTTGCGCAAATCCCAGGCAGATTAGGATTTCTCTACACGTTTTTTAAGGGCGTTTTGGACTTTCTTTCCTTAATTATAAAGATTGGGGTTAATATTAATAAGTCTAATTACTTGGGGGTTAAAGAGGGTAACCTTAAGTTAATTAGTGGGTTTTTATTGTCCTCTTTTTACACTTATTTTATATTTTAATTAGGGTAAAGGAAAGAGGGTTTGAATAAAACAAAAGAGAAAGAACAAGAGGAGGAGAGAGACACGAATTGAGAGAGTATTGATCGATCGAAGAGGGAAGAGGAATAACAAAGCTTGGGAGATTTCTTGTGGATTCCAATTCTTCGGTGGAGGGGTAGGTTATGGTTATTTTACGATATCGTAGTGAACTCTTAATAGTGAATGATATGTATTGATAGTATTGTAAACCCTGCTATATGCTTAAATTGTATGCTTGCATGATTGTGATTATGAAATTGTGATAAATAAGCATGATGAAGTTATTGAATCCTAAATCTTGAAAGAAAGAAACCCTATTCACTTGTTAATAATGATGCATTGGTGAAAAAGAAGCTTGATAGATTATATAATGAGATTGATGATGCCTTATATAAAGGAAGGCTTGATAGATTATATAATGAGATTGATAATGCCTTAGTATAAAAGAAGGCTTGATGAATTAGGGGATTCGGGTGCCACGTCCGGTACCAGGATAGTTAATATGAGGATCGGAGTGTCACGTTCCGACACCAGGATAGAATAGATCGGGTGCCAGTTCCGGTACCAGGATAGAATATGAGGATCGGAGTGTCACGTTCCGACACCAGGATAGAATATGGATCGGGTGCCAGTTCCGGTACCAAGATAGAATATGAGGATCGGAGTGTCACGTTCGACACCAGGATAGTATATGGATCGGGTGCCACGTTCCGGTACCAGGATAGAATATGAGGATCGGAGTGTCACGTTCCGACACCAGGATAGAATATGGATCGGAGTGCCACGTTCCGGTACCAGGATAGTATATGAGGATCGGAGTGCCACGTTCCGGCACCAGGATAGAAATAGAGGAGCGGAGTGTCACGTACCGACACAAGAGGAAGAAAGATAATGAATCTTGAAAGATAATGAATATACTCAATCTAATGAACTTAATTCCCAAATGAGTATGGTATTGGGGCTTGAGTCCTCATGTGTGAACTCGGTTGTATTTATTGATGAATTCATGTTGTTATTGCTACATGTTGAGTATTGTAGTTGATTTACATTATTATTGATATATATACTGTTCCCTATTTTGAGTTGGCCGATGATATCTACTCAGTACTTTTGGTTGTACTGATCCCCTACTTTTATGTTTTCTTCTTTGTTATTTGTGTAATGCAGCAAACGTTCCGTCAACTTCAACTCAACAGTAGATCTAGCCAGTCTTCACTTCATCGGAAATTCAGGGTGAGCTAATGCGTCTAGCTTGGACTGGGTCTTCTTCTTCAAGTCTTGATGCCTTGAACTTCCGGCATGGACTAGCTAGTATCTGTTTTAGCCTCTTAGACAGTTTTTAGTTTAGCAATTTGAGATAGATGTTCTTGTGATGATGACTTCCAGATTTTGGGGATAATAATAATAGTAGTTTTGAATTGTTTCATTAATGAGTTTAAGTCTTCCGCATTATTTTCTGTTGATATATCTTGAAATGTTAAGGTTTAGATGGGTTGGTTCGCTCACATAGGAGGGTAAATGTGGGTGCCAGTCGCGTCCCCGATTTGGGTCGTGACACTACTATTTCGAATGAATTTTTGGAGAAACTATCCTTTCATGCTATGATCGTTCGAGGACGAACGATGGGTAAAGTTGGTGTCTATCGTAACAACCCATTTATTCGGTTTGAGTACTAGAATTTTTTTTATGTTAGAAAATACTTTCCGATAGATTTAAATGGTTGTTTTGGGACTATTCCTAATTATAACTATGAAATTAATGGGGTAGTTTTACTAACTTATTTAGTAGTGGTTAAGAAATAATATTAAAATAAATAAAGGGTCACTTTTATAAAATTATATAGTTGGTTATATGATAATTAGGCTAGAAGTTTGTCTTAGAAAAAGAAGAAGAAAATAAGAAAGAGAGACTGCAGAGCAGCCTCTAAGAGGGACGTCAATTTCAGGTAAGGAATTAATCTTCGTATATTTTATATGTATGAACATTGATGTAGAATTAAGAATTCAAAATTGGCAATGACATTAGCTGTATAGGACGAGTTTTTAAGGGAACAATTACATTATTATATTATATTATAAAGTTAAAGGGTGCATATGTATAGAATATTTATTAAAGGCTATTAAAATCATAGTGAGTTGAGGAGTTAAAATATTATTATAATTTAATTAACTCGAGAGAATGGAAGTTGCATTAGTATGTATGTGAACCAAATTTATGTCTCCTAGTTAACAATTATTAATTAATTAGTGGAGTAGCATTTGAGTTAGTGGGGTTATAGGAGATAATTTTATAACTTTAGATTAATAGTGGGTTACTTTTTCTATTTTTATAATTAGTGTTACATTATAATTAGAGCAGAATTAATCTCTAGTAGAGGGGAAGAAACTCACCTGCAGAGGAGCAACATTAAAACTTGGTATCTTCAAATTGAAAAGGTTCCTAGGCAGTAAGGAAGGCAAAGGCATTGGAGAAGTAGCTTGCTTGATTTCGGTTCTTCGGTGGAGGTAGGTTATGGTTTATTTCTATTTGATAGATAAACTCTAAATAGCGATTGATATGTCTTGGATGATATTGTAAAGTCTCCTATTACTTGATTTTGTGGTTGTATATTATGATTGTGTGGTTTGTGGTTTGCCTAAAATATTGAGACTATTGAATTTTAGTCTTGAAAACTCTCTTTTGAAGTGATGCCTTGAATAAAGAAGGCTTGATGGAAATAAAATGATTTGAAAACAATTTTAATAAATTAAATACATTTTGGACCGGAGTGTCACGTTCTGACACGGTATTTTTGGATCGGAGTGTCACGTTCCGACAAGGTATTTTTGGATCGGAGTGTCACGTTCCGACACGGTATTTTTAGATCGGAGTGTCACGTTCCGACAGGGTATTTTTGGATCGGAGTGTAACGTTCCGACACGGTATTTTGGATCGGAGTGTCACGTTCCGACACGGTATTTTTATTATGAAAATAATGTTGAATTATATATTTTACTCAAATTCAAAGAAACTATTTTCCCAATGAGTATGGTGTGGAGGCATGAGTCCTTTGGGCATGAGTCCTCAA